>JAJHZJ010000377.1:6097934-6697934 GCA_023548195.1 Bettongia penicillata ogilbyi
CTGTGCTATGAGAAAGGATGAACAGGTAGACTTCAGAAAAACCTGGGAAGACTTATTATGCACAGCAACAGCCACAGTGTGCAAGGACTTTCTGACAGACTTAGCCCTTCACAGCAATGCAAGGACCTAAAATATTTCCAAAGGACTCATGATGCAAAATGCCATCCACATGCAGAGAAAAAACTATGGCGTCGGAACGCAGAATGAAGCAGACTCTTTTCTCTTTTAAAAGGTTTTTTTTCTCATGGTTTATCCCATTCATTTTAATTCTGTGCAACATGAGTAATGTGAAAATGTGTTTAATTTGTAATGTATGTGTAGAGCCCATATAAGATTGCATGCTGTCTTGGGGAATAGAGGGGGAGAAAATTTGGAACTTATGGAAGCAATTGTTGAAAACTGAAAGCGAATTAATAAATGTGGGGAAAAAAGAACAAAACAAAACCAAAAATAAGAGGGGAGAGACTAATTGTATTGAACACATCAGACTTTTTTCAGTGGTTGGGTTGGAACAGTTTTTCCTTCCCTTTCCTAAAATTATTTGTGATAAGGAGGGGAGGAAACACATAGGGAAGGTAGAAAATATAAAAATTGAAATGTTAATAAATTCATTAAGGAAAAAGAAATGATGAAAGAGATGGTGTCAGAAAAATCTGGGAAGACTAGTATGAACTGATGGAAAGTGAAGGGAGCAGAACCAGGGGAAAAATGTACACCGTAACAGCAATATTAAAAAGATAATCAACTGTGAAAAGCTTAATAACTGATAAATATAATGATATGCCTCAATTCTAAAGGACTAATGATGAAAAATGTTATCCACCTCCAGATAGAAACTTAGGATTCAGAGTACAGATTGAAGCATATTTTTTCCTTTCTTTACTTTTATTGCTTTTTGGGGGGGAAGAAATATGTATTGCATGACTTCATATGTATAATTGCTACAGTATTTTTGCCTTCTCAATAGGTGGAGGGAGAGAATTTAGACATTAAAATTAAAAGAAAAAAAATTAGTTGCTACTAGACCCTGGGACTATAGTGTGTATGTAACCTAGTATTATAGTAATTTCTATTACTTATCTACCTACTAGACCATGAGCTCCATGAAGGCCCAGATCCTTTCTTATCTAAACTCTGTAATTCCCTCTGGCATCTTGCATGGTGCTTTGAAGATAGTGCTTAACAAATATTTGTTGGTTGGATAGATACATGTATAAACTAGGTATTGGAACATGCCTAGATCATATAACATGATGATGATGTATGATGAAGTATCATATTTCTGGGAGAAGGCATCCAGCATTCTCTTATCATTGACCTCCTTCAGTTGGTTGCACAGCCAGAACAGGCTGTGTCTTTGTAACTGCCAGATTGGAAGAGTCTTCCTGTCTTTCCGCTCTGCATCTAGAGAGGGTATAAAGGTCACCCCCACCCCCTTTAGAGATCCTGAGAAATGGACCTGGGTTTCTCTTGGTTCTGTTTCATTTGCCCTTCTCAGTTTCAAGATCAGGAGATAGAATCCCCGCTGGACCCAGAATTATCCAGCCTTAGGGACCTTAGAGCCAGGATTCCAGGAGCAAGGTTGCAGACAGCCACCCCAAAAGGGAAACCCTGAGAAGCCAGAGGGCCTGAGACTTGAGCCCAAGAGGCCTTTGGACTTGGAACTTGAGACTGTACTACAGGGACTGAACTAAACTGTCAACCTAATCCCCTTTCCCTCCCCAGAGTATGAGGTGGTACTGAGTAGTTGGGGTGGACCGGGATTATGCCCCAGTGTGGAGGAATTTTTTTTCTTGATCGTTTAAATACGAATGCTTCTCTATTATTGGATCCTGTACAAGTATCAATGTCAAGTTGCTATTGTACCTTTGAAGTAAATACTCCTTTTTAAAGCTCTGTTAAGTGGCTAACTGGAACTGGAGGGCTTCCAACAACTGGGGAAACACCCTCCGTGGAGGCTGGACCCAAGGCAGAGAGCTTAGATAACCCAAACCCCCTGAAGGGTAGCAGAGAATCCTGGGGGAGGGAGGTATGCAATACTTGGCCTCCAGGGGAGGCACTGTTACAAAGAAATGCAAACCGTGCACCTAGCTAGCACAGTGGATAGAACATTGGCCCTGATGTCAAGAGATCTTGAATTCAAATCCAGCCTAATACACTTTTTATCTGTATGGCCTTGGGCCAGTCACTTAACGTGATTGCCTCCAACCCCAAAATAACAAAAAACTCGAATGCAAGCATGCATCAAGGGTATAGAATTGTAGCAGGATGACCACTCCAGTCATTGTATTTGTTTGCCCTGGAAATAAAGTCTTACCATGGAAGTGGATTTGCAGTGTTTGCCTTATGATGATATGCAGTTTTCCTTGTGAGTAGCTGCTCAATCTAGGCCTGAAAGAGGAGACTATGAAGTTGAGGGAGGCAATTCCAAGGCATGGTTCCTCATTCCTTTCTGATAATGAATCAACATTTTAAGATCCACTAATGTATTTCCTCACCACAATATTGAGAGATGACTACCAGTTCTCCAGTAGGGAGCAGGATGTACACAGTGGAACTGGCTCCTCTACTGCTGCCTCCATGAGGCACCACTGTTTACAGCTTTCTCCAATCAGGGCTTGCGCAGAATCTTACTTGCATCACACCACAGGTCGCCTGCTCGTCTTTCTGATGCAGTAAGGAAGCCACGATGGGTCTATCTGGACAGATATGTAATCAAGAATGCCTGGGTTTCTCGTGTACTTTAGAAATTGAATTCATTTTTTAATCTTAATAAATTTTCACAATAAATGAACTCAAGGTTCATAAGTTGTTTCAGTAAAAGGAAGTTTGTATAAAGCAGTGGGAAACTTAGCACTTCCTTGGAAAAAACATATCACAATTATGTATCCTTCCAAGATCTTGTTAGTACAAGGAAAAAACTTTCATTACCTAGAGATGGGGAAAAAAACCCAAGTAGAATGTATTTACGATCTATTACTATTATTTCTAGAAGTGATAACTATTCTACAAATAATCTCTGCCAGAACAGTTCTTCCTATCTCTGACATGTGTAATTAACCCTAACACTCAAGTTTCAGATGTGTCTCGGTTGATCCTTTAATAAAAATAGCTAAATTTTGTTATAACTCTAGAATTAATCACCTAAGAAAAAGCAAAGATGAGGTTTAGACTAAGGGTGGGGACCCTGCAACCTTGAGGCCACATGTGGCCTTCTAGGTCCTTGGGTGCAGCCTTTTGACTGAGTCCAAGCTTTACAGAACAAACCCTTTTATTAAGCGGATTTGTTCTGTGAAGGTTGGATTCGGTCAAAGGGCCTTACTTGAGGACTTAGAGGGCCACAAGTGACCTCGAGGCCACAGGTTCCCCACCCCTGGTGTAGACGCATTGCTAATGGAAACAGCCCATCAAGATTTTTCAGAAAGCATTCTGTTGATCGGGAAAATCCCTTCTTTCTCTCAGCAGAGAGATGAAGGACCGTAGGGGTGAAATATTGCATGTGCTGTCCGATAATGTTGCTGTAGGATTTGGCCTTACTTGTTTTTTGTCAGAAGGGAGAATCATTATAGGAGGTATATGGAGAAGTGACTGTAATGTAAAAATCAAAAGTCATTAATTATTTGTTTTAAAATGAAAGTGTTTGGTCCACTTCTCTTTGATCTCTTAAATTGAAATAAGTGTATATTGCTTTAACGTGTTTCAAAGAAAACACGCTACCCCATTGCTTAGCTACTCCTAAAGCTAAGGCATCCTCTTTAGGATTGTAAGAATGGATTTTTTTTCCATCAAAAGAGGAATTCAGCTGACCACATTCATAAGATTGTTAATTCTTTGAGTGCCAAGATGAACATGATGAGTATACAGCAACATTATCTGACAGCACATGCAATACTTCACCCCTACCATCCTCCATCTCTGTGCTGAGAGGAAGAAAGAATTTTCATTATCCATAGAATGCTTTCTGAAAAACCTCGATGGGCTGTTTCCTTTAGTAATTAGTAATTACCCCATTTCTAGTTAAGGTAGAAGAGACACTTCTAAATCTCATATTATGGAGAAATATATTCCCATCCACAGACTTCCTTTATGTTTTGTCAACAAGTGAAGGGAAAGCACTAAAAAAAATATAGATAGAAAGCATCTTTATTACAGTACTTAAAACTATGTAGAAGGCGGGTGTCTTCAGGAGGACCCTAGTTAAGCTCAACTCTTTATTAACCAGGTGACAAAAAGATAGGAACTTTTTCTGTTCTCTCCCTATACAAAGTGTAAAAGTTACTACTGCCTCCCCTGGAGTCCTTTCGTTATAGTTTTGAAGATGTTTCCTGCATGGGCTTTGTGAACTCTTCTTGCTCAGGTCATTCCTTGGACCATTGACACCATATTGAGTAACATCTTGGCTCCCAGACTGCCACCTACAGAGCACCATGGAAACATCAGAGTTGAGAAATGGCAAACCGGGCTGTGTCCCAGAGTTCACTAGTTTGATGATATCTTTTTGAACTTGGCTTTGGAGATCTGTGGCATTAGTCACTCTTGCACTTCAGTTCTAAATTACCTACTGCTTGCTGAACATCTCTTGAATGTCCCAAAGGCATCTTGAGGTCTTCATGCCAAAAGTTGAGCTCATTATCTCCTACTCTTGATCCGGACCAAGCCTGATTTGGCTGGGCCCAGTGGTTCAGGTTTGGGATTGGAATGAAATGTGATACTTGTAGACAATATATCATTTAACGAAAGGAAGTTTACCTAACAATAGCATGGAAAAGATAATTAGAAAAATATAGCATTAGTTTAGGTGGAAGAAACTCTCCTTTCTCTGCATGTATATATACCTAGTCAGGTGATTTCTGTGGAAACAAAGAATCCATCAAGCTTGAAAAGGTTTCACCTTCCTTTGCACTGGACTTATATACTTAGGTAACCAGGAATCTGTCAATGATTCTAACCTTGACCAATCAAATCTTGAGGATAATTTCATTGTCCTTTAGGGAAACACTAGCCTAGCCAGGTTTGAGGAGGTGTTTCTCCTATCCCTAAATTTCCTTCTAAAACTTCCTCCAAATTTCCATATTTCTGGTAAGGGTATCACTATTCTAGTCTCTCAGATTTGGAATCCAAGAATCACTCTATATTCACTCTCCCTCTAACTCCATATCCAAACAACTGCCGGGACTTGTGCTTTCTACCTTTACAACATCCCTCATTATCTGTTCCCTCTCTGCACTCACATAGATACTACATGTGATAGGATCACTAACTCCTATGTCTCCCCTCCACCCCCAACATACCCACACTGGTCACCATGTCCCTAAAATGTAAAGAAGTTTCCCCCAACTTTTGATTGACCCAGGAAGAAAGGTTCAGGCTGTGCCACTTTTGGCACAGCTTTCTGATGGCCTTGGGCCATATCGACATGGCTTCCTGGGCATAAAAGGCCCGCCCACTTGGAGTAGAGTCCTTTCAGAGTTGGCAGCTCTCCCAAGGGAAGGCTAATAGTACTATGTAACTAGGCTGAGCACTGTGTCCTTATTTATCATTTCTCTCCTATGACTAAGTAAATCTCCCTTTGTTAACTGTTGAATGACTCATAAGTGTTTCAGTTCATTCCAACATTGGACCTAAACTCCTGGCACATAGTCAATAAGCAATAAATGCCTACAACGTGCAGCACGGTAAGCATGCTAAGTGCTGGGGACACAGAGAAATACAAAAGACAGTCCTTGCCCTCAAGGATCTCACAATCTAATGGGGAGGGAAATAATAAGTGAAGAATTATGTACAAACTATATGTATATAGTGTATATACGCACACACTATAAATGGGAAATAATAAGAGGAAGGCACTAGAATCAAGAGGCATTGGGAAAGGCTTCCTATAGAAGGTGGGATTTTGACCGAGATTTGAAAGAAGCCAGGGAAGGCAGGAGGCAGGGATGAGCAAGGAAGCACAGCCAATGGACTTGGCAAAGAGGATTATCCTGTTTGAGAATCAACATGGAAGCCAGCGTCGCTGGACTGAAGAATGAGGAAGGGAAGAGGGACCCTTAAGAAAGGCCTCATTTGGGATCCTACATTTCAGTATAAGAATGCAATTGAATATTGCTGTGCTGTGAGGAATGATGGCTATGAAGAAGTCACAGAAACATAAGAAATGTGGATGAACTGATAAAGAGGAAAAAAAGGCAAAGTCAAAGATAAATATATGACTAAAATATAGAAAAAAACAACAACCCAGTGCTAAGACCAATTCTGGTCAAATACAGTGGTCAGTATGATACTGTCTAAATTGAAGGTCCTGTCTTAGCCTTTTTTGTTAACTATCAAATAACTATTTCCCAGGAACTATCCTTTGTGGGGGATTTGTTGGAAAGTGTTTGTTGTATCAAAACAAAATATATAATAAATGTATAATAATATATAAATTATGTCATTTTTAATAAAATTGTAAAAATGTGTAATAAAAATTTTTTAAAGAAAAATGCTTGACCATAATAATAAAAAGGTAGAAAAGAAAAACCTTTGGCTGCTAAAAATCATCATACAAGTGATTGAAGAGAAGCTGTTACCCAAACCCAATGGCTTCTACCCCCTTCACTGAAATTTGGTGACATTAAAATCCAGACTGCCTGTTCTATATAAAAACAGATGGCTAATTAGAGGAAAAACTGGAGATTCCTGGAAGAGGAGGTGGGTAATACATCCTGATAAAGGATCATTTCATGCTTCATTCTTAAAGAGACAACAAAATTCAACACTCTAACATTAAATTGCCAAGACAACGAATGTGGAAATATCCTATTATTCCTGCATCACCTTCTATCTGGTGGCCTTTTCTTTTTGCATCACTGAGAATTTTTGTTGATATTTTTGAAATGTTAAGACATGAATGTGGGCTCAAAAAAGTGACCGTTTAGCAAGTACATTTCTTTAAGGAGAATCTATATGAAGATAGCATTAAACAGTGACAGATAAGGAGCTACTACTGAACCATCAGCTCAGGCACCACCTTTTCCAGGAAGCCTTTCCTAATTTCCCCCACCCCCACCTGCTATTGCCCTCTGTCCCAAACCACCTTGTTCGTAACTGCTTTGTGTTTGTTCTCTTTCTTGTCATTCTAGGTGTCCTCATATATCTACTTGTCTCCCCCTTTTGGATATAAACTCCTGGAAAGTAATGGTTCCTCCCACCCCCTTTTTATAGTTCTATCCCTAGTACCTAACCCATCCACTGCCACAGTGGATGGAGTGCTAGGCCTGGATTCAGAAAGGCTCATCTTCCTGAATTCAAATCTGGCTGCTGACACTTATTAGTTGTGCGACCCTGAGCCATGGATTCTCTAGTTGTGTAACCCTGTTTGACTCAGTTTCCTAATCTATAAAATGATGAACCGTTCCAGTATCTTTGCCAAGAAAACCCTAAAAGGAGTCACAAAGAGTTTGAAACAACTGAACGATACCTGACCCTCATGCCTTTTAGTGTTATAGATGTGAGAAAGACAGAACTCACATCTAATTAGATTAGATGTTAGAAAAAATTAGAAATTTCGCACTCTTGCCTAGAGCAAAATGGAGCATAAAAAAATGGATAAAGAGAAAAATATAAAATATTCAAATGGACAAAAATAGGAAATAAAAAGAAACTGAACAAACTGAATGAGCTGTGTTGAAAAAAATCACATTCACAATTGAATTATTATTAAACTGTGTAAAAACCAAATAATTATGTGATACAAACTGCTTTCAAAAGTGGATCGAGATAGCTCTTTGCCCAACTCTGCCTACGAGACAAATGATAGCCAAAGCGGGGAAAGAGAAGGAAAGGTTGATATGATTAAGTCCCAATAAAAATTCCACCCTTCTACAAGAAGCCCTTCTAATTCCTCTTAATTCTAAGGCCTCTCCTTTATTATTTCCTATTTATCCTGTATATAATTTCTGAGAGTTTTTTTTCAGTGTAGACTAATATGGAGGCTCTAATCTTGTAAATTTTAAAAAGCCAGGAAAATAAATCAACCTCCTGAGCATCTGGGAATTCATAAACATGGTGGGGCCAATATTATGTGGAAACTGAGTTTTGTATGAACTCATTCTCCTCAAAGATCAAGTTAGTATAGAGGAGAATATCTAGGGGCACCAGAGGGGAAAAGGTACTTCGGTTCTTATTATATCTTCTAAGTAAATACACCTTGATGTTTATTGATTAAATGGAACTGAAATATTAATCACTGTCAAGTAATAGTTGGGGGAGACAGAACCATGGAATGGAGCTTAAGTTGATAGTGTTGGAGGAGAGACATCCCAACCCTGAGGGGAACCTACAGCAGCCTGACTCTGGGTTAGTAAAATCAAAATATGCTCATTACAATGATGAGTATAAAACTTCTGTATGGTCTATGAATCTTTAGTCTCCCTCATTTCTTGCTCCTGAACCATACTTTTCTATACATTTTCCCCTACCATCTTTTCCTGCTCTCACAATGAAATTGTTGCTTGAGGTCACTCACTCAGTGTTATTGGTATGTTGATTTGATTTGGAAGATTTTACTAAATTCATCATAGATTTTCTCAATCACTGTATCCTCAGCAATTGATATGGTTGTAAAAGTTGCAACTATTTTCATGGTAGTTTTTTCAAATACTTATTATATTTACAACAGTACATAATCACAGGTTTATAATATTATACTATATGTCTGATACTGTGATGATCACATGCTCCATACAATAATATTTCTCCTAGCTTTTGGACATACAATAATATCCACTCCACTAGCTCCTTTCTTTGTCTCTCTAAAGAGTACTTATGATTTATCTTTCCTTTAGTGCGATTTTCTTTAAAGAGCTCCCATTTAAAGATCAATGGAGGAGTGGGCAAGGGAATGAAAATTTGTGTAGCACCTACTATGTGCTAAGCACTGTACTAAGCACTTTAGGAGTATTATCTCCTTCACACCCATCAGATAAGACAACAGAAAAGGAAAATGATAAATGCTGGAGAGATGTGAAAATAGAAACACTAATGCACTGTTGACACTGTGAACCAGTCCATTCTGGAAAGCAATTTGGAACTATGCCCAAAAGGCTATTAAACTGTGTATGCCCATGCATGAGGCAATAGATCTATACTCCAAAGAGACCAAAGGAAAAAGAAAAAGATCTATTTTTGTACAAAAATATTTATAGTAGCTCTTTTTTTGATGGCAAAAATCAGAAACTAAGAGGACACCCATCAACTGGGGAATGGCTAAACAAGTTTTGGTATATGAATGATGGAATACTATTGTGGTGTAAGAAATGGTCTCAGAAAAATCTAGGAAGATTTATATGAACTGCTGCAAAATGAAGTGAGTTAAACCAAGAGAAGAAAAATGTTCATAGTGATAGTGATATTATAAAGATAACCAACTGTAGAAGTACATTGGTACATTGCACCTCCAACAGACCAATGATGAAGAAGGTTCTCTACTTCCAGATAGAGAACTGACAGACTCAGAATGCAGATTAAAGCATTTTTTTCTTTATTTATTTTTCTTGCTTTATAAAAACATGGCTAATGCAGAAATGTGCTTTAAGGAAGGGGATGGAAAGAATTCTATGAACTGATGCAAAGTGAAATAAGCAAAAGCAGAACAATTTGTACAGTAACAGCTGTACTGTAAAGATAATCAACTGTGAAAGATTTGGTCACTCTAAATAATACAATGAGCCACTACAGTTCCAAAAAATTAAGAACGAAAAAATGTTATCCACTTCCTGATAGAGAACTAATGAACTTAGTGCAGAATGAACCATTTTTCATCCTCCTCCTCCTCCTCATCTTCTTTCTCCTTCTTCTTCTGAATGTGGCTAATGTGGAAATTTGTTTTGTATGACTTCATATTTGTCAGTTTGTCTATTTTCTGTATTTTTAATCAGCAGAACAGAACATAGGAAGAGGAAGAGAATTTGGAATTGAAAATAAAATAAAATTGAATTAAATATCTCAATTGAATTAAATATCTAATAGTAAAATTCAAGTGTCTTGATCATTTAACAACTGCATGATTCTTAATTTATAGATTCAATGCCATAGCATTGAAAAACTACAAAAGGTTAACTTTCTATAACTAGAAAAAATAGTAACAGAAGGAACAAAATGTCAAGGATCTCAAGACAAATAAGTTAAAAGATTAATAAGGAAATAGCAGTAGCAGATCTCAGTCTATACTATAGAGCAAAAATCATCAAAATGTTTTGGTCTCATTGATCAGTGGAACCAGTTAGATTTACAAAATTAAGAAGGATACAAGCCTAGTACTATTGCAGTGTTCAGTAAGCCCAAAGACCCGAACCACTGAGGCCAGAACTCACAAATCAATAGAAACTACAAGGAAAACTAGAAAGTAGTCTGGAAGAAATTAGTTTTGAACCATCTCCCACTTTATCCCGATATCCTTTCCCTTCCCTCTGCTAAAGAGGCATCCATAAAATAATAATTTAAAAAAGAAAAAGAGGAAGAAAAGGGGGGAAATCAGCAAAACTGAACAACACATCAAACAAATCTGAAAATATGTACTGTGTTCCAACCTATGGACATCCCACTTCTCCAAAGAGTATCTTCTCATATCTTTTCTTCAGTGCCATGCAACTGTAATTTTGCAACATTTACTTTTGATTGCTTTGTAATGGCCATTCTTTACATTTTCATTGTTATAGTTATTGTATGTATTGTTTTCTTCATTCTGCTTAATTCAATCTGCATCAGTTTTATAAATTTTTTCAAATCAAATTTTATAAATTTTTAATAAATTTTTTATTTTTATAAATATTCAGCATATTTGTCATTTCTTGCAACACAATAATATTCAATGACATTCATGTACCACAATTTGTTTAGCCATTCTCCAGTCAATGGGCATCTACTTTGTTTCCAGTTCTTTGCTACAGTAAGAGATGCTGCTACAAATATTTTGATGCAGGTGAGTGCTTTCTTCTTATCTATGCCCTCCTTGTTACATACGCCTAGTAGTGGAATCTAGCTCAAATGATAGAAACGTTTTAGTCATTTGATGTACACGGTCCCAATTTTCCAAAATGGTCTAGCATGCTGTTTTCCCACAATGCCTCTGACATAACTATTCCCATCTTTTGTCATTTTGTCAATTTGTTGGATGTGAAGTGAAATTGCATTTTTAAAAATCCTTATTATTAGTGATTTGGAGCATTCTTTAATATGGTTATTAGTAGTTTGCAAGTCTTGTGAAAATAGTTTGTTCATGTCCTTTGACCATTTATCTATTCAAGACTGGCTTTTGATTTTGTATGTGTAGGTGTATATACATATTCACATAAACACGTGCATATATGTACATAGGTTCACATATACATATATGTATGTTTTGTCTTTTCAGTTTCATATAATCCAAGTTATCTATTTTATCTTTTTAAATTGCTTCTATTTTTTGGTTAAAAATATGTCTCTTACCCAAAGCATTCATTTCCCACCAGTTGCATTAGTTGGCTTTGACTCCACCAACATCATGGCCCACCCCACCCACGATAAGCTCCTCACCAGGAAATGATCATCTCATAGATTGCTTGGGCTTTGGTACTCATCATGGCCTCATCATCATCCTCAGTTGTTTCTGTCTCTGTGATTGGAGGACCAGAGGGGAAAGCAAAGAACTCTTCTCAAAACCTCCCCTTAAAGAGAACTCGGAAGCATTGCCAACTTTACTTACCAACAGTTTCTCTGCTTGTATTCAAATCCACTATCACCATCCCTGAGCCCCAAGATACCTTCTGCTCCCTCCCTCCCACTACTTTTCAGCTTCCTTTTATCTCCCCATTAAATTGTAAACTCCTTGAGGGCAAGGACTGTAACTTTTTTTATTTGTATCCCCAGTGCTTAGCAAAGTAATTGTCACATATCTGACAGTTAATAAATGTTTCTGTATAGTATTGTATTGTATTTCTGTGAAACATATGATGTTCTCTTTTAATTTTTATAGTATGATCTTTAACAATTAGGTCACATATATTTGAATATATTGTGGAATATGGTATTGGATTTTAGTTTAAATGTAATTTTTACCAGACTGCTTTTCAGTTTTTCCCAGTAGATTTTATTAAATATGGAATTCTTTCCTAAGTAATTTATGTTTTCTGGTTTATCCAACACTGAATTTTGCATTTCATTGTTCCTGGTTCTCTTCAGTTTAGTCTCTGTCATTAATCTGTTTTTTTTTAAACCAATACCAAATGGTTTTGATGATAAACTATAAAATAGTTTGAGGTCTGGAAGTTCTATTTCCCCTTTATCCCTACCTTTTTTTTTTCCATTATTTACCTTAATACTTTAAATCTGTTGTTTCTCCAAATGAATTTGTAATTATTTTATCAAGGTCTAAAGTGTATGCTTTTAATAGTTTAATTGGTATAGCATTAAGCTATAAATTAACTTTGGAAATATTGCCATTTTTATTGTGTTGACACGATCCAGCCATGAACATTCTTCCAGGTATTTAAGTTGATTATTATTTGTTTAAGGAGCTCTTTGCAATTGAATCTACATAAGTATTTTGTGTACTTTGCTAGTGTGACCCAAAACTATTTTATGCATTTTGTAGTTTTTTGGAATGGGATTTGTCTTTCAATTACTGCCTCTTGGATTTTGTTATTTCAACAGGTAGAGAGATGTGGGGGAAAATGTATTCCATATCTAAAAGATGGTCTACATGAATTCACTTAGATGAGAGAGGTCTAGATGAGATTAGGGAATTTAGTTAGTACTCTAATATAACTAGAACCGAAGAGGTAGTAGGAAGAAGAATGAGTGAATGAAAAGGTATTTAATAAATGTTTGCTATTTTTTTTTTGAACTGTGCTAAACACCATGAATACAAATATAAAAACTGAGATAGATCCTGTAGTTAAGAAGCTTTTATCATAATAGGCAAAATGTCACATATTGTTGGCTATTGACAGGGAGACGTATTTTTGGTCAAAGTAGTCAAAGAGATGGTGAAAGGAGCCATAGGGCAATTGATGGACTCCTACTTTATAGGAAAGGTAGCTGCAGTGTGTGACAGGGAGGATACTTACACGATAGCATGGCATGATAAAAAAAATTTCAGTCTTCCAAAGCTGTTTTCCCTTCCAATGTGGCAGTCATTATACAAATTAGTTTTCTTTATTTCTTGTCTTTGTTTTCTTCCATCCTTCCTTCAATCTCCCTCTCACTGAGGCTGAAAGTGCAATGGCCACTTGTGAGCTTGACCTCCCCCTATGCAGATCACAGGAGTTCTGAACAGGTTTCCAGCCTGAGCCCAGCTCACCCCTGGTGACTCCCTTTCCCTGGGAACTGGTTCTGGATTCAGGACATCTGATTGGCCCAGCCAACTGTAGCTCAGCATTTCCAGGCTCAAGTGAAGCACCAACCCCAGCCTCCTCCCGAATGAGGAGATCAAAGCCTGTGGGCCACAATGCCTGGCTTTTCTGTGCCTTTTTCTAAAAAAAGTTTTCTTTTTTTCATTCACTTCATCAATTCTCTTCCTTTTATGTCTATTCCAAATTTTTATTCTTTGATTTCTTGTCTTTGTATTTATTTATTCCTTATTTAATATCTGTGTTCTTCATGGAATTAAAGCTTCTAAAGTACCTATTTTGAGTTCCTTCTTCTGAACAAGCTCTGTGTATTGCCTTGTAAATCTTTCTCCCTTCCTCTTTTTCCCTAATTCTTAGGAATGTCCATTTTTAGAGGAGATGGAGAGAATAGAAATATTGCACCATTGTAGAAACCTTCCCGTATCCCTTATTTTGTGGGTCATTTATACTCCCTCCTCTCCCCATGTCCATTCTTTTTCCTATTTGCCACAAAATTTCTTTTCTGGTCCATGGTGTCCCACCCTTCTGGATCTCAGTTGCCCCTCAGGAGCTTTGATTCCCCTTATCCTGGGATAGAATGTTTTCCATACTCTCTCAGAAGTAGTGACCACTCTAAGCATCAAATTCCTGAAATTTATACACATTAAAGAGTTTCCATCTCTCTTTAAAGAATATCTCTCTCCCACACAAGAGTGTTCTGTTTCCTCCTTGACCTGTTCCTGACTTTCTTGGCTCCAAATCCATGTCTTTTCTTTTTTGTATCTGTTTTCTAGTGTTATTGGTTGCATGCCCAGTTTCACTGATTTTTTAAAAAATTTTCTTAAGGAAATTGTTTAATGATGTAAACTCTACCCTAAGGACTGCTTTGGCTGAATGCCCAAAGTTTTGGTAGGATGTGTCACTGTCATTTTCTTTCATGAAATTATCTATCCTTTCTATGTTTTATTCTTTGATTTACCAGTTCCTTAAGGTTAAATGATCTTATCTCCTTTCTTCAAGGCCCTTTTATTGATTATAATTTTTGTAACTTTGTGGTCAGTAAAGGATGCATTTAATTTTTCTGCACTTTTTTGGAGATTTTTTTAGCCTTAGCACATGACCAATTTTTATAAAGGTGGCATGTACAGCTGAGAAATATTTATGCCTTTCTGTTCCTATTCAGTAATCATCAGTGACATGTCATTTCTAAATTTTATAAAATACTATTTAGGACCTTACCTTATTCTTCTTGTTTATTCTTTTAGATTTTTGTTGTATTTGAAAGGGGCATATTGAAGTCTTCAACTGTCATAGCTCTGTTAACTACTTCTCCCTATTATTTGAATAACTTCAGATAATTAGATTCTATGTTATTCAGTGTATATATAGTTAGTATTACTTCATTAATTCTGGTAACTTTAAATGTAGTATTTTCCCTATTTATATCATTTGACCATGTATATTTTTTCCATTGCTTTGTCTATGATTATTTATCCTACCTCTGCTTTTCTGAGTTTTCCTGACACTAAATTTTGCTTTACTTCCATGCAAATATTTATATTTCAGGTATGTTTCTTATGAACAACAAATTATGGTATTGGTAATACCATATTAAAATTAATTCATACTTTTAAAAAAAGGTGTACATGGCAGAATCACAATTTCATATACAATCCTCTTTTTCTCTCCTTTGCATATGAAAAAATGTTCATGTTTGGTGAATATAAAGTTCATAATAAAATTACTGAAAAATAAGAGCAAAAAACTCATATTGTCAGATTCTGCTTTTTAAACCATTTTGCTATCCCATTCTAGTTCATATTCATAGTTTGAGTGTTAATTTTCTATTTCTTTCTACCATATCCTCATTCATTTTTCTTTCTTTGCCCTTCCCCCCTTTACATAGAAAAAGGTCTTGTAAAACAAGGAAAGTAGACAATACTTACCACTATTTTAGAAAAAAACTTAAGAAGCCAAAGTAGCACCAGATTGAGGGGTGGGAGAAATCAGGTGGTTGGCATGTTTATTTTTAAATATGCTGGATGACATTTATGTGTATGTGAGTATATATACATATATATGTATGTATATGTTAACTCTCCTGATAAACTATAATCTGCTTGAGGAGAGACAATGTTTCACTTTTATCCCCAGTACCCAGTAGAGTGCCTTGACTGCTGTCATCTTACTTGATTATTTCTTTGTCTGTTGATTGTTTGATTGAATATTGTGTAGTAGAAGGGGCTTGACAACTAATTCAATGTACGGGATAAAGAGAAAGAACAAAACATTATGTCAAGTTTTCCAGTCTGAGTGGAAGAAAAAGACATGATCTTCTCTTTGTCTAGAAAACAAAGAGGCTGGACTATATGGTCCATGCATCCCCTATGAAGGCGCTACGTTATATAAGCTGGGGAGAAGAGGCAACTTTGGGGGCAAAGAAGCTGAATTCAGTCTTGGACACTCTAAGGGGTAGGATATACAGGTAATGTCCAGCAAGCAACTAGAAATATGGGATTGGATTTCACAGCAAAAATCTATGTTGAATATACATACATATGTCTACACATACATGTGTATGTACATATATGTATGTGTATATATGTGAGTTTGCGTATATATGTATACATATGTGTGTATAGACTTGAGTGTATAAAAGTCATCTATATAGAGGTAATGATTGAAGGTAGAATATCAGATAGAATGGCCAGCCTCAGAGAAAGGAGTACTGAAGACAGAGGAGAGAGCTTGGGACACACTTACACTTGACAATCAAGAGAAGAAAGATGATCCAGCAAAGGAGGCTGATGAGTGTGGCAGGAGGAGAACCTGGGAACAAGTGTCATGGAAGCCATGGGAGTAGGAGATCCAAAAGGAAAGGGTGGAGTGGACACCAATGGCAGATACTTAAGAGTTTAAGAACTGAGGTTCCCAATATCTACCCTTCCCAAGGAGAAAAGGAGTACCAACTCACACCGTTAGAGCCCATGAACAGGCAAACAATTTTTGTGACAACAGTCTCACATAGTTCTGATTCTTTCTCACCCTAAAACAAATATCAACGTGTTAACCATTACCTACAAACAAGGGGCAAATGTTTTAAAAGAATACAAGTGGAACTATTTTATTTAATGAGGTAGAAGAGCCATACTATTTTTTAAAAATCCTTTTGTACACAATACTCAGTCCCTGAAACAAAGGTCCATTTCTCTAATGCCAATATTTTTCTGGTGCTGTTGTGTAGCTGTAAGTCAAGATTGAAGAGTATCCAAAAGTTAACATTGAAGGGTACCCAAAAGTCAACAGAGAGACTTATGCTCAACATGAGCAGGTTGCAACACATTGCAAATAAGAAATTATGTGGAGCAAAGGATGTCATCCAAAAAGCGTGTGGACAAAAAAGATGGGCTTATTGCTTGGTGAATGAAAAGAAAAACTAGTGTCCAGTCCACATTCTCAACCAGTTTCCTTGTGTCACGAGTGTATTCTTTGTGACAAATTTATGGAAGGACAAAAGTCACATGATAGATGGGCAGGCATGGATGGATTGTGATTTACAACATTGGAGGGAATCCCCAGACCTATGAGATCATGGGTCCTTTGGACCATTTGAGTATACGGATGCCACATATTTATACTTTCCCTAGGAACAACTTCTTGCATTCTTTTTTCCCACTAGTCTCTTCCTGGAGTTAGAATTCTGTCCAAGATTAATAGTCTTGAGAAAGAAACTTCCCATGTGAATGATCTGGCTTATGTGAACAAAAAATATTATAGCAATCTAAAATTTCATCCCATGCCAATGCAAGTCAGGCCTTTGATCTCTCCTTTGACTTCCACATACCACATCTTCCCATTGTTATCACCTACCACAAACTGAGGTCACATAGCTTTATGAATGAAGTTTGGAAGTTCAGAGTCTTAGAAGGTGACATCAATTTGCAAATTCTTACTGGATGAGAAACACATTCTTCTGCTATTTTATTGTAGGCTATTTGAGAAAAAAAAAAGTTTTAAATATACTTAGTGAGCTAATGCCATCATTATTTTCCATGCCTCTCTTATTGAAGGTCCTTTCCTCCCTTCCCAGGAAACAGCCTAAATATTTTCCACTTTAGTGTGTCAGATTGCTGCTGACTTACACATTTGAATTAGAGTCACTTCCTCTTTTCAAAATCTTTCCCAGGCTGGATTTTTACTTTTAAACAATAGGAAATGACAGGCTCTATTTTCCTTTTCTTTAAAGGATTTGATACATGGAGCCATGGGTTTTAAACATAGAAAGTATGGTGAACTAATAAGTATTAGCAGTAGGAAGTGACAGTTTTCCTCCTTTTGTTCTGCTGATTCCCACCAGGCAGCTTTTACAATTTCAGAGCACGAAGGCTGAATTTTCACCTAAAGAAAAAAAATCTTGATTGAATTCTTTGTTGGATCAATCTGAATAAAATGTGATTAAGCCCTAAACACTTTTTAGGCAAAAAACTAGAAGCCTATTTCAAAGAGGTTTGCTAGTAATTATGATTTATGAATTTGACCTTGGTAAAATGACATTTTTTAAATGCCCACAAGACTCAGATGTAAAAATTTCTTTCTAACAATGTTCATTTATTTCAGTTTCTCTAGCTGAGCTGAATTTAACAAAGACGTTTCCAAAGCCAAGCTTGAAGAAGCACTGGCAAGTTGGTGAGTCTCCTTATGCAGATTAAGAATCACACAGGATGGGTAATCATGGAAGGGTCGCAATCGATATGGTGTCACCGGAGGGAATGTTCACATGGATGACATTACCAATCTATCGAGGCAGTGGAGTACTGCAGTAATCCAAAAACATTAACAGTAACTTTTAAAATCCCCCTCTTTTTTTCCTTGGAGAATCATTGGGACATTTAGTCGTCAGCTTCTTGGATTCTTGTGGTTTTAACTCATGTCTGTATGTGGACTTTTATTGCCTTGTGTCTTCCAGCTAAAATCCTATCTTCTGTGAAAAGCCTTTTTTCCTTACCTCTATTAACTAATTAATAGATTTGTTAGCTAATTCATATATAATATTAACACATAATGTGTAAAATATTAATTAATAAGTTAGCTAATAGAATTAACTCTATGCCTTCCTTCTATTAACTCCAGTATATCGTGTGTATATCTTATTTGTACATAATTATCTTCATGTTGTCTCTCCCATTAGATCATGAGCTCCTTGAAGGGCAGAGACTGTCTTTTGCCTTTCTTTGTATCCCCAGGGCTTGGAACATAGTAGGTGCTTAATAAATGCTTATTGATTGGCTTACTTTTTTTTTTTTTTTTTGCCATGTATTGGATGGATCTCTGGACTTTGTAGAGTTCATTCATCAAAAGATACCTTGGCATAGTAATCCCTCAGCAGAAGGGTAAGTCTTGGGATTTTGAGTTTAAAATTCAGTGTTTATAGTGTAAGATTTCTGACTACAGATAAGCTACCTCTTCTAGGTATTTATAGTGTCATTCAAGCAACTTGGCTACCTGAGCGAAGAAAGTTCCCTGTTTAGGGTTTTTCCCTGAAGCTCTTTAAAAATCTAGTCCTGTCTACCTCACCCACAGCAATATTTTATTACTTCCTTCAGCAATAAATAGAAGAGCAGAGATCTATAGAGGATTATGTAAAGCAGCAACCTTCCGGTCATTTATAGTCCTAAAACAACTCCCTGAGGTAGTGAGAGGTCTAGTGACCTGTGGAGGGTCACGTACCCAGTGTGTATGAGATAGAAATCCAGTCTTGCTCTTTGGGATGCTGAGCCAGCTTTCTCTTTACTACACCAACCTGTCTCTCATCTTTACTCTTACTGAAGACACTACAGTTATTTATGCTTTTACATTATTTGTACCAGAAATGAATGGTTCAAAAGATGCTCCTTAACACTGTGGTGGTCTTAATGAGGCAGTTATTTCTGGGGCTTTTCCTTAGATACAATGTGGTTCTTGGGTATCCACGGCATATGCAATGTTTGTTTTCCTATATGAACTTTACTTTCATGAAAGAAGAATGTACAAGTAGTAAAGCGAATTTTGTGCCATGGCCTCTTGGAAGTCTGGTAGAACCTAATATTACCATGGATGGATGTCTACATTCATGATTAGAGGAAATTCTAAATTTCAGTTAAAGGCTAGTGAAAACATAGATGCAGTGTTTTGGTTTTTTTTTTTCCAATTCAAGTTCACATCCACTGAAAACTGAAAACTGAAAAATTCATGGATGTTACATTAAGAACTCATACAATGTATAGCCTATATCAGATTGCATACTGTCTGGGGAAGGGAGAGGAAGAAAATTTAGAACTCAAAATCCTATAAAAGTGAATGATGAAAACTAAAACTAAATTAATTTGTAAAAAAGAACTCATATGGGAGCCAAGATGGTGGAGTAGAAGGGTAGACCTGCTCTAGTTCTACCCCTATAGCCCATAAAATATCTGTAAAAAATGACTCTAAACAAATTCCAGAGCAGTAGAAGCCACAAAATGACAAAGAAAGAGATTTCCAGCCCAAGGCAGCTTGGAAGGCTGACAGGAAAGGTCTATCACACCATGTTTGGAGTGGAGGGCAGCCCAGCCCTGACCTTGCAGCAAGGACAGGACTGGAGCAGGCTCCAGGGTGTGGAATCATGGGCAGCAGCTGTGGTTCCCCAGATTTCTCAACCCACAAACGTCAAAGACAGCTTCAAAGGTCAGTGAGAAAGCTCTTTCTCCTGGGTAAGAAGGGAGCAGGGTCTGACTCTAGCTCCGGCCCCAGGGCACTGGCAGCCTCTGAGGCACAGTGTTCATTTTTGGAGCCCGCAGCCTAAAGAACCCGGGGGAATCCAGTGGCTGATCTGGATCTCAGCCCCTTAGTGGTGGCCCTGAGGTAAGGAAGAGTGCTAGTGTGGTGGAGCTGATGGATGCTTTGGAGAGGGAATTCTACTTGCAGATCCTAGGCAGAAAAGCTTGTGATTACTCTCAGACCAGAGTGCAGACCAGGAGAGGAGTGAACTCCTCTCCCTTGATTGTGATTGGAGGACATGAGAACTTATAGATCCCTAAAGTATGCCCTCCCCTTGACAAAGGACTCAAAAGTCAAGTAACAGACTGGGAAAATGCACAAAAAAGGGGGGAAAATATGACTATGGAAGGTTACTTTCTTGGCAAAAAGGTATTTTCTTCCATCCTTTCAGATGAGGAAGAACAAAGCATACCATCAGAGGAAGACATCAAAGTCAAGGCTTCTGCATCCAAAACCTCCAAAAAAATATGCAATGGTCTCAGGCCAAGGAAGAGCTCAAAAAGAATTTTGAAAATCAAGTAAGAGAGGTGGAGGAAAAATTGGGAAGAGAAATGAGTGCAATGCAAGAAAATCATGAAAAGTGAGTCAACAGCTTGCTAAAGCAGGCCTCAAAAAACACTGAAGCAAATAAGAATGGGTCAAATAGAAAAGGAGGTTCAAAAGTTCACTGAAGAAAATAGTTTTTTAAAAATTAGAATAGAACAGTTGGAAGTTAATGACTTTATGAGAAACCAAGAAATTACAAAACAAAATTAAAAAATGAAAAAATAGAAAACAATGTGAAATATCTCATTGGAAAAACAACTCACCTGGAAAATAAATTCAGGAGAGACAATTTAAAAATTAAGGAACTGCCTGAAAGCCATGATCAAAAAAAAAGAGCCTAGACATTATCTTTTATGAAATTATCAAAAAAACTGCCCTGATATTCTAGAACCAAATGGTAAAATGAATATTGAAAGAATCCACTGATAACCTCCTGAAAGACATCCAAAAAGAAAAACTCCTAGGAATATTGTAGTCAAATTCCAGAGTTCTCAGGTCAAGGACAAAATATTGCAAGTAGCCAGAAAGAAACAATTCTAGTATTGTGGAAATACAACCAGGATTAACACAAGATCTAGCAGCTTCTACATAAAGGGATCGAAGGGCTTAGAATATGATATTCCAGAAGTCATAGGAACTAGGATTAAAACCAAGAATCACCCACCCAACAAAGCTGATACTTCAGATATCAGATACTAATACTTCAGGGGAAAAACTGTCATTCAATGTATTAGAGGACTTTCAAGCATTCTTGATGAAGAGTCCAGAGCCAAATAGAAAATTTAACTTTCAAACACAAGACTCAAGAGAAGCATGAAAAGGTAAACAGGAAAGGAAAATCATAAGGGACTTACTAAAGTTGAACTCTTTACATTCCTACATGGAAAGATAATATTTGTAACTCTCTAAACTTGTCTCAGTATTTGGGTAGTTGGAGGAATTATATACATACATACATACATACATGCATACATACATACATAATATAGACAGAGAACACAGGGTGAATTGAATAGGAAGGGATAGTACCCAAAACAATAAAATTAAGGGGTGGGAGAGGAATATATTGGGAAAAGAAAGGGAGAATTGGAATGGGGCAAATTATCTCTCATAAAAGAGACAAGAAAAAGCTTTTTCAATGGAGTGGAAAAGTGGGGGGGAGGTGAGAGGGAAAACATGCTTACTCTCATCACATTTGGCTTAATGAGGGAATAACATGCACACTCAATTTGGTATGAAAATCTATCTTACACCACAGGAAAGTAGGGGAGAAGGGGATAAGTGGGGTGTGGGAGGGATGATAGAAGGGAGGGCAAATGGGAAGAGGGAGTAATTAGAAGTAAACACGTTTGGGGAGGGACAAGGTCAAAAGAGAGAACAGAACAAATGGGGTACAGGATAGGATGGAGGGAAATATAGTTAGTCTTTCACAACATGACTATTATAGAAGTCTTTTGCATAACCACACATGTATAACCTATATTGGATTGACTGCCTTCTCAATGGGGATGTGTGGGGAGGGAGGGAGGGAGAGAAGTTGGAACTCAAGGTTTTAGGAAGGAATGTTGAGAATTGTTTTTGCATGCAACTGGGAAATAAGAAATACAGATAATGGGGTATAGAAATCTATCTTGCCAGAAAAGAGAGAAGATGGGGCTATGGGAAGGGAGGGGTGTGTTATAAGGGAGGGCAGATTGGGGGAAGGGGTAATCAGAATGCATGGCACCTTGGGGTGGGGGGAAGGGAGAGATGGGGAGAAAATTTGGAACTCAAAATCTTGTGGAAATGAATGTTGAAAACCAAAACTAAAAAAATAAAGTTTAAAAAAAAAGAACTCATACAAAAGAAAGTGATAGTTAATAATTCACCTAATACACTGGATTAGTCTGGTGGATTCCCACTTAACTATACTTGGAAAACGCTGGGTTTTACAGCAAGAATGACCAACATTCAACATATTCTTTCTAATAAAGCATGTTGTTCACAAACATATGGATATACAGAATGTACAACGTAGCCCCACCAAATGTTGGTTTATTTTTTTGAGGTTTTACCACTTCTTAGCTCCAAAGCAGTTGGGGTCCTCTTGTGACAGGACCATACCAATCAATCATATTAAAGGTTCATGAAGAAGCTCCCAGCTGTGTGACTGCCCTATTCCCTCCTCTGGGTGTTTTCTTCCCCCTGCCTTTGCATTGTGCCAGCTCCATCTCATTCAAATATGCCTTAGTTGTTTTCCTTCTGGGCTTTCTGCCCACCTAAACATAACCATGACAGGATGTTTAAAAACCCTTTCATGACCAACAAAACCAAGCCTTTTTCTCTGGTGCTAAATGAAATTCAAGTATCACAAAATATGAAGCATTGCAATTCCTAAAGCAATGCTGACTGAGTTCTCACAATCAAGTCCCAAGAAGCATCAGGTCCATTATCCAGACAACTCTGCAGGGCTGCCTAGCAGGGGCTCTGGAGGATTCTGATGCTAAGAAGGAAATGTGGGCTACAGTAAAGACTTCCATGACTGGTAGTGTTCCAATAATAGGATTTTCTTTGGTGGTTAAGAGGAATATCTTTTGATAAACACAGTAGCTGGGGGACAATCCTATAGCCTCCATTTTCTTTCCAGCACCAGGAATCCTTTCATCCCAATGAGATGCTGTTGAGGAATAAGAACTGGTAAGATGGAAGGATGATGGATGTTGAAGACAGGTACTGTCAGCTGCATTGGGACAGTGACAGGTGGGTTCAGTGTTGCTTATACTGGAGAGCAAACTGACTTAGGAAGAACTAAAAAGTTTTAGGGCTGGAGCAGCTAGGTGGCTCAATGGATAGTGCACTGACCTTGGACTTAGGAAGACCTGGCTTCAAATCCAGCCTTAGGTACTTATTAACTGTATGACCCTGGGCAAGTCACTTAACCCCAAATGACTCCAAAATAAAGGATTAGGGTTACCCTTCCACTTTTCCCCATCCGTCTTTTTGTGACTATAGCAAAGGAGGATCTTGAAAACATGTGAAAGTATTTTCAAATGGAAATATTAACTGAAATTAGGATCCGTGGGATTTCACACAGGGTTTTAGCATGTACTGACTCCTACTTCTGTTTTATCCTCTCAGCTCGCACAGTTCCAGTCAGCCAGCTAGCATTTATTAGGAACCTGGTGGATACCGTGCTAACCATTTTTGTTTCTGTTTTATTTTTAATTTTTATTTTTTTTTAACAATGGTAAAACCAAGTGGGGAGGAACTGGGCCTGCTACAGAGTTGGGGCCCTCTACCAATTTAAAGTCAAAGCAGGGTTTGGGGGGTTGTTTTTAGACACACACAGCTGTGGATACAGTGTAATTTTCACTCACAACTCAACGAATATGAACAAACAGAATGTGTTCCTGCTAGTCTTCTGTATCTACCAAATTAATGTCTGATTATTTTAAGCAGCAGCGTCAGGTGGAGGAAGCAATAGGGGTGCAGGGGGGGAAATGCTGGATGGAGTGTCTGAATATACTGGTTTGCATTCTGACTCTTTCCTACTTTTGTAAATCCCTTAATCAGTCTGGGCCTCAGTTTCCTCCTCTGTTGAAGACAATATGATTTCTAAAGATAGTTCTAGTTCTAAATCTAGGCTTATATGATCCTCTGATATCATACTGGCAGCAGAAGCATCCACAGGGAGGCTGCTTTGCCTCAGTCCACACAACAAAGAGCCGGTGGGGCCTTTTCATCTCTCTGAGACTAAGAAGAATTTGCCCTCTCCCCAGCTGTTGTGGTAGATATGTGGGAAATACCAAATGTTTCCTTCTAACTGCAGGAGGAACAGCGTTTCCCTCAGGCCCTCTAGGGCAAGAATTCCCCTCTCTTTCATTTTCCCTCCACACTTTGGCTGGATTTCATTTAGGATGTCCATCTACAAGAACCTTCTGCTACTTGTTCTAGTAGATTTTATAATTAAGGAACAGCTGAAAGAACTTTAGAACCAGAGGAGACTAGCAATCTTGTCTGTCTAATCCCTTCCTTTTTGTACTTGATCCAATAGCTCTACTGAGGTTATGTGAGTTGTGACAAAGCTAATTAATAATGACCATCACAGAATCATAGAAATGGAAAGCACCGCAGAGCCTACCTGCTATACCCCAAACTTGGGATGTATTCACTCAACTGGCATTTGTTAAGCACCTACTATGTGCCAAGGTACTGTGCTAGGCCATAGGTATTCAATGAAATAAAAATTTAATAGCCCCATATAGGTGGTAAAGTGGTCACCACACTGGATCTGGAGTCAGGAAGACCTAAGTTCACATCTATCTTCAGAGTACTAACTGTGTGACCCTGAGCAAGTCACTGAACCTCTATCTGCCTCACTTTCATCATCTAAAATGGGGATGCCATTTTATAGAAAGGAGCATTGACTTCCCAGGGTTGTTGTGATAAAATGAAATAATATTTGTAAAAGTGCTTTACAAAGCTCAAAACACTATCTAAGGGTTAAACATACATAAATGTCTATCACTATTCAAACAGCTTAACTTAAAATATTACTAATAATTACTATTAACCAACACAATTAATAATTGATATGATTATATTATTAACCTCTTCTACACAACAGTCCTCCTATTTCTGCATCAACCCCATACTAAAACCCAGGTCTCCTGATCCCCAACGCAGAACTCTTTAATCTTGTTTAACGTGCTCTGACTCATCTCTGGCCATTGTTTACTCGGACCTTCTGTAATTGAGTTACTTGTTATCATTCCTGCTAGGGTTATGGGAAGAACTACAACTTGATGTTCTGTTAAAAGAACACGAGTTAAAATTGAATTAGATGAAAGAGAAGGATAAAATCTAATGCTGGCAAACACATTATCTAAGTTCCTATTTACTGTCTTGCTTTCTTCATTTTTTTTAAAGATGTAACGATGTTTCAGGAGCTTCCGCGTTTAAGTAAGCACAACTAAGTAATTCTTTCCCCCTTATCCTTTATTCTGGAATGTGCTTCATGGTCCAAATAATGAAAATCATTCCTTTTTATTATCTTTTTTTTCCATTTCACTAATATTCAGTATTGTTGCAAATTTGCCTTCACAGAAGGTATAAATGATAAAAAACCTTACGGAGGATTTTGAAATCTCACCCTTCTCACCCTGGTGATCCTCCCTCCACCCTCATCTACACAGTCCTCGGTCCATATTTGGTTTTCAATAATACTGATCCATATTTCTCGGAGAAGAGGTATCCAAACCACTGTTCATCCATATCTCCTGAATGATCTGATCTCTGCGCTCTATCCTTTCTGCCATCTCGGCAGCTTCTGTAGAACTATAGACTGGGTAAGAAGTCCGGAAAAATCCTGTCATTTCATCTGGAAAGTCTGAGTCTGAAGAACCTTCCTCTTCCTCTTCCTCACTGTCCTCCTCTGCTTTGTCGATTTCTGGCTCTAAGAGTTTCTTCTTCTGGTTTAGTTTCTGGAAGTCTTTGGTGCACGATACTCTGATCACCACAGCAAAGAGGGTGATGAGTAGACCGATGCAAACACTGGACACAAACAGCAGAGCGGCTCTTTCAGGGTGAGCTGAGGAAAGAAAAGAGAAAAAACGGGGAAGACCTTGGCCATTCAGAAAAAAATGGTGTGCAGAAGTAGCATGAATAACTTGAGTCTTTAAAACACACAGGTGCACATCTGTTTATTTAAGTAATCCTGGTCTAAACCCCTAACTTCAGAGATTAAAAAACAGAGGTGAGGGGAATTGTTCTGGGTCACACAGTTGGCTATGGAAGTCCTGAGATGATAATCCAGATTTCTTCATTTTTTACCAGGAAAGTGTATTACAGAAGAATAGTAAAGAACTCTGGTTCTGGTTATTGTGCACCTCCTGAAAGAGTGAGTTGATGGTTTAAACACACACACACACAAAATACATAACACAAAAATTTCTGAGAATTGGTCAAGTTTTTATCATTCTATTAGTAGGCTGAAATATGTTTATTATTGCCATAGCTACTTCTAATGTTGTTGTGTAGTCAATTAATCACGTCTGACTCTGCATGACCCCAACTGAGAGTTTTCAATGGCAAAGATCCTCGAGTGGTTTGCTATTTCCTTCTCCAGCTCATTTTGCAGATGAGGAAATGGAAAAAAACAAGGTTAACTAACTTGTCCAGGGTCACACAAGGCTAAGGCTGGATTTGAACTCACATCCTCCTGACTCCGGGGCTGGCACTCTATACACTGTACCACCTACCTGCCCATTGCCTCTAATAACATAACCTTAACCCTGTCACTAAGGCAGTGTGATACCCATTCTGAGCTAACTCCCCCAACTCACAAAGTTGCATCTCCAATGGGGCAACTGTGACCTTAAGACATAGAGGACCCTTGGTGTTGGTAACTAATCTACCACCGTAATAAGCCAATGAGCTCACCTAGAGCACTTTCCTTCAGAAATCAGCCAGCAGATACAATTAGCTTTTTAAAAAGGCATCTATTCAAATATCAAAGCAACAAAAGCAGTTTCCCCTAAATCCTGGGGTGCACTCTCCCACACACAGAATTCACAAGGGGAAGAGCAAGAACAAACTTAAATATGGCAGGGAATTCCTGTGGGCAAGGCAATTCATAACTCAGGAAAAGCAGGGTCTTGATAGCCTTTCTCTGGGGATTCCTCATGAAGTTCATTGTGAAGGGGGTGCACTAAAATTGGTGATAGCTAAGCTATTTCACTGCTATGCTGAGGTAGCTCCTCACAGAATCTGTACTGGATGAGGGCCTTAACTGGGTTTGAGGCACTGGGGCTGGATGGGTCAACATGCTCCTGGGGCTAAGTCAAGCAGGTCACTTAGCTGCTAAGCTGGCACCTCATCCAGCTTGGTTGCTGCCAGGATGGAACAGGAAGATAGCTCTGCCTTCAGGCAGCTGAGACCAGGCAGGTTCTTCTCCTGTTTGACTGCCAGATTAGGCCTTGTTAGGCAAATAATACCAGAGGAGTCTGAGTCATAAAGCTGACACACTATCTTCCTTAAGTTCCCATCAAATAAATCAATTGTCTGAGTCTCACAAGGGCCCAGTTGCTATCAGACTAGGCAGGGCAGATTTCTTTGCTGCAGTATGCAGTATTTCTTCTGGACAGGTTGATGCACTGTACTCCCTGCTGTGAGACTTTAATGGGCAGCTATAGTCTCTGCCATCTCCAGTGTGATGTACACTCTGAACTAATTCCCCCAACTCACAAAGTTGAATCTCCATGGGCTAATGAGCCCACATAGGGGCATGTCCCCATTAAAAACCATTCAGTAAATACAGTTAGCTTTTAGAAAAGGTCTCAGCATGGGACAGAAATAGCTCCCAACCAGGTATCTTGCAAAGAGAAAATAACATCTGCAGTGGATTACCAGGACACTGAAACAGATGCCAAAGATTGAAGGAGAAGGGTAGAGAGTAACAACTACTGTTTATTCAAATCAATAGAGGTGATGAGGGAAGGAGAAAGGGAACTGGCCCAAGCACAAAATATTAATCCAAGAACTGAGGATGAAAACATGTGTAAACCAAAAACAAACTACTGAACACAATGAAGAAATACTATAGCATAAGAAAGGCCAAGAGGTAAGAAGAAAGTAATGCTACAATGATCACAAGCAGAGCCTTAGAATAAAAATTTGTTGGCCACGGAACTACGAGAGTAGTTGGAAGAAATGAAGCAAAAATAATAAAATGAAATTTGGGTTCAGGAGGAAAAAATGGAAGGAGAATAAATAGTATAGAATGGAAGGCGGTAAACTTCACCCAAGTAACGAACTTGTTGAAAAATAGATTGAAGAAAGCAGAACTCAATGATTCCATGAGATAACTACAAATACTAGAACAAGATAATGTGACTGAAAAAAATAGCAGAAAATATAAAATCTCTAACTATCAAAATAACTGATCTGGGAAAAAAGTCAAGATAATTAAGAATCATCATATTCTCTGAAAACTATGTCTAGACAAAAATACGGACGCCATATTTTGAAAATTCACGTAAGAAAACTGCCTATGTCAGAACAAGAGAAAAGTGAAAAATGACTCCGCTAATCACTTCTTCAAAGAAAATCAACCTAAAAATACCTAAGAATGTCAGAGCCAAAATCTTGAGCTTCCAAGTCAAAGAGCACCTAACATGAACCGACCAAAAGGAGTTCCTGAATACACAAGACTTGGCAGTTACCACCATAATGGAACAAAAGTCTAAGAACATGGCATTCTAAAAGGCAAGACAAGAATTTAAAAAAGTGATAACATACCTTGAAAAAGTAAGTATAATCCCTAGAACAGGAGAAAAAGGTATCATTAATACAAGAGAACTTTCAAGTGTAGAGCTGAATAAAAGTGCTCAAAAGCAACTGAAAGACTCAAGATACCTAGGAAAGTAATAATGTTGGAGTAATTAAAGGGGGCTAACTATGATGAAGTGTTTACATTCTAAATGAGTGAGAGAAGACAAGTGTTCCTGCAGAATGTTAAGGTTTTCTAGGGGCACAAAGCTATTTAAATGAAAAAACAAATAGAGCCTGGGTATGGCAATGCTCTTATTTTGTTGGTATTAAGAGAGGAAATAAAAGGGAGAGAAAAAAAGAACATGTTAGGGGAGAACTGAAAAAACAGCCCATGGAGATACAACTCTGTGAGTGGGAAGAACTGAAAAAAAATCTCACAGACATACATATATGGAAGAATCACACCAAGCTCACTCTTACTTGAACCGGACAAAAGAGATTAGAACAAAAGAAATTCCCCACTTCCATACATGCATGTACGATGTGCGCAGGCACACGTATGTGCACACACACACGTGCACACACACACACACCACAGTCGGGTGTAAAAAAAAATTAACTCAGCAGACAGACAGACAGATAGGTAACAATAAGGAGATGAGAGAGAGAGGCTTAAGAGAGACTGTAGAATAAAGTAAGGAATAGTCATAAGCAAAACAAATTTCAACTTCTGAGGGTTGATCAAAGGGAAAGAAAATATAGGGTAAGATCCAGGCATCTCTGGTCTTGGTGAAAAGAGAGGGGATAACAGTGTAGAAAAAAATGACTTCAATTATAGCTGGTGAAAATTTATCAAATTCCTTCTTTTTCTCTGTCCTCTTTTTCTTTGTAAAGAAGAGAGTAGGAAAAAATGAAGAAAAAGTACAAGGAGAGAAAGTACATGTGGCTAAATACATTACTAACAATTACAGTAGTGAATATGAATGGGATGGACTTATGGAGAAATGCAGTAGGACAGATTAGAAAGTAGAAACAAATAATACATTGTTTACAAGAGACACACACGTAGCCCCAATATTCCCACAGACTTAAAATGAGGGATTGGAGTAGAGGCATGGATCAAGCAACAAAAAAAATGGATATCATTAAAAGAGATAGCCAAGAAAACTTCATTATATACAAAACATTCCACAAATGAACTGGAAATAAGGAAAACTATCAGAAAACATTTTGCCCCATCATAGAGCAAAATAACTTAAATGAAGTGGATAAATATTTGCAAAAATATAAACTATCTAGATTATTAAAATTTTGTCAAACATTCAAATACTATAAAAAGAAATTATGACAGGGAGCGATTCAAAGAGTTCTGAGAGGTCTTACATGTGCTGATGCAGAGTAGATAATCAGGAGAACAACTTACACAGCAACTATAACATTTCAAAGAAAAATAACTGAAAGCATTAAGGAATATTTAGAAAAAAATAGAAGTTGGCCATTAATAATCTATAAGTCATTTAGTTGACATCCTCAACTCAAAGAGAAAATGGACAATGTTGGGGATACCTCCTGGAACGACAGATTACTTAATTCACATCTAAAACAACTGTTTCTGGAGCCAGCAAGGCCAATGTTCTTAAAATACTTTATTCTTGTCTTCCTGAAATGTTTTTCACCTACTGAACAATTTTCACCTTCTTCTCCATACCAGTACACGGTTTTTTTAATTCTGGGGAATATATAAGGAAGGTACTCTTTATCTGGTAAGAATACACTTATAGGTTAATTACATTGAATGAATGATTTGAAATACATGAGTAACATTATTTGGTTTTCTACCACTTGTATGGCTTTCCCACGGTTGGAGAAATTGGGCAGAAGCAGTTAGTATAGAAGCCTCCTAGAAGAAAAGTGAATTGTGCAGAATTTTACCCTAGGTCATGGGAGCCAAAACTTACAGGAAGTGGGTGTAAACTCGCATTCAGATCTCAACAGTATGACAAAAGTAAAGTCAACTCAATTACCTATACCAATGAAATCAATTTTCCATCCATTTACTTATATTTATGTATGGCTTTGCAATAAATTACTGAACTTCTGTTTTAGGAACTAAGCCACATGACCAACAAGATGAAGGACTAGACATTTTCTCCAATCTTCACAATCTCCTGACCCCCTCCAAAATAAGAATTACTAAAACAAAAACAAACCTACCCAAAACCCTAATTTAAACCCTAAAATTTAACAATCAGCTTTTGGAAGCCAGTATGTCTCTACTTTGAAGTTTAAAACAACATGACAAGAGAGGGACCATTAAGAGATTTCTTTTTAAAAGTGTAAGGGAAAGAGGGTTGAAAGTGAAACTTTAATGGAAGTATTTAAGGGGAAGGAACAAGCCTGAAACATTGTTTTCTTGTGGGACTAAATGGAAGGCTGGGAGGATACATAACAGCAGGAAGAGGAGGAAGAAGGGAGGGTAATGTGGGATGTATGCTAATTAAGTCAATAGTAAACAAATGAAGGGAAAATAACGCTTGTAGTTCTCCCAAGAAGAGAGGCTATGGGAGAATGGCAGAGAGGGCAAAGGAAGGCATTGAAACAGGGAAATAAAGGAGAAAGTCTCAATTCAAAGGAAGGAGAGTTCCCACTGAAGAATGCTCCCATGGAGTGGGAGAAAAATATTCTGTAATGGAAGATGGGAATCTTACAATGGGTGTAATCTAAAGAGATTTGGTGCTTAGAAAGATCATTATATTTATAAGAGTGTTGTGCCCTCATGGACAGTGTCCTATTTCAGGAGGAGGGGAAAGAGAACTCCTGGGGGGCACTGACATCCAGAAGAGTGGGAGGTCACAGACCCAGAGAAGGGAAATCACCACGAACTGCACAATCAGGAACATGGGAAATTCCTTCCATAGAGCAATATTTTTATTATTCTCTAACTCTTCCAGAAACTGCTATCTTTAAGAATGAGGGAAAAAAGAGTAAAGAGGTTAAGATCCACAAAACAATAACACAGAAACTGTTTAAAAGAGGGAGCTTAATTCCATGAAAAACACAGAAACTAAAGATAAAATAAGCATGAAGATCTTGAATCAAAGAACAAAAAGCTAGAATAAATAGAAAGAAAAGAAATTCAATTTAAAAAAGGATGAGGGAAAGAAATCTGTTTTTTTAGAAAAATGTAGAAAATTTTTTTTTAAAAACTAACAAAAGTTGAAGGGGAGGAAGAATAAGGTTTTACCTTATGGTTTAACTGAGACAGAAAAAAAAAAGAAGGGAAGACTTAGATAACTAGATAAAAGGAAGAAAGAAAAAAAGGAATTAATATTAAGCATTCCAAAGCCAGAGAAAGTGGTGACAAATAGGAGGAGGTAGAACTTTGAGGGAAAGGGGAAAATTCTGTGGGAAGAAAATTGTCTTTAAGTAGAGTGAGCAAAAATAAAAAAATAGACAAAATATTCTCTTCACAGAGGAAGAATTACAACACTCCCTCCCCCATAAAAAAATCCCAATTCAAGATGGAATGTATTTAAGAATATATTTGATATATGAATATATCTATTCAGATAATGAATATACTTGAGACCTAAGGAATTACCTTCATAAAAAATAACAGACACTATAAAGAAGGATTGAGGAAAAGCAGAAAAGCTTGCTAACATCCTCACCTGAACCCAATCAATTAAAACTGGCAGACCCCACAATGCTGGGGACAGAAAGCATGGTTTCTTCTATGGTTTCAAGGTACTACAAGTATTATAGCTTTCCTCCCTGAAACTCACCAAAGGAAAAGGGTTAAGTTTTTGTATTTAGGTTTTCAAAAGCATCCCTGCAGCCTGTATGCACAGTAAATATAAAGACATGATTGTCTAAAATAAAAGCAAGTAATGAAGCTGAACAAGTGTTTTCAAAATATGAATAAAAGGTTTTCTGAAGATAAGCTAACATAAAGTGAATCTGCCTATAGATAAGAGAGGTTTTTCTTCATTGTTTTTTAATTCCTTTACTGAATTTGCTAGTGAACTCCCCTTTCAAATCCTCTTCCTTAACCTTATTTCTACCAGCAAGCTTCAGGGTTTTCTATAAAACTCTGATCTAAAATTATATCTAGGAATAAAAATGTGTTTACTGACCAAATGTCAATTCCAACTCTCTTGAGAAAGCTCCTCTTCACTCACTGGGAAAACAACTTGAAAGTTGTTTCAACAGCCAAAGGAGAGAGCAGTTTGTTAAATATTTTCCTCTGTCTTTCTGGCCATACTACTGTATTCTAGGGAACAACAGTCTTGATTAAAGGTCATTGGATGGAATAGATGCTTTTTACATGGGGCTGGTAGATCTTCTCTTTCCCAGGTAGCTGCACTGCCTTTTTGGCTCAGCAGGGCAATGGCTGTCTTGACTCATCCTATTCACTCGGTTTATCTTCAGCGCCTGCTCATCCTCAATTATTTTCATGGCTCCATCCTTTCTTTGCCTTCTTCCTCTATCCTCTCTCATCATACATATGAAAGCCAGCTGCCCAATTCCCAAAGTCCTTCCCAAGAACTTGCCCTGAATTTCCCCATTCTTCTGAGTTTACAAACCCTGGCTTTCTGGTAACAATAACTGAATTACTTTCCAACTTATTCTCACTTGCAGGTATCTTGGATTCCACCCTATAAGTGACGACTCCTGTTGCTCGGCCTTCATTTTTGGAGATGATCAATGACATCATGGCCGATGTCTCGACTTTCACATGAATTGGACTGAAGTGAGGCAGAGTTGCACCAAATCACCAGCCTCACTCTCTTTTCCAGAGTGTTTGAAATCCAATAACAGGACAAAAGCTAAGATGCTCGAAAGATACAGTGGATGACCTTGTCATCTCTGATGTCTAACCAAGCTCTAAGTGCTCCACAATGCCAACTTTAGCAACTTTCACGGTCCTTGGAACAAACTGTTCTCATCTGCTGGGGTAGACATCCCCCTAATTCACTGATGGGCTTGGAACCTGTGTTTCTCTCAACCTGGTTTCACCCACCTGCCAAGAGAGTTTTACTAGGTATCACGGCTTCTTGGAGCCACAAGTGAGAGTTGGGTGACAAGTGAACACCAACAGTAGATGAGCGGCCCTGAAAAGGACTCAGAGAGTACTCATAGCAGAAGTGTTCATCCTCCCCGTACACTCCACACACACCCCTTCTAGACTATTCTAATATCTCCTGTCTTGTCACCTGCTCATGGGTTTCTTCCCTCTCAGTCCATTAATCAGCAAGCATTTATTAAAAGCAAATTCTTTATTCCAGGCACTGTACTAAGCACTTGAGATATAAGGAAAGATTGAAAAACAAAACACTTTCCCTCCCTTCAAGGACCTTACACTCTCTTGCTGGCCACTGTTGCTATGGGACTGAAGCCCCAACCAGTGTTGGGCAGCCCATGAACAGTTATTCAACAGAATTAATGAGCTTTTATCAAAAGCCATTACTCAGATAACATAACAAGAGCAGCATTATAAAGATATCTCCCCTAAACCTGAGGTACCATTTCCCCCACACAAAGAGCATCAACATCTATCATGTGTGGAATATGCATAAAGAGTAGGTCCCAGGTCCCAGTACTATACAACTGTAATGGTAATGTAGAGTTAATGGGGGGGGGGGGGGGAAGAGTTAAAGGTCTTCCCTGCTCATTAATAGGCCTCAATGCCTTTTGTTAATTTCTACTGAGGCCCAGGGTCAGAGGGTCCTGCCCTCCAGCTCTGAAAAGTGTCTAAATACTGAGGTGAGGTTTTACTTTGGGGCTCACTCACTGGAAGTGTTTGTTTGGCCAGAGGAGACTCTGGGCAGCTGCCAAGGAATCCCCTCCCCCAGCTTTGAAAATCCATATGTTGGTGCATCTCTCACTGGTAACTATGTATGTATGTAATGGTCAGACAGTTGGAAGCCCTGTCTGTTGGTCCTTATTTCTCTGTTTGTATTTTCTCTGAAGTTCAGGGTGCTGACTTTTTCCTCTGAACTAAGTGAATGATATAAGTGCTTGATTAAATAAGATTGTTGACCCCACAAAAGTTGCTTTCCTGTTAGAAAAGCAGATCTAAGACCCTATAGAGCAGGACCTCCTGTGTATGTCGGGGTCCTTGCTGTTACAACAACCTGGAAGTAGTTTCTCTCTCCACAGAGATCTCATGATCTTTCGGTTGATCATCTCCACCAGGTGGGTAGATTGGCTCAACTACCAGGGTCTGCTTCTTCTTGACCCCAGAGCTGTTGCTCTTGTGTTCTATAAAGGGTTATACTTCTTGAAGTTCCTGGTTCTTCTGGTGATTATCTCTGTTTGCATTTCTGTCCTTGTTTTTGCTATGTACACTGTCTCCTACCGGTCCACTAGCCTCTGTAACATGGTCAATGGTGGAGGAAAGAGGAGATTACATGCATCTCACAATACACCTTGTTTACACATTCAAGCTTCATGTGTGACTACCATCTGAGGCAAGGAGGAAAACTCCCTTACATAATAAAACCACATTTCTTTAATAACAATTTACTTTTGTATAGTGCTTGATACTTGAAGGTTTATGAAGTACTTTCCTAATAAGCAGCTTGTGAAGCAGTCTGTGTAAGTATGATACTTCTCCATCTTGCAGATGAGGAAACTTAAATGTTTTGCTCATGGTCACATAACTCATAGATGTTGGTTTTGGGACTTGAACTCAGGTCTTCAGAATCTGAAAGCAGCACTCCTTCTCACTTTACTCTACACCTCCCACACACCCCATGACTCACTATCTATCAGAAGGAGGACAGCAGAACATTTCTGGCTGAAGAGGTTACAAGACAGAGACTAATAAGATATTCTGCTCACTAGGTAGAGTTTTTTTTAAATGAAGCCCATTTATAAAGAGACAGAAATGCATTCCCTGTAGATCAACGCATGGCCCACACCTTCTCTTCTCATACAACACAGCACTTAGGCACAGCCATAGAAAGGTAAAGCAACTTTTCAAGGTCACTAAGACATTCAGTGACTCTAACTGTCTGAGAACTTATGGATACCTGACCCTTACTTTTGTGCTTAACATAAATGAGCTTTTCTAGTTGAATTAAGGTAGCTAAAACCTTACATGATGCATTAAGCAATCTCTCTATCTCTCTGTGTTTCTCTCTCTGTCTCTCTCTCCTCCTCTTCTTCCTCCCTTCTCTCTGTGATAATGTATTTATGTTTGGTTGGAACTTGAAAATATAAATGTGCCTTGCTTACTAAGGACAATTTTCTTGCACAACAAAGTCCAGTAACTTTGTGGCAAGTTTTATAACTATAACTATATTTTGTAACTATAGATAGCATACAAAAAGGCCACCTTACATATTTTATTACTCCACACCAAGTTGTAAAGAAAAGTGGGCATTTTGTATTTACATTATCTGCTTGGAAGGTTTCAATGGTGCCTTTCTTCCAAGGACACTGTAGAACAAAGCCAGAGCTGGAAAATTCTGCAACCGCAATAAATACCACAAAGGGCCAGCACCCAGGAGTCGCTGCACAAGGTAGGCTCTCTGTTGAGCAGCATAGGGAGTAGGCTACAGCAATGGAACAGCTTTACTCTCTGGGATTTTATTTTAACTAATCATTCCTACAAATTAGGTTCCAACTGCTATTCTGTTTTCTGAATGATTTCAAATTGGATATCCTTGGGCAAAGTCCCAGTGACCTTATTCTTGTTATGGCTCCAACCAAGAGTAACTTTGAAATTTTAGAAGCAAAAACAGTGGTATTTCTATATAATTATGGGAAGAAACCTTGAAAATTATCAGGAAGAGAGGGAATAAGTAAGATTTGGAACTGGAGTGGGGAGAGGAGAAAAAATCATGCACAATTTCTTATGACAATACATGAAACTGAAGGAATCTTAGAAGTCTAAGATTAGTTGTAGTATTTCCATAATTGAATCATTTTATTAAAGCTTTTCTTTTCTCCTTAGAAGTCTTGTTCCTTATTATGGTAGCTCTGGGTGGCCAGGTGGCACTGTGGACAGAGCACTAGACCTGAAGTTAGAACTCATCTTCTTGCATTCAAATGTGACCCCAACACTTACTAACTGTGTGACCCTGGGCAAGTCATTTAAACCTACCTGCCTCAGTTTCCTGATCTGTAAAATGAGCTGGAGAAGGAAATGGCAAACTACTTCATATTCAACTACTTCATCATGTAAGGTTTTAGCTACATTAATTCTTTGCCAAGAAAACCCCAAATGGGATCACAAAGAACTGGATGTGACTGAAACGACTTAACAATCATGGCTCTATTTGCTTTGAATATTAATGTCAAAATATAACTAAGACATTAATAACAAATGACATACAAAAATTGAGTTCAGGGTGATAGCTCTTGAATTCATATGTATATGTGTGAGCATGTGTGTGTGCGTGTGTACATATATATACATACGTATATATATATATAAAATACTGCTAAATTAGAGGTACAACTAATATACTTAAAAATCATGCCTTAAAAGCAACACATATATTAGATGAATGATACAGAGAAGATCAGAATGACCCTGTAGAAAGATGGCACATATTTGCAAAGTGTTCCATATTTTTAAATAGAAATTACCTCTCTCTTCATGGCAGAGAGGCAGAAGACTATTAGGATAGAATGTGGCATATATAGTCAGACAGTCACTGATTTAGGTGGTTTTTGCTTAACTGTACTCTTTGTCACAATTTTTTCTCCCAGAAATGACTGTGTTGTGATGGCAAAATATATTAATAAAACAAACTATATTTTTCCCACTTAACAGTATTTTGTTTTTTCCAATTACATGCAAAGATAATTTTCAACATTCATTTTTACGAGATTTTGAGTTCCAAATTTTTTTCTCCTTCCGTCCCCTTCCCCCTCCCCAAGATGGCATGTAATCTGACATAGATTATACAGTGTACAATCATATTAAACACATTTCCACATTAGTCATGAAAAAACTATATTTTTAAAAATTAATAAAAAGAGTCAGGCATTATGGAAACATCTTGGTGTAAAACTCCAAAATGTGGCCATTTAAAAAGTGAGCAGGGAGGGTGCTGTTACAGAATGTTCATTCACTGAAGCAAATCTGCAGCTAGACTGCCCTAAGCTATAAATTTACTGGCCCTTGCTAATTCAGAAGAGCTGAGTCTGACTGATACTTGAAGAGGCTTAATAAGGAAAACTGTGGCAACTCTAAGAAATAATATTGTTGGTTCAGACAGTGAAGCAACCTTAGCATGGCAAGATTCTGCCACTGGGCTAAAGAAATAAGGTATGGTATCTTCGGTTCATGAATTTACCTTTCAACTTCCAGCTATAGTGAGGGGGGTTGAATATCCCTAACATATATCCTCAATTTAATGTTAGTGTGCCACAGATGTCAAGCTCCTTCTACCGATTTAAAGGGTAGAACATCATCGGCGAACCACTGCCCCTAAAACAGGTTATTTCATTATAGTATTCTTCTACTGGTCCTCCCTGTTCATTTTCTGACTTATTTCTGAACGGTTTGTGGTTTAGGGTTGTGAAGTAAAGACTGAAAGATCAAAGGAAACAATGTGTTTTTCTTTAATTATTCACACTCTAATATTGTAATTTGAAACAGTGCATTTGTTAGTAAGACTCAGATATACCCGTTAGCACATTGGAGGTAACCTCAATTTATTGACCTACCTCTAATGTAAGCAAATGTGGCCAAAGAGCTGCTGACAATAACTCCATCTTTCGCCAGAGTCTTTGATTCGCTTGGATCAAAGTTTATATCTGTTTTATGAAGACGTAAGATTGATTAATCACAGTTGATTCACATGACATATACCCATAAGCGAAGCAGCTAAATCATGATCATTTACATAATATTAAAGCACAGAAAAGAAAATAAAGCTTCTAACTAAGCTACAAAGCCACAGAATAGTCTGCCAGAGTGTCAGTGGACCCTGTAACACATTAGATGACAAGATTTCTAGAGAAACATGTTAGAAAAAATCACAGGGTCACACTTTTAAATGGCAGTGATGCTTTGAGCCATCCCTCATGCATTCCAGGGCGAGAAATGATAAGAAGAAAAGCATGCATCACATTTGAAAGTTCTACCACAGTGCCTGGCACATAGGAAGCATTTAATAAATGCTCTATCTAGTCTATGTGACTATTTGTCTGTCTGTCTGTCTGTCTGGACTGGGAAAGCTGTACACTTTACTAAATCCCCCAGGCTGAACAACCTTAGGGGCTGAGGGAGGGGCAGATAAAAACAGCCATAAACATCTCTTGATCACAGCTGAAAGAGTAATTGTATTATGCTAGCTTTCTGGTGAGGACTGAAAAATTATTAAAAAACCTAAGTTTAAGAAAACTTTTAAATTATTTCTTCCATGACTTTTTAAACAGTTTTTTAAATAGATCCTCTAAGTTTATAAATGGCAGAGAAGGTGCCACCCAGTAGCAGTGGGGGCAGTTTCCTCATTGGGAATCTGTACCAATCAAGTAAGAAATCCAGTCCCTATCCATATCTAATAGGACAGCTGTAAGGGCTGCAGGTGATGGGCCACCGAAGAGGGGGGTCAAAGGAGACAAAAGGAAAAAAATGGACGGGAAATATCTGGGTGTTCCATGTTCTTGTGGAGGAAATGGGCTGGAGAGCAGGGCCAGGGAGCCCTGTCTAGAATACTGGGGTGGGAAAAAGTATAGAGAAGCTGGGAAGGAAATACTCTTCTGTGATCTCCTCACTGACTTCTCACTTTTTCAGAGATGTTAAAGGACCCTCTGCCTCCTATTTCCTGTTCCCATCCTAGTGGCCTAGAAGAGAGGTGGTATACCCTTTCAGGGGGTATATGAGACTTGAGATTTTTGCCTCTGACTTGCTCTATTCTAAGGTTTGTGTTAAACACAGGTTAGTTTCATTAGTATTGGGAGATGCTCAGGCACTGAAAGACAAGGATCTAATCAGTCAAATCATCCTGTAAACCTATGGATGTTCTGAGAGGACCTAACAGCTTCTGATGGATCTCTCCAGTTACTCCTAACAACTGCTCACACTGGGTGATGGTGACAAGCACCACCCAGAGAGAAATGAATGATGCTGGCCTCTGGCTGGGCTTCACAAGCTTATATTATAGCATATATGGGTGGGACAGCCAAGTAGAGACAATTCAAGGAAAGTTTCATCTCTATACACCTCTACTTCCATTATCTTTGTCCTGTAAAAGCCTCTAGCTACCAAAAGCTCAAATTTTTTTTAGGATGATCTCCTGAAATGCTGTTATTTTCATTCAGGAATTCCAGGCATGAAAATTTCAATCTATATGAGATAGGAAGACTTGAATCTTTCTTCATCCATGGAAAAAGAAAAAGAAACTAGAAGAGATTTCAGGAGAAATCTTAAAGAAGAAAATGGCACCACTTCTTCCAGTGATGCATAAAGCCATCTGCCATCTTGACTAGCTTAAGCAGGTTCCTTTGGATTGTGGCTAGTTTACCAAAAAGCTTATCAGACTTCTGGATGGAGAACTAACCTTAGGTCTCAGAACCTTACGTGCATACTGTGCCTATTTTTCATTTTGAGCTACTGTGTCTCTGTTTGTGTGTACAAAAGGGCATTTGTGACTAATGCCACCCCCCTCCAGCATCCAACCTCATTATTAGCAACATTATTACCAGTCATTCAAAAATGCCTTTTCCAAATATTCCCTTTAATTTTAACAGGTATATCCCTAACTATGGTCACATGAACTGTCTACCTTTACTTAAAGGGATGTCAATTAAGTAAAGCCATAAATATTACCAGAGTCACCATCTTTCTGCTTCAAAGAAGGGTTTAGATTAGAAACCATTGGATCAACCGCTGTAAGTATGTTTTGGGGAACTAAAAATAAAAAAGAGAAATTTTTGAACTGTCAATTGAAAGTACTTATACCTGAGATTTTTTTTTAATTGCAAAGTAGATTGGGAATTACTTTTCAAAACAGTATTTGAGTCACTGTGTCTACCAGTCACATAAATTTAATGTGTTGATGTATATAGTAGGCACTTAATGAATGTTTACTGAATTGCACTGAAATTGACTATTCAGGACAATTGCATTTATAGTTTGATCTTAAAATCCAGAGAGGTCGTCTCAAGATAGCAAATAGGTGGGCTAGCCTTGCAGTAAGGAAGACCTAGGGTCAAGGTCTGCCTCGGATACATACTGCTTATGTGATGATGGGCAAGTAATCTTACCTCTCAGTATTTGAAGCAACTCTTTATGACTGAGTTACAGAAGAGGTATAAGTCTGCATTGGTAGAGGAATTTTTCACACCAAAAATTCCCCATAATGAAATTATAGAGACAGATAGAAAGGAAAAGAAAAGGAAAAAGAAAGAAAATATAATAGATAACTTCTCAGAACTCGGGAGAACACAGATTTCCCTAAAGTACGGAGGGTGGTTAGTTTACTTCAGGGATATTACTTTTACTAAAAAGATCAATAGTCAATGATGGCAAGATATAATTCTTCCCTTCTACATCTGCCCTGGTCTAATCTGCTTTTTATTCAGTGCTTTACATAACTCCTCATTTCAAATAAACATGAATATTCTCCTGGAAATTACATGACAGAGTTTCTCAGTGGATCACTGCCTTCATCTACTGTAGCCAAATCCATGAAAACGACCAAGAGACAGAGGCTGGAGATGTTAAGAGTGTACCTGATCTCCAGCTCGTGGGAAGAAAGCTAAAAGGTGATAATAGAGCAAAATTGCCGCATAAAAGTTTTTCACCTCTACTCTAAGTGAAGACCCATAAACGGCAACCTGAGGTTCATTAAGGTCTTCTATGGCCCACTGTTGAACTCATTTTATAGCTCTTTTTAAATTACTTTAAAGCACCTGGGAGAAGTTCTTGCCAATAGTCCAGAAATTTGCAATGGGATTCATGGAAACCAGACATCAAGTGTGAAAGAACATCTTTCGCCTTGAAGTGTTTTGGTTTTTGTTTGTTGAAGACAGATGCTTAGTTTTTCCTCTTCTCCTACTGGTAGGGAGAAAGCATTTATAAAGAGCCTACTATGAGAAGCACTTTATAGCATTATCTCATTTGGTTCTCACAACAACTTAAAGAGGTAGGTACTGTTATTATTCCTATTTTATCTTTATGGAAACGGAGGTAGGCAGATTTTTATATTGACTTGCTCAAGGTGAACACACAGCTGGTAAATATATGAGGCTGGATATGAATTCAGGTTTCCTGACTTGAGGCATAGGGCTTCATCCCCTGCACCACTAGCTGCCTCAGTGGGAGAGCGGCAGGGAAGGACAGTTATTCTCTTTCCTTTTTTTTTCTTTTTGGCTTTGAAATTAGAGAAATTCAAATGAAACTCTCTGAGAAATGGCCCAGGGGCAGCAACCTAATTGTCCTATTTTCAGATGCAGCAGGACCTAAGTGTTTTTGTATCCTTCCTTCTTTCATGGAGACTCAAACCAGCCTTTCTTGCACTCAAAGAAAGTGGCTGTTGTTCAGTATGTCCAACTCTTCATGATCTCATTTTGGACTTTTCGTGTCAAAGATACTGGAGTGATTTGCCATTTCCTTTTCCAGCTCATTTTACAACTGGGGAAACTGAGGCAAACAGGGTTAAGTGACTTGCTCAGGGTCACACAGATGGTTAGTTGTCTGAGGCTGGATTTGAACTGAGGAAGATGAATCTCTCCGACTCCAGGCCAGGTGATTTATCCACTGTACCACCTAGCTACCTAGCAAAACGGTGGCTCTTAGATCAGATGACAAAATGATGGTTCATGGATCATGCACGGAATAAGAAAACTCAGTTGCATGGCTACAAAATGCTCTTTAAATTAAATAGCTACTGGTTCCTTCAGTTGCTAATTTTTTTGGCACAATATTATGTTCTCTCCCTGCCAGGAAGTGTCCTGCTCTCATATATCTATCTGTCCACAAAGTGTATTTCAAAAGATGGCCTAAAGGGGGAAAGCACCTTAATCCTTGATGAATACTGGCAGACTTTAAGAGATGAGAGAGGATAAATCAGATTTATCAGAGATGTAACCCAAAGTGGTAGAAATGCCAAGATGACCTTTTTTTGAAAGAAGAACCTACACAAAGATTATTTATGTAAATACCAACCCTGGTAACACATTTAAAAAAATAAACCTACCCATCCACTATGAGCAAAAAGCCAGGCTTGGAGCAAACCATTTAGATTCATTCAAAAATAGACTGGTCTTAGCAACCTTTCGAAGAGACTTGATAGTAACTCAAAAGTAAACTTTTTATTCAGCCATAACAAAACCACAAGTTCATTAGAGCGATATAGGAGATATTCTGTCTTTGCTAGGTTTGTTTAGGCGACTTTAAAAAGGGCAGAAAAACACCAAAAGTACTTCACATACAAAGGGGGACGCAGTCCATTTTAACTAGACCTTGAGCTAATAATACTAATGATATTAGATTACATTAAATGGTTTTTCCACCTGCCTATTTTCAAGCAGGAAAATTTTCTGCATATGATACTCCAACCCATGGATCAAAACCTAGCCTTGAAAAAAACCTTAGGAAACATATCTCTGCAAGTTTAAAACTGCTTAATCCCTCACTTTTCTTTTCTTTCTTGTTTTTTAATCAGTAACAAAGTGGGTCTCTATAAGGGGCTGTATTCCTGGTTTATTTCGTAAGAGCAAAGGGATTTATGACTTTTAAAAAGGTTGAGAGACATAATTTCTGGGTAATCAGTCATTTTATTACTACTAATGCCATCATTTAATAAAAAAAAAAAGTCCGTGGCACTCTTGAATGCCAAAGACAATCATGGCAGTGGGCTCATGGCTTATATTCCCTTGGAAGAGGGGTGTTCCTGAGAGTGGCAATCAATTCTGACTGGCTAACAATTGATGAGAAAATGAATATTACAATGAGGGGCTGGACCTATTCTAGTTAACTTTGATTATGTCATCTACTTCCAAATTACCCCCAGCCTTAGACAAGCTTTTCAAAGAATCTACCCACACCCAAACCTGAGTAGAGCACAATGGACTTCCCTAACTGGGTGGAGTCTGAACAAGGCTGCTAAGAAAATTAACCTACTCTCATTATCTGCAGTGTCCTCCAAGAGACTGAACTTTGAAATGAGGACTATAGAAAAAGGGAGAGCTCTGGATCTCCCCAAATTATTGTTCTCCAATTAGGTATTCCTTTGGGAGACAAAGTTATGGTCTCTACTGACCACAAAGAGACAGGAAAGAACTTACTTGAACCTAAAGACTGTCGCTACTACACAGAAAGAAGACTAAGAGTAAAGATAGCTAGAAATCTAAAGGATATAAAATCTATGGCCTTGATAGCTGTACACAGATGCAAAAAGTAAGGATAACAAGGAAAGTGAGTGACATGATGGTGATGCAATGAGGCAAACTGGCCTGTATAGATATCACTGGGTTTGGATGGGAAGAGCTGTACCTGGGAAAGGTCATAATTTGTTCAACAGGAACAGGATACGTAAAAATTATGTAAAAAGTAGCACTGTATATTAAGAAGGTATACTTACACAAGGAAATCCAAAAACCAGATGCAGAAGGATGGCAGAGAGCCTTTGGGAGAAGATTGAAGGGGCTAAAACAAAAGTGAGATTTTCACTGGTGCTTATTAACAGACTACCAGGACAGAAAGAGGAAAGAGGAGTTCTGGAAACAGATTTTTAAAACTTGGTATGGAAACATGAGATAAGCAATAGGAGACTTCAATTATGGAGACATCTGTTAGAACTCAACTGCCCAAAGCAGAGCACCTAATAATTTCTTGACTTCCGCATTCAAAAGGTAGAGGTACCAATGAGGAGAATGGCTATTCTGGATCTGATTCCTACCAATCAATTATATCAGCATTTCTCAAGCACCCGTGATATGACAAGTATCTGTATATGACAAGTATATGATGTACATATATGACAAGTAGTGTAATAGATAGGCCTTGGGGATTCAAATACAAAAACAAGACAATTTCTATGTTTGTATGTGTGTATATATGTATGTGTACATATATACATATATTGTATTTTTTTTGTATATATGTGTGTGTGAATGTGTGTCATGACACACATTCACATACACATGTATACACACACACACATCTGTGCCAAGATGATGCCAGGGACCTGCTTCCAGGAAAAGACATTCTTTGTTTCCCTACAACATGGACAGGAGCAGCTTTTTTTCCATTGATTGTATAGCAGAAACTGCCTTCTTTAGAACTACCAACCTGGGACAATCTCTTTCCAGTGGCATCCAAGGGTGGAGGTTCTGTCTATCTGAAGCATGGACACCATGATTAAGCTGCGGGGAGGAAGGATACTGTCCTGTCCCTTTCCCCTTAGGCCTTATGGGCCCATCTCAAAAGGGCTTGAGGTTTTGGTCTCTTTTGTTTGTCTTTTGAGTTCAAGGTGAAGAGCCCTAAAAGACTAACCAGGCCACATGGTTTTCCAGACTGAAAAGGCCTGCAGAGTCCTTTGTACTGGAGATCCAGAATGGGATTGGGCTAAACACACCAAGGCCAGGTTTCTGAAGAATCTTGCATAACCCAGTATAGAGAAAGAGGTGTGGCTCTCTGGACCTAAGGAACTTCTTATTCCCATGAGAGCTATTGCTTGAGTGGGGAACTGGAGAGTAACACCTGTTAATATACATCCTTCTGATTGTTTATCTTTAGTAAAAGGATTTTTTCTTTGTTTTTAACTATCTGCTTCATTGACACAATCTCTCTAAATCTCAACCTTGTATGCTGAAACGTCATGCACCTGGTCTAAAACAATACAAAATAAATACACACTGAAAATGGCCAGGGATAGAAGGTAAGGCTGAAGAGGAGAGCACTAACAGCTGGATGTGGAAATGGCAGGTATTTTAGAGGGATTGACTTTCTATCTCATAAATTGTAATGGTGGAGAGGAAAGCCAATAGACTTCAAAAGGTAGGAAAAAAAGGATGGGTAGGATACCACAAACTAAAATTCTCCTGGGGAAGTCAGCTTTGGATGTACAGGAAACTCTCAGAATAGAATCCCGAAGACACAGAAAGAAAGCATTCTGACAAGAAGGAAAAGCAAAGCCAACCCAAAGAGACCAATGTGGATGCACTGGCAACTCATTAAACAACTTCATTTTTTTTTAAAAACGATCAAAACAAGAGTAGGGAAGAGGAGAACCTTACACATCTTGCAGTCTTACAGGACTAGTGTTTGCAGTGCTTAAAGTCCGAATATGTCAAGCATGGCAAAAAATGTTGCACATAATAAAAAGGGGTTTAGATGTATGGGGTTGAAGAGCAGGACCTAGGAAGAGGTGACACTGTATGAAATAATAATGAAGGAGAGAAGGAGGAGATACACATCTCTTACTTAGCTTCTATTTTCTCTGTCAAGGAGCATGTTTTTTCAGGCATTTGGAAAGGACAGAACAAAAAAAAGGTTAATGGAGAATTGGCAACCATGAGACAGAGAGTAAGAATAGAAAGGACCTGGGTGCTCTGGTCCTCATCTTTGGGTGAGGACAGACCTGGTAGATGTGACTATTGAGTATTTGTTGGCAGTATTTGAAAGACTGTGGAGGATGGTCATGGTTGCATAGGATTGGTGAAGGATGACATTGCCCTTATTTTCAAAAAAGGGAAGAGAATGGCACCAGTAACATACAGGCCAGGTAGCTCAACGTCAATTCCTGGCAAGATTCTAGAATGTATCATTAGATAGTTAGGAAACAACACCTAGAAAAGGAAGCAGCAATCAGAAAGAGTCAGCATGGCTCAGTGAAGAATGGATCATGGTAGATAAATGATATTCCTATTTAGGGCCAGTTTACTAAACTGAAAGATAAGGGCAGCATAGATAGAGTTTGCCTAGAACATATTGTTGTTTTTCAGCTGTTTCAGTCATGTCTGACTCTTCATGACCTCCTTTGGGGTTTTCTTGGCAGAGATACTAGAGTCGTTTGCCATTTCCTTCTCCAGTTCATTTTATAGATAAGGAAACTGAGGCAATCAAGGTTAAATGACTTGCCCAGGGTCCCACCTCTAGTGTCTGAGGCTGGATTTGAACTTAGGAAGATGAGTCTTCCTTACTCCAGGCCTGGCACTCTATCCACTGTGCTACGTAGATGTCCATTCTTCTGGAATAGAGAAAAATGAGCTTGATGAAAGTACAGTTGGAAGGAGGGCTGGCAAAGGGGAATGGAACTGGTCAAATATCTATACATCAGAACTAGTCACTGACTTAACATCAGCTTGGAAGAAGGTAACCAGAGTAGAGCCCTGGGATCTGTATTTGATCCTATGTTATTTGTCAGTTTTGTCAATGACTTGGACAAAGGAATAAATGGCACAATTTTCAAATCTACAGAAGGCACAAATATGGGGGGCAAGGGTGGGAAATGATTCATAAATTCAGTTTCAGAGTCATAATCCAAAAAGATCTTGACACTTAGAAAGTTGAGCTTGATTGACTAAAATGAAATTACTAAGATTAAAAGTAAGGTCTTACAGAGTTTGCTTTTTTAAAATAGATTTCGAAAGTTTAAGATGAATGCTAGAGAATAGTTCATCTGAAAAAGATCTGGAGATTTTAGAATACCAGAAGTTCTATGTGTGTCAGTTCTATGTGTGTAACATGGCAGCCACAAAAGCTAATGCCCCCTCACTGTGCATAAGGTGAGGTCATGTGCTCTGCTCTGGTCAGACCTTGTCCATACAGTTGTGCTCAGTTCTGGATGAGGCATTGTAGAAAGGACAGTGGTAACTTAGAGACCATCCAGAGAAGAGTGAACCACTCTTCTCAATCTTTGTTCTTCTTGACCTTCCTAGAGCACTGGACACTGTGGGCCACCTTCACCTCAGCATCCTTTTTCTCTCTGGGTTTCTTCAACTCTGATATATCTTGGTCCTTATCCTATCTGTCTAATCACTTCTCAGTCTATTTTGCTGGATTTTCATCCACATCCCCCTCACTTACTGGGGGTACCCTCTGTCCTCAGTTCTCTTCTCTTCTCTCTAATCTTACCTGGTGACCTTACCAGCTTTTACCCCTGTGGCAAACAAACCTATTTATCTAGTCCTGATCTCTCTCCTGAACAACAAATCAATTCCCAATGAGACATTTTGAACTGGATGTCCTGTAAGGCAGTTAGGTGACATGGTGGATAGAGCACTGGGATTGAAATCAGGAAGACTCATCTTTCTGAGTTCAGATCCGGCCTCTGACATTTACTTGCTTTGTGACCCTGGGCAAGTCACTTAACCCTGTTTGCTTCGGTTTCCTCAGCTATAAAATGAGCTAGAAAAGAAAATGGTGAACCACTAGTATCTTTGCCAAGAAAACTCCAAATGGGCTCACAAAGACTCTAACACAACTGAATAACAACATACAGGCATCTAAAATCCAACAAATTCAAAACAAAACTCATTATCTTTCCCTGACAAGGTCCCCCTCCTCTAACCATCTCTATTACTGTTGAAGGAACCACTATTCCTCCAGTCTTCCAAGTACACAACTTTGGCATCATTCTCAGCTTCTCTCTCCACTCACTTGACGTCTCTAGTCAGTTGCCAAATCTTTTAATTTCTTTCTCTACATCCTCGTAGGTAGCTAGATGACATAGTAAATAGAGCAGAAGGCCTGAAGTCAGAAAGACTCATCTTCCTGAGTTCAAATCTGGCCTCAAACACTTCTGGCTGTGTGACCCTAGCCAAATCACTTTTCCTCACCTGTAAAATGAGCTGGAGGAGGAAATGGCAAATCACTCCAGCATCTTTGCCAAGAGAACCCTATATAGGGTCATCAAGAGTCAAAAACAACTGAACAAAAACATCTCCCATAGATCATCTTTTCTCCCTTCACACAGCCACTCCCCTAGTTTACGTCCTCATTACCTTTCACCTGAACCGTTAAAGTCTCTTTCTAATTGGTTCCTGTCTCGAGGACTTTCCCATGCCAATCCACGTTACACTCCGCTACCAAAGTGCTTTTCCCAAAGTTTAAGTCTGACCACATCACACCTACTCAGTAAACTCCAGTGGTTCTCTGTTGCCTTCCTTTGGCATTTAAGGCTCTTCTTAACATGGAACCTTCCTACCTTTTCAGTCTCCTCATGTTTTATTCCCTTCACCTACTCTGTGCTCCTGTGATGAAGCCTACTTCTGTTTCTCACCTATGAAATTCTATCCCCATATCTTTCCACTGGCCATACCCCATACCTGGAATGCTCTCCTTCCCCACCTCTACCACTTGGCATCCCTGGCTTCTGCAGGGGGCTTTTTCTTGTCCCCCCCAAGTAGCTGTGTCTTCTCTCCTAAGGTTACCTCCCTTCTACTCTGTGTGTACCTTGAATATATGTATTTATTTACATCAGAATTTAAATTCCGTAAAGGCAGGAAATGTGTGTGTGTTTGCCTTTCTTTCTATCCTCAGGGCTTAGCACAGTGCCCGACACATAGTCAGCATTTGATAAATGCTTGCTGATAGAGTAGATTGTGAAAGGCATCAAGGTCATGTTATAGGAAGATACGTTTATGAATGAGGAATGTTTAGCCTAGAGAAGAAATAACTTAGAAAACTCACTGTATAATAGCTGTCTACAATTATTTGAAGGGCTGTCACTTGGAGAAGGAAACAGCACTAGATTAGAAATTGGGGGTGGGGGTGGGCAAGAGGATAGATTTAAGCTTGCTGTAAGGAAAAATTTCCTAACGGTTAGAGCCATTCCACAATTGGCTGCCTCGGGGGAGAACAGATCACCTGTTCTGGACATCGTCAAGTGGAGGCTGTGGGCCCTTATAACATACATTGTAGAAAAGGTTCTTGTTCAGATACAGGTTGAATTAGAGGGTCTCTGTGGCACTGTCCAGCTCTGAGAGTCTTTGATTCTGGGGGAAGGTGCACCATTGACTGGCTCCTAGAAAGGCTCAGTCATAGATGTTGAATGCTGGTTACACTTCATCTCAGTGCACAATATGGTAGGACGTAGCTCCAGCAGGTACGTATTTGTACACTACAGAATTGAATGGGAAAGAAATTGGCTTGAAACAAATGCATGTTCTTTCCGTATCAAATTTAGAATTACGACTGTGATAATGTCAACATTAGCCAGAGAGGTATGTTAAAATTGTGTCTTGGAAGGATTGCAGCATCATAGATTTAGAGTTAGAAGAATAACTCAGAACTCCTCTAACTCCCTCATTTCAAAGGGTGGAATCTGAGACCCAGAGAGGTTAAGCGGCCTGCCTAGTAATGGTTACACAGGTAATGGTAATAAATGGCCCAATGGGAATTCAAATTTAGGTCCTCCAACTCCAAATACAGTGCTCTTTCCAGTGTACCACTCTGCCTCCTTCCTATCCTCTTTAACTTTCCCCGTTTCATCCAACCACTGAAATCCTCTTGTAATTTTTCCTGTACAAGAAGGTGACCCTGGATTCTACTAAGGTACATGGTAGAGTACAAACTTCTGCAGTACCTATATTTTTCCAAACTGGAAAGGCTTTGAATTCATGCCCAGTGAACCATTTGTATCCAGCTCATCTCTAGAAAGCCATCAGAAAATTATTTATTTTAGCCATAGCAACTCATGAAAACCATTTAGTAAGTCATTATTACTAAATTTTAAAAAGCAGTGATTAGTACTTCAAGTGTTTGCGAGACAAAGAAAGACTAATTAATGTACAGACTTTCCATATTTGTTCTTTGAAGGACTCAGTATCAGCAAGGCCTGTCTAGCTAATGTGTGAATGTCTAGAGTTCAAACTTCATTGACAACATCTATTGACAGCGCTATGTACTGCCAAGGTAAATGAGCACCAGTCCCTAAAGATGCCTGAAAGAAACAACCCTGGATAAAAGGCTGAGTGAAACTATGAATAAATGAACATTTTAATGTTTCTTTCTGCCATAGATAGCTAGCTGATTAGGGCCCAGAGTATTTGCCCAGACCTCAATCATGACAACAAAAAGGCCTTTTAACAGTCAGACGTGGAACATTCTCCTTGTTCATCAAAAAGTGAATTTTGGGATACCCCAAATGAGTCCAACATGTTGTTAATGACTCAAAATTGGTTAAGTGGAAGGGGTGCATGTTGCCACCTCTCCCCACCACATACAGACTATAATCTAAGGGTATGCCAGGCAAGATATCTCACATGGTTAGGAGATAGCAAAAGGTAAAAAGAGGACAGAAATTGTAAAACTAATTAAACTCTTAAGTTTAATCTTTTCCACAAAGGTCTGCTTTGAAAAACGATTACTGAATTACTCTCTGAAGTCTTTTTTTTTTTTAAATCAACATGAACTCTTGTCTCTGTTGGGTGAATTTCAAAAATGTCAAAACTTGTGAGGCCATTAAAGCTAGCTTAAAAATACTTAAAAGCTGCAAGTCTTTTATGAATGCTTCAGGTTACACAGTTAAGGGACATTTGGCAGAGACAAAGATGTTTTAAAAAACCAGCTACTTAGAAGATTTGACTATTTAATCTGTCTGCTTTTAGAAAAACACAAAAATGCCCAAGAGTAAAAGTCTCCTCCCTCAGGAATACTTCAGATTGCAACATTCTACAGGTTGTTCTCAGGTTTTACAGCAGGGAGAAGGTGAAGAACACCTACAGAGATGGAGACTATCTTTAGGACAAATTAAAAGCAGGTTACTGGAAGGAAAAAACCATCTCATTACTGACCAACATCAGTAATGGTCTTGGTGAATATGCACGTTCATCTAAAAACTAAACAATTGATAGATTTCTGACTTACAAAGAATTTTTTGAGAAGCTGATTAATACACATGCTAGAATTGGTTTAAGTACCTGCAAAAGAGATCTGAAGATTATGGAATTTGTGTGCAGATAATGGTAAAACTATCATCTAACCCAAGTACATGAGATTAGGCCAATAAGAAACTAAAATCCCAAACCTGTTCTGGGTCTAATCCTACCTAAATCCATACACACAGGGCTGTAAGCAGGATCCTTGGAGGCAGCAAGAAAAAAATGCTTAAGGAAAAAAAACTGCTGTAATTTAGACGAGCTCTCTAAACAAGAACAGCCAGGTTCTGTGTATACACAGGCTCTCCCCAAAATCTTAGTGCAGTTTTAAGTTTAAATCCATTGATTAATATACAATATGGTATTAATATTAATATTATTAATAATGTTAATATAACAAACAACATTATATAATATTAACATTATAGAAAACATAGTATCCCAAAAGTTTTAGTGCAGTTTTAAATTTTAATTTCATAAAGGTACAGGATACCCCAAAATGTCTTAGTGCTGTTTTAAGCTATTAAAATAGCACTAAGATATTTTAGGGCATCCTGTATTTTGTAAATGCTAGTGTTGGCCTCGCTACAGGAAGCAATCATTTAGGGACATTTGGGTGGAGGTGGGGAAAGTATAAGGGAAGATTAGGTATGAATGTTTTACTAATAAAACAATTTGGTTTTTGACTATTTCAAAACTAATAAATCAAATGATACAAATTAAGAAGCAATGATGTCCCTAGAACACTTAAAACTTCCAGTTAATGCTTAAGTGATTGTAATGAATGAATTAGAATCTGGGAAAGAGCAGCACTCTTCTATCTTATTTCAAGGGAACTTCAAAAAATCGGAACAAGGGCCATCACCTACTATCTTTATTATTTCGAGCATACATAGTAATTGATTAATTACTGGCAAGAGAAAGAGCTAGTCACTTAGGACACACAAGCTAACTCACGGGGTTAAATGGCTGCCAAACTCTCCTGACAAATGTGTACATTATGGGACCTTCTAAGTCCTTGGATTTAAATCATCATACTTGGCTATCATAATTTTACCTACATTTACTTGCTCTTTTATACCTCACCAATTTGTTGCTATAAAAGACTTTTAAAACAAATTTTGACTAAAGAGGAGACTGCTGCTTATCTTATCTCATATGGATATAATAACTGGGGATAAGGAATGGCAAAAAAGCCTTTCCGGGATTTGTGGGAGAACAAAACAGACTTGAGTTGTGGACTGGTAGCTTTGTCATGTGCAGACTTCAGAAGAATGCTATTATTACATTTTTCTACATGATTTCACCCTACCAAAGGGGCAAGGGATTTAAAAAAAAATAGTTCAAGATTTACTCTTACCACATGCATAGCCCACAGTGAGGTATTTTTTCACTCCTGGCAGACAAGGACTTCCAAAATGCTGATTGTTGACGATGATTTTACATCTCTGCTTTCCATAACACCTCTCTGATAATACATCCAAGGCTGAATAAGATAAGCAATCTGCAAGGAAAGAAGCAGTTACACAGGTTTTAAGTCCACTTTTCAGGCCAACTCAGCGTACAAGTTCCTGGACCTTCGGGGCTCAAACTGGAATCTGGTGTGCAAAGAATTCTAGATTTCAATTTGAAGTGAAACACAGAAATCATCTTGTCTAGAGAATGCAACGCATAGGCCACATGTGGCCCACAACACTCTTGACAGTGAGCCGATTAAAGCATAATTGGGAAATATTTCACAAAATAAATAAAAATATAATAAAACCCAGATAAATATTGACATGTGTCTTTCTAAGTCAATACACAGCCTGCAAGGATCCCTATCTTGGTTCAGCGGCCCTCGCTGCTATGAGTTTGAATCCGCTGATCTAATCTCACCCCCTCATTTTATATATGAAAAAGAACTAAAGCCTACAGATCACAATTTGCCCAAGATCACTAGGACAGTAAGAGTAGCAGAGCTTAGATCTGACATTAAGTCCCCTAATTCCATTTCTAACACTCTATGTTCAATTGATCTTAGTTATTTGTAAGATAGAAAGAGAGCTTTTTTTCAGAATTAGAGAGTTGGAAGGAACCTCGGTCACCATTTAGTCTACACCATACTGTAACGTTAATGGAAGGCTAATGGTGGGTGGGGGGAAGAATTAAAGATCTTTCCCACCTATTAATAGGCCTTGATACCTTTTGCTAATTTCTATAGAGGCACTGGGTCAGAGGGTCCTGCCCTCTAGCTCTGAAAAACTGTACAAATACTGAGGTGAGGTTTTACTTTGGGGCTTAGTTTTTGGAAGAAGGTTTTCGTGCCTGATGAGACTCTGGGTAGCGTTGAAAGCCCAGATGTTGATGTTTCTCTCTCTGGTAATTATTTATGTATATAATGGTCAGACAGCTGGATCTGTCTGTTGATCTGTGATGTTTGTACTGCTTATGGTCAGACAGTTGGAAGCCCTGTCTATTGGTTTTTATTTCTCTGTATTTTCTCTGGAGTTCAGGGTGCTGACTTTTTTCCCTGAACTAAGTGAATGATATATGTGCTTGATTAAAGTGATTGTTGACCACTCAAACGTGGCTTTCCTTTTGAAAAAGCAGATCTAAGAACCTGCACAAAGGGCCCTCCTGTGTCTGCTGGGGTCCTTGCTGATACATATATACAAAAAGAATCCCTACTGTAACATCTGATCATCTAACAGTGATCCCAAAAACTAAGGCTGTGCTTTTGAAATTAGCCTTAACTCATACAAATAAAAATTCAAACTTCCATTGTTATCATATGCTTCAGGTACCCCACACGTACTCAAACATCAATCTGAAAATATAAGTGTTATAGTGTATGTATCCTGAAAGGAATTTAGAAGAATTAACAAATGGTATTTGTAAGAAGTTGTTTAGTCATGTTCAAATCTTTATGATCCCTTCTGGGGTTTTCTTGGCAAAGATACTGGAGTGGTTTGCCATTCCTTCTACAGCTCATTTTATAGATGAGAAAACTGAGGCAAACAGGGTTAAGTGATTTGCCCAGGGTGAAATAGCCAGTAGATATCTGAGGCTGGTTTTGAATTCAAGTCCTCCTGACTCCAGTCCCAATACTTTATCCAGTGTTGCACCAAGCTGCCCTATGTAGGTGGGAGGGCTGTTTTTCCTCAGATAGGAATGTGGGCTCACATAATCTACTAGTTGCCTCCCGATCCACACAACCAACACATGTATTCTGATTGCCTTTTATATTTAGGTAAAGTATACTATATACTGCAGGGAAACACATACAATAAAGCAAGCAATTTACAGTATATATGGGGAAGCAAAGCATAGTTTGGAAAAAAGTAATTAGTAATATAAGGCAGCAAATACATGTCAGATGGTTTGAAGGGAAGTGACATTCCTGGGGAGAGGGGAGAGAAGACCTCAAAGGAGATAAGAAGCCATACGCTGAAGGACAGGTAGAATCCAAAGGAGCAAAGGACATTCCAGGCAAAGGGGAATGGTGTGCCCAAAGGTGGAGAGTGAGGAGAAAACATGGAATATTCTCAAAAGAATGAATAGACCAAGCTGACTGGAACAGGTTTGTTTAAGGCAGTAGTAATAAGGAGAGAGAACTGACAAATTTATAAGAATACAAGTCATTCACAAATGGTCAAAGGATATAAACATACAATTTTCAGATGAAGAAATTAAAGTTATCTATAGTCATATGAAAAATGTTCTAAATCACTACTGATTAGAGAAATGCAAATTAAAACAATTCTGATGTACTCCCTCACACCTATCAGATTGGCTAACATGACAAGAAAGGAAAATGATAAACGTTGGAGAAGATGTGGGAAAACTGGAACGTTAATACATTTTTGGTAGAGTTGTGAACAGATCCAACTATTCTGGAGAGCAATTTGAACTACGCCCAAAGGGCAACCAAACTGTGCATACCCTGTGATGCAACAATAACACTGCTAGGTCTGTATCCCAAAGAGGTCAAATAAAAGGGGAAAGGTCCCCATGTACAAAAAATATTTATAGCAGCTGTTTTTATGGTGGCAAATTGGAAACTGAAGGGATGCCTCTCAATTAGGGAATGGCTACACAAATTATGGTATATGAATGTAATAGAATATTACTGTGTTATAAGAAATGATGAGCAGTCAGATTTCAGAAACCCTGGAAAGACTTACATGAACTGATGCTGAATGAAATGAGCAGAACCTTGTACACAGCAACAGCAACGCTGTGCAGCGACTATCTTTGATAGACTTGGCTCTGCTTAGCAATGCAAGACTCTAAGACAACTCAAAATGTCTCATGATGGAACATGCTATCCACATCTAGAGAAAAATCTAGAGTGCCTGAACGCAGATCAAAAACACTACTTTCACTTTTTTTGTTTTTTCTTTCTTGTGGTTTTTTTCCTTTTGCTCTGATTCTTTTTTCACAACAGATATTGGATATATGTTTAACATGACTGTACACCTATGTAAGTTCTATCAGACTGCATGCTGTCTTGGGGAAAGGAGAAGGAAGGAGGGAAAATATTTGCAACTCAAAAATTTACAAAAATGAGTGTGTGTTCTTGACCAGCGGAAATCAACTCTAATTGGTTAATAATGAGAGAATGAATATTACAAAAAGAGGGGGACCTATTCTAATGAGGGGCTGGGGGACCGGATTTGATTGTATCATTCTTACTCCTCTCTACCCAGATGACCCCTAGACTCAGGCAATCCAGACCCAACGATTTACCAAGCATCAAGTCTGTCTGAGTAGGACACAATGGGGAGGAGTTCACCTAGATTAGATCTCTTTGTAAGGATTTTCTAGTTGGGTGAGGTAAGAATACCACCTAGATAAGATGGTCTAGGTGAGGTAAATTTGGGGGCAAAGTTAGAAATGTCCTTTAGATACTGGACTTGGAATAAGGAAATGGAAAGAAAAAATGGATTCCCCCTCATGCACATATACATATTAATTGATTATTAATATATGAGAGAAAGAATCACTTCTCTCAAAGTGCTTAATAAATGTTAGCATGATTATTACCTTGTATGTGAACATGTTGCCTCTCCTTGCTATACCAGATGAATAGAGAAAGGATGAAAGGGAAAACTTAAGTGTCCAGTAGATGGGAAGTTTTGGAATACAAGGACATATTCTCAGAATCAGAGAATGGGCAGTTAGAGACAGATGAGAAAGTGGAGAGAGTCCATAATATGTTTATAGAGTGGAAAGGGAAGAAGACAGCATCTAAGAGTATCTTTCTTTTCTTAAACTAAGTTTTAAAGACTGAACAGAATGAAAAAAGAGGTGAGGAGTTTTAGAACACATTATGAGGCTAAAATAGAGGCATGATATAGTAGTAATTGAGGCTTCAATTATTTAGACATCTCAATCTATCAATATTTATTAAGTACCTACTATGTGGGGACACTGTGCTAAGCACTGGAAATACAAAATGAGGCAAAAGACATCTCTTAGAGTTCTCTCTCTCCATCAAAAGTTGAGCAATACTTTTTTGACTTGATTTAATGACATTTTCATTATGTAAACGGAAAGGAATAATTGGAAATAAAAGGAAAAGGAAATATTGATTCTGGATATGATTCTCACCAGCAGGATAGAACTGGTTTTAAGACTGGCTATGAGAAAAGGTAAGAAAAATAGGAGTTCCTAGAGAAGAGTTGAAAAGCTGAAGGTGGAATACGGCCAATGAGGACTTTGGGGAGGCTCAAAAAAAGAGGAATGGTTCTCCTCTCATGTGGTTTGGCAAGGGCCGACTCCAAGCTGTGTCCAAAAAGTGGGAACTTAATGAGTTGGAGCTGGAAGGAAGCATGGATTTCCTTCAGGGGCAATCAGTAGCTCATGAAGAAAAACAAAAGTGGCAAATAGTGAAAAACGAATTAAGGTTAGGGATCGGTAGACTAGAAAACATGGAAGAAAGAGAGCAAGGCCAAAGTTCCCTGACAAAAAGCACAATTAGAGTGGGAATCAGAGCTCACTGAGGAAAGAAATGGCCAAGAATCTGTGAGAAGGAATTTTTGGTCTGGATAACCCGGACTGGACTGGCCAAAACAAAGAGAACTAGAAAAAAACTACGTAATATGACAGAATAAATGAATGTGATCAAAAAAGAATTGTTTCAGGACTGAAAAAGGCCTGGGGATTAGTGAGGGAATGAGGCAGCCTGCTACAAGTGGGCACTTTACAGGTACACTGTGCAGCGTACAAAGTCCTTTCACATACACGATGTCATGCAAGTTAACAAATAATCCAGGGGAGGTCGTTGTTATTAAAGGCAATTTGTAATAAGGCCAAGTGAGGGACACATGGGATCCAAGGATTGTTGTTGTGAAGTTAGGGAGAAGGGAAAGAACAAATATGTATTGAATTCTTACTCTATGCAAGGTACTGTGCTAAGCACTTTACAGATATATCATCTGATCCTCAGAGCAATCCTGTGAGGTAGGGGTTCGGGTCACCTAGTCCTCCAAATAAGGAAACTGAGGCAGTGGAGAACGAGGTTCAGTGACTCGGTTGCTGGCACACAGAGAGTAAGAGCACAGCCAACATCCGAATGTAGATATTCAAATTCAAGGCACATGCCAATGTTTTCTTTAAATGCGCACAGGAAGGTTCTGGTTAACTCATGATGATGAGTTAGACTCCAGGCACCTCCAGTCAGTTTTGACTGGCTGAATTTCTGACTGCCTGACTGGGAGCAGAGGCATGGCTAATTCAGAAAGGAAGAGGGTAAAAAAGTCATTTATATTTGACTCTAGATCGTGTTTTTGTACTTACAATAACAGCTGACAGGAATAGAGTACTTTACATACATTATTACATCATTCTATCCTCGGGATAACCCTGTGAGGTAAGTACAATCAGTATTCTGTTTGACAGAAAGAAAACGAGGCTTGGAGAATTTCTGACTTTCAGATGTACATATACACACACACACATGCATATATAAATACAGCTGGTTAAGTGTTAAAAAGTACAATTTGAACCCAAGCATCTCTTGATTTCAGTTCTAGGGCTAAAAGACTTTCCTTGCTTTTTTTTAAATGAAGCCACATGATTAAAACCTGATTTGGAAGCCCCCAGAAAGCTGCTCTGTTTGCCCATGTCTCTTCACTAAACTCAAGTTGGCAAGTTACAATGGAAAGACCTCTAGGGAGTGAGGAGATCAGGAGGCCCTAACCCCATTAATAAAGCTACATAACTCTGGCCAAGTCACTTAGCCTCTCTGAGGCAGGGATGTCAATGAAGCTATAAGAGTCATTGCAACATGCCTAAACTTGAAAGAATCATTTGCCGGAGATAAATCAGTGTGGATAATTTACCCACAGATAACTGAGAATTACTGATAAAATTAGATTGTCAGCTATCCTACTGCAAAATAAAAGTGTTTTTTTTTCTAAAATTTACTTTTAGGATCTTGTGGTTAGAGTCTAAAAGACTGTGCCCAAAGGATTTGACTTTTTAAATACCTTTTTATAAAGTTTTATTGGTAAGTTTTGCTTCTCATGTGCATTAAACTCAACCCCAAAAGAATAAGTTGTTGTTAAATAAAGCTTTAATGGGCTGAAAGGAAGGAGTATACAGCTGAGGCATGGTCATTATGTGCCCCATATCTTTAAAGTAGCTTGGTGGCACAGTGGACAGAAAAGGTGGGGAGTCCGGAGGACCTGAGTTCAAATGCTGCCTCAGGAACTTATTAGCTCTGTGACCCTGAGCAAATCATTTCATCCCAGTTTCCTCATCTGTAAAAACGGGGACAGATCTAGCTCCCTTCCAGGGTGGTTGTGAGGACCAACATTCTGTAAATCTTAAAGCATCATATAAATGCCAGCTATTATAATGACCTTTATCCCCCAGGTTTCTTCTCCCAACTCCATGAATAATTATAATTGATGAAGGCTATTTCATAATGATGATGGTGATTGGGGAACTGTTGCCTAAGGACATTGACAGGTGTAACTACACAAATGAAGACATCCTGCTTTGGGACCATACATTATGCACATTAAAACTGTAACAATAACAGCCAAGATGGCTTCCAAACGGAGCCATACAGCCCAACTCCCACACACCTACTCCAGTAAAAACCCGGAATTTCCATCATATTCAATAATGATCAAGACATCCATTGAGAAACTATAGTCAATGACTTCTTCCATTCATAACTACACAAAAACGTATCCAGAAGTCCAAAGGCAACAGGGATGGGACCACCAGGAAGTTTACCACGAGTGCCAGCCTTAGCCTATCCACAAGACCAGAAACAAGTATAGCCTGTAAGATTCTGTGTCTGAAGAAGATACAGCTCGCAAGAAAGGAGGGCCTCCACAAGGAAATTCCAAGAAGGGATGAAATAAAAGTGACCTAGATCTGTTCAGAACCAGAGGGAAGTAAAGATAGAAAGAATCCCTTAATCACCTAAAAGAAATTTCAAAAGGAAAAGTTCCAGGAATGTCATAACCAAAATCCAGAACACACACACACACACTCTATACATACTTACACATGCGCATATACTTACATGTATATACCTATACATATACATATACACATATGTATGTACATATGCATACACACATACATTGTAAGCACAAGACCTGGCAGCTTCTATTATAAATGCGAAAAAATATTAGAATTCAATATTCCAGAAAGCAAAAAATATAGATTGACAAAGCTTAATGTACTCCTACAAGACAGAAAAATACACATTAATGGAATAAAATACTTTCAAGCCTTTCTGATAAGAAGACCAGAGCTAAGAAGAAATTTGAAATATAAACACAAGAGTCAACAGAAACCTAGAAAGGCAAATTTATTTAATCAGCTAGAAGAAGTTGTATGGTAATGTAGTGCCACTGTAAATCTAGTAAAAATACTATGATAAGTAAGGGTCCAGACTTGCCTGTATGGATATACAATCTCCAGGATGTATGCATACTAAGGTTCAGCTGGGAGACTAGGCGTTGGCCTCTTCCCAACCATTTGCTTACTTTGGTACAGTTAAAATTAAGTTTCCTGGGTCCCTGTTCCTCATTCCCCATTCCTGTTAGGCAACTCAGAAAATACTCTTCAGAATCTTATTGGTATTCAGAACCTCAAAACTTAAGGGTATTGAGACATTTAAAAAGAAAAGATCACCCGAGGGGCTGATCAACCAGGGAATGGTTAAATAAACTGTGACATATGAATGTAAAGGCACGTTACTACACCATAAGAAATTATGAAAGAAATAATTTTAAAGAATCCTGAGTGTAGGAATGACCTGATCTAGAATGAAGTAAGCTGAACCATGAATATAGTTTATATAAATAAGGACAACAACATTGTTAAGAAAAACAGCTTTGAAAGACTTAAGATTTCTGACCAAGGCAATGAACATGCAACTTACCTTGTGACAGAGAAATTATGGACTCGAGGTACAGAAATATGTTTTTACATGTGGTTACTCTACGGATTGGGGCAGTTAGGTGGCTCAGTGGATAGACTGCTGGGCCTAGAGTCAGGAAGACCAAATTCACCTCAAATCCACACTTATTAGCTGTGTGACCTTGGACAAGTCACTTAACCTCTGTGTACCTTAATCCATTGAAGAAGGAAATTACAAACCACTCCAGTGTCTTTATCAAGAAACCTGTGTGGACAGTATTGGTGCATTATGGCCCATGGGGTCACAAAAAGGCAAACACAACTGAATGACTGAACAATAACCACTCTAGGGAGTACTTTTACTTGTTTGTTATGGGACAGTTTTTCCCCTCTCTCAATTTTTAATCAAATGGTAGGGGCTTCAGGGAAGAAGAAAGTGGTTAACAATAATGAGCTTGAAAAAGAGGCCCATTGAAACATTTTTTAAAATGCTCAGAACAGAATTTCAGAAGGAAGCATAGAGGACAATTTTTAACATAAATTCAAGGATTTTATTATATACTTTTTTTCAAAACAAGTAGTATGAAATGGAGATTCTTGGTTTCATATACAATCTTTTTGTGTTCTGCTATATATATAGAAATGCTATGTAATGATGCATAGTAAAAAATTAATTAAAAAATAAAATGGAACTGGAAGCCCACTTTTATTTGGTTTTCTAAGATTTAAAATAAATGTGTATCTTATGAAATGCCAGAATGGAATTCTACATGCCTCTATACTTATCTTGCTATATTCTATGTGGCTTCCATACGAGCTAAAAACGATAATATGAGCCCACAGAATCTTTTCAAAATCTTACTGTCAGGGAGTAGAATTACATATTGTTAGACTAGTAGGAAAGTACTAGAAGTAATACTACAACATACTTTTATTACCTGTGTGACCTTGAAAAAAGCATTTCACTTTGGACCTCAGTTTACTCCACTGTAAAATGAGAGGGCTAGACTAGATGGCCTGAGAGTTTCCTTCCCACCATAAATCTATGACCTTGTGATCCTATGTCCCTTTTTTAAGCACAAAAGGCATAATAACTTGCAACTCAAAGTACACGTTCATGTTAAGACTCTTGAGGAAATGAAAGAATTTACCCTGGTGATAAATCTTCACTGGCTCCCCACTGCCACTAGAACAAAATACAAAACCCTTAGGTTAGCATCTAAAAAACTTCCCAACATGGCTCTTGCCTACCTTTCCAATCTTATTTCAAATTATTCCTCTTAATGTACTCTTCTATCAAACTAGCCCACCAACTGTTCACTCTGTGGGACCTTCCACTACCCATCTCCACTTCCACTGAACATGTGGTCCTCCATTTCTAGAATGTACTCTCTCTTCACCTCTATCTTAAATAAATAATGCTTATCTTCCTTCAAAACACAAGACGCTACCTCCCCCATAGAGCTATTCCTGATCCCTCCATTTTTTGCATTATCTCCCTTTTGAAATCATTGATATATATATATATATATATATATATATTTTATATTTATTTCTGTGCATATACTGTACACATCATATCCCCACCCCACACACCCAGTAGATGTTAACTCTCTGAAGGCAGGAACTATGTCATTTGTGACTCTGTATTCCTAAGACCTAATACAGTACCTTTCACTTAGGAGGGTTTGAATAATATGCATTTAATTGAGATGAGACTGAGCAAAACCGCAGCACATTTTATATATAGTCCTATGGTGATCTGGAAATGATTTAGTTATGGTCATGTGCCTGCTGACTTGTTTCCCTTTAGAAACCAACCAAGAAACCAGTTTTCTCCTCCTGGGCTAATATTTGTGCAATTTCTTCTGGGCAAACTCTCAAGTTGTTGGATTATGTATTTCCAACACACGATAACAAGATATTTCAACCACTTTACTATTATTATTTTTTGGCTGCTGCTTAATTCTAAAACTCAAGTTAACAGTACTGTACAACCTATGTTTATGGAGATAATTGGGGTGGGCCCTCCTGGCCCTCCTCATTAGGAAGGTCCGGGGAGTAGAAACCACTGAGTCCTTGATCTTTAAAAGAAAATGCAAGCCTGCCCACACTTGGCCTGGAGATGAGACTCAATGAGGCCTTTGATGATATTGTTTGGTTTTCTCACCCTCTTTTTACAGGAAATAGCAGATTGCCTGGAGCCTACCTAGAAAATAACCTGTGCTAAAGCAAATGAGGCACAGCCTACCTGCCCACTGTATTTGCCAAAAACCTTGTACATTCATGTCTTCTGGACTGCTTATTTTTGCTCTCCCCACGCTGGAACGCTGACTAAGTTGGCATTCATCTTTGTCCAAGGAGAGCTCTTCACTCTTGTCTTGGGCCTATCGGCTGCACTTCAACTGATTATATGCGTTTCAGTGTACTGGACTTGGGCAGCCTTTCAGCAGTCTCCTACTGATCTCATGATAAGCTATCTGATCTTAATTTTGTTTGAGCCTGCACAATGCCAGAATGTTGTTTCTAGAAGGCCCTTTCCACAACCCAAATGGAGCCCAAGAAAATGTTTTGTTGTACAGATTCTCACTAGCTATGTGCAAGCTGTTCTCCATACAACTAGACTACTTGTTAATCTTGCTACTGCCACACTTAAAAAAAATTAAAGTATGTATCTGCATATCTGTATCAATTCACATGCATTTTTGAAGTTCTTATTTAAAATTCAAAGTTCTTTTTTAAAGGTCTTAGAACAGAGCACAGAGATATAACTTACATAAACAAAAAGCTCTTTGGGGCTCTCAATAACTCTTAAGACAGTAAAGGAATGACAAGAGCAAACAGTTTAAGCACTACGAGTGTAGTAGATAGGGAGATGGTCTCAGAAAGCTCTGTGGTCCTGCCTGTAGCACATACTGACTTCTCTAAATCACCTTCTTCTCCGCTATACCAAGGTTTTAAGAAATCTCTTTCAGATTAGCGGGAGCAGCACAATAGCTCTCTTTTAACTGCTTGGCTTAATGATTATGTTCTCAATATTATCCTTCTACTGGGCAAAAGGGTTGTGAATGGCAACCTCAAATTGTGAAGCAAGCATCAATGTTCGTTTCCTACAAAAAAAAAATCAGAGGAACAGCAAAATATACATACATGCATGCATATATATTTGTGTGTGTGTGTGTATGTGTGTAGTGGTTGAGTGAACTACAGGTATGTCTGTATGTGTGAGGACAAACGGGGGAGTGTTCCAGGTGGAGTCGAAACTGTTTTCCCAGGGGAATCAGGATTGGGATTCAGTCTAGGATCAGAGCAGGAAGTTCCAATCAAGGGTTAGGGGTTGACTAAAGCATCTTTCTCTGTCATATTACTTTCAAAGACAGACTATTATATTTTCCTGGTTTCTGGGGCTGATTTCTGCCTTGCTTAGCAGTACCTACCACGAAGGGCTTTTCCCCCCTCACTATGTTTATTCCCTTCTCACAGAATCATAGAACATGAAGACTGGAGCAAGTGACCACATGTAGCCTTGTGTTACTTAAAAGATTAAGTAATTTTTCCCATTTGAGGGGTAGAGCCAAGATGGTGGGATAGAAGCAGGGCCCTGCGAGAGCTCTCCCCCCAAAACCCCTCAAAAAACCTATAAAAAATTACTCTAAACCAATTCTAGGGCAGCGGAAGCCACAGAATGACAGACTGAAGCAAATTTCCAGTCCAAGACTATCTGGAAGATCAACAGGAAGGGTCTATTGCACCAGGCTAGGAGTGGAGTGCAGTTTGGTGTGGGCTTGGACAGAGCTGGAGCAGGCCTTAGGGGACTGAATTGCTGGTGGCTGCTGTGGTTTCCTGACTCCTCAACCCACCAATGCCAAAGACACCTTCAAAGATCAGTGGGAATGTCTCTCACCTGGCTGAGAGGGGAGCATGGTTTGGCCCCAGACCCAGTTTCAGCCCCAGGGCAGCAGTAGCCACTGCTGAAGAAGAGGATGCTTCTGGAGCCCAACACTTAACAAAGAGTTCAAAAGTCAAGTAACTGGCTGGGAAAATAAGCAAACAGGGGGAAAAGAAACAGACTATAGATTCTTACCTCCTTAGTGAAGAGGTATTTTCTTACATCAAAACATGCAACCAGAGGAAGAAAACAAAGTCAAAAGCCTCCAAGAAAAATATGAATTGGTCTCAAGTCATGGAAGAGCTCAAAAAAGATTTTGAAAATTAAGTAAAAGAAGTAAAGTTGGGAAGAGAACTGAGAGTGGTGCAAGAAAAACATGAAAAATGAGTCAACAGCTTGCTAAAGGAAAGCCCAAAAAAGACTGAAGAAAATAACACCTTTAAAACTAGATTAACCCAAATGGCAAAAGAAGTCCAAAAAGCCAATGAGGAGAAGAATGCCTTAAAAAGTAGAATGGGCCAAATGGAAAAAGAGGTTCAAAAGCTCACCAAAGAAAATAATTCCTTAAAAATGAAAATGGAGCAAATGGAAGCTAATGCCTTTATGAGAAACTAAGAAATAATAAAACAAAACCAAAAGAATTAAAAAATAGAAGACAATGTGAAGTACCTCACTGGAAAAACAACTGACTTGGAAAATAGATTCAGGAGAAATAATGTAAAAATTATTGGATTACCTGAAAGCCATGATCAAAAAAAGGGCCTAGGTATCATCTTACAAGATATTATCAAGGAAAAGTGCCCAGATATTCTAGAGGTAAAGGGTAAAATAGAAATGAAAAGAATCCACCAATCACCTCCTAAAAGAGATCCCAAAAGGAAAATTCATATGAATATTGTAGCCAAATTCCAGAATTTTCAGGTCAAGGACAAAATATTATAGGCAGTCAGAAAGAAACAATTCAAGTATTGTGGAAACACAATTAGGATAACACAAGACTTTGTAGCTTCTACATTAAGGGACTGGAAGGCTTAGAATATGATATTCTAGAGGTCAAAGGAGATAGGATTAAAACCAAGAGTCATCTACCCAGAAAAACTGAGTATAATACTTCAGGGGAAAAAAAATGAAACTTCAATGAAATAGAGGACTCCTAAACATTCTTGTTGAAAAGACCAAGATGAATAGAAAATGTGACTTTTAAATACAAGAATCAAGAGAAGCATGAAAAGGTAAACAGGAAAGAGAAACCGTAAGGGACTTATTAAAGTTGAACTACTTAGATTCCTACATGGAAAGATAATATTTGTAACTCATGAGACTTTTCTCAGTATTAGGATAGTTGGAAGGAATATGTGTGTGTGTGTGTATGTATATGTGTATGCATATGTATGGAGAGAGAAAGAGGGAGAGACAGAGGGCACAGGGTGATCTGAATATGAAGGGATGATATCTAAAAAATAAAATTAAGTGTTGAGAGGAATGTACTAGGAGAAAGAGAGAGGCAGAATGTAGTAAACCATCTCACATAAAAGAGGCAAGAAAGAGCTTTTACAATGGAGGGGAAGAAGGAGAAGATGAAAAGGAATAAATGAGCCTTCCATTGGATTTGGCTTCAGGAAAAAATAACACACACTCAATTGGTATGGAAGTTTATCTTACCCTACTGGAAAGCAAGGGGGAAGGGGATGAGAGGGGGGATAATAGAAGGGATTGTAGATTAGGGGAAGAGGGTAATCGGAAGCAGACACTTTGGTAGAGGGACAGGTCAAAGGATAGAATAGAATAAATGGAGGGTGGGACAGGATAGATGGAAATATAAGTTAGTCTTTTACAACATCACTGCTATGGAAGTGTTTTGCATGACTACACATGTATAACCTATATCGAATTGCTTGCTTTCCCAATGAGAGTGGATGGGGAGGGGGAAGGAGAGAGAATGTGGAACTCAAGGCTTTAAAAATGAATGTTAAAAATTGTTGTTACATCCAACTAGGAAATAAGATATATAGGCAATAGGGTATAGAAATCTATTTTCCCTACAGGAAAATAGAAGAGAGGGGGATGGGGGAGTGATAGACAGGAGGGCAGATTGGAGGAAAGGGTAATTAGAATACACCCTGTGGTGGGGGGAGGGAGGAGATGGGGAGAAAATTTGAAATTCAATGTTTTATTGAAATGAATACTGAAAACTAGAAAACTGAAAATAAATAAATTTCGAAGAAAAAAAGTAACTTTCCCTATCATACAACTAGTTATAAGCTGTGCTGAAAGCAGAACCTCTATGTCTTAATTTCAAGTTCAGTCCTCTTTTCACTCTCCCATGATGTCTCATATTGTATTTGGCAACATCATCCTCTCCTGCCCCAAAGAAATAACTTATATTTGTGTAGTACTTTCCATTTTTTTCAAACATAATTTATGATAGCCTTAAAGGTTGAACTGGTAGAGAAGAAGAGGGATCCTTAGAGGTAAAATTGAAGTGAAATATGATGTAGTAGAGGGAAGGTAGGTAATGCAGTGGATAAAGCACTGGGCCTGAACTCAAGAAAACTCATCATTGTGAGTTCATCATCAAATCTCATCATCAAAACTCATCATCAGATATTTACTAGCTATGTGATTCTGGGCAAGTCACTTAATCCTGTCTACCTCAGTTTCCTCATCTATAAAATGAGCTGGAGGAGGAAATGGCAAAACCACTCTAGTATCTTTGCCAAGAAAACCTCAAATTGGACACAACTGAACAATCACAACAAAATGGTATAGTGGGAAAAGTGGCAGTCTTGGAATCAGGAAAGACCAGAATTTGAAACCCACACGTTAGTTCTGTGGTGGTAGGCAAGGGACTGAGCCTCAGTTTCCTCATTGGTAAAATATATATAAGAATATATATGTGTATTTATGAATAAAAATAACTATATGAATATCTTCTTCACAAGAGTTATTATGAGGGCCAGTATCATGATAAACATAAGCACTTTGCAAACTTAAAGTTATGAATGTCAGCTATTATTTTCTGGCTGAAAGTTGACCTCATAAAATGATATAACATTTAAAATGTCAAACAGAGAAGAGCAGGAAAGGAATGTTCTCCACTTTCCCCATAAATTTCTCATTTGGTCTCATTGCTTTGGGCCTGTTGTATCTTCCTGGATTCTCAACAAACAGACACCCCTTTCTGGAGCTCTTTGAACTGCACTAATACAAGGTGTTCCTGTACCAAATGGCAGTCAGCTTGATGAAAAAGAATGAAATTGTTTCCCTTTGATATTTGGAATAATGACTCATCTTAAAAATCTATCTATGAGATACTAATGCTTGCTCCTGTATGGTTTTGTACTTTAGCAGCACTGACTTATAACCCTGACTGCAGAGCTCTTGTAAAGAAAGGATTTTTCAGGATGGCAGACCTTTCTGATTCGGTAGCAATGCCTACACCTCATAAATTTCCTAGTGCTTATCTTTTAATCTGACTTCCTGGCTTTGCCTCTTAGACTCCATTAGGCAACAGAATTTCAAATGTCTATGTTCCCTACTCTCAGTTAAGAGAAAAAGAGATAGTCCTACTTGACAATGTACTTTTCTCAGCTTAAAAAGCCCAAGGTCTCCCACTGCATCCGGGGCCATCGTCAGTATCTGACCTATGTCTCGCCATTGGACTCTGATAATTCTGGAGGAGAGGGAAGTTGATGACTCTGCTCATTCAGATCCAATCCACTTGCAAGTCAAGCCCTCACCCTCCTGATGCCATTGGTCCCTTCAGGAATGAAGGATGAGCAACAGCAACACTTTTCTCAGGCCAGGCTGATACATCCCCAGCTGGGACGGACCTCAGGGACCCCTCATTGAACGGATGAGGAAACTAAGAAACAAAGCAGTGAAGTGACTTGCCCAAGGTCACACAGGTAACTTGGGGGTTGGGAGAAAACAGTGGAATTTGAATACAAGGCATTTATTTTAGAGCCAGGGCTTGGTGTCTCCACACACCCACTAATTCTAAGCCAAGTTTGGGTGCTTTTTAGAACAAAGGGCTAAAAATCCTAAATTCTGACCCTGAGCAGATTTCAGCCCTAAATTACAAAATAAACTCCTAGTAACAGCTCTAATAAGAAATACAAGGCAGGTTTTTTGACTCCCAACTCTGAGTTTTTAACCTAAGAGAATGCATTTACAAATTGTGGAACAATTTATAGAAAATGAAACTACTTCTCTCTTCTGCTTAATTTCTTTTTCTATCTTCCCATTTACTTGTTACAAACTTAACATAGTGTCAACCTCCGATGACTATGTATAATCTTTTTGTGAGAAATATTTTACCTCAGCTCAATCCATTCTGACAAAACGCTATAATTATAGTAACACTTACCAAATTGAGGAAGATAATCTTTTTCAAAAGAGCAGACATCCTTCTCAGCTGCCATTCTACCATAGGTTGCAGAATAAATGTTGAGAAACTTTGTCTCATGGCAGTGAAGTTTCAGCTCTTGGTTTTCACAGACAGTTTTGGTTTTGAATTCATCTGAAATCAAAACAAAATGAGGTGATGCCATCAGAAAGCGGCTTTTTTCAGCTGCTTTTAGAAGTTCCTAAAAGTTCTCAATCCCACCACCCAAACAGTAAACAGACAACTTGATGATTCTCAGCACCTTTTACTCTTTTTTTTGGTCACACTGACACAATGATTTCAGGAGGCAGTGAAGTAGGAAGATCTTTTGATGTGTCTGTGATCCAACTGATAAAATTAGATCTTCCACTGGTAGAGATCACAACTGATGGAAGGATTTTCATCTTGTCTAATTTTTGTTCAGGTCCCTCTGTAAATGAGGGGACTTATGATCTATAGTACAAAGAATATAACTCCAAAGGGTAATGTTAGGACCTGGAAATGGTCACCCTGTCTGGAATGACCCATAATGCAAACCTGTAAAGCTCAGTTTCCAATTCTCAGTTACCAGGTATAGCTCTCTTGAGTACATAGCCATTTCTCTTCTTTAACAAACACAGATAAACATAAAATAAGTAACTTGTCATACACACTTATACTCTCTGGAAAGGTAGGTATTTCATTTTCATCTCAGATCTTTACTGTCGGAGCAACTCATCAGCTCCACATCTCCTGGCCAGCCAGGAAATGGCTTGTATGTAGAACAGCTGGTCTTCTGAGCTCCAGTCTCACACCATCAGTTACTTGCTGCCACTTCAAACCTGATGTCCTAGCAACATCTAAAACTCAACAGGTCCAAAACATAACTCATTAGCATTCCCTTCCATCAGCCAGTCAACTCCCAAGCATTTATTAAACCTTTACTATGTGCTAGGCACTGTACTAATCACTGGGAGAACAAATGCAAATAGAAAGAAAAGCAATCCCTACCCTCAAGCAGCTTAAATTCTAATGGGGAAAGACAACACACAAATTGAAACTGAAAAGGAGGATGGAGTGATAAGAAAGGTACTCTGTAGGGGAAGATGGTAGTGGAAGTCCAGACTGCAGCCAGGAGAGGAATGAGACATGGCTGCCCCCAGAATGCTCCTTAAATGGGGGTTTTGAGAGAGGACACCCAAACAGGGAGTGAGGACACGGGGCAAAGGGTAAGTCCAATGTATGAGTTCCAGGGCTGGACTGAGGCTTCAGGATGAGGATCCAGGCATGAGGAAGAAGTCCAGAGAGCAGCCTGGACCAGTCATTCGAGTTCACAACCTCTTTGGCATCTTCAATCCTTTTTCTCATTTACTTCACATATCTATTCTGTTGCCAGACCTTGTCATTTTTATCTTCATAACACAGCAGATCTCCGTTTTCTCCTCTTTACTCCCATGGTTACTGCCTGAATTGAAGCTCTCATCAGGCTTGGACTATTACTACAACAGTCCCTGTCTGGCCTTCCTAACTCAGCCTCTTTCCTCTCCAATCCATCCTCCACACAGCTGCCAAAGGGATTTTCCTAAAGCACATATCTGATTATTTCATTCCTCTCCATAGCCGCCAGTGATTTCCTATTACCTGTAAAATCAAATATAAATTGCTCTCTTTGGCACGTAAAACCCTTCTCAAACTGACTTTATCATATATTTCCAGTCTAAACAGCGATACTGAGACTTAAATATTTCTAACCCTAATGTCTATCCTGTAAATTTAAAAGGTGATGCAATTGTACTGCTGCTTCGAGTAGGAGTTAACCACTGAAGGATCATCCTGGAGCCTGAAAACCCAAGCTATGATTGAGCTGGTCAGAAGATATGGATCTTGAGCTATTGCTAAGATAGTGAAGGCTGGGGGGAAAGTGAAGTCTAGTCAGTTGTCCCATTAGTTACCACTGAGGTTTTCCTGTCTTCTAGGAGAGTCAAACAGGAGTGGTGTGCTACTGGTTCATGTGTTAAGTATTTGTCAATCAGCAGCAAACATTCATTAGGCAATTACTATGTTCCTGGAACTGTGCAAAACACTGAAGATATATAGCGGACCTTAAGGGTCCTTCATGTTGTGATCATTTTTTTTTTGGTAGTGGAGGTAATAAATAGCAGTCCCATACTTAATTTTCATTACTTTGTACATTGGGCAACTTTTATGGAAGGAATTTCATTCCTTTTGGGATACCCCAGACAAGAGTCATGCCTCAGTTTTATTTAAAATTATTTCCTCAGGACTCCGAGGTGGGAGCATAATGAGCCATATGAGTGTGAGAAAAGCCTGAATCCCCTCTCTCTGGGGTCCATGTGAGCCCAGAGCTGGAACCCAGTACTTATTAAAAATCCGAAGAACTAAAACTAAGTTACTGCTGTATACCTCATAAATAATATCAAAGTTTTGCCTGTATTCAAAAGGAAATAGTGAAGAGAAATAAGGCACAAAGAGGAACACCAAAAATAACTTATTCTTCCAAACATGAGGGCACAGAAAGAAATTTAAATGCTTTTTCAAGTCAAAGTTGGTCAAAAAAATGTTTGTAGTCTCTCATCCTCTAAGAGGGCCAAAAGGACAAAATGTCGAGGTCAACGTACATGTCCCTAACTATGGCTAATCAGACCAATACAAACTTGGGAGGTTCTACCACAATTCGAGCACAAATGGTCTATGTAAATATTTGGGATGGAGATGTCTAAATTTGTACATCTCATGCTTCTTTTGAGCTACTGCAAGAAATAAAAATTAAAAATATTCAAAAAAATAAAACAAAAATAAAACCCATCTCTAACTTGACAATGGTTTCCTTTATTTGCTTTTAATCAGAATTTCTAGAATCAGATAAGCTTTTAAAATTACTTGCAATATATATTTATTAACATTAATTTGATCTTTGGCTCTCCAAGATTAAACCAAAGGGAATGGACTCAGTAAACATGGGAATAAACAAGCTGCAGTATACCACCAATAATGACTTGAATGTTAGATGTCAGATAAAAAACCCCACATCTATGATGTAGGTGGGCTACTCATGTAATAAAATTGAAAGTTAACATTTGAACAGTCAGCATCTTGAACTGATACTTAATGAATCATTAAAAGAGCTAGAGGAAGGTTTTTAGTTTGTGGCATAACTCTTTTGTGAAGGATTTATGACAAGACATGGAGAAGTTGAAGTACAGTAAAAATTACTTCAGTTTATTAAAAGCAACAAATGAGTTACTTTTGATAAGAACATAGCACAAAACTAACACAAAGTAACAAGAACATGTAACATTCTATTATCTTAAGAATGACAGAGGAAGCTTTTCAAACTGATTTTTAAAGTAGGAGGAAGCATTAAATCCAGGACCTCTCCCTTTACAAACTAAGGCAGCAAAACACAGTCAGATGGAAGACAAAGTTGAGACAAGGTATTTCTATACTCTGACTACACTTTTGAGAAATTGTGTGCTCCTTTATCACTCTCCCCATATTGTATTTGGCCATTCACCACAATGAATATAGCTTGACGTCACAAAAATAATATCTACCCGTCATAGAGATCAGAACTTTCTGGCATCTAGCATACACAGATTTGTATAATGTTATATTTTTCAAAAGTTCATCATCATGCCCCTCTGTACTGCAGACAACTATACTTTCTCCCTCCCTAATCTTCGCTTTGGATACATTCATAAAGTTTTATGGTATCATAGAGTATTCTTAAAAATCACATAGATTGGGAATTATAGAACTTACATGATGAGCTTGAATAAAACATATAACCATAAAAAATCACACATCCCTCAAATATATGCCCACCAAAAAAGTTACTTACTAGGTTTGCATTTAAAGGAGACCAAGAGGTATTTAGTAATTCCTGGACAAGGGTCAGGTCCAAAAACACGACTATTGACAAGAAGCTGGCAGGCTCTCTGGTTCTGGCACTCATCCAGTACTTTCTAAAATAATAAGTAAAAAGGGATAGCCTTGAAAAATATACAAGTCTGTAACACAGCTAAAACCTGAGCTGCAATCGTGTTCTGAGTAGGAAAGGAAACATTTTGCTACAGAGCACACGGTAAAACAATTGTTGGCTTTTGGGGGGTGATTGAGTATAATCAGGTTGGCTCTTTGTCTCATACTGCTTAAGCAAAAGGAAAACGTCCAGTCAAATATTGTCAAGCCCAGGTGAGAAAACCACCTCTATCAGGTTTTATTTATGACACCATGGCTAGTAGTCCTAAAAAAAAAGGCCAAGAGCTAACCAAGCACCAGAGAACATGAGCAGAATCATGGAAGGTTTAAGCTAGGAGTAGTGACATGCTGATAAATGTGCAAAAATTGGTTTCTATCCACACATATGTGCATGTGTACACATATGCACTGTATGCATGTGTATGTGTGCAGGCATGTTATGTATACACATAAAAACAAACTTCTAAGTTGAATCTATATTTTTAACATCTTTTCCATCACTTTCTTAAGTCTGAATAATCACAAAATAAGAAGTCAAGTCTTTATGAGTTGTGTTTGCTAATTTTAGAGGTAGAAATGTTCATTCTGAAAAATTTAACTATTGGCTCTCAAGCTGGTATGGGCTGACTTTAGCATACTTCTGGCTAGAAGTAACTTTAACAATGATCTATTCCAGCTCTTTTCATCTGATGGATAAGGAAACTATACATTAGAGAAGTTAAGTGACCTGGTCAGTGTCACACAGCTAATACCTTATCCCTAGACATGATCCCTTCACAATGGGACGGAATTATAGAATAGTTTTGCCATTTGCAGCAATTTGGAAATCCAAACTCTACTTTTGCCTTCTATTACTGTTAACTAAGACACAAAATTATATGTGATATTGATTTTCCCCTTCAAAACTTAAAACAAAAAGATTTTGGGATACATTCCTTTTATGGTATAATTTTTATATTTCCAGTAGAATACTCTTCAGATCTCTTTCCAAAATTTGGTTTAGAAGCTTTGTTTTGTGTCTGTCTATGTGTCTCTTTCTTACAATCAGCTTGCATGTTTTTTAATGAATCTATTTTGCAAATGCACACTGAAGGCTATCTGTCCCAGATACGGTTCTGTTATAGCACAGTATTCCAATACCTAGCCACAAAATGTAACATAGTCTGTAATAAGCATATGCATCTTGGACTTGATTCCAGTAAAAGGACATTGTCTGTAATAAAATTATTCTCTAAAAATTTAGTTCATGCCCTCTAGTATTCCTTTGTCCCAATGTCATACTGAAATTAGCAAATATTTTCAAGCCTTTCTTTTTCCCCTCATAATGCATTAAATATCTCCATGGGCCACATCAAACAATATCAATGTACACATCAGCTATAAAGCAAGATCCACTGCTAATTCAAGAATCTGACTCGTGAAACTGCAAAATTTCATGAGACTGCATTGTATTTTCTGATGATATCTGTACTTTCACATGGCCTATGGGTCAGTGTTAAATTATCCAGTCCTTAGATAATTCTGCAGGAGAAGCAAACTGTACTTTCAGAAGAGGCTCTATTGAAAGTGCATTACAATCTCTTCTTGGCTGATAAATACTTTAAATAGGAATTTCCTGTTAACATTCACTTATGGACTCCAACAACTTTTATCATTTCTGTGGGAACACTTGAACCTGCCCTCTGTGGTGACATTCAGCCTAGCCTCAAGCTACCCAGGACAAATTAAAAGGCACCAAAATAACCATTTGTCTCTGAAACAAGTTGATTGCAAGAACAAGAATAGTCTAAAAATCATTTTTATTATTCCCGGTCCATGGCGAGTACAAGTTAGATAGGCAATTAATTGCTTGTACTATCAAATTATAAAAGTACCAGACACAAGACTTTGAAAGGGGTGGAGCTTTTAGCTTCTTGGAGTTTCCCATAAAATTTTTTATTGGGCTGAGAAAGGCAGTAGACTGTCTAGGTGCCAGGGTTTTGTAAACCAGGATATGCCAGGAATTAGTGTGACAGGGGAGAGTGATAGAGGCAGGCCATAAGTTATACCACCTTCAGAATAGGTAGTTAAGGGGAAAGGAGGCCAAGAGGAAATGTAGTTAAGGACCCCTGTGGGTCAGATACTGACTTAGTTTTTAAAATGCAACATTATGTTTTATTGTATTTTTATTTGTTTTGTTAAATATTTTCCAATTACATTTTAATTTGGTTATGGTTATACTCAGGAGTGGCCCTCTGGCAAAGTGTTTGACACCACGAAGACCCAGAAGCAAAGTTAAGAAGTTAGATCAGTAAATTCAGCTCAAACACACTCATTCTAACTTGTCAATGGAGGCCAGAAAGAAGAGTCAAAAAAATGTATAGGTTTCTCATGTCAGGTGCAATTTCAGAGGAATACTTCAGAGTCTGAAAAGAAACTGCACTGTATAAGGAAGGAAGGAAGGAAGGAAGGAAGGAAGGAAGGAAGGAAGGAAGGAAGGAAGGAAGGAAGGAAGGAAGGAAGGAAGGAAGGAAGGAAGGAAGGAAGGAAGGAAGGAAGGGAAGGAGGGAGGAAGGGAGGAAGGGAGGAAGGGAGGGAGGGAGGGAGGGAGGGAGGAAGGAAGGAAGGAAGGGAGGAAGGGAGGAAGGGAGGGAGGGAGGGAGAGGGAGGGAAGGAGGGAGGGAAGGAAGGAAGGAGGGAGGAAGGGAGGGAGGGAAGGAGGGAGGGAGGGAAGGGAGGGAGGAGGGAAGGCATTAGAGAGGGAGAAAGGGAAGAAGGAGGAATTATTGATTTGCACTAATCTAAGTCTTCAGACATATTACTTCATTTGATCCTCCACAACCCGAGGAGGTAGATGCCTTTTCTCCATTTTACAGGTGAGGAAACTGAGGCAGCCCAGGGTCACACAGCTAATGCCACATTTGAACTCGGGTCTCCCTGAAATCATGTCCACCTCTAAATTCCCTGCGGATGGTGTAGCAGAAAGCTCTTTAGCGTTGTTCTCAGGAGACCTCTGGGGCTGGATCCCGCCTCTGATGCTCATGTGCTATCTGACCATGGGCAGGTCATGCAGCCGCTCTGAATCCCAACTGCCTCATCCATGGAATGGGAACAACAACTGCACTCATTTCCCCGGATCACTGTGACGATCAAAATGAATTAAAGCACATAAAGTGCTTTGTAAAACTTAAAGCAACATCTAAGTGTTAGCTATTTTCATGGTTATTATTAATCATATTCCTGACCCTTTAAATATTCCTGACCCAAGGTTCCTACTGATAATAAACTCAATGTATTTTCCTTTCTGTTCTTTAGTACAACCTAGCCATATTACATTCATTTCAACAAAATTAAAAGAATACTTCAGAATTTTTTTTTCTTTAAAGTCAAGTGACTTCTAGAGGTAATATAGTATAATGTAACAAGCAATGAATTTGGAATCAAAGAACCTGGGTTCAAGTATTAACTCAACCCCTGACTCCCTGTGTGACCTTGCACAAATTCAGTTTCCTTCTCTATGCCTTACCTGTTTGCCTAACAAAATATATTTATTTATCCAGAAGTCTCTAACCTTCCCTTCCTATCAAAGTACTTATAAAACCCATGGACCATAAAATTGGAACTTAATATAGTTGTACCTCACTTTACATAATAAATACAATATATAAATTAAATTGAATTTTTGTAATCTGAATAATACTTAAATTATTTTGACGAAGATTTCTGTGCAAAGAATTCTACTGTGAATCTCTCTTTAAAGCAAATGATCCTTTTACTCCCCGCCACTAAATTTATCATTTGTGTAAGTCTAGAATCTTACAGGTCAGGTTTGCTTTAAAGTGAGGTACATCTGAATTTTATACTACATATATATTTAACACATGCATACATAGGTGTATGCATTTTAAAGATCATTCTGGCATTAAAAAAATATCTGTGAAGTGCAATACCTGCAGAGCTGTGGGTGCCACACAGGCTAAATGGCCTTTCATCATGGTTGCAGGCTGCTGTGAATTACACATTTGGTAATCTTGACCATAAAATGCTGACTGGACACTAATTGTAGAATGTCGAGGGCACTGAAGGCTCAGACGGTTACCATCGCAAGCATACACAGTGTGGTTCTGCAGAAGTTTGGTTAGGTAACCTAGAAAATAGTCAACAGTTAACAGTGATCCCAGAAACACAATTTCTTCAAATATTAGGAAAACAAGAGGCACACTGGACACCGAAGCGTTCTTATTCTGGGGTACATTAACTTGTTTTTAAAAAAAATATTTTGATAATCGTTTTTCAAAGTAATTGGGAGCAGTGAGGGGGCAGTGGTTAGAGAGTGCTGGACCTGGAATCCAGTCAAGGAGAGCTGAGTTCAAATCTGGCCTAGACACTTAATAGCTGTATGTCCCTGAGTGAGTCCCTCAACCTCTGTTTGCCTCAGTTTTCTTATCTCTAAAATGTGGATAATAGTACCTACCTACTAGGGATGGTGTGAGGCTCAAATGAGATCATGTTTGTAAAAGCACTTGGCACATGGTTGGGCACATAGTAAGTGCCGTATAAATGTTAGCTATTATTTTAATTGGCTTCCTTCATAATCCTATGTATTTTGTTTCATGCTTATAAAGACATTCTGAAAAAGTCTCCAAAGGCTTCACCAGACTGCCAAAGGGGTCCATGGCACACAAGAAAGGTTAAGAAACATTAGACTTGCAGTCAAAGATACTTGAATTCCACCTCAGAAGACATTTGGGCTTGTGACCATGAGTAAGCCATTTAATTTTCTCAGTTTCTTAATTTGTAAAATGGGGCTAATAACAGCATCTATTTCGCAGGACTTTTATCGGGCTCAAATGTGATGATGGATGCAGTGTAGAGGCAATCTATAAAAATGTGATCTTTTTATTATTTTCAACAGCCAAAAGCTTGTTTTTCATTATGAACAGCAGCAGATTCATCTTGACTCATGATTTTAGGAGGTCTGGGGATATCCATAAAATTAAACCCAGCGCAATGGGAAAGTACAAATAAATCCATTTCCTAGAGTCTGGGGTCCTATGTCACCAAGAGGCTAAAAACTTTCAGACAATGTATAGAGACCAAGCCTCCAGTGCCTTGTAATGCTTGGAGACAGTTTTCTTACCAGTGAAGATTAAGTCAAGACCCAGCGTTATCATGAAGGTTCTAAAGTACCTACTGTTACAGGAAGAAACACCCCCACAAAGTCAAGGATTTCTGTGTAAATGCCACTTAGGCACGTAGCTGCCTGCCCTGAGTGAGTCATACTCAAACTCTCTTATCTTTGTCCATTGGCTAGTGCCATGCATTCTTGTATGGACAGGATACATGTTTATTACAGAACAGTTCCTGTGACAACTGGGTCATGAAAGACCGGGAAAGTTACATGAAATGAAGACCTGTGGGGCTAAGGTCTCTGAAGAAGAGGTGAGTGGGAAAGTGTAGGCATGGGGAGAACAGGAAGTCACAACTTCCCAATATTTTCTCCATAGTGATAGTGTTTAATAATTTCAAAAACAAAAATAGGCTAGTGCCTCAGAGCTTTTAAGGGCATGTAAGGTGCTTGGCATTTGGCAATAGAGAATGAACAAACACCATTCAGAAGCTACTGGGATAATATGATGGGAAACATTTTTCCCGCTTTGAGGAAGAGTGAAAAGCCATGGGAGGGTCTGAAATACTTCTCGTGAGGACAAAAGGGTTCATCCAAGCTGAGTGAATCCCTTTCCTCCCTCTCATACCTAATGAGGTCAAGAGAATGAGGTAGCTGGGAAGACAGCCAGGGACTTTCTGATGAGGTGTGTGGGAGATAAGTTTGGCAACAGTTGGCTTCCAAGAGGGAGGAGAAGTCTCTCTTAAAGTAAAAGGACAAGAGTCCGGAGGTAGGAGTTCTTCCAAATGTCTAGATTTCCACTGAAAATGATCTATGCTTGAGTTTCTTCAATTGTCCTAACATCCTTCATGTTGCTGTACTCAGTAGCAAAATGCTTCCAAGTGAGCCTGTTAGTTCTCTAAACCCGACTCAACTTCCAAATGACTAGGAGAACTTTGTTCTAGAGGAGTGACTCTGCCCAACTAGGAGCGTTCAATAGATGTGCGATGTTAGACACTCAAATCCTAGGTTTGGTCCCAAATCTCAAGCCCTCATATCCCTCTTTTCTCACACCCTCTACTTTTGGAAAACCATCAGGATAAAGGCAAACATAAGCACATGTGAATTATAATCTATACCAGAAACAAATACAATGAAAGGGGTGCTCAAAGCTTGGATGTGGTTCAGAATAACCAGCCAGGGCAACACCACCTTCTTCACATTTCACAAGTGGCCAGAGACCAGTAATCACACAGAAATTTTCCTCAAGATAGTCCTTTGAGGGGGTGGAGCCAAGATGGTGGAGTAGAAAGACAAGTATACTCTAGCTCTTCCCCCACAGCCCAAAAAATACCTGTAAAGAATGACTCTCAAGAAATTCTAAAGCAGCAGAAGTCACAGAACAATGGAGAGGAGGAGACTTCCAGCCCAGGATGACCTGGAAGGCCGACAGGAAAGGTCTGTCTCACTGGACACAGAGTGGGGCGCAGCTCAGCCTTGACTGCACAGTGCCGGTAGGAGCAGGCCTTGGGGGGCAGAATCCCTAGCAGTGTTGGTTCGCAGATGCCTCAACCCACAGGCACCAAAGGTCAGTGGGAGGGCTTTTTCAGCTGGTGGAAAAGGGAGCAGGGTGCCCCCCATAGCTCTGGCCCCAGGTGGCAGCAGTAGAGGCCTCAGCTGGTGCAGGCAGCAGCCAACATCCATTGTTGGTAGCCTCATTGTAAAGCCCCTGGGGAATAGAGAAGCTGACCTAAACCTCAGTCCTGAGTGCTGGTGTGGTGGAACTAGAGGTAAGGTAGTTGTGGAGAGAAAATTCTACTACTCGCATATTCTGGGCACAAAAGTTTTTGCTTGCTCCCAGATCAGTGTACCACCTTGATTATGCCACCTTGGAGGAACTGAGATCTCACAGGTACTCAAGGTACACTTTACTCTTGACAAAGAACTCAAAAGTCAAGTAACTGGTTGGGAAAATGCCCAAAAAAGGGAAAAAAAATAAGACTACAGAAAGTTACTTTCTTGGTGAACAGGTATCTTCCCTCATCCTTTCAGATGAGGAAGAACAATGCTTACCATCAGCGAAAGACATAAAAGTCAAGGTTTCTGTATCCCAAACATCCAAAGTAAATATTCAGTGGTTTCAGACTGTGGAAGAGCTCAAAAAGGATTTTGAAAATCAAGTAAGAGAGGTGGAGGAAAAATTGGGAAGAGAAATGAGAAGGATGCAAGAAAATCATGAAAAGCAGGTCAACAGCTTTCTAGAGGACATCCAAAAAAATAACACCTGTAAAAGTAGGCTAACTCAGTTGGCAAAAGAGGCTCAAAAAGCCAATGAGGAGAGGACTGCTTTAAAAAGCAGAATTAGCCAAATGGAAAAGGGGGTTCAAAAGCTCACTGAAGAAAATAGTTCCCTCAAAATTAGAATGGAACAGATGGAGGCTAATGACTTTATGAGAAACCAAGAAATCACAAAACAAAACCAAAAGAATGAAAAAATGGAAGATAATGTGAAATATCTCATTGGAAAAACAATTGACCTGGAAAACAGATCCAGGAGAGACAATTTAAAAATTAATGGACTACTTGAAAGCCATGATCAAAAAAAGAGCTTAGACATCATTTTTCAAGAAATTATCAAGGAAAACTGCTCTGATATTCTAGAACCAGAGAGCCAAATAAATATTGAAAGAATCCATCCATAACCTCCTGAAAGAGATCCAAAAAAGGAAACTCCTAGGAACATTGTAACCAAATTCCAGAGTTACCAGGTCAAGAAGAAAATATTGCAAGCAGCTAGAAAGAAACAATTCCAGTATTGTGGAAGTACAATCAGGATAACACAAGGTCTAGCATATTCTACATTAAGGGATAGAAGGGCGTGGAATATGATATTCCAGAAGTCAAAAGAACTAGGATTAAATCCAAGAATCACCTACCCAGAAAAACTGAGTATAATATTTCAGAGGAAAAAATGGTCTTTCAATGAAATAGAAGACTTTGAAGCATTCTTGATGAGAAGATCAGAGCTGAAAAGAAAATCTGACTTTCAAACACAAGAATCAAGAGAAGCATGAAAAGGTAAACAGGAAAGAGAAATCATAAGGGACTTACTAAAGTTGAACTGTTTACATGGAAAGATAATATTTGTAACTCTTGAAACTTTTCTCAGTATCTGGGGGTTGGTGGGATCACACACACACACACACACGGCACAGGGTGAGTTGAATAGGAAGGGACCATATCTAAAAAAGATAAAATTAAGGGGTGAGAGAGGAATATATTGGGAAGAGAAAGGAAGAAATAGAATGGGGCAAGAAAAAGCCTTTTTAATAGAGGGAAAAAGGGGGCAGGGAGTGAGAGGGGAAAAGCAAAGCTTACTCTCATCACATTTGGCTCAAGGAAGGAATAATGCACACTCAATTTGGTATGAAAAGGTATTTTACAATACAGGAAATTAGGGGAGAAGGATTGATAAGCAGGGTGGGGGGGGGATGATGGAAGGGAGGGCAAATAGGAGAAGGGAGTAATTAAAAGTAAACACTCCTGAGGAGGGACAAGGTCAAAAGAGAGAAGAAATGGGGGCCAGGACAGGATGAAGGGAAATACAGTTAGTCTTACACAACATGACTATTATGGAAGTCATTTGCAAAACTACACAGATATAGCATAAATTGAAATGCTTGCCTTCTCAGTGGGGATGGGTGGGGAGGGAGGAAGAAGAGAAATTGAAACTCAAGGTTTTAGGAATAAATGTTGAGTATTGTTCCTGTGTACAACTGAGAAATAAGAAATATAGGCAATAGGGTATAGAAATATGCCTTGCCCTACAGGACAAAAGAGAAGATGGGGATAAGGGAAGGGAGGGATGTTAGAAGGGAGGGCAGATTGGGTAGGGATAATTAGAATGCTCAGCACTTTGGGGTGGGGAGAGGGGAGAGATGGGGAGAAAATCTGGAACTCACAATTTTGTGGAAATGAATGTTGAAAACTTAAAATAAAAAAATTAATTAATAATTAAAAAATAAATTAAAAAATCTAAAAAAAGACAGGCCTTTAAGCTCCATCCCTTCATTTACCAGGACAGTACTGGACAAAACACTCAAGTTGATGTTCAAGTTCTCCACCTTTTCTTTTCCTATCTTCTACATCCTTTCCCAATTTCCCCACCCCTTCCATGGAATTCAGTGACCTTAGGCTGTCATGTCACAGCTAGGTGGCACAATGGACAGACTGGGCCTGGAGTGAAGAAGACCTTAGTCAAAATCCCCATTTTGTGGCCCTGGACGAATCATTTAACGTGCGCGTCAATTTCCTCATCTATAAAATGGGAACAATAATAGAATGGGAATCCTTTCTAAAGTACTTAGCACAAGTTCTCTCCACTATCCACCCCCTAGCCAAGGAAGGTATTCTGTGTCACCAGAACTGCTCTTACTCTCTGCCCTGTCCTGTGTTACATCCTCTCACGGTTTTGCTTATTTTTGATGAGCTACTGATGATGACCATTAACGATAAACTGGTTCTTATTGAAATGATCTTGGCTTAATGTGCTGTCTTGCCAGGAAATAGATCTGCATTTGGATTGGAATCTTCAGGGAGATACAATGCCTTAACTCCAAAATTACATTTAAAGTAAGATACTGTGCACATAGCAGAACAGTGTGGAATGGCAATGAGGAAGAGAGCAGTCATATTATACAGGGTATTTAGCAACTACTTTCATGCAAAACATTAGCATACAACAGTGCTCTGGAATGACAGCTGGTTCTGCAACTGATATTCCTCTATTCTTTCTGAGGACACTTGAAGATAAATTTTTATATGACCACAGTTCCTAAATGATTTGATATAGAGAGGACCAAAATGACATACATCATAATGCTAGAGTCAAGTTTCACGGTTGATCAAGATTCAATGACTGATCAGATCAATATAAGCTTGGAATGCTCTACCATAGGTCAGACACAAATAGTCCATGTGAACATATGAGGTGAATACTAAACTTGTACTAATGCATTACCTTTCAGCTGTTTCAATTCTGCTTTGCTCACAGAGCACAGCACCTTCTTTGATGCAGGCACGCAATGCAAAGCGGTCCTGTGCCAGTATGTCTCATGTCACACAATCAGTTCCAAAGTTCTTAAGAGAAACCTTGAGAGTGTCCCTCTATCTCTTCTTTTGACCACCATGTGAATGCTTGCCTTGTGTAAATTCTCCATACAACAGTCTTTTTGGCAAGTGTATGTTTTGCATTCAAACAATGTGGCCAGTCCATCAAAATTGTGCTCTTTGAAGCAGAATTTGAATGCGTGGCAGTTTAGTTTGAGTAAGGACCTGTGTCTGGTACCTGATCCTTCCAGGTGATCTTCAGAATCTTTCTAAGACAATTTAAATGGAAGTGATTCAGTTTTCTAGCATGGTGCTAGTATACTGTCCAGGTTTCACAGACATTAACAATGATGTCAGCAACAAGGCTCTGTAGACTTTCAGTTTGGCAGTCAGTCTAATACCTCTTCTCTCTCATATTTTCTTTGGAGCCTCCCAAACACTGAGGTAGCTCTGGCAATGCGTGGGTCCACCTTCATTATCAATGTGTACATCCCTGAAAAGTACACTACCAAGGTAAAGTGAACTTATCCACAGCATTCAAAACTTTTCTATTTGCTGTAACCGATGGTTCTACTTATGGATGGCTGATGGAGCTGTTAGAGTGTTTTCTTGGTGTTAATTATTAGGCCAAAATTAGCACAGACAGCAGACTGACAGCACTGATCCACACTTTGTTGCATCTCAGCTTCAGAGGCTGCACTGAGTGCACAATCATCTGCAAACAGAAAATCATATACCAATACTCCCTCTACTTTGGTCTTGGCTTGTAGCCTTTTCAAATTGAAGAACTTACCATCAGTATGGTAGTTGACCTTGATGCCATGTTCATCCTCATTGAAAGCATTTAACAATATAGCTGAAAACATCATGCTAAAAAGCATGGGAGCAAGTACACAGCCTTGTTTCATTCCACTGGTGACTGGGAAGGCATGAGAGCATTGTCCACTATTCTGAACTTAGCCATCGTGAAACTGACATACAATACTAATGGAACTTCTCTGGACAACCAAATTTTTAACATAATTTTCCATAAACCCTCTCAACTAACAATATCAAAAGCCTTGGTCAGATCTATAAACATTGTGTACAGACTTCTGTTCTGCTCCTGGCATTTCTCCTGGAGTTGTCAGGCAGCAAACACCATATCGACTATTCCTTGGCCCTTTCTGAAGCTGCACTGGCTCTCAGGTAGATGACCATCTTCCAGGTGGAGGATCAGCCTATTAAGGAGGATTCTAACAAGGATTTTGCCAGCAATGATTGAGAGATCCTCCTGTGATTGTCACAGGACAATCTATTTCCTTTACCTTTGTAGTGATGGACAACGGAGGCATCCTTGAACTTCTGAGGGATAAGCTTCTGTCACCATACAACCTAGAAAATCTCAGTCAGCTTTTGTATGAGTCATGGTCCTTCTACCTTATAAATCTCAACTGGAACAGAGTCTACCAGGTGCTTTGCCACATGAAAGGAGCCTAATGGCATTCAAAATCTATTCTTCAGCTAGGGAGGGATTGACTTCAACCTAAGGTAAACAGTCAATGACCTCAGCATTGATTGAAGATGGTCTGTTAAGAATACTATGGAAGTATTCAGCCTATCTCTGTAGGATCATGTCCTTACCACTAATCAACGTGGCTTCATCAACACTGAGTAGTTGTGATGTATCGCAGGTTTTTGGTCCATAAACAGCTTTCAGGGAATTATAAAAGTACTCTGGATTGTTACCATAAGCATAAAACTGAATTTCATATGCCTTCTTACTGAGCCAGGAATCCTTCATCTCTCTAAGTTTTGCTTGTACTTTGCTTTTAATGGAATTAAACGCTGTTTTCTTAGAGGTAGATGAACTATCCTGCTGGTATATACTCTGGAGTTCTCATTTTTCATTTCATTTTCATTGGTGAGCTAGGTGGGGTATCTACCCCAAGTATGTGAAGACTTCCCCTGGCAGAATGGGCGGATGAGACAACTTGTTCCAATGACCATGAAGGCTAAAGCAGGCGCTGTGGAGAACTTAGAGCTTGGTTAGACATTGAAGATGCCAAGGTCATCCACTGCATCCTGACCCATCACTTCCATCTTCATTCTGTCCTGCCTCTCACTGTAGTCAAAGAGTGTATGAGGTGTTGATGAAGTAGCAACATATCAACATCCACTAATCACCTCTCTCTGATTGAGTCTGCAGAGGAAATCCAACAGGCTGGAAGGAAAATCATCCACATTTATCAAGGCTTTAAATAACTAAGTCTTCAGGTAGGTTAGAGGACAGAATGAGAACTGGATGTAGAGGATACCTATGCAGCCAGGAGGGCAAGGAGGGAGCTTCTCTCTGCCTTTCCCCATCTGCCATGGCATACAGTAGCGCTCCGTGCCCAGAAGGAGATAGTTCATGATTAAGACTGAGAGTTCATCAGTTTGGGAAATTCAGGCAGGAGCCAGCAGTCCCCAGAAGCATACACATCCCCATCAAGACATAGATCCAGGAAGACTATCGCTCGAAGTCAGAACCAACTTCAAAAAGAATGACCTCTGACAGAAGAAGAAGTCCAGAGTCAAGCTGCAAAGAGGAACAGACCCTGGGAGCCCAGTTGAGCAACTTGTCTAGTAGAAATGCTGTATTCAGTGGAACTTCCTGAGGAGTCCACATGGAAAGTAAGTTCATTTGAGGCCCTGAAGGTCCAGGGAGCTATGAATGGTCATGGCCATACTTTCCAAATATGTATTCTATATAACCATTGTACTCGAAATCTGCATCCACTCTTCTTACAGATGCTATAAGGCCTTGTGAGAAAATGTGTTCTGAATTTAAGAGAGGGGTGTTTTGCAGCTATTTGTCATACTATGCCATATTAGTAAAGCATCTTTGCTAAGAGTGAGCTATCTCTATTGGCTATTAATGGGAAGCATACAGGTGGAATACTTTGAACAATAAAGTTAGGAGTGGTGTCCCCTGAACATAAGAGTAGCAGCTTTCCTCTGTGGACACAATCTGCAAGTACAGTGTACACTGGGGATGTGAGACTAAATTGCCTCTAATTTTGAAAACTACTTAACTTCTTGGGACCTAAATTTTCTCATTCATAAAATAAGGAATTTTGACCAGGTGACCTCTAAGACCTCTAAGAGTCCTTTGCAGCTCTAGTATGGGGAAATAAACAGCCTCTAACCAAATTATTTAACCTGTACACACTCTCTCCGCTCACAGATGAATAAAAACACCCTTTCATGGTTGATTATTGTGTTACCAACCAAACAAGTAGAAAAATGTCTTAGTTTATGAAAGACATTAAACTTACCCTTTAATAAATGTACAGTTATTATAGGTTAAAATTTCTACAGTGTTTCAAGGACTTGCTAAAAGGCTATCTTCTTCATGGAACTTAACAGCTGGAAGTCAATCAACTCTCCCTCCTCTAAGCTTCTACAAAACTTTATACCCACTTCTGTGATTACACTTTTATATTCTACCTGGTATTATACAGATATCCACATAGCTCATCTTTCCTCCTAGAAGAGAATAAAATTGCTGTAGTGGGAGGTACAGAGAAACTCACTGGCACAAATGGAAAGAATCCCATTATTATACCTATACCCCAAAGAAGTCAAAGAAAACAGAAAATGGTCCATATAAATTTTAAAAATATGTATTTACAGCAGCTCTTTTTGTAGTAACAAAGAACTGGAAACCAAAAGGGTGCTCATCAATTGGGAAATGATGAAGACACATTATGCTACTGAACTAATTGTAGTATATGAATGGAACGAAAGAGTATTGTGCCTTAAGAAATGATGAAGGGTATATTTTTGGAGAAACCTGGGAGGACTTGTATGAACTGATACAGAGTGAAGTGAACAGAATAAAGAAAACTATTTCTACAATAGCATTACTGTGAAAACAAGAAATCATAAAGAACATCAACAACCAAGATTCCAGAAGACGTATAACAAAGCATGTCCCCCAGCTCGAGGTGCACGTGGCCAATGCAAGGTTTATTGTTACTGTGCATATGTGTTTTGGTGGCTTTAGTTTTCTTTCAGTGGTGGGGGAAAAGAGAATTCATTTTTGTTCATTAAAAAGGATAGATTTCTTTCAATAGGCAAGGCAGGCAAATCACTCAACTATCTCTTGTCTGTTTTGTGACAGACAGTTTTAAGGAAGGAATGACACAAATAACATTGCATTACTTTATTGTTAGCTTTTTAAAATGTTAGATGTAATCATGAAAGGCAAGTCAAAATGCTTTACTATTTAGCTAAAGGTTGCACAATTCCATGGTTTATTTGTAATCATATATTTACTGCTCTTAAGGAAGATAGAAACACGTACAACTAAATAAGTCACAGACTGAACCACAGTGGATTATATAAAGTATTCTTAATCTTTTTTTATGTGGCCCTTAGTCTTTATTATTTCCAGAAAATGTTTAACTCAGCAATGTCTGTGTAAATATATCTGTTGTGTACAAGTAGAGATGTCTGTGATTTTTATCAAGGCTAGAAATTAGAGAAAAGGTATTTTTTGAAAAGCTTAGGCATCACCTAACAGTAGCTCAGAGTTTACCTTTTTATTTTTTAAAAGATGGATGCAGGTGAGATGGATAACGAGCCCTTTGAGGTTGCCTTATCTATTTTCCATATGCTCACAGAACAGGGTCAATCGGAATTTTTCTGCCAGCTGTTCATCATATCTGATTTGTGCAAATGGGAGGAAAATATGTTGTTTTGTTTAGTCAAGAGGTGCCTCTCCATCAAATCCTCATTTTGTTATAGAAGTGATCCCAGATTCTCAAAGGCTATGACCACTGAGTACAAGCTCTAACAGTTTCAACAATGTAGAAATAATAGTAGTTAGCACTTACACAATGCTTTAAAGTTTGCCAAGTACTTTACATATATTATTTCATGATCTCCATAGCAACACTTGGGAGTGGATGCTATTAGCAGCCCCATTTTATAGACAATGAAACTGAAAAGGTTAAATGATTTATCCAGAGTCACAGTGCTAGTAAATGTCTGAGGTAGGATTTGAACTCAGTTTTTTCTAACTTCCAGGTCTAGCATGCTATTCACTGTGCTATCTATCTGCCTCACTTATGAACCAATATCTATTGTACAGAGTGAATAGGTAGAAAATTTCTAGAAGAATTCAATAAAATCTTCCAAATTAAGTCAACACACACTTGAGTCCTAAGTGACACCAATGCAAAGGTGGACACAGGGGACTACATCAAAAAGTATGCTGGAAAACCTAGTTCAGGGGCAAGAAACAAGGGAAGCCAAAGACTTATGGATTATACAGTAGCCTCATGCTTATGTATCATATAGACTTTCTCAAAAAAGTCAGTAGGCATGGGGAGCATCAAACAATATCACACACATAGCTGCTTCTATTTGGAGAGGAAGCAACTGGTTAATAATATGGAAATCATTTTTGAATGAGCTGTCCATGGGCAGGTGGGCCAATGACCTGTTAGAACAAACATCAAAATCAATGTCATATTAAAGGAAAAAATAAAAATACTATATGGCTTGCAAATGATGAAACTCCAGCAGGACCTATTAAATCAAGTTGATGAAACTTAAAAACGGGCAATGGATAAAAGACAGACACAGACTATCACCATTTCCTAACAAAGTTGAACCAATATAAATTAATAAAGTGTGAAGGGAAACGACATTATAGTAAGCCTGACAAGAAACCCAAGAAAGCCAAATGATCCCAAAGTCAATGTGTTTGTATCCCCAGCCTGACTCAGAGAAAGAGTTTTTTAAATGCTAGGTGATTTACTGATGGAAAGACAACAAGCAAATGAAATATTTTAAAGACTGGTAAAGATCTTTATGACACTGCTGGCTGAATGACAACCTGACAACAAGATGAGGCCAAGTATTTACAGAGTATTTATGTGCCTAGGGAAATACAATTTGGAGGCATCTTGAAATAAAGCCTGAGATTATTTAAAAGAGGGGAGAATATAAAATACCAGGGAAAAATCACGGACTTCATCAGTACCAAAAATATCAGTAACTAGTCACTCATAAATCTACTGTCCTTCCTATCTTTACAAAATCTTTATAACAATAACCTACATATTCACTGAGTGTGTCCTGGATGGAGCTTTGAGAAGGGAAAAGGAAGACTCTTGTAAATGCTATTCTATAACAGACCACATCTTTGCAGTTACATAATTGACTTAAAGGTGTAGGTAAGAATGGCTGTCTGCACGTTGTGCTCCTCCCACTTAGACTATGAGCAACTTGAAACTTGAAAGCATGGAATACTATTTACCTTGCTTTGAATCCCTAGCACATAGCATAGTGCCTAACATTTAGCAGGTCTTAATAAACACTCATGGGCTGACTGGCTATGCCATGATTCCTCTCAAACCATAAGTTGTTAGATACATAGATAGATAGATAGATAGATAGATAGATAGATAGATAGATAGATAGATAGATAGATAGATAGATAGATAGATATAGATGGATAGACAGATGATAGATGGACAGGCAGACAGATAGACCAAAAGGGAAAGAGATTTAGATATAGGTAGATAAATAGATATATAGAGATTATAGAGAGATATATATCATATAGATCTATATAGATATATTATATGGAGATATCTACTATTATATATTATGTAGAGATTATATATTATAGAGATACAATATACATGCACCTATACAAATATACATATCAACAACCCTTTTTTTAAAAACTGTATTAAGCTCCAATTAGGGTGGCATGCTGGCCAGATTCCATACAAAGTGAGTTAAAGAAAATACAGATGGTTGACAGCCAAGATGGCAGAGTAGAAAGATGCACATACTGTAGCTCTTCCCCCACAGCCCATAAAGTACCTGTAAAAAATGACTCTCAACAAATTCTAGAGCAGCAAAAGCCACAGAATGACATAGTGAAACTGATTTTCAGCTAAGGTAGCTTGGAAGGCCTACAGGAAAGGTCTATCGCATGGGGCACAGAGCAAAGAGCAGCCCAGTCTTGGCAACACAGAACCAGGATGAATAGGACCAGAACAGGCCTCGGGCAGAGTCCCCAGAAGCAGCGGAGGTTTGAAGATCCCTCAACCCACAGGTGCCAAAGGCAGCTTCAAAGGTTGGTGTGTTTTTACCTTGGTGACAAGGGAGCAGGGTACTCCCCTAGACCTCGGCCCCAGGTGGCAATGGTGGTAGGGGCAGCACCAGCAGCAGCAGTGGCAGCAGTAGCATCCATTTGTGGAGCTCTCAGCCTAAAGCCCTTGGGGGAATCAATAGCTGATCTGAAATCTCAGCCCAGAGCAGGGTCCTGGGATGTGGCATGCTGGAGGTTACTGTGGGGAGGGAATTCTACTACTCACAGATTCTGGGCAGAAAAGCTTTGGTAGCTTCCAGACCAGTGCACAAGCCCTTGATTGTGCCACCTTGGAGAAACTGAGAACTTACAGATCCCCAGAGTATACCTTCTTCCTGACAAAGGATTCAAAAATCAAATAACTGGCTGGGAAAATGCCCAAAAAGGGGGAAAAAATAAGACTACAGAAGGTTACTTTCTTTGTGAACAGGTACTTTCTTCCATCCTTTGGATGAGGAAGAACAATGCATACCTTCAGAGGAAGTCAAGGCTTCCATAACCTCCAAAGTAAATATGCAATGGTCTCAGGCCATGGAAGAGTTCAAAAAGGATTTTGAAAATCAAGTAAAAGAGGTGGAGGAAAAGTTGGGAAGAGAAATGAGAGTGATGCAAAAAAATCATGAAAAGCAAGTCAACAGCTTACTAGAGGAGACCCCCCAAAAATGCTGAAGAAAATAACTCCTTTAAAAATAGGCTAATTCAATTGGCAAAAAAAAATAATCCAAAAAGCCAATGAGGAGAAAAATGCTTTAAAAAGCAGAATTAGCCAAATGGGAAAGAAGGTTCAAAAGGTCACTGAAGAAAATAGTTCTTTAAAAATTAGAATGGAACAGATGGAAGCTAATGACTTTATAAGAAACCAAGAAAATACAGATGGTTCCTTGCCCTGTGGGGTCTTTTGTAATCCAAAATAATGGTGTTTTTATTTTCAGCAATCTTGAAATTGTCTGAAGGTCCTAGACTGAAGATGGATAAAAGGTGAGTCTGAATATAGCTTGAGAGTATAAGGCACTACTTGGGGAAAAAGGGCATGAGGACCACTGGATCCTGGATTGTTGAGAAACTGCATAAATATATGTGTGGAAGAGGACATTGGGTGGGGAAATCCCAAAAGTGAGAAGTGTCTACAGAAAGCAGAAGGGCTAAAGACAAACATCAGTCTGTTTTGCAGTTTTTTGAAGACTTGACTCTAGGTCAAAGGCACCTAAAAGAGCAAGTTATTTTTATTATATTTTGTAAAAACCATAAAAGACAAAGTTCATCTTCATGACAGGGAGTCAGCCTTAATCCCAGCATCAGTGAGGTGGTTCAGGTTGAAGGGATTTGGAATCAGAAATATTTTCCTTTGAAAGAAACACAGTATTATTTTCCAAGGAAAATAATGTGCTCATTTGGATGAGTTCCCTGACATCTTACATGTTACTTTTTGATCCTACAAATTCCTGAAATCCAGTATCCAAGCACTCTTTCTCAACAAACGCTCTCATCTATCTGACGAGAAAGCTACTCTGGTTTTCTTAAAGCTATGAAAACTCAAAAAATAATACCAATTGTAAAAACCTAAAGAAAAAAACAACCAAACCACTATTTTATCCAGTCTGCTAAGTGGCATTCAGGTGCCACTGAAATGTGTGTTATTAAAATACTTTCATCATTGTACACAATGCTTAGTGTAAGGTTAACAAAACAACTGCCAGTAAATTACACATGATAAACAGTTTAAACAGTCCAGGAAATTGAATGGTTACCTTTGATAAGCAAAGGGCTGAAACACTGCTCTTGACAGTGTTTTACTGAGACTATGGCCTAGGTAAATATGCCTTTTAATATACTAGAAGAAACTTGTATGGCACATAAATGTCATTTTCAAGTACAAAGGTCACTAGTTAAAAATGCAGACTCCTAATTTTGGGTCTTCCAACTATGAATTACAGTGTTCCATATCTCATAGTCTCTTTATTGTATAGTCTATTCACCTGCCCCGCTTCTCATCCTGCATTCTCTGTCCCTAATTCTTTGGCTAGATATAGCCATTCTTCTAGCCATCTAATTACAGTGGTTCCTGCCTCCATAACCATTTTGAATATACTTTTTTAAAGATATTCTTTTCTCAGAGGAGGACTGAACATTAAAATGTGAACCTCTACTATATTATATTCAGCTTGGTTTTTTGGTTTTTTATTTTTTTTGGAGGAGTTGAGGTTAAATGACTTGCCCTGGGTCACAGGGCTAGTAAGCATCTGAGGCTGGATTTGAACTCAGGTCCTCCTGACTCCAGGTCCAGTACTCTATCTACTGTACTACCTAAGCCTGGATTTTTAAAAATCATATTTCGAATTTATCATGGTACTTCTAATACTATACTGTTTATGTCTCCTTCTAAACTTCCTTAGGGTTCTCTTCTTTGTTACTTTAGAATGATGCATTAATCCTCTTTTCATTCTTTGGGGGAGGGGTAGGAAGGAGGGATTATTGTCACTAATCATCTTTCCTCTTCCTTTTTTGGAGGCTCAGAAAAGCCTTCCCTTATTTATATATATGCATGTGTATATACATACCTATCCATCCATCTATCTCTATATCATAGTGAGAGACAGACAGACAGAGACAGAAAGAGAGAGAAGCCACATGTAGGCTGTCAGAAAATGTATGTTTCATTCTGTACTTCTAGTCCATTATCTCTCTGCTAAGAGATGAAATTCATGCTTCATCATTAGTTTTCTGGACTTGACTGATCATCGAATTGATTAGTGTTATTAAGTCTTTCCCAGTTGCTTTCCTTTACAATGCTAGTCCATCAATAAGCCCTAATTAAATGCTTAGTATGCTCCCGGCACTGTGCTAGGCTCTGGGGATACAAAGAACAAAAATTTCTCAGTCTCTCCATTCTAGCTTCCATTCTGATTGTATCTTAAAGACAAGAGATTCAGTCTTCATGTTCAGTTATGTACTGTAATTGGCAACCTTTTAACCAAACTTTCCTTCCCACAAATAATAGTCCCATTGTTGGTCATTACTTAATAAAATGAGAGGGTTAATCTGTGTCTTTAGTTTTTCACTAATGACTTCATATTTTATTTTTTGATTGACTTTTGCTTTATTTTAGGCCCAGTTTACTGTTTTTATGTCTGGGGCCTCTGTGTTAATTTGAGACTTTAAGGGAGCTTTCTGGAAGACAAGTTTGAAGTAGTTATTTTACTAATGATTGGAGGACTGGAAAGAGCTCCAGAACAAGTGGTACGGGCAAGAGAGAAACCTGCTTATCACAGGCAGCTGTCTGACAAAACTGCAAGAAATTTTCCTGGCTGCATAGATTCTTCAGCACAGCAGCTCACTACACAGTCACCTTTCAGATGAATCAGAAGGTCCCTGTTTATGCCTCATTCCAGAATGTTCACTGATTCTGAAAAATTAAGTCCTCTCTCACTAAAAGGAGCCAGAATGAGAAAGATGTGTGCATAAATCCATTGTCCTTTGATTGGATAGCATTCTCACCTCACCCACTTTAAAATTAAATTTGAAATGGAGTTTGGATAGGCATGGTATTTTCTCCACTGCCAAGATCCACACAATAGACCTTTTTCAACAAAGTTTTTAAAACGCTCACAAATTCAAGGGTAGTGACTCACAATCCTTTGCAAAGAATGCACACCCATCCTACCATGATCCTGCACTTTAAATCTTTTTGAAACAATACAATATTTTCTCTGTCTTTGGCCAGAGGGGGGAAATATTTTAATTATACCTGTCAATTGACAGAAAGATGGAGGAAGGGGGAAGAAAAGGTTTGAGGGCCAGTGACTAGTTACACTGTATCTCGTATCCTGGGCAATGGCTAGGCATAAATCTAAGTCAAGGTACAGGGAGACAAGTAAGAAGGCTATTTCAGTGGAATTAGTCTGAGGTTCCTTTTAATCAAACTAGAATTGTAAAGGTTCCAATTCCCAAGACTGCCTAAGCTTTAAATGTGTTAAAATGTATGCATATTTTGGGAGAGGGTGAAGAAAGAGAGAAAGGAAGGAAGGTGAAGAAAACAATTTATTATAATGTATGTGTTTGGGGAATTCTTATTGAGGTTACTTTTTAATCAGTGACCAAAGTTAAACTGTACCATGTATTTCCCCTTCTCCCTCACTCAGGTTACAGATACAAGCACACACTTGCATACACTAAAAAACCTTCAGCACCCAGCCCAAAATAACTGAGAGTAGGACTCATCATCCTGGAACAATGCTGCATTTGGAGATAAACTTGGTGGGACCTGTACTTTGTAGAAATTGTATTAAATCTAAGCCCACTCTCCCCAAAGAACAAGGAGATACAGAGTGTGTCCCCAAGGTTTTGAGGGAGAAATGTGTGTGCTTTCGTTTAAAGTATAAATATCATCTTTTAAAAAACATATTGATGTTAATTCATTAAATGAAATTGCAGAGCTAGTCACTCACTGGTAAGGACTTGACCTTGTGGGCTTAGAAAAAGATACCCCATCTCACTTAGGAGTCACCCTAGAACCTTAAGGAGTTAGTAGCCTGACTCTGGGACAGTGAGCACAGAGGGTACTTATTATACAAGGAGGGACTTTTGAGGGAGAACCAAGCTAGAAAGAGGGTAAGGGAAACTGGTGATAGTGTTGAAATAAAATGAAAGAAATAGTGTAAAGGAAACATTTTTGAAAGCACAGAAGGGAAAAAAAAGAAGTCCAGAGGCAGACAGAGATAAGCAGGAGATCTTTGGAATTAAAGTGTTAAATTTTTTATGTACTTAAAAAAATAAATGTAAATGACAGAAGTTTGTGGTTTCATATATAATCCTCTTTTGCCTTTTTTTTTTACGTATTGAAATATTCTTAAAATCCTATGAGAATCTTAGGGACAGGGAGGTGAGGAAGGGGAGGGAGAAAATTTGTAACTCGAAATTTTTAAATGAATGTTAAAACTTGTCTTTACAATGTAATTACAAAAAAATACTATAAAATAATCTTAGGAGAGGAGAACAATAATCACTGTGATTTGAAGGGAGTTCTATAATTCTTAAATTAACTTTGCTAGACCTGCAACTGAAGGGAATGGAGTCTATGACCTTGTGGGGTCTGGCTGCAAACCTGAACTATGGAAATGTCATGGATGCCAAGGTGCTTTCCAGACCTTTTGTACTCACAAGGTCATAGGCTCCACTCCCTTCATCTGTCATAGGGGAGATAAAGAGTCACCAAGCTTCCTCAACAGTGCTAAGGCAAAGAAGTATCTGAAGCTGACAAACCATTCTGAATACCTCCACAACCCAAGTATCTTCTTCCCCCTATAGCTGGCTGACCAGAATCAGGCACAGAATATCAACATTTGCTCCACAGTCTTTCCAAGGCACCAGTCTATGTCATCACAACTTTCCCAGAAGCAGAAAGCAGCCTCTTCATGGAGAGTGTGGAGAAAAACAACACTATTGGAGGTACTCTGTGCATGTACTAGTCCCCCATTACACAGTAATTCAACATTGCCACTACTTCTGGATTGCTCTATGGTTCCACCATTCTCCCTGTAACTACTCAAGCCAAAGTGTCCTTCCAGATCTATCACTTCCCTATATGTTTTGTCTCCTTCGTTAGAATATTATTTCCCCTAAAAACAGGGAACTGTTTCTCTTTTGTATTTATATCTCCAGTTCTTAGCATTATGCCTGACATGTAATTGAAGTACAAAAAAAGGGTTGGGAGTTGTTCCCAAAGTGTGGTAATACCACACAAGGACAGAAGCTGGGAAAGCTTTATTGCTATTCACAAAGAAAGGAGGAGAATGGATGTCAAGGAAAACAGCAGAGGTGTGTGGCCCCCATTGCCCCACAGCTGTATGGGAAACATAGTCAGTGGCTCTGATGTACAGTGGGATGTGCCCTATGATCAAAGGCTCAGAACTCCCCAGGGCTCAAACTTAAATAGCTTTTAGACAAAGAGCTGAAGTGGAACTAATATAAGACAGCTCTGTCACCAATGGGCCATGGCAAAGGGGTAGTGTGTGTGGCTGGGATGAGGGACCTCTCGGAATTGCCAAATAAAGAATGACAAATGAAGGGGCTTGACAGACTTAACTAACTGAGTCACACTATAAAAGCAGCTGGGAGGACAGGGAAAGCCCAGTCTTTGAGTCTAAGTTTAAACCTTAATATACATACATCCTGGGAGCTGAGGTCAAACTACTCAAACTTTGTTTCACCAGCTCATAAAAAGGTCTTAATAAATGCTTTTTCTTTCATTCATTCAGAGTAGGTGCTCAATAAATATTTACTAAACTGATTTCAATTAGATTTAAAAACCATTTGAGTAGGAGCAGCTCAGTAGCACAGTGGGTAGAGCAGTGGCCCTGGAATGAGGAGGACCTGAGGTCAAATCAGGCATTTACTAGTTGTGTGACCCTGGGCAAGTCACTTAACTCCAGCTGCCAAACAAAAATGGGTGAAATGTATGCTTAGCTTAGAATAGCTTCAGACTGGACTTTTCTTCAATAAAAACAGTCATCTTCAATGAGTGACTCAAAAAGTTTCAGTTGGATACTGAATTCCCAACATGATTTTCTCTGAAATGCACAGGCAGCCAAATAATGAAAGCATCCAATAATGATGACAATGATGACTGACATAGAGCACTTTACATGCATTATCTTTTTGAAGTTCTATAATAATCCTGTGAGACAGGTACTAGAGACATGTTACAGATGAGGGAATTTGATGATGCCCATGGTGAATGCTAGAAGCAAGATTCAAGACTACGTCTTCCTTACTTGATGTCCGGAACTACTACCCTATGCTGCCTCCTACCTTACATGTAACAGATACTTAATATACATTAGCTGCCTTGAGTTCAAAGAAGACAGATCTTCACATCTTTCACCTTTGGAGAACTAGAGTACAGTTCAAATAAAAAGTGTCCCCCAGACACAAAACTGAGAGATCCTTTTTGAAACCAATTTTGTGTTAAATTATGAGGAAAGAAGGAAGGGAAGGGAAGGGAAGGGAAGGAAAGGAAAGGAAAGGAAAGGAAAGGAAAGGAAAGGAAAGGAAAGGAAAGGAAAGGAAAGGAAAGGAAAGGAAAGGGAAAGAAGGAGGGAAGGAATGAAGAAAATAATGGAAGGAAATAAGGAAGGAAGTCACCTTGGTCTCAGAATAATCATAACAGCAAGAGCTAGCACTTCTTTCAGTTCCCTCAAGGTTCAGCTCTGCAGACGTCTTGGACGGCCTATCAGCGCTCTTTCTCACTCTAAATTACCTTCCATTTAATAATAACAGCTACAATAACAGTCCCCCTGTGCTAAGTACTTCGCAACGATGATCTCATGTGGTCTTCACCACAACCCTGTAGGGAGGTGCTGTTATCATTCCCATTTCAGAGAGGAGAGAACAGAGGCAGAGGTTAAGTGACTTGCCCAGGTCACACAGCTGGTGTCTGAGGTCATATTGGAATTCAGGTCTCCCTGACTCTAGGGTGAGCCCTCTCTCCTCTGGGCCACCTATCTGCCTCAGTTCATGTTTTTCATACTGTATCTCCAGGACAGCGTGAGCGTCCCAGGAATGGAAGGTGATCTTCATTTGTGTACCTTCAATACTTTGCAAGCTGCCTTGTACTCAGTAATAGCTTAATAAAGAGCTGTTCAACTGAACTGAACAGGCAGAACTGGCCAGTACCCTACCTGGAGCTTCACAGCGCAGCTGCTACAGGTACTATGACCCCTAATTTATCAAGGGAGAATCTCAGGCTGAGCAGCTCAGGGTTACTTTTATACGTGTCATTCATAACTTCCACTACACCATTGCCTCTCCAGAAAAATGGTCAGAAATGAATAGCCTTTATTTTCACTATTAAATTGTCAAAAAAAAATCTGTCTGAACTTTGAATGTTTTAAAAAAAAATTATTGATACCTTTTGTTTTTTTATATCACCTCTGTTTCCAAATATATACTTCCTCCCTTGTAATTACTGAACAAAAAGCACAAGAGAAACCAAATTAGTGAAACTAACTTACTCAGCAACTTAATTTGACAGTATGCGACCTTCCACACCCACAGTCCTCCCCCTGAGCAAAAATGGAAGGAAAGCACATTTTCTCACTTTTGAAGACACAGCTTTAGAGCTGGAGACAGTTTAGGAGCCATCTACTCCAACCTCTTCACTATATAGATGAGGAAATCGATGCCCAAAGAGGTTCATCAATTAGTCCAAGGTAACGTAAGCATTAAGCATCACTGCAGGAATTCAAATCCAGGTTTCCTGGCTCCATTCCCCTGCCTCCTCTTTTTTTTTTGGTTTGGGGGACAAGGAAGAGCAAGCTCAGTCATGATAATTACAAGGCATTGTGTTTCTTCTGTTTACATCGTTATTACTGTATATTTGGTATTTCTGACTCTGCTGACTTCATTTGGCAGCAATTCCTATAAACTTCCCATTTCATGAATTCTTCAGATTGATTTTGATGCCGGGCAAAGCGAGTAGAACCAGGAAGACAATTTCTACAATATGCGCCCTATACAGATAAACAAGTTTAAAAAACATAAGGGCACTGATCAATGCAAAGACCAACAGTATCAGGAAGAATGCTGAGAGAGAGGTGATGGGTCAAGAGGCAGAATGAAACGTATATTTTTGGTTCAGTCATTTCAGTCATGCCCAACTCTTTGTGATCCCATTTGGGCTTTTCTTTAGCAAAGATACTATAGTGGTTTACCCTTTCCTTTTCTAACTCACTTTACAGATGTGGAAAATGAGGCAAACAGAGCTAAGTGACTGCTCCTGGGTCACACAGCTATTATGTGTCTGAGGTCGGAATTGAACTCAGGTCTTCCTGATTCTAGGTCCAGTGCTCTATCTACTGTGCCACCTAGCTGCCTCGAAATACATTTCTGGACATAGTCAATGTGGAAATTTGTTTTGCTTGACTACGCATAATTGTTAGAAGGGTCCTGCTTTTCTTTTTTAATTATAAAAATAGTAATGAAAACTTATGAAAATTGAAATTAAATTTTAAATAAATAAAAACCAAGATTTTTCAAATTAAGTTCATTTTTTCTTTTAGTAGATGTGTTAATGGTAAAGAGAAATCTAATAGTAGACATATATTCGATTTACATAGAAAATGTTTTCCTAAAATGAAACAAATTGGCTTTTTGACATTTTCTCTGTCTCTCTCTGTCTCTGCCTGCTCTCTTTGCTACCAGAAAGAAGAATGGACTCTGATGAATTTCTTGATCCTAATTAATGTAGGAATGAGATTCTAATGTAGAATGAAATCTTTCTTGTTTCTGCTTATAATGCCTGAGAAGTTTGGAAGTAGGGGCTACTGAAAAGAGTGAAAAATCTTTCCAGTCAAGAGGGAAAAAAGGGAAAACTTGGCCGAAAAGACAACTTCCCTCTGCCTCTGAATACTACCCGAAAGCTGTCACAAATATGGATAGCACGGAACCTTGCAGACAAAAAGGGTTATTTTACCCAGATTATTCACCTCCCATTGCAGGGGGAAAGGAACACATTTGTACTCATTAAAGGAATGCTGAAAGATTTGAAATGGGATTACATTCTATTATACTCATTGGAATTAAAGACTTATCTTGGAGATCATTCTTATATTTCTTGCCCCCTGCTTCCCCCAAACCCTAAATTAGATCATTTGTATTCATGGCACATTTTAAGCAAACACTGAATCAAACAGTTTGCAAATACACATTTCAGATCCATAGGATGGAGTTTTAAATTTTAATTCTGTCTTGTATTTGATGTGTGGGAAACCCAGGTCTCAGACAATAAGTGACAAGAAGGGTGGGCTTATTCTTTAAGAGAAATTCAAATTCAGTGAAGGTGGGGAGTGGTAGGGGGCAGGAAGGGGTGGACAAAGAGGTATATATAGGTGTTGCACCTGAAGCCAAAATCCAAAATAATTAAATCAAAGGACACAGGAAGGTTGACTGCATACTTACTGTCCCTAGTCACTGCAGGATACTCGTGGTGCCACTAAGAAGTATATACTTATTAAGGTTCATACAGGTTGTTGTTACAGCGTGCCAAACCTAGAAATACCAAGTTTTTATATTGCTTGAAAACCTCCAGTGCTAGGAATCGACTAACTCCTGAGGCTGCCCAATCCACTCAATTCTAATTGTTGAGAACTTCCACTAGCCTGAATCTGCCTTTTTCAGGCATGAACTCATTGTTATCAGTGCTGTCCTCTGCAACTTAAAGAAAAGAGAAAAAAAAAATCGAAGTAGTGAAAGAAATTAACAAGAGATTTCTTAATAATTTAATGATCCCTGGATGTATTATCTTTTTCATAGAGTGCAGCATGCATGTCTATATGTACATATATGTGTGTGTATACAGAGACAGAGTGAGAGATAGAGAGACAGAGAAAGAGAGTTTATTATTTAAGCTCCACATCTACATTCAGTAATCCTGTATCTATTGTCCTTAGTTCTGCCACAACTATCCAAATATATGGCTTGATCCTGTAGCATCCCCATAATCTCTCTTGGCCTGGAGTGTTGTAAATCCACTTCAAATGTAGCAACAGTATAGACTGCCAATAACATTTTAATATTTTAGAGCTTAAATGAACCTTAGTCATTTATTCTCATTCTCTTATTTTATAGATATTGAGGAAACTGAAGTCCAAAAAAATTAAATAAATTACCTAAACTAGTTATGTAGCAAAGCCCAGAACCAGCACCTAGAATCTCCGATTCTGGGTCTCCTGCTCTTTTCATTGTGCCACACCTCATCTGAGTCTCCAAACTTCAGCCATATGCGCTACTGAACCTTGCAGGATTCCTTAGTCACACTCAATGTACCTGGCAGAGGAAGGCCGTGTTAGAGGCCAAAGTGGGTCTGGGATAGGGTGGTGTATAGTGCAGAGAGAGCCATTCTTCTCCCTGGGAGCCACTAGACCAAACAAGGGAGATCTCAGCACCCCAGCAGACCAAATTAGTCATACGTATCTTCCCGTTTTCCCCTTGTACTTGAGTCAGTAACTTCAACTATTGCTATTTCAAATGCTATTTCAAAAAACAATAGTTCAACTTGCCTGGAGAGTAGAGTATGTGAAAGAAAGTAATGTAAATTAAGGCTAGGAAGATAAGTTGAAGCCAGAAAATGTTTTATTATTTCCAGAAGTAACAAGGAACAACATGCTCAAAACCACTGGAGGTTTCTGAACACGGGAATGTGGTTTTAGGAAGATTATTTTGGAAGTTACGTAAAAGACTAGAAAGCTGGAGGTACCATCAACAGAAATAGTCAAACTGGGAGAAGAGACAGATTTAGGGTAGAAGACCTAACTTTTGGATAAATCACTTCAGCAGCTATGCGGAGGTAGTGTTGGAGAAGCTTGAGGTAAGGAGACCAAATAGAAAACAACTGTAGTCGTCCAACGAAGACATGATGACAACCTGAAAGAGGGTGGTGGTTCTATGAGTGGAGAAGAAAGGATGCATGCAAGGGATGTGAATATAGAAAAGCTAAGTTAGGCAACTGGTTGGTCTGTGGGTTGAATGAGGAGCCAAGGATGACACCAAATTTGGGAGCCTGCAGCAGTAATAGGGAAGTATGGAAGTGGGATGAGTGTTAGGGAGAAGATGAGTTCTGTTTTGGGTATGTTGAATTTACTATAACTACAATACATTCAGTTCAAAATGTCCAATAGGAAGTTTTTGTTAGGTGACTGGAACTCAGGAGAGAGACTAGAGCAGGATATATAGATCTGGGGGTAGTGGAACTTATCAGACCTGAATGAGGTCATCAAATGAGTGAGTACAAAGGAAAAAAAGACTCAGGTATGATGGTATGATGATATTTAGATAGTTATGATGATATGAAATGAATAATCAAAGTGCAAAGAAAAACTGTGAAGAAGCTGTCAGAAAGCAAGGAGAACCCAGTAAGAAAAGGTTACAGAAATCTAGAGAGAAGAAAGCACACAGGAAAAGAGAGTGGTTAATAATACCAAATACTGAAGATAAGTGAAGAAGGATGGAAAATGAGAAGAGGCCATTAGAGTAGGAGATCAAGAAATCGTTGGTAACATCTTACAGATGGAGAAAAACTGACACCTAGAGATGTGTTCAAGTTCATAAGAGGTGGTATCCTGTCTATGTCTGTAGAAGGGAGGATGAGTTTGAACAAAGAATCTGACCTGCTTGAGGAAATTAAGGGTGTTAGATTTTGGTGGTCCTTTTACATATGAAGGGATCAGAAAACACCACTAGGGACTGACAGAAACAATGCATTTGTCCCATGGATGACCACGGGGATTTTTGTCCACCTACTCATAGAGATAGGCAAATTAAAGAAAGACACAGTTTTAAAATGGGCTGACCTGGGCAGAAAAGTAGAGCAAAAGGCAGTAAGGCAGGAAAGGGGATTTCTCACACCCTTCCACACAACAGCATTTTGTAAAAGAAACACAAAATAATTAAAGATGTGCTTATATGTTGCATGAGAGGGGAATTCAAGGACATCACTTCCTGAAACACAATCTCCTGCATCCAAAGATTCCAGGGTGGGGGTGTGTGTGGGGGGCCGGGGAAGAGAGAGGGAGGGAGAGGAAAGAGGAGGGGGAGAGGGAGGGGGAGGGGGAGAGGGAAGGGGAGGGGGAGAGGGAAGGGGAGAGAGACAGAGACAGAGAGACAGTACCTGCCACCAATCAGAAACTGAAATCCTACTTCCTCAGAGATAGCAAGACTCAGTGTTGAGACTCTGAGGGATTAAGAGGCTTTCCACGGATCTTTGGGTAAGAGTTCTAGTTCTACATGCTTGCCAGAGTTCAGCTTAGCAAGTACCATGAAAATTGTGACAAGTTGGCAAAGCTAAATCCAGCAAAGCAATTCAACTAATCGCAGTCTCTCACCTAAAGAGAAGTAATTCTGGGTCTCCAAAGGTACTCAAATACCCTGCTTCCAGGGACGCTAAACTAGAAAGTAAAAGAGGGAGAAAGTCAATTAGTCAATGAACATTTATTAAGCACCTACTACATGCAAGGCGCTGAACTAAGCACCGGGGCTACCAAAAGTGGCAGAAGACAGACCTTGTCGTCAAGGAGCTCACAATTTAATGGAGGAGACCACACAGACAGATATGGACAAATAAACTTTATACAGGATAAATAGGAAATAATTAACAGAGGAAAGGCACTAGAAGTGAGAATGGTTGGGAAAAGCTTCCTGTGGGATTTTAGTTGGGGCTTAAAGGAAGTCATGGAAGCCAGTAGGCAAAGATAAGAAGGGAAAACATTCCACAGCTGGGGGACATCCAGCTAAAATGCCCAGATCTAAGATATGGACTGTCTTGTTTGTGCAAAAAGGAGACCAACATCGCTGGACTGATGAGTACATTGTGGAAATGTAAGGTGCCAAAAGACTGGAAAGTAGGAGGGGGCTAGGTTTTGAAGGGCTTTGAATGTCAAACAGAGGATTTTGTATTTTATCCTGGAGGCAATAGGGAGCCATGGGAGTTTATCAAGTAGGGGAGGGACATGGTAGGGATTTGTGCTGTAGGAAAATCACTTTGGTGGTTGAATGGAGAATGGATTGAAGTGGGAAGAGACTTGAGGCAGTCAGACCCACCAGCAGGTTGCTGCAATAGTCCAGGCATGAGATGATGAATGTCTGAACCAGAGTGGTCCCACAGTCAAGCAACTAAGCTACTGGGGATTTTCACCAAGGATAATTTGCGTTCAAGGTTGAAGGAGAGAGGTGACTTCCAGTTGATCTCAGGTCCCCACTATGTGTTAGAAGAGTACCACATGCTCTAGGAGCTCACTTGGGACCAGATTTTCCCTCTGAGAGGAAAAGGTCATTTCCTACCCACCCACATTTTCCTTTTGCTTTTTTTTTTACTTTAAAATTTTTTCTAATTGTCTTTTGTTTGGAGCAAACTTTATATCTACAGAGACAAATGGAAACTTTTGAGAATTTTGTAAATATTTTTTTGTTTGTTGAATTTGCATAGCTATGTATTTGGAAATGAACATGATCTCCAGGTCCACATGCAGCATGTGTATGTCTACAGAAAACAAGAGTGTTGTGTGTGAGGGGAATTCAAGAACATTGCTGCAAGATGCTCTTGCTTAAGAGGGGAGGAAAAAACCAAATCCCCTCTCTATTCTCTTGCTGATGCTTTTAGAAGTGATCCTAAGAGCACATTTAGACCCAGATCATTTTCACTAATTTAAAATCCCCAGTCTGACCAGTTTGCCTATGTCAATGAAAGGGTGCAAAAAATGCACCCTGGGGCAAATCTATTGTCTATTATCCCTGACAACACTTATCAGCATTGGTTGACCTTTTCATATACAGTCAATGTACTCAAAATTTGACACTTAATTTTATCAATCAAATGACTAGGCCTAATTGATCTGGGGTTCTCCAATCGGTTAACCCTACATTAAGCATCCTTTGCTTGGGCCAGACAAATCGCTTCTACCATTTTGAAGCTTTTTTCTGAGTTAGAGGGAATACTTTTAGCAAAATGAGGGCCTCTACAACCGTACTGTCCCCTGTCTACCATGCCCCATGAACTATAGCAATATCGAATCAGTTAGTCAAAGAACTCTATTGTGTGTTGGGCATCATGCTAGGCAATGGTGATACAGGGACAAAAAAGAATCAGTTACTGACTTCAAGGAACCTACATTCTAAAGGGGAAGACAAATATACCTAAGTATGTGCAAAATATGTAAAAAAAAAATACATATTATTTCACTTCAATCTCATAACAACTCTAGATGGAAGGCAAGTACAGTCATTATCTCCATTTTACAGCTGAGGAAACTTAGGCAAATAAAGTGACTTGCCCAGGGGCACGCTGCTGGTAAGTATCTGAGGCCATATTTGAATTCAGGGCTTTTCTTGTTTCCAAACCTAGGACTTGATCCACTATACCACTTAGTTACCTCTATATGAAGAGGAATAAAGTAGAATATGATTGGAAGGGTAGGTTGGAGCCCGGATAGGAAGCACTTTAAATGCCAAAGAGAAGAGACTGTTTTTGATCCTAGAAGAAATAAGATCCTAGTTTACTGAGTAGGGGAGTCATATGGTCAGACCTCCATTTGGGGAATATCACTTCAGCAGTTGTGTGGAGAATAGCTATACTATACTGGAGAGAGAAGAGACTTGAGGTAGGAAGACTGATTAGGAGGATACTGTAACAGTCCAGGTGAAAGGCAACAAGCCTGGAGTATAGTGGTGTCCATGTGAATGGAAAGAAGGGGATAGATACTAGAGATGCTGTGGATGTAGAACTGACAAGACTTGGCAAGTGGCTGGAGAGAAGAGAGAGAGGGAAGGCTGAGGATCATGTATGACCACAATTTCTCTGCCTGCAGATGGGGTGCAGGTGGGGAAGAAATTAAAACATTTGTGAGGGAGAGGAAAGAAGACCTGGAAAACCATCCCCTTCTTCTCTCCCCCTAGACCTCACAATCTCACCAACTACTTGGAGTTTTGGTAAGGCCAAAGGAAAAGGGAAAAGGAGAAGAACAGAAGGAAGAGGAAGGGAGATGAAGTTTGTTCCCTCCAAAGGACAGTGGTAATTTAAGCCATCAACTGCTTCCCTTCTTTATATGCTCTCCCTGGGAGCCCCAAGCATGGAGGTGCTATCACAATGTCAGCCTTTAGGAGCGGGAAGTTTTAAAAGCATCCTTGGGGGATGCCAAAAGACCCTACTGTTTCATGCTCTTTCTTTTACAATGCCCAGAATGGTGGGTCTTCATTATCTTTCTCTCTCACACCATAACTTGGACCTTCCTTCAAAGTACTGCTCTCTCAACAGAAAAGATTTTTGGAAAGAATATTATTCTTGTCTTACGAAAAAAGTCAGTGAAAAGTTTGGACTTCTTGAGCTCAGTTCTCAGATTAGGAATGTGTTCAAAAGGATAGAATTAGTTTGGGAAGAGGAAAATGGATGAAGTCCAAACACATTTGAGTATAGGATTAAAGAACAGAAGTACCAATTTTGCACGAAATTCTCTTGGATTCCCTGGGATACATTTTTAATGTAGTGATGAAAGTTTTCCAGTTAACTCTGGCAACACCTCTATAACATATTTAGAAAAGAAAAGTGGGTGAAGGGTTTCACACAGGATCTCAAAACAAACTCAGGAATGGTTAGAGTAAGTTACCCACATGTGAGGCTATATGAATAAATTAAGGAAAATTAAAAACTAATGGGGAGGGCAGAAGGGGAAAAGGGCAGGGAGCTGGAATTTGGTGCTAGAATCACCCAAAACAGGAATAACAGGAAAAAATATACCAGTCGACAGTCACCGAACTTCAAGAATGAGTAACAATGGAGAGAAAAATTTCCTTCCAATACCCTGTATTGCTAATCTCTTGCTGCTGTATTTTATACTGCACAAAGATGGTTGTGACCTCTTGACATTCTGCTGCTGCCTTTTTATGTGGCTCTTCCACCCTGGAAAAAGTAAAAAGATAAAGGACAGAGTTCCCTCTGTCCTCCTCCCTCTTTCTGACTCATTTTTTTATATTGTCCTTATTTAGCAAAACAAATGTCTAAGTACATCACAAAAGACCGAACTCTTACATACAGTTATTACTGCAGTGCTCTCGGTAGGGAAGGCTGCAAGGGTTCTTTATAGCATACAGCTTCGTTCCTGCATAAACCCTGCCAAGCTTATAAAAAGCAATCCAGAGGGCCTGCCCTGAACAATGACTGGACAGCTTTGAAGTTCAAGCTGGGTTTGGAGTTCTTCAGTTAGAATCAAATAAAACCTTCCCCCAAACACTCAAATTCTTAACTGAAGACATGGTTGGTTTTCCTTGCTATCACATCTCTGTGGTGATGCAGGTGTCATTGAAAGTTATGATCAGTATAGATATTAGAATAGGTCTGAACAGGGCAATTTCAGGAGGTTTAATCTTATTCCTTTCTAAGAATTTTCTTTCTCCAGTCTATTTTCTGGATGTTTCACATGAGCTGCTTTAAAATTAAATTTACTGACATGGTTTAGGATGAGGAACCTGCAGCCTCAAAGGTCACACACGGCCCTCTAGGTCCTCAAGTTCAGCCCTCCGGCTGAATCAAAACTTCACAGAACTAATCCCTTAATAGAAGGATTTCTTCTGTAAAATTTGAACTCAGACAAAAGGCAACATCCAAGGACCTAGAAGGCCACATGTGCCCTCAAGGCTACTCCTAGTAGGGAATCAGCTTTCCCGCCTACTCCTAAAAGGGTCACTAAAAACCTTTACACTTGTCTCCAGAACTCCTGATTGTCCCAAAGTGTTGAGAAAGACATTTGAAGAGATTAAAAACAAGGCCTAAGAGCCTGGGCTGCCGGGCTGCCAGAGTTTATCTGCTTCAGCTTAGCCACAGACTCGTGTACCCTGAACCAACATATTTCACAGCAGAAGTTGGGATATGACGCAGAGGGAAAATCATGTGATTTCAATGAATGAGTCGCAGCTCAAGTTTCTTTACGTGATACAGAGCCATAAATACCATTTTCAGCACCTGGAGCTAAAAGGATGAAATGAGCCCTGGGTAAACAACACTAAACTAACCCCTGAATCAACTGACAGGGCAGGAAGCGGGCAGGGTGTAGAGGGGAGACCCTGACGCTGGCCCATAGGGAGCTAACCTGAGAGATGTTAGACATTTGCCCATGGGAGGATATGGGGGGGGGGATGACAGGGAAGGGACTTCATTTGGTGTTACTTGGGGAGAGAGTGAAGAGGGCATCACTAGCAGTTTCCTGGTGTAACCAATTATTATTTTAATATGTTATAACATCTGCTACTTTTGTCTAAGTTCATGCCTACTCTTTGCATTATGAATAGCATCCTTAGTATGCCATCTTAGCAAATGCCTTCATTTTGAGCTCATTGTGTCTGTTGCCTGACACTGGCTGACTTTATTACTCCAGGTAAAATCACCAATTTAGGAGCAGCTAGGTGCCACAGTGGACAGAGTACCAGGCCAAGTGTTAGGAAGACTGTGAGTTCAAATGTAGCCTCAGACACACACTAGCTGTGTGATCCTGAGCAAGTCACTTAACCATGTTTGCCTGTTTCCTAATCTATAAAATGAGCTGGAGAAGGAAATGGCAAACCACTCTAGCATCTTTACTCAAGAAAACCCCATACGGGGTCATCAAGAGTTGAGCTGCACTGAAGAATGATGCAGCAACAACAACTCACCAGGGAGGTAGACCAACAGACTAAGCTTGAACCCAAAATCGGAGTAGAAACCCTCCGGGCAGTCTGTATACATTTGTACCTACTATGTGCGAAGCACTGCGCTAAGCTCTGGGGATACAAAGGAAGGCAAAAGATAGTCCCTACTCTAAGGAGTTCACAGACAACATGAAAACAATTATCGGTGAACCTGTGAGTACTAAGTTGGAGGGGGAAAGTATTCTTGTTTCCTCCCTTCCCTTTGAATGTTGTCTTTGTGTCTGTATCTCTGGGAAGTGTATGTATGTATCTGCTCCCTACCTTAAATTGCTTGACTCTCCAAACTATTCCATGTTGCACATTGTTAGCTAATGGGTAAACAACTCTGCTGAAAGAGATGGGATGGGTAAAAGAGAAAAGGCTCCACCTTCTAACCTTCTGGTAGAAGCACTAGGTTCATACTCCACAAAGCTGCTCCCTACTTTGTACTCTGAAACCGGCCCCAGGTCTAGTAGGCTTGGCTTTTTTTAAAGCCCATAAAAAGGTTAACTCAACAATGGCCCAAACGATGGCCAAGCTCCCCTTCCAATTCACTCAGCAGACTTTCCCACACATTGTAAGGGGATAAACAGGGCATATAGTGCTTTGCACTTTATTGACATATCTGTTATATGCCCCTTACTTGCCGTGATTACTTACAACTAGCTGAGGAAGAATGGGGCATACATGTACTCCCTCCAAAAACACTTCTTTGAGGTCAAACTTTAACAAATTATTCTTACGACATACTTTCCACCCTGCTGAAGGAGTCAGTGTGCTATAAAAATTTAAATGTAACAACCTTTTAAATTGCTCAATCTTTTAAAATCATTATTTCAAATTCTGTACCCTCTAAATTTTGGCTTCCTTTATCAAAACTCCACTCATGGTACCCTAATTATGACTCTGACAGAACATATTCTCTATTTTTTTATTTTCAGTTCTCTTCAATAGAGGTTTTCTGTTAGTGAATTTGACAATCATTGCTGTTCAGAACTTTACTGCTGAAGTATATGTTTCCTATAAATATAATTTTTATATGCTATTAATTTGATGATGTAGAAAAATGCCAAGAAAACAATCTTCAACTGTAATCTATGAGAACAATAAGGTCTGAAACCCAGTTTGCTTAAAACATTTGTTCAGCTTCAATGATGTCAATACAGTGGGTTTATTAGTTACTCCACCTATTTTGGGTTTTTTTTAGTTTTTATTGGAAAACCTATTAGTTCTTTTTCACCTATTTTTTTTTAAAACTGTGTTTACCATAGAACAAAGCAACAACAGATACAGAACTTCTCTTGCAACTAAGTGGGTTTTTTTTTAAGTCAATAATTCTTGAAAGAGTACAGTACATTTTCCCAAGACATTTGGTGAAGCTATCTTGCCTTTCTGTTTGATTTTGAGGGCTACAGTTTTCTTGCCAAATAGGCATATCTTGGCTTCCTTTGCCAGGGTTACTGCCACGTGGGAACATTAAGTTGGTATTAAATATTCAAAGCAAAGAACCACTGACCTAAGTTCTCTCATTTAACAATGACATATTCTCTATAAGTAAATAAGATACCTAAGTCTTGACTTTCAGTACACAAGAAATGTTTTTCGGTAAGTCCTCTGAAATGAACTATATCCCACTGCAACCAGACCTGGCTGCTGGGTACATGAACCATCCACGCTGTTACAAAGCCTCTGTAAAACTCCAGAGAGATGCTATATATTTACCATAGCTTTAACATAGTGGCTAAGTTAGGAGTTCCATGAAGTCAGAGACTCAAAAGTGAGTTAAATGGGCACAAGCCTGTTAGAATCATACTATACTGTTCTCAGCAAGCACAGTGACAATAATGCTGTTTCTTCAACCAACCTTTGGAATGCTTTTCTTTTGACAAGCATGCTACACCTGCTTAGGAGAAATGCTCTAACAGTAACTACAGTGGGGACTTGACAAGAATCCTCAAATCCATTAAACTGTCTAAGGAGAGTAATGGGATAGAAAAAGATGGAGGGTTGTTGCAACTTAGTTATAAAATTATTTCCATTGCTTTTTTCCTCCCTCCCCACTGTCTCTCCTGCCCCCTACATACAAAGATAGATGATGATAGATACCTGCCCCCCCCCAGTTTCTTCACTGTCTCAGTAATGAACTGTAACTATGAACTTCCTAAAATGGGTTTATGTCTCTCTCGCTGTTTGCTTCGCTCAGTCCAGTCTCCAGTTTAAACTATCATTTATGGCAAGTGAGTACGTGCAGGTACTGGGTGGGAAAACAAGGGTTCTCCCCATAAAACCCACGGTCTTTATCAACAGGCAAACTTTTCTGGATCAGAAAATGTATATTTAACTGCGTAACAGCAAGAGTCAACAAATTTGCCCTAATGTTGCCCAGCTCAGAGATGAGGCAGGACACATTACCTAGAGGGTTCCACATCGCCAGAAGTCTAGAAATGTCTTATTTTTTTATCTCACCTTTCTAAGGGAATTCTACCTCCCCTCTCTGATAGGCTTCTAAACCAAGGGCTAAGAACAGGGGAGGCAAAAGCCTTGCAAACCTTCAGTCCAACCACCCAGAAACCCATCCAGCCATACCCATTCTGGCGGCAGCCACCACTGCTGTCTCTCCTGGCCCACCTGTGGCTCTCGGAGGGGAGGCAGGTGAACAGAGAATGACGGAGGGCGCCTCTTACCGGAGAAGTCAGTGAGGGCTGCGATCTCTTTGGTGCACACCAAGAAGGTACAGTAGAAGAGGCGAAATAGTAGCACGGGCTCTACCTGTCTCCGGAGGCTGGGATGCTGCAGGGGCGACGTTAGCTGCCCCCGATCCCGCTGAAACATGGTGCGGGGCGAGCGGAGAATGGGGACCGGGGCGCTGGGAGGGAGGGCGCGCCCAGGCGGGGGGTAGGTGGGTGGAAGACAGAGTCACATGGCGGAGATGGGTCAGATGCCAGCTGCTCTCCTCCTACCACTCTCCCCGCCGGGAGTTAGGGAACCTCTCTTCTCACTTCAGACCCCGGCTAGGCTAGGATCTCATCCAAGGAGAGGGGAAAGGACACCAGGGCGGAGCGAGGAGCCTCGGGAAGGATCCACGTAGTTTCCCCAAGAGGAAATCGCAGCTATTTGCTGCTGCGGTAGAGGAAACTAAGGGCGTGGGGGGTGTGGGGAGGTAGTGAAGAAGAAGAGGGGTTTGAAAAGGCAAGGGGAAGAGGAGAGGAAGAGTAAAGAAAAAAGAAAATAACTTTCACTGTACGAACGAAAAGAAACCAGCCTTTCCCCAAGCCGCCAGGAGAGGCAAGCTCCTAGCAGACTGCCCCAGCCCTCAGTGGGCTGGGCAACTTGAGTGTCTACAGTGCCCTGGGTCCCCAGCCAGGGTGTCTCCGCCCCCAGAACACTCGGCTTGCTCCCCGCCTTCCCCCTAGAGGCATCGGAGCACTGGCCATACGCTCGCCTTCCTTCCTTCCCCAGAGAAATGCGCCCCCTCTTTCCCCAGAGCAAGGGGAGCCGTGACGCACTTAAGCTGCCAGTCCGCGGGACGGATCGAGAGGAGTAAGCTGAAGACAGGGGATTCGGGCGCATGCTCGCCCGCCCTTGGGTGATGGAGATGGGGGGACAGTTGGGGTTCCTATGTTGTGAACGATCCCAGAACTAAACGCGGGGACTTGACCCAAGGTTCGAAGGGCATGCTGTATTCGCGAAAAAGCAGTGGACACTATGTTTCCTCCAAGGAAGGGCTCACAATAATGCTAAAGGAGCTTTAAAAGGACTTTCCATTTAAATGGGCCATTTCATAAAGTGTCAAACACCTTGTACATTCGATGCATCTTACACACACACACACAAGCCCCAGTATTAGTAAATTCAAGCTATGGAAACGTCAGTATGATACTGCCGTGTAATTTACAGACGGAAATGTAGGTGTGTTTTGTGGCTCCGACCACTATCCATCCATCTAGACCCCATCCTTTTGGCACTGAACTAGTTCTACGGGACGTACGTATAGGCCGCTGAGGAGAGTTTAGAAACATCATGTTCCCAAGCAATGAGAAAGGCCAAATTTATAAGGTGCTTGATCCCAGGGCTGCTGCGGCTGCTTCTGCAGCTTCACCAAGCTCACAGCAGGGAGAACTGGGCTAAAATGAAAGGGGAGGAGGCTTGGGAGCCAGTGTCCAAACCCAGGAGGGAGGAGTGTGTGCCTAAGCGGAGGAGAGTTTGTTGCAATCACCGATTCAAGTAACTGGCAGGACAGAGGGAACAGAGGTGGGGAGAGCAGGAGGGAGGAAGGGAAAGAGTTTCAGAACTCATTGAGGCCTTGTTTTCCAGACCAGTAGTCCCCTGTTGTCCTCTCTGTTTATGCTGGTGTGCAGCCCAGAAGAGATGGATGGTTCAGTCACACACATCATGCTATGGCTAGTGGCGATTTCTTGCTGAATTGTAATTCCCATACTTTTGACTAGATCCCACCCCCTACTACCTCATCCCTACCCCCAACACACTCCAACTGAGGAAAACAGAGCTGGCTAAATAAAAGGCAATACTAATTACTTTACTCAATAGTTTAAAAATATCCTTTAAGGATTTTTAGAAACTTTTCAAATAAACAAAACTCCTTGGTGCTTCCTCTCTCCTCATTCCATTATCCTGTTTATTCTGTCCTAATTTGGGGGTTTAAGCTAATAACCACCATCAGTGTCCTCTGCTTCTCTGGGCTTGTCTCCTAGTCTTTAAAATAAGGTAGCTCTATCTCAGGTGCCTTTCAGCTAGAAATCCTATTATATTGTGATCACTCCATCTCCGTTAATCTTGAAAATCCTCAAATTGTGGATGGGCCTCTTGGTTCAGAAAGTCTCCCATGAAAAAGAGACAACAGCACCCTTCTCACTTCTCTGAGCTGTTCCCCCTCATACAGATAATCTGGGAACCTCACAACCTGACACCACCTAGGGTGCTGTTGCCAACTGCCCTTGAAAACACACCGTTCACAAAGCTTGGAGAATAAACGTATTGACTTAAAGCTCATCTAGGGCTTAAGCAGAGTTTATGGCAAACTTAACTAGAAACAAGTCCTGGATAGAGTCCCAGCTGGAGCTGCTTCTATTATGGCTCCCGAGTATATGTCTGTTACCTAGATTTTTATGGTAATTTTCACTGGGGGTTCCCTTTCAAAAGGCTTTAATCATCTGCTCTGTGTAATTCATTGCTGTACCTGAAGTACTCTGTAGCTTCCAAAAGATGGCACTCATTCAATGAACAAGTGTTTATTAAGTACCTACTATGTGTCAGGCACTGTGTTGAGCAGTCGGGATTCAAAGAAAGAAAAAACCCCAAAAAAGTTGTCCTTGTTCTCAAAGAACTCACAGTCTAAAGAGAAAGACAACATGCAAACCAAACAACTTTGCACAAACAACAGAAATGCAGGATGCATTGGGAGTAATATCAGGCGGAAGTCCCTGAGATTGAGGAGGATTGGGACAGATTTTAGCTGAGATTTAAAGGAAGGCAGGAGGTGGGAATAAGGAAGAGATAGTTATAGTCATCGGGAAAGGCCAATAAAAATCTTCCACGTAGAGGGGGAGGGGCAGAGCAAAGATGGTAGATTAGAGACAAACCAGCTAGTCTCTCCCAACATTCCTCTACAAACAACTTTAAAATAATGCCTCAAATAAAATTTTGGAATGGCAGAGCAACAAAAGGTCGGGATGAGACATTTTTCTGGCCTGAGAAAACTTAGGAGGTCAACAGGAGACGCTTATGACAACAGGGTAGAGGCCTGTTCTGAAGCCACACATGCAGTGGTGGCAACAGTGGAACTAGCAACAGTAGCTTCTGGAGCTCTTCGCCCAGAGACATTGCGTCTCAGTTCTAGGACAGAGAGGAGCACTAAAGGGTCAGTCACAAGGAAGTGAGGGCTCTGGTCTCAGTTCCAAAGCAAAGAGGAGGTTAGTGCTTGTGGCTGCAGGGGACCAAGGATCCTTCCTGAATAAGAACCAGAGAGCAGGCCAGAAGAGGAATAACAACACCTCTCTAGGTCATACCACCTTGGAAGCACCAAAAATTCACAGACCTCCAGGACTAGCTCTGAAAACAGCAGTACAAAAAAACATGAAGTTTGATGTAATTCCTATCCACCCCAAGGTGAGCAGAGCTCAACTTTAACATAAAGTTCAAAGTCAAGAAATAGGCTGGAAAAACGAACAAACAAAAACGGAATTTGAACATAAAAAGCTCCCGTGGTGATAGGAAAAACCAGTACATAAATTTAGAAGAAGACAACGATATGAAAACAACTATAATCAAAGCCTCAAAGAAAAATGTTAATTGGACCTAAGCCCAGCAATTCCTGGAAGAGTTAAAGAGAGAGGCAAGAGTGGTAGAAGAAAAATTAGGAGAAGAAATGAGAGTGATGCAAGAAAATTATGAAAAGAGAATTAACAGCTTGGCAAAAGAGGCACAAAAAATACTGAAGAAAATGGTTTTTTGCTGTTGTTTCGCCATGTCTGACTCCTTATGATCCAAGGGATCTTCTATCCTCCACTATCTCTCGAAGTCTGTCTAATTAGGAACATTTGTTGTTTCCATGACATTTCATCCATCTTATCCTCTACTATACTCTTTTCTTTTTGCCTTCAAGCTTTCCCAACATTGGGGTCTTTTCATTATGTGGCCAAAGCAGTTAAGCTTCACCTTCAGTATTTGATCTTCTGGTGAATAGCCTGAATTAATTTCTTTAAGTATTGACTGATCTGATCTCCTTGTTTTCCAAGGGACTCTCAAAAGTCTTCTCTAGCACACCAATTCAAAAGTGTCAATTCTGAGGTGCTCAGCTTTCCTTATATTCCAACTCTCACTGTCACATATTACTACTGGAAAAACAATGGTTTTGACTATGTGGACCTTTTCAGAAAGGGGGTATCTCTGCTTTTTACTATGCTGCCCAGATTTTCCTTGGCTTTCCTTCCACGGAGCAAGTATCTTTTAATTTCATGGCTACAGTCATAATCTACAGTTACCTTTGAGCCCAACAATATAAAATCTAACACGACTTCCTCTTTCTCTATTTGCCAGTAAGTGATGGGAAAAGTTGTCAGGATCTTTTTTTTTTTTTTCATGTTAAGTCTCAAGCCAGCTTTGACATTCTCTCCTTCTGCCCTCATCAAAAGGCTTCATAATTCTTCACTTTCTATCATCAGAGTGGTATCATTTGCATATCTGAGATTGTTGGTATTTCTCCCAGCAACCTTAATTCCATCTCTGATTCATCCGGTCTAATATTTCACACCATGTACTCTGCAAATAAGTTAAATAAATAAGGTGACAACATACAGTCTTATTACACTCCTTTCCCATCTCAAACCTATCTGTTGTTCTATGTTCAGTTCTAACTGTTGCTTCTTGAACAGCATGCAAATTCCTCAGGAAACAAATAAGATGATCTGGTACTTCTATCTCTTTGAGGACTTCCCACATTTTGTTGTGATTCATATAACCAAAGGCTTTAGTGTTGTTAATGGATGAGAAGTAGATATTTTTCTGGATCTCCCTTGATTTCTCCATAATTCAGCAGCAAATATTGGCAATTTGGTCTCTACTTCCACTGCCTCTTTGAAAACCAACTTGTTCTTTTGGTAATTCTTGGTCTAAATATTGCTGAAGCCTAGCTTGCAGAATCTTAATCTTAAAATTAAGCTTAAAAAAAGCTTAATCTTGCTGGCATGTGAAATGAATGCAACTGTCACCTTTTGTATGAGCATCACCCACCTGCCTTATAAACTTCAGCTGGAAGATTCTGTTTCTTCTCATTACAATGACATAATCTATTAAATACCAATATTTGCTGCAAGAGGGTGCACCCATCAAATTTTATTGTATTTAAGTAAACAGAAGACAGTGTTGGTGATGAGGAAATCATGAGACATTCAAGTCTTCAGTAGTAAGAGATCATTACTATTTCAACTTCTGACTCCATTCCTTCCCAGTACTCTGCCATGTCTGACAGTATGTGCCTACTCTGACATTAAAGTCACCCAGAATTATCAGCATAATGATGATGAGGGTCTCCAGGCATTCATTAGATTTTTCTTTGATCTTATCATGGTAGGAGCATATGCCCAGTCCCACTGCTGTTTCAATCCAGTGACCCTACATTCTGGGCCACCTGTGTTCAGGATTGTGACTACAGCTCTTGTGTATCCATACCTGCTATTTTATTACTTGCATGTTGTTACAGGACTTTGAGGTAAGGAAAAATGGCAAAATGGTATGGGTGATATCTTTTGGCTCATGCATAAACTACATTTAAGGAAGACAGAGTTGCATAGTCTCTTCCAGAATCATCCAGCAAGTGGCAAGACAAAAGTCAAGATAACTGATGACGGCTCAGGATGCAGTGGTTGACCCTGGCAACTTCTATGTCTAACCAAGCTCTAAAGTGCTCCATAGTGCTTGCTTCAGCTGACTCCATGGCACTTGGAACAAACCGTTCCAATCCAACCATTCCATGGGAAGAAGTATTCACATGCTTGTGGCAGACACTCTCTTAACTTACTGATGGATCTGAGACCCCTCAGCTACCCACCCTCAACCTGGTTTAGCCTGTCTACTGAAATGGTTTACTGGGGTGTGGTCCCTGTGCATTCTTCAGCTTCTTAGAGCCATGGGTGAGAGTTGGGAGATTCAGATGGACACCAAAGATGGAAAACAGCCCAGAAAAGTGCTCAACAACCCTCACACCAACTAGTCTTCCCTGAACATTCTATAACCCGCCTCTCAAGTAAAACACTATTAATCTACATCTGGGTACTGATGTTTTCCTTAAAAAAAAAAAAAAAAAAAAAAAAAAAAAAGCTCTTTGGATAAGAAGGAAAAAAAGAAGGAAAAGGACCTTTCTCTGTGTTTGTCCTTCGTTGCTGAAGATCATGCCATCAGAGAAATCATGACATGACTTGCACTTGACTTTGTTTTGAGTGAGGGAGGGCTATGCAGGTCACCAGCCTCACTTGTCCTCCACAGCCATCTGAATCCAATGACCAGATATTCATCAGGATGACTGGAGATGACCCAGGATGAGGCAATTGGGGTTAAGCAACTTGCCCAAAGTCATACAGCTAGTGAGTGTGAAGTGTGTGAGGTGAGATTTGAACTCAGGTCCTCCTGACTCCTGCACTGGTGCTCTATCCACTGCACCTAGCTGCCCTTAGCTGTATGACCTTTCTGTACAAAAACAGTGATAGCAGTTCTTTTTTGTGGTGGCAAAAAATTGGGAATTGAGGGGATACCCATCAGTTGAGAAGTAGCTAGACAGGTTGTGGCATGTGACTGTGGTGGAATATTATTGTGCTATAAAAAATCACAATACTGTCAGAAAAAACCTGGAAAGACAAGAAGTGATGGAAAGTAAAGTGAGTAGAACCAAGAGAAAAGTGTACATAGTAACAGCAATGATGAATAACTATGAACAGTTTAGCAATTTTCAGCCATACGGTGATCTAACGACAATTTCAAAGACTTATGATGAAAAATGCTATCCACCTCCAGAAAAAGAAGTGATAAACACTGAATGCAGATCAAAGCATACTTTTTAAAAACTTTCTTTTTTTCTTGGGGTTTCTAAAATCTGTTTTCTTTCATAATATGACTATGTTGCATATTTTTGTAGCCCTTTGGGCACAGTTCCAAACTGCTCTCCAAAATGGTTGGATCAGTTCATAGCTCCACCAACAATGAATTAGTGTTCCAACTCTCCCACATCCTCTCCAACATTTATCATCTTCATGCTCTGTCATGTTAGCCAATCTGAGTTGGTACCTCAGAGTTGTTTGATTTGGATCTCTCTAATCAACAGTGATTTAGAGCGTTTTTTCATATGACTGCAGATATCTTTAATTTCTTCCTCTTAAAACTTCCTGTTCATATCCTTTGACCATTTATCAACAGGGGAATGACTTGTATTCTTGTACATTTGACTCAGTTCTCTATATATTTTAGAAATGAGGCCTTTATCTCAGACACTAGTTGCAAAAATTCTTTCCCAGTTTTATGTATCCCTCTGAATCTTGGATGCACTGGGTTTGGTTGTGCAAAAACTTTTCAGTTTAATGTAATCAAAATTATCCATCTTGCACTTCATAATGCTATCTCTTTTTTAGTCAAAAATTCTTCCCTTCTCCATAAATGTGACAAATACACTATTCCTTACTCCACCAATCTGTCCACAGTATCAATCTTTATACTTAGATTATGTACCCATTTGAACTTTATTCTTGTGTGCGCTGTCATGTATTGGTCTATGTCTAGTTTCCCCCACACTTTTATCCAATTTTCCCAGCAATTTTTGTCAAACAGTGAATTCTTATCAAAGAAGCTGGGGTCCTTGGGTTTATCAAACAATAGATTGCTATATTCACTGCCTACTGTGTCTTGAGTACCTACCCTATTCCACTTGTCTACCCTTCTGTTTCTTAGCCAGTACCAAGTGGTTTTGATAACTGCTGCTTTATAATACAATTTGAGATCTGATACAGCTAGGCCACCTTCCCTAGCATTTCTTTTCATTAGTTCCCTTGCTATTCTGGACCTTTTGTTCTTCCAAATGAATTTTGATATTATTCTTTCCAGCTCTAATAATTATCAGATGGTTTGATTGGTACACTAATAAGTAAATTAATTTAGGTAGAATCGTCATTTTTATTATATTGGCTTGGCCTACCCACAAGCAATTGATGTTTTTCCACTTAGCTCTGACTTGGTGTGAAAAGTGTCTTGTAATTGTGTTCATACAGTCCCTGGATTTGTTTTGGCAGGTAGATTCCCAAATATTTTATAGTGTCTACCATAGCTTTAAATGAGATTTCTCTTTCTATCTCTTGCTGTTGGGCTTTGTTAGTAATATATAGAAATGCAGAAGATTTGTGTGGATTTATTTTGTAACCTGCAACTTTGCCAAAATTCTTTATTATTTCAAGTAGTTTTTTACTTGAATCTCTGGGATTCTCTAAATATATCATCATATCATCTGCAAAGAGTCATAACTTAGTTTCTTCTTTGCCTATTCTAATTCCTTCAATTTCTTTATCTTCTCTAATTTCTAGTACCATATTGAATAATAGTGGTGATAATGAACATTCTTGTTTGACCCCTGATCTTATTGGAAATGCATCTAGCTTATCTCCATTGTATATAATGCTTGCTGAAGGCTTAAGATAGATACTGGTTATTATTTTATGAAAAGTTCCCTTTATTCCTATGCTCTCCAGTGTTTTTTTAACAGGAATGGGTGTTGTATTTTGTCAAAAGCTTTTTCTGCATCTATTGAGATAATCAAGTGGTTTCTATTAGGTTTGTTGTTGATAGGATCAATAATGCTAATAGTTTTCCTAATATTGAACCAGCCCTGCATTCCTGGTATGAATCCTACCATATCATAATGCATTATTCTCATGATAAGTTGCTGTATTCTTTTTGCTAAAATCTTATTTAAAATTTTAGCATCTATATTCATTAGAGAAATTGGTCTATAATTTTCTTTCTCTGTTTTGTCTCTCCCTGGTTTAAGGTATCAAAACCTGATTTTGCATCATAAAAAGAATTTGGGAGGACTCTTTCTTCCCCAAATTTCCCAAACAGTCTATAAAGCACTGGAATTAACTGTGTTCTTTAAATTTCTGATAAAATTCACTTGTAAATCCATCCAGCCTTAGAGATGTTTTCCTAGAGAGTTCATTGATAACTTGTTGAATTTCTTTTTCTGAGATGGGGTTCTTTAAGTATTCAACTTCCTCTTCTGTTAATCTGGGCAATTTACATTTTTTAAAATAATCATCCATCTCATTTAGATTGTCAAATTTATGGGCATAAAGTTGGGTAAATTATATTTCTTAACATTTAATATGAGAAAAATTTTTGCTTTGACAAAATCCTTTTTCCTTAAATTTAAGCCTTATGTTCTTATTCAATTCTTAGTGGATATGGATAGGAAGTGGTAATCATTTTCTATCTAGTCCTTTATATATATAAAGACACATAATTATTCAATAACTTCTCAATCTCTTCCCCCCCACAATAAATAATGTTAATTCAGTTAACTTTTCTCATGGGACCTACTTATTAGCTTTTTATCATTAGTTACTCACCTCTGAACTCTTTTCAGTCTCAATTTCTGAAACATGTTAATCAATATACCATAACAATGAGCTAATAGTATCTAATCCCTCTATAATCTCCCTAGTAGGCTTCCTTATGAAACCTCTACTGTCCAGCAGAGAGACACTGCTAAAATTCAACAGTAGATAACATTAGTCATAATTGTAGACCCTCTAGCAACTAGCTTTTGTTACAACGTCAAATGACCATCCCACACTGAATTGTTCCCACCAGTCTAGCGAGGATATACCATACTTAGTGATTTCCAAATAGCTCTCTTTCCTCAAGCCTAAATCTTAACTCTGCACTTAATAGCTATGTTACTTTGGGCACATCACTTAACGAAAAGGGATTTCAATTTTCTCATCTGTAAAAATAGGTGTTTGAACTAAATGGCCTCTAAGGTTCTTTCCAATTCTAAATTTATGATCCTGTGATCTGCCTATCTTTTCTCTTTTCCTCTTATAGAATGTAAGCTTTTTGAAAGCAGGGATTGTCTTAGTTTTGTATTTGTATCCCTGATAATTAGCATAGCACCCAGTACATATTAGGTGCTGGGCCCCTATTTAATGCTTGTTCATTAATTCTGCAGTCTGGTGCTCTCTTTCTCTACATCTGGAAGGAAGGCATATAATTGTGGCCCTTGGTTTAAAGGACTATTTGCATAAGACTTTCCTCATTGGTGGAGATTGATTACCCGATGCTCCTACTAACAAGAGGATGGAATTAAAGGAGATATACAGGTTTTCTAATTTTCAGCTTCTAGAAAAAAGCACAAAGTGCCATACTGTCTTCAGGCACCTAAAGGGAGAGAAGAAACCAGCTGGGTTTCTCTACATGTTGGCTTTTTCCAAGACTCTCTCTGCCAGTGTGACTTTTTTCACATAACTGGAAGCCAGAAGACTAAAATTCCTCCTCTTTCCATTTTAGCTCTCATGTCAGGAGGAGAACTGAATCTTCACCAATGAGGAGAGGCTTATACCTCTGATTCAAGAGTTACATAATATATCAACAAATACTGCAATTTTTGAAATATTTTGAAGATCTACAATTTCATTGTTATGTTACGCATATAATTCCTCTAGAACTCAGAAGATTGTCTTCAAGAATTGTCATGACTGAAAAGTTCATCATCTTGAGACTCACCTAGTGACAAACCTCTATGGTCTTTGAGTAAACTGATAATCTATCACTAGGCCCATGTTTGGTATTTTTCCAGACTGACAGAATTTGTTTCTGCTGCTATAGCCTTCAAAATTCAGGATCACATCTTCCTGGGTGATGTATTAGAGTAGAACTTTAATGGAAAATATGCGTGTATTACAAGGGAATGACAATAAGCCCAGTCTTTATGAACATGTATAGTATACACTGCTAATGCAACCCCAAGATACACTTCAGAACATGTGTAAGTATTGTTTCTGGTCTGCATACCATGTGAAGAGAAGGATATTTTCAAATAGCTGCTGAGCTGGACTGAAAATGCTTTTAAAAACCCCCCCACTAACTTTGTATCTTTTGGGGCAGCTAGGTGGTGCATGGATAGAATACTGGGCTTGGAGTCAGAAAGACTTCTGTTGCTGAACTCAAGTTCGGCCTTAGACATTTGCTAGCTGTGTGACCCTGAGCAAGTCACTTAACCCTGTCTGCCTCAGCCTCATTTATAAAATGAGCTGGAGAACAAAATGGCAAACCCCTCTAGTATCTCTGTTACGAAAACCCCAAATGGGGTTATGAAGAATCAGACACATCTGGGAGAAGTGAACAACCGTAACAGCTCTACAGAACAAGATGCCCCTCTCAGGATAAACTCCTCATTTCTAACCTCACTGCCAAGCTGTTAACTCAAACCTTGACTGATCACCACCTCCCTCAGCCTCCTCTTCTCTCTGGAGGACTGTAGAGTGGAATACTCCTACCATGGCCTTCCTTTACAGAGGGCAGAAACTGGACTTGGATTACTCCACTTCACATCTGTTGGCCTGCCTGGTTTCATCTCCACAGGAATAAGCGTCTGGCCCCTTTCCTTCATTCCTGTCTCCTTTTGTTGTACTGTTTCCCCCTTTAGATTGTAAATTCTTTTAGGGCAAGGATTGTCTTTCTTTTTATTAATAGTATCCCCAGCACTTAGCATGGTGCCTAACACATAGTAGGAGATTAACATATTTATAGCATTAGATTATTCAGTCCCTCTTTCCTGGCTGGCTAGTACACTAAGGAAAACAAGCTGGAAGCTTCTGAGAGGGGAGAGATACTTCAACTGAGCTGACATGTGGCCTGTGGATGTAGGTCTCTATTTTTTTACCTCTTTATATTCATTCTTTTCTCCTCTTAGATGAAGTAATATCCAATTAGGTTATGACTTTAAAAACTTTAAAAGGACAAGAGAGTGAGCCATCAGAGATGTGGGAGTTTAAGTTCATGACAGATTTTGCAAACAGTCCAACCTAATGGGAATCAAAGCCCCAGCATAGCAGTAGACTAAATGCATCCTGTCCTGTCTTGAGAAGGACATTAATGGGGAAAGACGCTTTGCAGAAAACTGCTTTAAGTTTGAGCCCACTCTCCCTAGAGGCCACAATGGCATAGGGAAGAATGTGGCTCTGAGTGTAGGGCTAGAAATATTTGTATTTCTATTCTCACTTCTCTTCTTCCCAAATATCCCCCTGTAAATACTATTAATATTGTTTAAATGGTACTTGGGGAACTAATCATTGGAAGATATTGATGATATAAGAGAGATACTGTGACTGGCAATTGATATTGAGAAGGAGGTTTGAGTCAACGAAAATAGGAGATCCATAATCCTTTGGGACATCTCTAGACCCTAAGGGGAGATGTGGGCTGGCTTGGGGATCCAACTCACCAGTGAGAATAAAAACTGGGATAAGGATCCTAGTTTCTATAAAGGTTATAGACAATCATTTTAAACAAATGTTCTTGTTATCATTCTTCTTAGATAGATATTTATCGTGGACAAGTTCAAGGAGTTCCCTATCCTCTAGGATTCTCCACCTCCATGTTATCTACCACCTCATTTGCTAAACTAAAATCCAGTTCTGATGGCATCTCCAAAAAGAGATATCAAGTATAATGTATTTGCCATAGCCAATGCAATCAGGTTGAAGCTGTTGGCTGCTGATAGAGACTAAGGAGAATGCAGCAGCTCTGGGGAGATATAAACCACCATTTGTTAGCCTAAAAATAATAAAGCCTTTCAGCTCTGGGGAATGAGACATAATGTTCCACAGAGCTAAAACGGCTTAGTTTTAGCAAGTAACAAATGGTGGTTTGTTTACAAAGCAGGCACTGCCCAGCCACATCAATTTCAGGTGGCCTATTCTTGTGAGAGAAGTAGAAGTGGAACTACATTAGCATTAGCTGGCCAGACCAGGGAAAAAAAATAAAAGAACTGAATTTGAGGAAGGGATGATCAATAACCATGAGGAATAGGATGCTTGTCTTTATGTGCCTAGCAGTAAACTAATTCCTGTAGCAGTGTGCTATTCCTGGAAACCTTTAAAAAAACAAATGTTCCAGACTCTAAAGTTAGTTGAGATTTCATAGCAGAGATCAGCTCTGTGGAATGTGACCTCTGCACTGCTAATGGAGGGTAGCAGGTAGAGGAAGGGTGTTTTCCATCAGCTGTGACATCACAGGAGCCAAGCTCCTTGTCCAGTGGGAGATCTTGAATCCAACAGGCTGAGAGAATTCAGGGCACAGTAGGGAGCAGACACACATACAAAGAAAGAAACAATTTTCAAGAGAATAAGCAGCTTTAAAGAGCAAACCTCTGGCAGCAGAGAAGCGAGCTAACTATGATGTCATGAGGGAAAAAAAGCCCCCAAAGTTGAAAGTAAGTGGCAAGGAGGAACACAGTCAGGGAATGACCCACCTGCCAGAGACACTACACTGGTAGGAGGTGGGGAGGGCATGGGGGGGGAGCAGGATTCCAAGGGAAAGGACACTGGATCCTGCAGTAACAAAGGCATTATATATTGTATATTGCCACACGTTCCATGAAGGTGTGCTCCACCACCACTATATTCTAAGTCTGTGCCAAATCTTCACAGAGGCGACATACATATACTGAAGAGTGTACCCAAGGTTTGGTGAGGACGACGAGTATTTTGTAGCTGTTCTTGTTATGATGCCATCTTAGTCAAATTTAGCCTTGGTTTTATACTTCCTGTGTATCTGGTGGACTTTTAAAAATAAGTGCACTGGTAGGGGTTCATGAGCTATGACACAGTTTTAGGATTGAGGGTTCATAGCTTAACAATTCCACACATTCCTTTCTTTGCAATCTAGCACTTACCCAATTATCACTCCCATAAAATAAGTAATATGAGAATTAATATTATCTCTTTTACATAAAAGAAAAACCAAGGTCAGAAAAGTTAAGTGACTTGCTCAGGGCCACCAAGATTAGTGTCAGCACTGGGATTTGAACTGTCTCCTGATATGAAGTCCAGTTCTCTTTTTACTCCTCTACACTGCATCTCTTCCCCTTTGCCTCTTTTCTCTGTATCATCTGCTAAAATCCTACATATAAAGTGATACTTTTTTATGAAGCCTTCTTTAATCTCACCAGCTAATAAAATCTTTTTGTCCCCTTTGACTGTATTTTGATGTGATATCCTCAGTGCTTATCCATCATGTATTATTGTGCATTATAATTATCTGTCCATGTCTCATTCCCCTTCCAACAGTCTCCAAAACTTTTGGGTTTTGTATTCCTGTTGATTAAAAAAAATTAGCATGTACCTTAAACACATCTGTGTGTTTGTTCACTTATTTACAATTTATATATATATATATATATGGTTCCAAATTCAATTTATTTAGATACTTAGTTTTAATGGATATCATTGCTAAAAAAAAAAAAAAAGCACCAGATCACAAAGATTCATAGCTTCACATGGAGAAATGAAGCAACAGCAATATTTCCTAAATCAAGGCAGTCATTTTTAATTTCATCTCCCAACTATGCAATGGAGATTTCTGTTGTAGTTTGGCTCAAAATATCTTCTCTGGTATTGGTCAGTTATTCTTAAAAATAAACCCAAAGATGTGGCATTTTAACAAACAGGTTCAAAACCTGCTGGAACTCTTCATTTGAAAGGTTTTTAAATTGGTTAGAATACTTTGTTTCCAGGATTTTAAAGTATGCACATAGGAGAGTTTTTATAGGTGACACATCATTTTTGGCAAGAAAATTATATTATAATATCAATACTTCAAAATATCTATTCCCAAAAAACTCTTGATAGCATGAGCTTCTCTCAAAAAACATTTACTTTCTCACTGGTTACCAAAACATCATCTTCTTTTTCTAATTTCTAATACATATGGGGAAATGAACAAATATGTAACACCAAAAATCATTTGTACAAACAATTTTCAAAAGAGCTGAAACTGTTAAGGGGGAAGAGGAGGGAACTAGTGGGAAATTTTGGTAATGTACTTTTTTTAAAAAGACCAACAAAAATTTATTTTAAAAAAGAACTGAAAACTATTAACAAATGTATGAAAGAGTGCTCTAAATCAATACTAATAAGAAAAATAAAGTTCAAAACAAATGAGTTTTCAGTTAACATACAGCAACTTAGCAAAGATGACAGATGATGTGAATGGTAATTGTTGCAGGGGTCCTGGAAAGACAGGTATACTAATACTGTTGGTGGATCTGCGAATTACTCCAGTCATTCCGGAAAGCAATTTGGAATCATGCTCAGACAATGGTTAACATACGCACAGCCTTTGATTTAGAGCTCCCACTGCTAAGCACTTACCCCAAGGATGTCAAAGAGAGAAAGTGCCAATGTACACCAAAATATTTATAGCAGCACTTCTTTGTGGTAGCAAAGTGCTGGAAACAAGAGTAGATAGATGCTCATTGATTGTGAAATGGCTAAAGAGACTGTGGTACATGAATGTGAAGGAATACGAGAGCACTATAAGAAATAATGAACATGAAAGAATGCTGGGAGGGAACTCATGCAGAGGGAAGTAAGCAGAATCAGGAAGACAACATCAAAGATGACTGCAACAATGTAAATAGTAAAAACAGCCATAAGAATAATGACTAAACCTGGTCCTCTCTCCCTGCCTTCCGGCAGAGGTGGGTGCCGATGCCTATGGATAGGGGACATCACACCTGATGTCAGACTTGACTGACACTGGCTAGTTTGACTGAACTACTGTTTTATTCCTTCTTATTTTATTCCTTGTTTTAACGAAAGCCTTTCTGTGTAAAGGAGGGGAGAGCGACAGATTAGAAAAAGAAAGTGACATATAAAAACAAAAGACATAAAAATTTTAAATGGTAATAGCAAGAATTTACCTATCACTTTAAGATGGCAAAACATTTTATGAATACTATCTCATCTTATCCTTACAACCTCTGGGGAAATAGGTGCGATGATTATCCTCATTTTATAAAAATGGAAAAAGAGGCTATTAAATGACTTCCTCAGGGTCACACGCCTCCTCTGAGGCTACATTGAACTCAGGTCTTCCTAGCTGCAGGTCCAGTAAGCTAATCACTTTCATTTCACCTTTACCTAGAAGGTACAGATTAAATGTGTGTGTATGTGTGTGTGTGTGTGCGCGCGCGCGCATGTGTGTGTGCGTGTGTGTTTTCAAAATATCTCCTTAGCAGTACATGACTGACAGCTACTTGTCCACACAGAAAAAGTCAACAAATTTGAGATGCTTGTCTTTTTGTAAGAGAAAAATGCATAACATCTTTAAGGTCAATAATTCTATGACTTTGCCAGGAGATAACCTGTGATATAATCTGTATGGAGAAAATAAAAACATAATTAAACTTTCTGGAATAAAAGGTGGGTTTTTTTTTTTTTTACCTGTTTATTTTGGTAGCCCTTGCAAAAAAAATTTCATAATGAAATATTTGCATTACTCCAATACTTGAATCTGTAGCATTTTTCTAATACTGGAATTCTGTATATATTTGTGCTGTGTATTATGTCTTCTAACATCTTTTTCATATATGCATGTGTAATATACATATTACACATGCATATACATACATACACATACACACTCACACACTATTCATGCTGTGAGTTGTTTCATGAGTCTGAAGATTCATTTAAGTTTGTAGATGTTGAAACTAAGGAGTCGAATCTCTCAAACAGATCTGTGATCTCATCAATTTAGAAGTTCCCTGAAGTGATCAATCCATAAATCAGTCAAGAAATATCTACTATGTGCTGTGCTAAGTTCTGGGAATACCAATTCAAAAATGAAAGAGTGCCTGACCTCAGGGAGCTTATATTCTGTTGCAGGAGACATCATCCATATAAATAAGCAAATACATGTAACCTACCTTTGGGGCAGAGAGACCTGGAGGAATGAATGGCTGACAACTAGCTGGACTGACCATAACTCTCCAGATCTCCCCTCATTTTTAGGAAAAAAAAACAATAAGATGTTATGGCTAGGAAACAACTGAGCTGGGCAAGCAGAAAAAATGGTACTTAAAAGCTAATGATGGAAGTTACCATTGCCAAGAGATAAGTCATGAGATCCATACTGATTGTGGGCTATGATATATCATGGAGGGAATTGAGAGGATTAGGACAGCAAGGGATTAACTGTAGTAATTTAGTGTCTCCATCCATAGTAGACTCCATCTTGTGACTCAATTCTGGAGATAACTCACTTCCCTTTCTATTTAATTAGGGGTCTAATCCAAAATCTATCTTGTGAGAAAACTATTCAACTGTGGGAATTGGGAGAAAACATTGAATTGTTTGAATCTAGCCCTGCATGGTTGAGAAACTAGGGTACCCCCATCTGCTGTTTAGAGACCCTTAGCCAAGGACCTAGGCTGTGCTGACCCAGTCAGACGCGAAGATTGATGCAAGGAGTTTTCTCACGGTTGTACATATGAAGCAACCTGTATATCTTATCTGAAAACCTGCCCCATCCTGATCAATCAATTATTTACACATTCCTTTGATTATTTACAGATCCTTGGGGAGAGTGGAACCCTTCTTTTCTGAATTCAAGGAGTTGTACCTGCTTATTCTTCCCTCACAACTTGGAAAGTCCTCAATCTTTCCTCCAATTAGAAATCAGATTACCTAATGTATTATTTCCTTTTAATTAATTGGCCTTATTTGATTGTTTTTCATGTGTAAAAGTCTGCCTTCAATTGTATTTGGGATCCAGCCCCAAGCTAAACAAAGGTGAGAGAGCAATTCCTAAGTGTCTGGAGTGGGTAGTGGTAAGGCAGCTGAGAATTCAATTCAATTTGATTAACATTTACTAAGCACTCGGTCCAAAACGTGGCAAAAGACAGGTCCTGCCTTCAAGGGGGCTGGAGGCTGGAGTGACACTGTAGGCAGCAAGGTCTGGAAGCCTTGCCTCCTATGGGAAGTACTGTGGTTGGTGAGTCCTTGCTCATCCAAGTGGTGTAAGCAGCAACATCCACCTGGTTAAAGGGTGGAGCTAGAAGGGCCCAAACCACCACTAAAAAGAGAGGCAAATTCCTTCCTGTAGGAGTACAGCTAGCAAGTAGGATGCAGCATCAAGCCAGGAGCGGGGGAAGGAAAGGGAAGGAGGAAATATTAAGGGTGGACTTTACCTGAGGCAGCTGGTGGCACAGTGCACCTACCTTGAAGCGCTGTTGTGAGAATCAAACAAGGAAATACTTATAAAGAGCTTAGCTTGTCTGGCACACAGTAGGCCCTGTGTAAATGCTTCTTCCTTTTCCCTTCCTGTCTGAACGCCTGGTTACCATTCCTGGCAGGATGGATTTGAAAGGAAAGACATTTTCATGAGGGAGGAGAGATCTGAAAGATAGCCACATCTCCACAACGTCTGCACAATATTGCTGGAGCCTGCCTTGCTCACTAGCACCACTTGCTGCCTACATAGAGAATTGCTACAAAATAAATATATGGTCATTTCGGGAGGGGAGTGGAGGGGAGGAGGCAGTTCTAGGAACCCCAGAAGAATCAGGGGTTCTGGAGGAAGTAAGGGATTCTAAGAAGCAGAAGTGGATGGGGAGTGCTTTCAGGCATGGGAGACATCCCAAGTAGCTAAACCATACAGTATAGGAAAGGGAGCAACCTAAAACAAAACTGGAAAGACAGGTCTAGGTTGAGAAGGGCCTTCAATTCTAAGAAGAGAAGTATACTTGTTTTTTTAATATAAATTTATTTATTTAACTTTTTACATTCATTTTCACAAAATTTTGGGTTCCAAATTTTCTCCCCTTTTCTCCCCTCCCCCCACCCTAATACACTGAGCATTCTAATTTTCCCTATCTCCAATCTGCCCTCTCTTCTATCATCCCTCCCTTCTCTTGTCCTCATCTTCTCTTTTGTCCTGTAGGGCCAGATGACTTTCTATTCCCCATTAACTGTATTTCTTATTTCCTAGCAGCAACAACAATACTCAACAGCTGTTCCTAAAACTTTGAGTTCCAAATTCTCCCCATCCTTCCCTCCCCACCCATTACCTTTGGGAAGGCAGGCAATTCAATATAGGCCATATCTGTGTAGTTTTGCAAATGACTTCGATAATAGTCGTGTTGTGTAAGACTAACTGTATTTCCCTTCATCCTATACTGCCCCCCATTGTTTCTATTCTCTCTTTTGAGCCTGTCCCTCCCCAAAAGTGTTGACTTCAAATTGCTCCCTCCTCCCATTGCCCTCCCTTCCATCATCCCCCCCCCCCCCCCGCCACCCTGCTCATCTCCTTCTCCCCCACTTTCCTGTATTGTAAGATAGGTTTTCATACCAAAATGAGTGTGCATTTTATTCCTTCCTTTAGTTGAATGTGATGAGGGTAAACTTCATGTTTTTTTCTCAGCTCTCCTCTTTTTCCCTCCACTAAAGTCTCCTGCTTGCCTCTTGAATGAGATATAATTTACCCCATTCCATTTCACCCTCTCTCCTCCCACTACATTTCTCTCTCACCATTTACCTTAATTTCTTTTAAGATATGGTCCCATCCTATTCAAGTCACTCTGTGCTCTCTGTCTCTTGTCTGTGCGTGCATGTGTGTATGTGTGTGCGTGCACACATGTACGTGTGAGTGTGCGTGTGTGTGTGTGTGTATGTGTGTGTGTGGTCCCACCAACTACCCAGATACTGAAAAATTTTAAGAGTTACAAATATTGTCTTTCCATGTAGGAATGTAAACAGTTCACCTTTGGTAAGTCCCTTAAGACTTCTCTTTGCTGTTTACTTTTTCATGCTTCTCATTCTTGTGTTTGAAAGTCAAATTTTCTTTTAGCTCTGGTCTTTTCATCAAGAATGCTTGAAAGTCCTCTGTTTCATTAAAAGACCATATTTTCCCCTGAAGTATTATACTCAGTTTTGCTGGGTAGGTGATTCTTGGTTGGAGTCCTAGTTCCTTTGACTTCTGGAATATCCTATTCCACGCCCTTCAATCCCTTAATGTAGAAGCTGCTAGATCTTGTGTCATCCTGATTGTATTTCCACAATACTGGAATTGTTTCTTTCTAGCTGCTTGCAATATTTTCTCCTTGACCTGGGAATTCTGGAATTTGGCCACAAAGTTCCTAGGAGTTTCTCTTTTTGGACCTCTGTCAGGTGGTGATAGATGGATTCTTTCAATACTTATTTTGCCCTCTGGTTGTAGAATGTCAGGGCAGTTTTCCTTGATAATTTCATGAAAGATGATGTCTAGGCTCTTTTTTTGATCATGGCTTTCAGGTAGTCCCATAATTTTTAAATTGTCTCTCCTGGATCTATTTTCCAGGTCAGTTGTTTTTCCAATGAGATATTTCACATTATCTTCCATTTTTTCATTCTTCTGGTTTTGTTTTGTGATTTCTTGGTTTCTCATAAAGTCATTAGCCTCCATCTGTTCCATTCTAATTTTGAGAGAACTATTTTCTTCAGTGAGCTTTTGAACCTCTTTTTCCATTTGGCTAAGTCTGCTTTTGAAAGCATTCTTCTCCTCATTGGCTTTCTGAACCTCTTTTGCCAATTGAGTGAGCTTATTTTTCAAGGTGTTATTTTCTTCAGCATTTTTTTGGGTCTCCTTAATCAAGGTATTGACCCGTTTTTCATGCTTTTCTTGCATCTCTCTCATTTCTCTTTCCAGTTTTTCTCCACCTGTCTAACTTGATTTTCAAAATCCTTTTTGAGCTCTTCCATGGTCTGAGCCCATTGGATATCTGTTTCGGGTGTTTGGGGTACAGAGGCTTTGGCTTCTATATCTTTCCCTGATAGTAAGCATTGTTCCTCATCATCAGAAATGAAAGGCAGGAACATCTGTTCCCTAAGAAAGTAGCTTTCTATGGTCTTATTTTTTTTCCCTTTTCTGGTCATTTTCCCAGCCAGTTACTTGACTTCTGAGATTCCTCTGTACCCCCACCTAGATCTGCCCAGCTAGTGCTTGGGGTCTGAGATTCAAATGCTGCTCCCCAGCCTCAGGGCTTTTAGCAGCAGGCGGGGCTGCTATTCAATGTGAGCTTAAGTTCTGGTGCTCAGGTGGGGGCACGGCAACCTCCCAGGCTCAGTTTCCTCAGGGGGTTTATGCAGAGATCTTCAGTAATGGAGCGGAGCTCCTGCCTGCTCCGGGACTCCCAGTCCTCTGCCACTGCCTCCTGAGGGGGCCTGAGTTATGGAGACAACCTGCTCCCCTCTCGGCCAGCCCAGACATCTCTCTCACTGACCTGTAGTGCCTGTGGGTGGAGGGACCTTCCCTGCCACTGGAGGTTCCGTCCCTGAAGTCTGCTCAGATCTGCTCCTCTCGGGCAGGCAGCCAGGGCAGCGCAGGGGCTCCGCTCCGTGTCGGGTGTGTGATGGACCTTTGTGGTCGGTTTTTCAGGGTTCTCTGGAACGGAAATCTCCTCCTCTCTGTTGCTGTGCAGGTTCCACTGCTCCAGAATTTGTGGGGAGCTCTTTTTACAGGAAATTTATGGGCTGTGGGTTCCGGAGCTAGCATACATGAGTCTTTTTACTCCTCCATCTTGGCTCTTCCCCTCGAGAAGTATACTTTTGATCACAGAGCTGACAGGGAGCCACAGTAATTTATCAAGTAGGAGGGTGACATGGTCAGACTTACTCTTCAGGAAAATGTTGTTCTCAGCTGTATGGAAACTGGGTTGGAAGGTGAAGAGACTCAAGGCAGGTACCAGTTAAAAGGCTGTTGAATAGTTCAGGTAAAAAGTGCTGAAGGACTGGACTAGGGTAATGGTTGCTTAAGTGGAGGGAAGGGAAAAAAATACTAGAGATGGTGTAGAGGCTTTGTCAGCGGATTGGTTATGTGTGTGAAGGGTCTAGGATGGCCATCTGGGTAATCGGAAAGCTGAAGATGACTTTGATAGAAATAGGAAAATTTAGAAGAAGGGGTAGGTTTTGGGAGGAAAGTAAATCAGTATTGAATCACAGATTGTTCAGTCTTTTTCAGTCGTGTCTGACTCTGTGGCCTCATTTGGGGTTTTCTTGGCAAAGATATTGGAGGGGTCCTGCTACAGATCATTTTACAAATGAGGAAACTGAGGCAAACAGGGTTAAGTGACTTGCCTTGCCAGGGTCTTCAGCGAGTGTCTGAGGACAGATTTGAACTTAGGAAGCTGAGTTCTTCTGACTCCAGGCCTGGCCCTCTACTGCCCCAATTTAGCTACCCAACAGTCCTTCCATACCTACCAATTCTTTTTCACTCCTTCCCTCTCACAAGAACTACAGGAGAAGGACTAGGCTTATTTACCAATGGCTTCTGGAGAGCCCAGAGCCAGCTGAGTGATTCCTGCTTTACCAATGTGAGAATGTGGGGGTAATATAGTCAATATAAGGTAAGATGAAGCAAAAAGTTCTAAGCATAATCAGTTTATTAGTAAAGCTCAAATTTATCAACAAATAGGATCTCAGTTTCTTCAGCAAAGTTAATATCCCAAATGATGGGGAATCAGAGTTTGGGGGAATCAAGAATAAAGAACAGGACTCAAAGGCAGGGAACAAAGAATGATTGGTTAAAAGAGCTAGACACCACAAAACAATCCTGGGAGACAGTTGCTCTTATTATCATCCCCATTTTATAGATGAGGAAACTGAAGCAAACAGATTTAAGTGACTTGCCCAGGGTCATATAGCTAGTGAGGGCCTGAGGCTAGATTTAAACTCAAGTTTAATGGTTCCAGGTCCAGTAATCTATCCACTGCCCCACCTAACAAAGCTATCTGAATACAGCAGGTGGCTAATAAATTTAAATTAAATGGATATGAAATTTCCTTACACACTATAAATCAAATACTATATATCATATATGTTATTATTGCTGGCCTATGTGAATACTGACTATGCCTGCCTGAGGCAAAACTGTGAGGTGGGAAGAAATATATTTCCAATAACACTACTTTTCTAGTGTTTTGCCTTTGTCTTCTTTACCATATCTGACCTCCTCAGACACCTGGAACTTTTAGCCTACTTGGACGTTGAAAGTGTTCTGATCGACTAACGCATGCTCCCAACTTTTAAGATGTAAGCTTTTGTAAATTGCTTATTGGGCACCATAGTACTCTGTCCTAGTCAGAATACCAAGAAAACACTGGCAACTTCACTGTACTATCCCTCTCCCCAAGGGAATTTCCTAGAATTAGAATATCCAAGTAGAAGGGAACTCAGTCTCGTTCCTTTGTTTCACAAAAGGGGAAAAGTGATTTAATGATTACACAAAGTCCCTAGCTCAGGGATGAGAAGTGAGATATTTGAAAAACATGACATAGTTGAGAAACACCATGACGTGGTAGAATGAGCACTGGACCAGTTAAAAGACTAATATTGTTGGCATTCCCTAGCACTTTGAGATTAATAAAGTCTGAGACAGATACACATATATATATAGAAAGAAAACGAAAGGCTATCCATGCATAAATCTTTACAATTTAACTTCACAGTTACCTTCTAAGTAGTTATCACAGAAATTGGTATCGCTATTTTAATTAGAGGTGAGAAAAAATTGAGTTGCTGCGAGACTTAGTGATGTGACCGGGGTGGTGCTGAGCCAGCTCAAACTGGCTTGAGAAAGCCAATTGTTAAATTTTCTGTGTGCACATTAACACTCCAGAAATTAAAAAATCAGCATTTTTTTTTTACTGTCAGTTCATCCTGTTGTTACCAGTGCATTCTGGGTCATCTCCAGTCATCCTGATGAATATCTGGTCACTGGATTCAGATGGCTCTGGAGGAGAAGTGAGGCTGGTGACCTGCACAGCCCTCCCTCACTCAAAACAAAGTCAAGGGCAAGTCATGTCATCATTTCTCTGATGGCATGGTCTTCTTTGGCAACAAAGGATGAACACAACAACTTCAGAAATTGACCAATGTTTGATTTACTGTTTTGTTGACTGTTTAGACTTAAGAAGTGATGAAAAAATGTCAATAATGCAGAATAAACACCAAAGTGTGTTATGTGTGTACATTTTCCCCCAGGGAACCAGTTGTTAAACATTTACCAGGACCCTCCTGGATGTAACCTATGTAAGTTCTGAGGATCCTTATTCCAACTCCAAATTCCATTGGAGGCAGGTCTCCAGAGCTCACCTATATCTATCTCTCTCTTAAGATTCCAGGGGTTCCCCTGAGAGATCAGGGGTAATTCTCCAATACCATTAATTATGGCTCCCATCATTTGTCTCATGATTATCAGTTGAGAATCTCAGCCAGCTAATCTTAAGTAACTTTTAAAAAGAGATACTTACTAAAGTGATACAATAAGAATTGTTACAAAACATTTCTCCAAATGATGAAACACAAACAGAATGAGTTCAGGAGAAAGTGGGTATAAGTTTAGAGAGTACACATGGCAAAGGAGTAACTCATAACTCCTGGTCGTTGGAGGTTCTCGTCTATCATTGGTGGGATGCCTTACTGCATCTTGTTCTTGATACCTATGTAGACACAGCCACCAGGACACTGACAGGAAGATGAGAAGACTTTGGAAGTCTTCCAGTTCCTTTGAAGATCAGAAGGTCCTCCAACCAGCTCTTATTAAGAATCTATTGTACTTCAAGGCAGTTACTCCACCTAAGTCTTCCTTTTTCCAGGTTAAATACCCTCTGTTCTTTAGGATCATAAATTTTGTGCTAAAAGGGATCTTAGAGGTCAATGTCTTACTCTGTGAAAACTGACGCCCAGGAAGGCTAAGTGATTTGCCCAGGGCCACACAGCTATATCTGAAACAAGATTCCAAGCCAGGTCACTCTGGGTCCAGTGCTCCAGCCATTGTTGCTTGTCTTTCATTCTAGAAGAGGACCATGGCATGGTGACACCATGACGTGCAAATGAATTGGTCTCACTTTCTCCTCAGGAACCATCTGAGTCCAGTGGCAAGATATAAATTAGGACGGCTAAGGTTGGCTCTGATTCTATCCGTTACACACGATCTGAAGATATCTTTTAAAAATCCTAGTATGGGGAAGGGTATGAGCATTTAGATAGCACCTGGACCAGGTTCACACAGCTAGTATGTGTCTGAGGCCAGACTTAAATTCATGTCTTCCTGACTCTAGACCTAGTGCTTTCATCCACTGTATCATTGAGCTCATTAGGATGATACATTTAGTGTTGGAGGGGGCCTTCACATTAGGAGGACTTGAATTTAAGAATGCCTCACAGGAATGACCGCAAGGACCAAGCTGCTGTCAAGGACCCAAGCTGAGTCAGGTCCCATGTGTAAGGAAGAAAACCTCAGAATTAGGAGTCTGTTTTTGTTTAGTCATTTTTAGTCATGTCTTTTAGGGTTTTCTTAGCAAAGATATTGGAATGGCTTGCCATTTTCTTCAGCTCACTTTTACAGATGAGGAAACTTAAGCAAACAGGGTTAAGTGACTTGCTCAGGATGCAAGTAGGCATCTGAGGTCACATCTGAACTCAGGTCTTCCTGACTCCAGGCCCGAGCTCTATCCACTGCACCACCTAGCTGCCCCAGCTCAGAAGCTCAGTTTAACTGAATTCAACAAATGATTATTAATCATCCTACATGCAAGGCACTGCACTATTGGTTGGTCTGTTCAAGAAGAGTGTTGATTAAGAAGACTTGCCAGAATGCTACACTGTAGGAGTAGAGAGGGAACCTTGCTATAAGCACTGCTATGATATACGCTTTCTAAGACCTTTAGAAGTCAAGTTAGTGCTTTGCTTTTAAAGGGGTTGATATTTTTATTATTTATACACATTAATAAAGTTTGATTGTATTCATTGAGAAGTATAAGTAGTGGTGTGCTTGTAAATATTTAATAACCAGGGTAAAAAAAAACCAAAACAAACCTTTATTCAGCACATACTTTTAAGTTTAATCTGCACTGTTAACATTTTCTTCTTCACTTGATTAAGACTGGACAATCAATAAAAGAATAAATCAATATCACGACTCCTCCCTCCTCTCCAATTCCTGCCTTCAGACTTGGGGACTTCAACGTACATATTGGCTCTCTCTCAAACATCCTAAGCATTCAGTTCTTCAACTTATTCATTTCCACGTAGCCATACCAAATGGGTCATAGACTTCAGATTGCCATCTGTCACAAGTGTGCCACCTCATGTTCAAGAATTCTGAAATCTCCTTATCTGGCCAAAATCTATTGGCTTTTTGTCTCTTTCTTTGCCTTCCCTTATAAAACTCTGCTTTTCATCCACACTGACCTTCAATTCCTCACTCTCTCATTTCTCTCTTAGAGCATCACTCCTAAACTAACCACTCTCTCTTTTTTTCCCCTTCCTGACTCCCTGATAAAACAGTTCAACTCTACATTGTCCTCTTCTCTTGAATCCCTAGCCCTGTGAAGCCTCAGCCTTGGCTCACTCCCACCATTTACCACCATCACTACTATACTTATACTGCTGAACAAAAGTGGAGAAAATGACATAACCATTCTGACTAGGTCCACTACATATTTATGTCACACAACCTCAACTGGGACCTCATTGCTGCTGGACAATCCTACTACACTTCCTTTGTCAACTCAATATCCCAAGTCTCCATAAAAGTTCTTCCAAATCTTTTCATCCCTCCTCAAACTTTCCATGGCTTCCTTTCCCCCATCCCATCGACTGAGAACTTTGTCTCAAATTTTACAGGAAAACAATAAGGCTATCTGCCCTCTTCTGTCTTTCCCAACTCATATCACTCATATGTTTTCTGTCACTACCTCTTCCTTAACTCTTATCTCTTATTGAAGAGATGATCTTACTCTTACCAAGGTTATCTCCTCTATCTCCACTGGCAATCCCATTCCATCTCGCTCCCTCCAAGAAACTGCTCCCTTTGTCATCTCCATTCTATCATTTATTTTCAGTTTCCTCTGTCTACTGGTACACTCCTTGCAACTTACAAACATTCCTGTGTCTTCCTTATCTTGACAAAAACAAACCACATCCTTCCATCCCTGCTCTCATCCTGTATATCTCTTTGTCCCTTTGCAGCTAAATGTCTTGAAAATGCCATCTATACTATGTGCCTACAATTTCTCTTGTCTTACTATCTTCAACCCTTACAATCTAGCTTCTGATCTCATTATTCTATCAAAACTGTTTTCTCTGAAGTTATCAATGATCTCTTAATTGCCAGATCTAATGACCTTTTCTCAGTACTCATTCTCCTCGACCTCTCTGTAGCCTTTGACACAATTGATCACCCTCTTCTCCTTAATACTCTCTTCTTTCTAGGTTTTCACACTCTCCTGGTCTCCTCCTACCTATCTGACTGCTCAATCTCCTTTGCTGGATCCTCACCCAGATCACACCCTCTAACCATAGGTGTTCCACAGGGTTCTGTCATGGGCTCTCTTCCCTTCTCCTTCTTCACTTGGTGATCTCATCAGCTACCATGAAATTAATCTATGCTGCTAATTCTCAAATTTACCTATCCTGCTCCAAACTCTCTGCTAACTGCCAGTCTCATATATCCAATCAGCTTTCAGACATTTTGTACTGTATGTCCAGTGGACATCTTAAACTCAACCTGTCCCAGACCAAACTCATTATCTTTCCCTCTAAGTCTTCCCCATTCCCTTTTCCTATTGGTTGATTGTCGTCCTTCGTTCTCAAAGAGGACCAAAATGACATTACCATGATAAACTCAAGTTTCAGTGTGTCCTACTGTGCTTGATCAGACCAACACAAGCTCAGAATGCTCTACCACAGATTGGACACACATAGCTCACAGACAGTGAACATTTGGGGTGGATACTCCAACTTGGTTCATCCTATATTTACTTTGTGCTGTCTCAATTCTGCTTTGTTCATAGAGCACAGCACTCTTTCTGAGGTGGGCATGCCAAGCTGAGCCGTCCTGGGCCAGTGTCTCCCATGTCCCACAATAAAATCCAAAGCTCTTGAGAGAGACCTTGAGAGTATCCTTGTATTGCTTCTTCTGATCATCATGTGATCAACTGCCCCATATGAGTTCTCCATAAAAAAATCTTTTTGGCAAGCATACATTTTGCATTCGAACAACGAGGCCAGCCCATTGAAGTTGTGTTCTCTGAAGCACAGTTTGAATGTGTAGCAGTTCAGCTCAAGCAAGGACTTCAGTGTCTGGTACCTTATCCTGCCAGATGATTCTCAGAATCTTCTACTCTCCTTTCCTATTACTGTAGAGGGTAATACTCTCCTTTCCTATTACTGTAGAGGGTAATACTGTAAAGGGTAATTCTGCCAGTCCCTTAGGCTTACAACCTAAGTGTCATCCTTGCCTCCTCACTATCTCTCACCCTCTATTTTCAATCTATTTCACCTTTGGGACATTTCTTGATTAGGCCCCCTTCACTTCTCTGACACTGTCACTGCTCTGGTACAGGCCCTCATCACCTTATGCTTGGACTACTGAAATAGCCAGCTGGTGTGTCTGCCTGCCTCAAGTTTCTCCCCATTCCAATTGACCCTCCATTCAGCTACCAAAGTGATTTTCCTAAAGCACAGGGAGTTGAACATATCACCCACTACTTAATAAATAACAGTGATTCCCTATTTGCCTCCAGTATAAAATACAATATAGTATATTATATATATGTATAAGATACAGTATAAAATCCACTGTTTGGTGTTCGAAGTCCCAACCTAGGAGCCAAGATGGTGGACTAGAAAGACACACTTATGCAGGATTCTCCCCACAGCCCATAAAATACCTGTAGAGAGGGACTCTCAACAAATTTTGGAGCAGCAGAGGTGGAGAACAACAAAGTGGAGGAGATTTCCAGCCCATGGAGACCTGAAAGGCCCACGAAAATGTCGGTTGCACCAGATGTGGAGCCGAGCGTGGAGCCCAGCCCAGCCTTGGCCGAGCAGGCGGTGCAAGGAGACTCTGAGAGGAGGACACCTCAGGGGCAGAATCTCCAGTCACAGTAGCAGGTCCTCAGATCCCTTGGCCCACAGGTGCCAAAGGACAGTGACAGGATTTTATCAGCTGGCCAGGAAGGGAGAAAGGCCTTCCCATAGCTCCAGCAGCAGGCAGCGGCCACAGAGGATGCACAGCAACCCATACAGACTGCTCCATTGTTGGAGTGTAAAAACCCCTGGGGGCACTGAAGAGCTGAGTCTTACGTCAGCCCTGAGTAGAGGCCCTGGCTGAGCTGAATGGTGGCCATGCCCATCCAGTTTATCTGAAAATCAGCCCCCAGTGCTGAATCGGTGGAACTGGAGAACAGGTGGCTGTGGAGAGGTAATTGCTAAGATTCTGGGCACAAAAATCCCTCTCTGCATCCAGACCAGTACACGCTTGATTGTGCCACCTTGAAGGAACTGAGATCTCACAGATTCTCAGAGTATACCCTATACCCTACACTTGACAAAGGACCCAAAAGTCAAGTAACTGGCTGGGAAAATGCCCAAAAAAGGGGAAAAAAAATAAGAACATAAAAGGTTATTTTCTTGGTGAACAGATATCTCTTTTCAGATGAGGAAGAACAATGTTTACCATCAGGGAAAGACATAGAAGTCAAGGTTTCTGTATCCCAAACATCCAAAATAAATATTCCATGGGCTCAGGCCATGGAAGAGCTCAAAAAGGATTTTGAAAATCAAGTTAGAGAGGTGGAGGAAAAACTGGGAAGAGAAATGAGAGAGATTCATGAAAAGCAGGTCAACACCTTGCTAAAGGAGACCCAAAAGAATGCTGAAGAAAATAACACCTGTAAAAATAGGCTAACTCAATTGGCAAAAGAGGTTCAAAAAGCCAATGAGGAGAAGAATGCTTTCAAAAGCAGAATTAACCAAATGGAAAAGGAGGTCCAAAAGCTCACTGAAGAAAATACTTCTTTAAAAATTAGAATTGAACAGATGGAGCCTAATGACTTTATGAGAAACCAAAACAAAACCAAAAGAATGAAAAAATGGAAGATAAAGTGAAATATCTCATTGGAAAAACAACTGACCTAGAAAACAGATCCAGGAGAGACAATTTAAAAATTATGGGACTACCTGAAAGCCATGATCAAAAAAAGAGCCTAGACATCATCTTTCATGAAATTATCAAGGAAAACTGCCCTGAGATTCTAGAACCAGAGGGCAAAATAAGTATTGAAGGAATCCATCGATCACCGCCTCAAAGAGATCCAAAGAGAAACTACTAGGAACATTGTGGCCAAATTTCAGAGTTCCCAGGTCAAGGAGAAAATATTGCAAGCAGCTAGAAAGAAACAATTCCAGTATTGTGGAAATACAATCAGGCTAACACAAGATCTAGCAGCTTCTACATTAAGGGATCGAAGGGCGTGGAATAGGATATTTCAGAAGTCAAAGGAACTAGGACTCAAACCAAGAATCACCTACCCAGCTAAACTGAGTGTAATACTTCAGGGGAAAAAATGAAACTTCAATGAAATAGAGGATTTTCAAGCATTCTTGATGAAAAGACCAGAGCTGAAAAGAATATTTGACCTTCAAATACAAGAATGAAGAGAAGCATGAAAAGGTAAACAGCAAAGAGAAGTCATAAGGGGCTTACTAAAGTTGAAATGTTTACATTCTTACATGGAAAGACAATATTTGTAACTCTTAAAACTTTTCAGTATCTGGGTAGTTGGTGGGATTATACACACACACACACACACACACATACACACAGCACAAAGTGAATTGAATAGGATGGGATCATATCTTAAAAAATGAAATTAAGAGGTGAGAGAGAAATATGTTGATTGGGAGGAGAAAGGGAGAAATGGAATGGGAAAAATTATCTCTCATAAAAGAGGCAAGCAAAAGACTTTTCAGTGGAGAGAAAAAGAAGAGAGGTGAGAGAAAAAACATGAAGCTTACACTCATCAATTCGACTAAAGGAAGGAATAAAATGCACACTCATTTTGGTATGAAAACCTATCATACAATACAGGAAAGTAGGGGAGAAGGGGATAAGCAGGGAGGGGGGGATGATGGAAGGGAGGGCAGTGGGAAGAGGGAGCAATTTGAAGTCAACACTCTTGGGGAGGGACAGGATCCAAAGAGAGAACAGAAGCAATGGGGGGCAGGATAGGATGGAGGAAAATATAGTCTTACACAACACGACTATTATGGAAGTCATTTGCAAAACTACACAGATATGGCCCATATTGAATTGCTTGCTTCCCAAAGGGAATGGGTAGGGAGGGAGGGATGAAGAGAAGTTGGAAGTCAAAGTTTTAGGAACAACTGTTGAGTACTGTTCTTACTACTAGGAAGTAAGAAATACAGGTAATGGGGTATAGAAAATTATCTGGCCCTACAGGACAAAAGACAAGGCAGGGACAAGGGAAGGGAGGGATGATACAAGAGAGGGCAGATTGGTGATAGGGGCAATTAGAATGCTCGGCATTTTGGGGTGGGGGGAGGGGAGAAATGGGGAGAAAATTTGGACCCAAAATTTTGTGAAAATGAATGTTAAAAGTTAAATAAATAAAGAAAACCAAAAAAAAAAAAAAACCAAAAACAAAGTCCTAACCTAGCCTGTTGCTACCTTTCCTGTCTTTTTACACCTTATTCTCCACCACAGTAGCCTGCCACCAGTTCCATAAACAAGACAATCCATGTCTTGGCTCCAGGTATTATCCCTGACCATTCTCCATGTCTAGCATGCTCTCTCTCTTCATCTCCATCTACTGATTTCCCTGGATTCCTTTAAGTTTCATTTAAGCTTCACATCTTTTACAAGAAGTCTTTCCCAATTCTCTAGATTCTATAGCTTCCCTTTTCTTAATTATTTCTTATTTATCCTGTATATAGCTTGTTTGTACTTATTTGTTTTCTTTTCTGCTCCATTGGATTGTAAGCTCTTTGAGGGCAGGGACTGTCTTTTTCCTCTTTTTATATCCCCAGTGCTGGGCATTTAGTAAGTGCTCAATAAATGATAATTAACTGAGTCAATCAAGTCCTGATTTGCAGTTTGCTGTGGGTGATTAACAAATACTGACTAATTGATTTCTAAGGTGTAAATACACCTACTGAAAATTTAAAAATTGGTTCTCTGAGCCGGTCTGAATTGACTTCAGCACAATCCTGATGTGGAAGTCTAGTTGGTGTTTCCATCACACTAGTTAGTGTACAAAATAGTAACCCAATTTTAAGCACTTACCATGTGTCATAGTTAGGAAGATTTTTTTTTTTTGGTGGGAAAAGGAGAAGGGTATGTGGAGAGACAGGAAGAAGGAAAATCAGTTGGCAGTATATTGCAGTAATTCAGTCCAGAGGGCCTGAATTCAAGTGGTAAGTAACTATGCTAAGTGGATGGAAAGGGATGAATGGGACAGCTGCTCTTGAAGCAGAAATAATACGAATTGTTAATTTGTGAGACATGAGTACTGAGAGAGAAGAAGAGTTAAGGTGTATAGTAACTGGAGGATGGTGTTGCCCTTAAAAAGAAATAGTAAAATTTAAGGAAAGGATAGGTATGGGGAAGAAGATGATTTCAGTTTTGGATATGCTCATTTTCAGATCCTGAAAGGACATCCTGGTAGATATACAATAGGAAGATGGATATGGTTCAAGAGAAAAATTAGGGTTGGATAATTAGATTTTAGTCATTTGCATAGAGATTAAGCCCATGGGAGCAGAAGAAAAGAGAAGATAAGAGGGTCTGAGAGTTTTTCTTGGGGGGGACCTACATTTAAAATATTCTAATAAATGATGAACCAGTGTAACAGTAAGGACCCCAGCATGCACAAGAGGGCCTGCTGTACAGGTTCTTAGATCTGCTTTTCTAAAAGGAAAGCAACTTTTGGGGGGTCAACAATCTTCTTTAATCAAGCACTTATATCATTCCCTTAGTTCAGGAGGAAAAATCAGCGCCCTGAACTTCAGAGAAAATACAGACAGAGAAATAAAGACCAATAGACAGGGCTTCCAACTCTTCGATCATAATGTATACATCACAGATCAATAGACAGATCCAACTGTCTGACCATTACATACATACATAGTTACCAGAGAGAAGCACCAACATCTGGGTTTTCAAAGCTGCGGGGCTCCTTAGTGGCTGCCCACAGTCTCAAGTGGCCAAACAAACACTTCCAGTGAGTAAGCCCCAAAGCAAAACCTCACCTCAGAGTATATATACACTTTTCAGAGCCAGAGGGCATCACAACCCTTGAGAACCAGTGCCTCATTAGAAATTAACAAAAAGTGTGGACCTTCCTACAAAACAAATCTTCCCTAATCAAGCTTCCTATAATGGGCAGGCCCATTAATGGGTGGGGAAGATCTTTAACTTTCATTAACATAATTAACATTACCTCCAGTAAAATAGATTAAGGAGGACTGGTCCTATAGGTGCTATAAAAACCTAGGAGAGAGCATTGTCATGGAAGGAAAAGGAAGAGAAGGTGAATAAGCCTTTACATACAGGCTACTAATGTGCCAGGTACTATACTAAGGACTTTACAAATATTGTAGTCTACAGGATAGACAGTAGTAAAAGGAAACAATGAGGATGAGCATCAACAAAAGACAACCAGGTTTAGCAAATGTAACACTGCAGATCACTTCTGGGCCTAAGACAGCTGGGATGCCTGCTTGTTCCCTATGGTTCCTAATTTTTTTGGGGGGGGTTATACACCTATTTGGCAATTTATAGACCTCATGTAAGAATGTTTTTAAATGCATAAAATAAAATAAATTGGATTACAAAGGAAATAAATTATATTGAAATGCAGTTATCAAAAGACTTTTTTTTTTTAAAAAGTTCATGTCAAGAACCCCTACATTAAATGGACTGCTAGTTCTGGACCCGTGAGTATTAATTGAGTTAGGTCCTGGAGATGCCTAGACTCTGAAGAGAGAGGTCATGCTCTTTTTTCTCTGATTTTTTCTTATTTTTACTTTTTAAATTTCATTTTCTATTTCTTTCCCCCAGTTCAGAGCCTAGGGCAAAAATCTCTTAAAACTTAGGTCTGTCTCTCCTAAAAAGGGAGCAAAGTGTACTAAATAGATCAGGTCCGGGACAGCTATTTATTTCCTCCGAATAAAAGAAATGCAAAAGACTCACCAGGATACAATGACAGAGACTTAACCATGAAGCAGTAACTTCTAATGCCATAGTATACTCTCCTGATAGGAGAGAAATTAACATTAATCATTAGAAATTAACCTAAAAACCTAAAACATTAATGCTGCAGGCAAAACATGAAACATTTTGCAATGGTGCTGAACAGGCATTTCACCTTCCCCTCACCTCTGCATTATCTGAACAGCTCCTTCAAGGGATATGTTTTCTGGTAAGCCAGGCAAGTGGTTGGGCTCATTCTGTAGGTCTTCTGAGCCCTAAAGAGGTTAAGGAATTAGCCTCACTACAATCCTTTTATGATTCCCTCATTGACTCTTTATCACACAGCCTGTATGAAGGGTTCCAAAATTTCTCTTAAGCCCCCCAGTGCCACCCCACCTCTTAATAAGGAATAAACTATGTAAGGAATCAAGACAATTTCTAGATAATTACTCTTGAAAAGTCTGTCAGGATCACTGCTCAGGAACCTAGCTCAGGGAAAGAAATACATATCTGAAGAGAGAGGATGGGCATTGCTTCTAAATTAGGTTCACCTAGGCAGCATGTGTCAAAATCACCATAACTGCCAGTGATGGGAAATAGGAAAAAAATCCATTCCTGTAGTCCCTTACTGGAAGTACCAGAGAGAAAGAGTTCCTAAGCCACATAATAAGGAGGGAAACAGAATGGAGGATAACTCTTTTTAAGATCTACTGATTAGGTAGCTCTTCCTGGCTCAACTGTCAATCCTCTCTGATGTAGCTTTGAAAACACATTCTGGAAGTAAGAATTTCAACACATGGAACCCAGCCAGAAGCCACTAATTGCACATGTCTTTTCTTAAAGGCTCTACTGGAAAGGGCAAGAGATAATGCATCACAAAAAGAGACCCAGTTCCAAGGACAACACAAGTGGCATTCGAAGAGTTATGCTCTATGGGATGTTCACTATCCAGAGGTGATGGGGGAAGGGTTCCTTCATTATACCCACTCCACTGAGATCATTGATGAACCTGAGAAGGATGTTTTTGTGGAGTAAATAGGGAAAGTTAGAAGCCAGACTGTCAGGAGCTGAGAAATGAGCAGGTGATGAATGAGCAGAGATAGAGAGTAGGAGTTTGGCAGTAAAAGGAAGGCTAGCTTGGGGGTGGAGAGCAGGGAGAATAACAGGATCTAGTGAAGGTTTTTTAAGGATGAGAGACACCTGAGGATGTTTTTAAGCAACAGGAAAGCAGCAAGTTGATAGGGAAGAGATTGAAGATAAGATCAAGAAGGAATCATTAATTGGAAAAACTGCTAGGAATTCTAGAATGGAATTGGACCATTCAAAAAGAGAAATCTTAGTCTTTTGAACAAAAAGGATCAGATCACCCTCTGAGCCTGGAATAAAAGAAAAATCGGCCAAAGATTTAGAAAAGGATTGAAGTGTGGCATAGGGGAGATGAGGGAGCTCATAATGTTTGGCCTTGATTTTTTCATAAAGAGGCAAGATCATCTGGTAAGAGGTAGGGTGGCATTGGACAGCGTAAGAGAAAATTTGGAACTCTTCATTACAGGCTGTGTGGTAAAGAATCAATGAGGGGATAATAAAAGAATTGTAGTGAGGGTTTCTTGGAGATTCATTTAGCTCGGATGAAATATTATAAGATAAATCACAGCTCCATTCATTGTATACAATGGATTCTTTCCTTGTTATGAAATACCTTTTTAAAGCATGATGTCACAGATAAAGGGAGTCTATAGAGTTTTAGAGTCAAGGAAGAACTGGGTTCATGTTCCAACTCTGAAACATACTGACTGTGTGAATGCTTAATATCTCAGGTCTAAGATAATAAATTGCAGAATAGGTGCTAATCTACATTGGTAGAGTGAATTTCCTAATGTAATGAAATCATAGGCTTAGTGAAAAAAAAAGACATACACTAATATGAGTTTGATATGGGTTCTTGATGCATTTCTCCTCTTATGTGCTTCCATTGTCTGCAAATAGGGTAGATACAAAATGTAATTTTTAGTAGTATAATTATGCTTATCTTTTAAAAAAAAACCCCAAGAATAAATGAAACTATTATGTTCCAGAAACTACCTTTAGCCAGTTGTATCCAACACATGTCAAAATAAAAAGTTGACAATTATCTTTTTTATTTCAAATTTGTTTTTTGCAATTAGCAAGCATTTTTTTCCTATCTCGCCTCTCCCCTATCCCAATGAAAAAGAAAAAGAAAAAAAAAAAAGTCAAGCAAAGTAAATTCCCACAGTGGCCATGTCCTGAAATGTATGCCTTATTCTACATTTTGAATACATTGCTTTTCTCAGAGGGGTGGATGGGCAGCACTCTTTATCAGTCCTTTGGAATAGGAGTTGATCGTTATATTCATCAGTATTCTCAAGTTTTTTATTTTTTTGTTTTTACAGTATTTTTGTTCTCATATAAATTATTCTCTTATTTTTTTCAGTCTTCATCAGTTCATAAAAGTCTTCCCAGATTTTTCTGAACTATTGTGTTCGTTTCTCCTTGCAGTCTAGTAATATTCCATTCCTTTAAGTACCATTATTTGTTCAGTCATGCTCAGCTTGTTTAATCTGTTCAGCCATTACTCAAATGAAGAGCATTTCCATAAGCTTCCAGTTATCTGGCACTACAAAAAGGGATGCTACAAATATTTTTGTCCAAATGGGCCTTTTCCTCTTTCTTTGAACTCTTAAGTACCACTAGGTCGATGAGCATGCACAATCTCATGATTTTTTTTGGCATAGTTCTAAATTACTTTCCAGAATGTCTGGATCACTTCACAATCACACAGTTTTTCCCAGCATCCTGTTCAACATGATCAGCTCCACCAACAAGGCATCAACATGCCTGTTTTCACTCACTCTAACATTTTTCATTCTTTTTTGTTATTCTTTGCCAATTCATTTGGTATCTGGTGGATGGAACTGAGTTTCTTGAATTTGCATTTCTCTTATTTTTAATGATTTGGGAACTTTTTTTCACATGATGACAGCCTGAATTTCTTCCTTTGAAAATTGACAATTATCTTCATCCCCTCCCCAAACTCTGGCTTCAGTGCTTCTGTCTCTGACACCACCATTCACTCAGTCTCCCATATTTGAAACCTTGGCGTTATTTTTAACTCTTCATACTCTTAACTCTCATATCGAGTCAGGTACCAAGTCAATGCTACCTCATACCCACCATCCCCTTTCTTTTCCCATTGTCACTCTCCCAGCACAGGCACTTCATTCTCTTTTCTTCTAAACTATCTTTCACATTGCTGCTGGATATATTTTCCTTATTTCATAGAATCAGACATTTGAAAGAGAACTCACAGGCCACCTAATTCAATTTGTGCCTGACCACCATACCTAACCAATGGTCATCCAACTTTTGCTTGAAAACCTCTGATGAGAAGGAACCTACTACCTCAAGTGGCAGCCTATTACACTTTTGGATAGCTGTAACTGTTAGGACCACCAACTACTGACCAACTGCCACCAACAGAAAGACAGACTAAGGAACCCTGAGAATGGCATTACCTCTCAGAACACTGCTCTTGCTTCCAGCCCAGCCTAACCCTCACAGCCATCATCCATAGAAGCAGCTTCTGTGGAGGAAGTGGGGGGTAGTCATTCTAACTAGTGCCAGTCAACTACCATCCATAAGAGAGAGACAGGAAGCAGCATGTGCTAGGCAAGTTAAACCACCCCATCACCACCATATTAACTATCATCCAACCCCAGGCTCTGATGGAGACAGCCCAAGTCAAGACCTTGAACCCAAAAGTCTTTGGAATAGCAGTTTCCAGTCATCAATCTTGAAAGCAACCTCGATGGAAATGTAGCCTGACAATTGCTCCTGCAGGTGCTACAAGCAGAGCTCTTGAAACCTCCTAAAAGAAAGCTCTTGTCACCGAAGTCCTTGGTACTGTCAAATAGTTCAGTATGGTAAAAATGAATTGATTTTTATCATTGGAAATTACATTAAAATAGAGGCATTCTTTGATACTAAACCCAAAGAGCCATGGGACTTTTTTGACTTGCAGCTAAAACTTTCTATATGTGTTTTCTTTCTCATTAGAATGTGAGAGCAGACTTACTTTGCATCCCCGGAATTTAGTGCAGCTCTTTGTACATAGAGAGTACTCAATAAATGCTTCATTCATTCACTCATTAGGCAGTTTTTCCTAATGTTCAAATCTGGCTCTTTTGCTGTTTCTACCCATTGCTCCCAGTTCTCTCTAGGATCAAAGGAAACAAGTCTGATCTTTCTCCTATGACAAAGTTGTGGATACAGTTGAAGATAGATAAAGACTCTCCCACAAGTCTTTTCTCCTCCAGACCAAATATTCCCAAATCCTTAAGCTGATTCTCATGGAATATTATCTGAAAGTCTTTCACCATCCAGCTTTCTCTTTTCTGGGTGCTCTCCAATTCATCAATGGCCTTCCTAAAATATAGTGCTAAGGACTGAATGCAGAATTTCAGGCTTAGTCTGATCAGGACAGAATACAGGACAAGTACTTAGATGATCCTGGACTTACACCTCTCATGATGCAGCCTTAGACTGCACTGGAATATGTTTGACTGCTGTTACACTTTTTGATTCATATTTAGCTTGTAGCCAATTAAAACTCTAGGGTATTTTCAAATGGCTACTGTTTAACCACTTCCTCATGCAGTATTTCAGTTGATTTTTTAAAAACCCATGTCTAAGACTTTACATTTCTCCATATTAAGTTTCATTCTATTAGATTCAGCCAAAAAGAACCGAAAACTTACAGCCTAGTGTTCTAGCTTGCAGAGATATTTTTGGATCCTAACTCTGTCATACACATTAGTTATCCAAACTGGCTTTGTGCCATTTCTGAATTTGATTCATTGATAAAAATGTTAATCAAAAAAAAAAAACCACAGGGCCTCACCAAGCATGGATTCCAAAGGCCCTGAACCAGAAACAGGGCCTCAGCAACTACATCAGGCTCTTCTTTCAGTACTCTGAGATGTAGTTCATTTGGGTCTGGTTACTAGAACTAGAGCGGTCAGGTGCTTTCAGTATCTCCTTATTTGTCTTGAGTTTCAATTCCCTACTGGCCATTTTTGTTGTTGTTCCAGTCCAAAGTCATTCTCTTGAGGAAGAAATCAGAAGCAAAGTAAGAGATGAGCAGCCCATCCTCTTTGCCCTACCACTTGTTACTGACCCATCTACCTCACTCTATATCAAAATCCATTTTAAACAAATTCTTAACACACAGTCATATCCTATATATAATTAGCACTCAAGTTAATAAAAGAACTTTAATTTGGTGGTATCATAGATTTCCAGATATAACTTACCTAATAGGTTATAATTCATTAAAATATTTTTTATTTAATAATAATAGCTAATATTGACCTGGCATATTATTAAGGTGTACAAAGCACTTTACCAATACCTCATTTGATCTTTACAACAACCTAGGAGTGGGTGCTATTATTTTCCTTATTTTACAAATGAAGGAAATGAGGCCAATAGAGGTTAAGGGACTTGCCAAGGTCACAGAGCTATTAAGTGTCTGAGCCTAGACGTGACCTCAAGTCTTCCTGATTCCAGGCCCAGGATTTTATCCACTATGCCATCTCTCCCTTTTTCCTTCCTTTTTCTCCAGGTCTTTCCTTCTCTCACCTAAGTTGAAAATCTAGTGGTTACTCTCAGGCTGACCCTACTGTTGATCTATAGAGAAGCTTTGACTTATTCCAGGTCAGAACTGGGCTGATTTGCCTCTCATTAGGCAGCATGGTGGCTTCTTGCTTCAGGAAGGCTCATAATGTTGTTTTCATATTTAAGTGTGGACACCCAATTGGCTTTGCCCTAGTACTGCAGCTTAGAACTTCCAACTCAAGCTATCCACCAGTCTCAGCCTCTCCAGTAGCAAAGATTACAGGACTGTAACATCATGTTTGATACTAATATATTTTACAAAGTAATGATAGATATAATATTAAATGCTAACCTAGTAATAATATTATACACATATAAAAAGCATGACTATCAAACATTTCTATGATTTTGTTGGGATATGGAATAACTTCCCTAATGCAGATGGCATTCTGTGCATGACTTATCTACTAAATCCTAGGCAGTTACCTGGGTTACATAGAGCCTAGTCAGTGCCTAGGGTCATACAGCTAGTAAATGTCAAATTGAGCCCAAGTCTTCCTGATTGCAGGGTGAAACATCAGCAGTCTTAAATATGCAGACAATACCACTCCAATGGCAGAAAGGGAAGAGCTAAGAAGCCTCTTGATAGAGGGTGAAGGAGGAGAGTGTCAAGGGTGGCTTGAGGCTCACCATCAAAAAAATTAAGATCTTGGCAACTGGTCCCACCACTGCCTGGCAAAGAGAATGGAAGCAGGATCAGATTTTATCTGGTGAGGCTCAAAGATCACCATAGATGATGGATAATTAAATTAAAAGATACTTGATCCTTGGAGGAGGGCTGTGGCAAATCTGAACAGCACACGGTTCATCTGGTCAAAGCCATGCTTTTTCCAGGAGTAACATAAAGCTGTGTGGGAGTTGAACTATAGGAAAGTTGATTGACAATATTTGAACTGTAGTGCTGGAGAAGCTTTTTGAGAGTCTTAAATAGTAAGGAGATCAAATCAGTCAACACTTAAAGAAATGAAATCAGTCTATTCGCTGCAAAGTCAAATGCTAAAGCTTAAATACTTTGGCAACAGAAGGAGAAGAAAGGACACATTGGAAAAGACCTTGATGCTGGAAAGACTAAAGGCAAAAGAAGGAGACAGCAAAAGATGAAATGGATAGATATAATCATGGAAGCAATGAATGTGAGCTTGGACAGACTTCAGGAAATAATAAAGATAAAAGGGCCTGATGTGTTATGGTCCATGGGGTCACAAAAAGTTGGACACGACTGAACAACATCTTTAATAACATGATGATTACATATATAGGCTATCTGAAAATAAGCTACCAAAAATTAAAAATATATATTTCTAGTTCTGAAGTCTTTCTATTCTGCCTGAAGTCTGCCTCCCCAACCCCTTCAGAAGGCAAAGAATACAATACTCATAATACATATTAAGTCGCACAAAACATACTTCCATAATAGCCATGTTAGGGGGGAGCAAAAAAAAAAAGTGAAAGAAAATATGCTTAACCCTGCATGCAAAGTTCAGCAGTTGTCTCTCTGGAGGTCAAGAGCATTTTTTATCATGATCCTTTGAATTAAATCCACCAAGATTTTTGAGACATCTTGGACATATCATAAATTCTATACCTTGTAATGCATTTTTACATTATATTTTACCTTCACAACAATATGAGGAAGACAGGGTGGAAGGAAAGGTGTGTATCTATCATTCAACAAATATTTCTTAAATATTTATCATGTGCCTGGCAGTACACTAAGTATTGAACATACAAAGAGGTGAAATCAAGGTCTCTACCTTAAGGAACTCACATTCTTAGGGAAAAGACAACATATAACAACCATGTACATACAAGATATAGACCGTATACCCTAAAGACATATATATATATATATATATACACACGAAGGAAAATCCCAATGCAAACCAAAATATTTACAGCCGCACCTTTTGTGGTAGCAAAGAACTCGAAAGGAGGTAGATGTCCATTAATTGCAGAATGACTAAAGAAATTGTAATATATGAATGTAACATATGCGAATAAACGTAACGGAATATTATTGTGCTGTAGGAAACAACAAAAATGATGAACACAGAGAAACATGGAAAGACTTACCTGAACTGATATTAAGTAAGCAGAGCCAAGAAAACAACATACACGATGACTTTAATAATATAAAGGGAAAGAACTACCAAAAATATTTGGAAAAGTGAATGTTGCAAAACTACAAAAGACAAGGATGTTCCCAAAGAGAAGACATATGAAAAAACAGCTCCAGCCACTTCTTTGCAAATTGTAAAGTAGAATATTATATGTATTTTTAGATGCACGGTTGGATTTTGCTGCCTCTCTTTTTTTTTTTTATTATTTGTTATATGGGATGGCTAGGAAAGGTTGAGAGGAAGAATACTGGGATAAACTTATGCAATGTAAAAACAAAAAATACCCCTAAAACTAGTTTTATAAAAAGATATTTAGTATAAACGGGATTTAATGGTATGGAATGGAGGGGAGCATGGACCAGGAAAGCCTTACTGAAGAAGGTGGGTCTCGATGGGTCTTTTTCCAAAGCAATGCATTCGATTTATGCGTATTCCCTGCTCCCACCACACACAAACAAATAAATATGTGCCCTGCTTTCCAGCAATGAGCAAGAATTTAAAGCACAAACTATTTTTGGAAGTGTCTGCTCAGGGATAGACTAAAATAGGAACTTCGAAAGACCTACAATTCTACACTCTATGTAGCCTAAGTCTCACCTAAGGTCACACAACACAGGTAATAATGATAATTAGCAATATTGATAATAATAAGCATTTATATGGCGCTGTAAAGTTGGCAAGGAAACATGTTCTTACAAGAAGCCTGGGAGAAAGGTGCTGTTATTAGCCCCATTTTACAGATGAGGAAAATGAAGCAGGCAGAGATTACGTGACTTTGCCCAGGTTATATCGCTAGTAAGCATCATGGGGACTGGATTTGAACTCAGATCTTCCTACCTCCGAGGCCGCGCTCTAACCAGCTAGACCTCTAAGAGCGCAGCGGGTTCCGACGCAAGACCAGGTGCGCAGAGCGAGGAGGCAGCGCAGGAACACTTTCTGCGCCTGCGCAGGCCCCGCCCACAGAGAAGCCCCGCCTCCCTGGGCTCGCGCGCGCGCCGAGGGCCGCTTGGGACCGGCTCGCTCCGTCTCCTCCTCCTTCCGCCCCACGTGGTGCGGCCGCTGTGCACAGCCGAGGTCCGCACCGCGCGCGCGACTCTTCTGAAGCTGTCCGCCTGGGCTCGTCACGGCCCTCCGGCCATGGGAAACCCAAAGAGGAAAGCCCTGAAAGGAGAGGGCGAGGCCGCCGTGGCCGGCCCTGCGAAGAGGCCTCGCGGGGAAGCCTTCACCGGGCAGCAGTTTAAGACCCAGCTCAAAGACCCTCAGACTGCGGTGTCAGGTTAGCATCCTGGGCTGCGGGGGTCGGGGGTCAGGGATCAAAGGGCGGGCGAGGGGGCGGGGCTCCCGCGGGCACGTGGTGCGTGCGCCCGCCGCCTAGTGGGCTACGTCCTCTGCCGGCTCTCCTGGGACTCCTCTGAGACCGTGCCGAGCCTCCGCCAGCGCCCACGCTGCCCAAGGGCTGCACCGAGACTTCCGCACGGGTTCTGCTTCCTCCGCTGTGAGATTAGATTAGATTAGATTATCTCCGAGGACTCTTTCAGTTTTGGGGTCCCCTGTCCGTCAGTCCTCCCCTCAGCTGTCACGTGGATCTGATCGTATAGCCCCCCGCTCAGTGGCTCCGTCACCTCCAAGACCCAATACGAACTCCTGTGTTGGGAGATTCAAAGGCTTCAATCCCCGGGTCCCTTCCTACACTGTAAATCCCTCCTTGTCCTCCGCAGGGCAGGGGCCATTGAACCCTCTGCTCCAGACTCCTCTCAAAGTCCCACCTTCTTCTACAAGGTCCTCCTTAGACCCTTCCCTCCCCATTTTATCCTGTACACGGAATGGTTTGCACGTTAATATGTGGGTGATACCAGTAGTAGAACTATTCCGGCTTGTAAGATTACACACGTCCGGTGCCTCTGCTGCTTCTTCCCGTCCCTCGGGCAGAACGATCGTCCCTTCTGCTGGACCTGGACTTGATGTTGTCTCTCCCCTGAACTTGACCTTTCATCTTGCACTGCTGTGCTTACAGGAAAGCTCTTGTCCTTACCTGGATTCTTCCTCGCGGAAGCCTTCACCCTGCAAGTGTCTGCGTTGTATCTTCTAGTAGACTCTAAACCTCTTGAGCTGATGCTGTTACTTGTTTGTTTCATCTATATCCAGTGCAACACAGTAACTTATGTAGAGTAGGTGCTTAACAACTGTTTGTTGAAGTGACTTGAAGTGCAGAAAAAGATAAAGATAGTTTTCGTCAATCCGAGATTTTAAAAAATGCATTTTTACTTATTTTGTTAAGTATTTTCCAGTTCCATGTAAAAATTTTTAATATTCATTTTTTTGGAATTTTGAGTTCCAAATTATTTTCTTCCCTCCCCTCCCCCACCCTTGAGAAGGCATGCGATATATATTGCTTATACATGTGAAGTCCTGCAAAACATTTCTATATTAGCCGTGTCACAAAAGAAAACACACAAGAAGATGAAGTTTTTAAAGTATGCTTCAATCTGCATTCAGAGTTTTATCAGTTATCTCTCTAGAGGTAAACTACATTTTTCATTATGGGTCCTAGACTTGATGAGAGTAGCTACATCTTTCACAGTTGAGCATCATGCACTATTGCTGTTACTCTGTACAATGTTGTCCAGTTCTACTCATTTTATTCTGAACCATTTCATGTAAGTTTCCCCAGGTTTTTCTGAACCTGTCCTGCTTATCATTTCTTATAGTGCAATAGTTTTCCATCCGAATCATATACAACAACTTTTTTTAGCCATTCCCCAATTGATGGGCATCCCCTCAATTTCCAGTTCTTTACCATCACAAAAAGAATTTCCATCAATATTTTTGTACATAAAGGTCTTCTTCCCTTTTTTATGATTGCTTTGGGTTATAGACCTAGTAGAGATTGCTGGGTCAAAGGCTATACACAGTTTTAAAGCCCTTTGGACATAGTTCCAAATTGTACTCTGGAATTGTTGGACCAGTTCACAACTCCACCAACAGACAAAATTTTTGAGATTCCAGGATGCTAAAGGCAAACTTGGTCATCTTCTTTTTACAGATAGATGGAGCAGTAAATAGAATCCTGGACTTGGAATCAGGAAAACCCAAGTTCAGATCTTGTCTTAGACACTTAAGTAGCTTTGTGACTCAGAACAAATCACTTAACCTCCAATTTCTTCATCTCTGAACAGGGAATGATAATAGTTCTTAGTTCTCAAGGTTGTTTTGAAAATCAAATGTGATAATCTACTTAAAGTGATTTCCAAGCCTTAGAATAATATAAATTTTTTCTTAATTTTATTCTTTATTCCCCATTCCCAAAGTTCCCCATAGTTTCCTGTTTCTTAAGCCCCAACTTTGGTGCTGTTCCTGACCATCTCATCCCTCAAAGTTCTCTATAAGTCAGCATTACCTGCCTTTCCTCTCTTTGCTTCCAGATGGAATTTTCATTCCCTCATTATAATTTCTCAGTCATGGAAAAGCACTCTTGAATAATCTTAGTCACACTAATATGTGAATGACTAGGTCATAGAATTATAGTCACCTTAGAAAGTCTACTAGTGTAATAGAGTTTCTTTCTTTTTACAGGTGAACAGAGGCCAGGGAGGTTAAATGACTTACTCTGGAGTATTTATATTTTTTAAAGGGGAGATTCCTGTTAATCCACATACCTCTTAATTGGCAGGGTTTCAGACAGTGTTACAAAATGAAAGGGAAAAAAATCAGGTTAAGTAGGAGGAAACACTAGGGTTTGTGGACTTCTAACTTGCCTGGTCAATACCTCTAAACTGTCCCGACCTTTCTCCCTTTACTTTTGAGTCTACAGATTCTCTAAAAGCTCTTAATTTTTTCCCCCATGGTGGTTCCCATTGCAGTAGGTCTGGTAAGGTGGGAAAGGGGCTGGGAGAAGCATTGAGTTGTGTAGTATGTAGTGTGTTTCTGAGTTAAAGGTTACTTTTATTAATGTCTGTGTAACTTTTATTTCAGCTTTGGAAACTTTTATTTCCACTGCCAGAATGTTACCACAAACTGGACTATATGATGTTGTGGAAGGATATATAAAAATTTCTGTTGAGTGTTCAGAAATTTTCCAGCTTCTAAGTGGAGAGAAAAGAACTGAACATGAAGTAAGTTTCACTTGAACATTCATTACAAAGAAAAAATGACTTACCCTGCATCAGGGTTGGTATGTGAGATATGGTGTATTGCATCTGAATATACATAATAAGACTTGATTTTTACCTTTATCATCGTGGTTCCTCAATCCATACTTTTTTTATTTATGACCTTTAAAAAGTTTTATTGATGTTTTTTGCTTTTATTTCATGACCATTTTCAGATACACCCCACTCCTCCCAGTAAGCTTTACCCAGTAACGGTCATAAAGTCAAAAAAGCAACCCTGGTTCCTTCTATTTTATGAAAGGAGGATAATGCAATTCCCCTCTTCTCTGGGACCATTCTTGGTCGTTATAATACAGAATGGCCATTTTTATTTTATCATTCTTTCCATTTATGTTATTGTAGTCATTGTGCAATATGTTTCCTTGGCTGTGCTTACTTTATCCTACATTGGTTAATATAAATCTTTCTGTGTTTCACTGAATTCCTCATATTCATTGTTTCTCATTGGACAAATATTCTATTATACTCACATACTACAGTTTGTTTACCTGTTCTTCAGAAGATGCACACCGCCTTTGTTTTTAGTCCTTTGCTATGACAAAAAATGTGCTGCTGTTAATATCTTGATCTACGCGGGACTTTTATTCCTAATGCCCAGGAGTAGGATCTTTGGGCCAAAGCATATGAACATTTTAATCAGTTTTTTTTTTAGCAAAATTGACTACTGTTTTCTGGAATAGCTGGACTGATTCATTGCACCATCAACAATGTATTATTCTGCCCATCTTCCTGTAGACCTCAAACGTTGACTCTTTATCTTTTGACATTTTTGTCATTTTCGTCAGTGTGAAGTAAAACTTCAGAGTTGTTTTAATTTAGACATCTATTTTATTATTGGTGCTTTGGAGCACTCTTTTATATGGCTGGTAATGGTTTGTAATTGTTTTGAAAACTCTTTATATCTTTCTGTTAGTTAAGTCTTAGGGATATTCATGTCTTTGAAAGTTGTGTTTGTCCCTCGTTTTCAAAGAGGACCATGCCATCAGAGAAATGATGACATGACTTGCACTTGACCTTATTTTGAGTGAGGGAGGGCTGTGCAGGTCACCAGTCTCACTTCTCCTCTGGAGCCATCTGGATCCAGTGATCTGATATTTGAAAGTATTCTTGTGATGAATAGCAATTCCTTGGTATTATTGTAGTTTAGTGGAATAGCATTTTATTAAAGGTTGGTTTGAACATTACTAATTGTAAATACAGAGGACAAAAGATAGTTAAGAATAAGGACACAGATTTTAAAAACCAGCAATATTTCACACATTTTAGAAATAAATCGAGTTGACTTTGGTCTCTTCAGGATTCTAAACAGTTGAAAATTTGATTTTGGGATCCTTGGTAAACTATTTGAAATCTCGAGTATGTGTAAGAATCTTTAACTATTAAGATACCAGATAATAAGAAACAGCTATAATCAGGATGGGTTTTTTTTTGGTTCAGAAAGGAAATAATGAAATTTATGAAAGTCTTTAATTTTTGTCTTTGCAGAAGATATTAATATTTAAAGCTTTAGAAGCCATATTACTGCGAACAGCAGGTGATCTTTCTCATTTTCATGTTGTGGGAACTAATATCATGAAAAAAGTTATGAATAGCCATATGAAGCTGATTTATGAATCACTGAACGCTTCAAGCTACAAGTAAGTCATTCGCCATATGTTAACAGAACCTGGGCTATTCTAACTTTTGTTTTTGCTATTAATGAGGACCTTTTGCCTTCAGACTTTCCTAGTAAAAATCTATTTGTCATTTTAGTTGGCTGCACTGAGTACTATTTTCCCATCCCCTTTATCTTTTTCCAATTAATCAAGATATACTTATGAAACACTATTATTTGTCTGCCATTATTTTAAGAACTTTGGTGGTACAACAAACAAAAGCTTCTATCTTGTTTCTGGAAACATATATATGTGAAATCATTACTGAAGTAGACCATTATCTAATGAGCCAAAGTGTGCAGCATATAAAGTTAAAGATTGGAGCAGTATGGGAGTAGAAAGACATGAAACTTGGTTTTAGACGACCTGGGTTTGAGTTTCAGGTGTCCTACTTGCCCTTTCTGTCCCTGAACAAGTCATTCAACCATTTTTGGCCTTTATTTCCTCATCTGCAAAATGAGTATTAGACTAAATAATTTTTAAAGTTTCTCCTCCTACAGTTTAAGATTCTACACTACTAGTCATGTAACTATTATTTTACAGCATAGTATCTTCTTCTTATGGAAATTTGTGCTATCAATGGATATTTTTCCTTTTTATCTCCCAGAGACAGAAATAAACTCATGATTATTTACATAAGGTGCATATACCCATTCTTGAAGTCTCAAGGCAGTATATCATTATAACCTGATGTCCTTTGCCCTCGGTTTTCCCAAAAATAGGAGTTTCTATTTATGGCATTTTGGAGTCGGAAGGAATCTTAGAGTTCTGGTCCAACCACAGCATTTTACAGATGAGGAAGTGTAGGCCCAGAGGAGGGGAAGTGACTTAGCAAAGGTCAGACAGTTAGTAAGTTGAACAAGTACTTGAAACTAGGCAGGTGCCAAATACAGTGATCTTTCAGTTGAACCATTTTACCTCTCTCCATGCACACCTTTCCCTTTTTTCCCATTTCTCCTTCTGACACTGCTGCTACCCTGGTTCAAGCCCTTATCACTTCAGCATCTGGACCATTGCAGTGGCCTTCTGGTTGATCCTCTTGCTTTAGCTCTCTTCATTCCAGGCCATCTTTCATTCTGCTGTCAAAACGATTTTCCTTAAGCCTGAGTCTGACCACGTAAATTTCAGTGACTCTCCATCTTCTCCAGGATCAAATGCAAGATCCTCTGGCATTTAAAACTCTTGATAACTTGGCACTTTCCTACCTTTCCAGGCTTCTTACACCTCATACTCCTCCGTGTAATCTGCGATCCTGTGATACTGGCTGTCCCCTGTGCCTGGAATTCCCTCCCTCCTCATCCTTGTCTTCTTTGAGTCTCAGCTAAAATCCCACTTTCTGCCTTTCCCAGGGGCTGCTTTTTTGCTTTTCTTTCTATTCCAAGCATTTAGCACAGTGCCCGGTACGTAGTAGGTGCTTAGTAAATGCTTGTTATTGACTGATGAGCTGACAGTGCTTCAAAGTTAATACACTTTGCACTCAAGACTTCTTTTCACTCTGAGAGCATGTGTACCTCTGCTATTTTGAATTAACTTTATATTTTTTTTATTGTACACATAGAATGAGTCAAACCTGCTTGAACCTCATGTCAGCTATGGTGGCGCAGGGTCCAGATGCTGCCAGGGATTTCTATAGCCGTTTTGATTTCAATAAAAACTCGTTGTATGGTTTGGTGAAAATAAGAAGTCCAAAGGTAAAGAACATTTAACATATGCTTTTAACATTCCTTTTGAATAGTCTATATTTTCTTTTAAAATGTTTACTTTCCTTTCTCTTGATTTTCCTCTGTTCCAAACTAAGATGTGGTAGTTATGTGAAAAGGGTGTATTTTGTGAACTTTGGGGGTGTTTGGGACTGTATTTGACACAGGCTAGTCTCTTGGTAGTTTAGGTTTGATATTGGAACAAAATGAGGCACTCATGGGTCGTTCAGCAGTCAACAAAAGAAGATTTACTTAGTCTTATTCAGAGACTAGGCAATAAGTATAGGCATTGAGAATCCTTTGAATTGATTTAACTGAGCAAATCTCCCATCTCAGTCCACCAGCCAGGCATCTCAGAGCCTCTCCAGCTCCTCAGGGCCACTTTGTACTCGGACAGTAAAGAAGCGATATCAACAGTTTGAGTCTTTAGTCCTCTGAGGCAACCAAGTCGTGAGGAAGATCTTCATAACTTTTAAGAAAAAAGTAGCCCAGCTTACATGGGGAAAGGGTTATGATATTGTTGCTACCAAGTGAGTCAATGATGTTGAATTATTCCTTCTTTTTCAGGTAACAAAAAAAACTCTAAACCAAGTTTTGTTATTTTGTTTGTTTGTTTGGAGCTCCCCTTTTACCCTTCCTTCCTTGGTCTGGAATCAGGGAAATTGCTTAAGTATTGTAGAAATTGCTTGTTAAACTGAAAACTCACTCCTAACCAGGATTAAGCCAGAAATTGTAGAATGGATGAATGGACTTTATCCATACTGCCCAAGTTGGCCAATCCTAAATTGACAGAAGGGAGGTATTCAAGGAAAGAAAGGCAACTTCATTTTGAAGTCATATTGGGAAGCAGATGTTCTATGTGTAGCAGATGGAAAAAATGCAACTCTCTGGGCAGATTCTGGTAGCCTGGTGTGAAGCGTAGTCCTAGGATGAGTATGTGTAGAATGATTTGGATGAGATTTCCCATATTCCCACCAGTCAGAGCTCAGCCCTAGGATGGAGTCCTAAAACTGAATGGATTAATTCTTTCATATGCACTTCAGATTTCCATGCCCTTGGATATTATTTCTGAATTTATGTACTCTTTGCTTATATATAATTACACTTAAAACATCTACACACACAGCCTAGATGGGAAGCAGAGGGGGGAAAAGGAAAAGAAGGTTTGGGGTCTGGTGTCAGGATGCCTAGGGAAGGTGGTATCAGGGGTAAAGGATATATAATCAGGGACCTTGTGGCGCAGATCTTAGAATCCAAGGAGTTAAGCTAGCTTGATATTAGTAGCTTAGTATCTCAAATTATGGTTTAGAGATTTATAAGGTTGAGTTTATAGTGTGGCAGAGTAAGGAGTTGACCACCCTCATGTCGATAGTTGCTCCTCAGCTTGCTACTTCACTCATTACCATGTTTATTCTTACCATTTTGAATTCTAGGGTTGTCCAGGGTGTGTTTGGATATTTCCTTATTAATTACTAAAATTGAAGCACTTCTCATTAATTAGCTTGGAACCCTACCTAGGATTATTAAATATTAAGCACATCATTATTAAATTTTAATATTGGACAAATTGAAGAAGCTTCTACTACTATAAACAGTTGTTCTTCACCTCTGTATATGTGTGGTGTTAATAACATATACACACATGTAAATGTAGATATACCAATTCTAACCTTATTTACTGAATATGAACTTTTTTTGAGAGCCATACTCTTCTCACTTCTGGAGGAAATGTCAGGGCTTTGTACTGTCCTAGTCTGTATTTTCTGGGGTCCTTCCACTTTGTTCTCTGGTTCTTCAAGGATCCCAGGGTGGTTCAGTCCAAGGAGATGCAAACTTTTAGCAGCCCTTAAACAGTCTGATCATCTCTTTCCTAGACTGAGCCTTTTGGTCTCTCGACTTTGGTTTTGACTCTAAGCAACATGTTTACAGACTTGTTCCTGTGTGGTAATTGAGGGTACAGATGCTGGCCCTGTTAACTGGGAGGATCTTCATATTTAGAATGATAAAGCTGTAGGCCCACCTTGGCCCCTCAACCCTGTCCTTGTCACTCATCCCCAAGCTGAGTCCTAGACACAGCTCTTAGATATCTCAGAGCTACCAACCCTCCCTGGTCTGTGCCCATGGGTTGAAACCAAGATCCTGCTCTGACTATTAAGCTGCTGGTCTACCCCTGGTCTTTATTTGCCTAGTAGTTGAAACCAGAATCCTACTCATGTTTCGGAGCTTCAAAGCCGCAGTCCCAGCCTTAGTCTAAACCTGGGAGTTGAATCTAGGGTCCTGCTGGCCTACCCTTACTCCACAGTTCTTGCCTTGATCACTTGCCTGAGTTGATTTTATGATCTTGTCCTGGAAAAATGACCTACTGTGTTTTGTTGGAGGGATTGTGGGCTCTCTTGGTTCTTCAGCTCCACTCTTTTTTTTTCTAGTCTTTTCAAATAGCTTTATTTACAGATTACTTTTTTAGTTCCATCGTTTTCCTTTGTGAGTATTGGTTTATCCTTGTTACTGCTTTATAGTATTATCACTCTCAGTATGGGGGGCATGGGGTGGTGGCAGTGGTGGTTGATCTTGGCTAAACATTAACCCAAATATTTTAAGCTTTCTTTGCAATGGAGTGACTGTAAAGGTCAAGGATTCCTTTATAGGAAAGGCAAATTCGGAAGCAAATCTCCATAGGAAATCACTGGCCCTGGTAGTTCTCTTCGAGCTCAGAGAACTTGCTATGGTGTGGCATGTGATGGTGAGTGATCATTCACGGAAGGTGAAGAAATGATTTCTTTTCCTGAAGTAAGCTAGTTAATTTTTAGAGCATTTTTTTCCCCTGTGGAAACCAGTCCTATTAATATTATCTAAAACTAGGTAGAATGAAATCCTTGGAAGTCATAACTTCAGGGAAGGTTTTCATGGTTGTTCGGTGTGTGCAGGCTTATGTCTCATGTTTGCAGCTGTTGTTATCGCTGTGGTTGATGGGTTCTGCCCATGGGAGTTGGAAGTGTGAATGATGGGTTTATAAGAAGACTCTAAAACTATTCCAGATGGCTCTGTTCCTCCCCAGTCCCCCCGTGGAATTTCTGTTCTTAAATAGAAAACATGAAATTGAACATTTTTATTATTTAGTGAGAATATCCATCAGGCATATGTCTTAGCAATAGGTTCTTTAAGTGTTTCTTTTCTTTTGACAAATCGGCTTCTTCTGCCATCTTCCAGGTGCTCTGATAGCTTCAAGTAAGCCCTCTCCTTAGTGAGCATTAAAAGCAGGTGAAGATTTACAACAGATTTTATTTTAAAACCATGTCATTTGAAGTAGAAGAAACTATTGGTAGTCTATTTAACCGAATATTACTTTATTTTTTGTAGCAAGCTTCTCTTAGATTTAAAAATTTTCAAAAATTATTGTATTATATTACCCATACATCATAAGATTTAGAAGTAGAAGAGGTTTTAAAAATCAACTAGGCCAGCCCCTTCATTTTGTACATGAGGAAATTGAGACAGAGATATTTAAATTATTTCTAATGTGGAGAAGGAGAATGAAGAGAGTTGGAATGAGAAAGATTAAAAATGAGAATTCTCTGTAAGAAATAATTTTAGGGGCAGTGGCTGTAGCTAATGCTAGTGGATAGAGAGCACTAGTCCTGGAGTCAGGAAAACCTGAGTTCAAATCCAGCCTCAGACACTTATGAGACTGGGAAAGTCACTTAACCCCAATTGCCTCCAAAAAAAAGTTATAAAAAATACTTTTAGTGGCCTAAAGAATTAATTCTTTAATTGAGTGAAAGATTGACCACAGCTACAAGATGAAAGTGTTTTTAAAGAGTACTTCTGAAAAAAAGTGTAGGTATTTTAGTGGATTTGAAAACTCATTGTGAATTAGCACTTAAGAAGTTAATGACATGTTAGTCTCCATTAAGAAAGGATTTAGTCCCCAACGTTAGGGATATGAGAGTCCCTAGATCTTTTCAGACAATATCAGTCAGGGTAAGATGAAGAGAATATTGAAGAATATTATGATCATGCCACACGAAGGAATTGGGATGTTTAGCTTGGCAAAGAGAAGACTTGAGGGTGGGGGTTCTTAAAGTATATGTTGATAATTGTATTCTCATATAATTGGTTTCTTATGTAATCCAATGAATTTTATTTTATTCTTTTAAAAATATTATTCACCAAAGGTATCCATGACATGAAACAGGTTAAGAACTCTGCTTTAGGGGAACATGATAGCTATCTTCAAGTATCTAAAGAAAAGTCTATCGTGCAAGAGAGATAAGATTTATTTTACTTGTACCCACAAGGAGAAGGGAAAAAACAAAGACTCATTAATTGGAAAAAAAAAAAATCTTTCCTTTTAAAGCAAACTTGGTCACTGTAGGGAATGTGATAGAGTTGTTAAAGGTATAGTAGGATTACTCAACAGCAATATTTGCCTAGCTAATTATGTAATGTGAATTTGTAGTAAGGAGAATCATCTCAATTTTAGGCATTTCTCCGGCAACACTCAGCTCAGCATTTCTCATTTCAAACCATTTTCTGAAAAAGCATCCTCTTTATAACATTGAAGACTTTTCTTGAAGACTCCTGGTGATGACAACTCCTTCTTTGTTGGAATAGTCTCAATGGTTATGATTGTTTTTCTTCTAGAAAGCCTAGATCTGGCTCTTTGCAACTTCTACCCAGCCCTCCAGCTTTTGCCTTATGGTGTCAAGTGAACAAATCTGTTTCTTCTTCTGTGTGACAGGTCTTTGAATACTTGGACAGTGATCACCAGAGACTTCTTTTTTCTAGATTAACTCTCCCCGGTTCTTTCAGTTAATATTTATGTGGATTGATTGCAGGATCCTTAACTAGTCACTCCTTGCCTAGATGCTCTTTTGCTTATCAGTGTCCTTCCTGAAAAGTGAACTCCCAGAACTACTTCTGATCAGAGCAGATAGCAGAACTAGATCCTCCCTAATTGTGGATGCTGTTCCTTTTTTAATATAATCCAATTAGCTTTGGCCACCACACCGTAGTGCTGATTGATATTTGTAGTCCACTAGAGCTCCCAAATCTTTTTCAGGTGAGTTGCTATCTAGTCCCACTTCCTTCCTCATGTGTTTGTGAAGAGGATTTTTTTAACCCATGTGTACATATACAAACACACATACATACATACATACATATATACATATATACATATCTGTGTTTTAGAATCATCAAGAGGCATCCTATATAGTATTTTAAGGCTTAGAGTGAGGAGACCTGAGCTCTAGACCTCGTTCAGAAACTTACTAGCTTTGTGACCCTGGGTAAGTCACTCACCTTTGTACCTCTCTTTCTTTATTTCTGAAAAGGGTAATGCAGGCACTGTTATCCTTACCTACAGGACTTTTTTGAGGAAACTGCTTTGTGTATCTTTAAAAAGCCATATAGATGTGATCTGTATAGTTTCTTACGTTATGAAGTAGACTATGAGTAATTTAAAGAGAAGGAATTACAATTTTCTTTGTCTTCCTAACACTTCACAGTAGCTACTGGGTTATTACGCTCAGAATTGTGGGCCATGATATTGGCTAGCCTTTCCTTCAGTGGGCTTTAAGAACTTTGTTTGTAATGCGTTGTGAACACTAATCTTCGAAATTGCCTGTGGTGTAGAAAAAGCACTGGAATAGAATTTCAGAAACGAGGTATCTTCAGCCCAGTACCACCAATGACACAACTTTGTGACCTTTTAACTCTTGCTTAAAAAGAGTCCTTCAGTACTTCTTTGGAAGTCCTCAACTGCCAAACGGCTCATTCAGTATTATGATGTTCTTATGAGGGGGAAAAATTTAAAAACAATAACAACTATGAAAGAATACCTCACCAAAAAGTTTGCTAATATGGTTGCCTTAATAGTCCCACTAGGATCCTTCCATTTTCTATTCAAAATATATATACAAGAGGTTTCCACTGTCTCAGAAGTCTGGCCTGGGTGCCATTGTTCATTGGCAGTTTTATATGAAAAAATCTGTACTTTTTCCTGACATTGATTATCATACTTAATAAAAATAAAATATTACCTCTTTACTGTATTATCAAAAGCTGAGCCAGTTTTCCCATTCTGTTGAGAACAGTTTCCAGTGGCAGGTGGCGTAGTACAATGCCAGGAGTCTTTTGCCCCATAAGTAGTTTTGCTGCCTTCAAAAATTTGAGGAGAGCTATTGAAAAAGAAGGGTATGTAGGGGTCCTGTTTTAAATTGTTTATTTCTTAAGAGGACCGAAATTAAGCAAGAAAGAGGAAAAATGAGTAAGAAGATTAGAAAAAAAGCGAGACATCACAAGGAAAAAGTGTCCATTTCTTTTCAGTGACAGTTTCACTGACATCACAGTGCTGAGGATTATCAGTTATTGAACTCAGCAGAGTGGGCATGGTCTCATAGGACCACAGATTGGATCTGGAAGAAAGTCTTTAGAGGGCCAGGTATGGTGGTGTATGCTGGTAATCCCTGCTCTTTGGGATGCTGAGAATGGTGGATTGTTTGAGTTTGCAAGTTCTGAGCTGCAGGTTTAGGGCTAATGCTGATCCTCTGCTTGCACTATCTGGCAAATGTATGATGAGCCCCTGGGAGTGGGAGCCACCAGGCTGCTTAATTAAGGAAGGGTGAACCAGCTTGGGTCAAACATACAAAAGTTCAAAACTTTCATGCCAATCAACAGTGAGATGGATTCATGAGTGGCAGCTAGTCTGGGCAAGATAGGTCAATCTTGTCTCCAAAAACAAAAAAAACCCGAACCCTAAGCCAAAGACAAATCCTCAACCACCTTACATGTATTCTATATATTCTTCAAATGATTTGTCCATGTCACATGTGGTAATTGGCAAAGCTAGGCTTCTAATCCAGGTCTCATGACTGAATCCAACACCTTTTCCGCTGTAATAGTCATTGCATGTAGGACTGGAAGGGCAAGGGATCACAGGTGAACAACCCCAAGTCTGAGTATCCACAGAATTTTAAGACTTGAGTAGAAGACCCATGTCCTCCACCACACAGTGCCAAACTCAAATAGAAATGGCATATTGAATTAGAAAACCATGAATAGCTATGTTGTATAGCATTTTTATTTATCAATCATTTTTCAATTGCATTTTAAATTTTTAAAAAATTTATCATTTATTTTTAACACCTTTCTTTTTATATTTTGAGTTCCAAATTCTCTTCTTCCATCTCATCCCCTCCTGAACTCACCGAGAAGGCAAACAGTATACCAGTTATACATGTGAAATCATTCAAAATATGTTTTCATATTAACTGTATTTTTTTAAAAAACAAGAAAAATAAGGAGAAAATTACACTTCTGTTTGCACTCAGAGTTCATCAGTTCTCTTTCTGGAGGTGGATAGCATTTTTCATCAGGAGTTCTTTGGAATTTTCTTGAATTACTGTATTGATCAGAGCAGCCAACTCAATTCTCAGTTAATCATCATTACACAATAACTGTTACTATATACAGTGATCTCCCTTCACTTTTCATCAGTTCATATAAGTCTTTCTGTGTTTTATTCTGAAACCACCCCTCTCATTATTTCCCGCAACACAGCAGTACTCCATCACAATTATATACCACCACTTGTTCAGCCATTCCCTGTTGATGAGTATCCCCTCAATTTCCAGTGTTTTTGCCGCCACAGAAAGAGCTGCTATAAGTGTTTTTGTACATATAGTTCCTTTCCTTTTATGTCTTTGGGATACAGATCTGGTAATGGTAATGTTAGATCAAAAGGTATGCACAGTTTTAAAGCCCTTTGGACCTAGTTCCAAATTGTTCTCCAGAATGGTTCGACCAGTTCTCTATTCCATCAATGGTTCATTAGTGTACCTGTTTTTCCCTCATCCCCTCCAGCTTTTGTCATTTCTGATAAGTGTGAAGTGGTTCTTCAAAGTTGTTTTAATTTCCCTTTCTCTAATCAGTAGTGATTTAGAGCATATGATGATAGATAGCTTTGATTTCTTCTTCCAAAAATTGCTTGTTTATATCTTTTGACCAGTTATCTGAGAAACTTGGCAAATTTTATTGCTTCATTGTCTATGGTACTTTTTAGCAAAATGAAGTTTCTCTGATTATCTCTTAAATAGATCTATTTTTTGCTTTTTCTTTGTCTGAGATAAGTTGCTATCCTTGCCTCTTTTTACTTCAGCTGAAGTGTGTTCTGCTACAGCCCTTTATTTTAATTCTATGTGTGTCTCTTATTAACAACATATTGTTGGATTTTGGTTTCTAATCTGTTCTATCCACTTCCATTTTATGAGTGAACTCATCCCATTCACATTCACAGTTATGATTACTGTGTGTTTTCCTTCAATCATTGTCTTCTGTTTCTTCCTCTCTCTCTCTTAATTTTGTCTTGTCCCACCTCAAAAATCTATTTTGCTTCTGACCGCTGCCTCCCTTAGTGAACCTTTCCCTTTGTCACCCCATTCCCCCTCATGTCTCTTATCTCCTTCCCCTCCTTTTTCCCCATTGACTGAGTTATATTTCTAAATGCTACTGTGTGTGTGTGTGTGTGTGTGTGCACGGACCCATGTTTTTGTATGTATATGTGTGTATTTGTATTCTTTCTTGAACCAGTTCTGATGAGTGAGGTAAAGTATTGCCTTCAACCCTCTCATTTTCCCTTCTAATGCAAAAATTCTTCCTTCTATCCCTCTTTTATGTGAGAAAATTTTCCCCATTCTCTCTCTTCCTTCCCCCTTCATCCCTCTTTCTCACCCTTTAATTTTTTGAAGATCATTCCAACGTAATCGGCTCACACCTGTGCCCTCTGTCTGTGTAAACTCCTTTGAACTGCCCTAATAATGATAAAGTTCTCAAGAGTTCCAAGTATCATCTTTACATATAGGACTATAAATAGTTTAATCATATTAAATCCCTTAAGATATCTCTTTCATGTTTACCTTTTTATGCTTCTCTTTAGTCTTCTGTTTGAATGTCAGGTTTTCTATTCAGCTCTGGCCTTTTCATCAGGAATACTTGAAAGTCCTTTATTTTGTTAAATGTCCATTTTTTCCCCTGAAGGATTATACTCAGTTTTGTTGGATAGGTTATTTATTCTTGGTTGTATTCTAACTCCTTGCTCCATTAAAGTGGAATCTGCTAAATCTTATGTGATCCTGTGGTTCCATAATATTTAAATTGTTTCTTTCTGGATGCTTGCAGTGTTTTTCTTTGACCTGTGAGCCTTGGAAAATGCCTATAATGTTTTGGCGAGTTTTCCCTTTGAGATCTCTTTCAAAAGGAGGTCATTGGCAGATTCTTTCAATTTCTAGTTTACCTTCTGGATATAAGATATCAGAGCACTTTTCCTGAATAATGTTTTGAAATATAATGTCTGTGCTCTTTCTTTGGTCATGGCTTTCTGGTAGTCCAGAATTATCTTTCCTCAATGTATTTTCCAGGTCAGTTGTTTTTTCCAATGAGACATTTCACATTTTCTTCTATTTTTTCATTCTTTTGACTTGTTTTTGTTGTTTCTTGATGTCTCATGGAGTCATTTTTTCCCACATGCCCCGTTCTGATTTTTAGGGGATTATATTTCTTAGTGAGCTTTTGTACCTCTTTTTCCATTTGACCAATTCTACCTTTTAGGGAGTTCTTCAGTGAATTTTCTGCCTCTTTTACTGTTAGGCTAGTTCTGTTTTTTAAGTTGTTATTTTCTTCATATTTTTTTTGTGCTTATTTTTACAAAGCTCTTAATTTTTTTTATATAATTCTATTGCATTACTCTCCTTTCTTTTCACAGTTTTTCCCCTATGACTTTTATCTCTAACTCTTCTAGGAGTTCTTGTGTTTTGGTCCAAGCAGGATTTTTTTTCTTCCATGGTAGATATCTCATATTATTTTCTTCTGTGTTTGTTTCTTGGTCTTCCCTGCTACCATATGGCCAACTTCTTTTTGTTTGCACATTTTCTTAGCCTATTTCCTGACTTTGAACCTTATATTCAGATTGGATTCTGCTCACCTTGTGGTAGGGAGGCACTGTTCCAAACATTGGGCTTTTTCATGCTCCTATTTTCAGAGCTAGTTCTGGAGTTCTTCTGGTTTTTAATATTTTCAAGGTGGTATAATCCAGGGAGAGGTACAGTCACTGCTCTGGTGTTCTGCACTCCAGTCTTCAATCAGGAAGGGCCCCCTGCCCCACTGCAGTTGCCAGAGCTATTTCTCCTCTTGGCCCTGGAACTATGACCAGGTCCTCTCCTCTTCTGTGGCCACAAATGTTAATGATCCTCTTGGCCCTGTCACTGAATAGGGCTCCTGCTCGCTTATGCTCCATTATGAATTAATGTTCCTCTCTACCATGTACTCAGTGTGAGCACAGGTTCCCCTGTAATCTTTCTCACCAGTTATCTGACTCCCTTACCAGCTTTTCTTTCCTCTTACTTGCCCATCTTTATTCTTGTGGTACCTCTTCCATTTTCCGTGATTTTTCAGTTTTCACTGTTAGTGGTTCAGCAAACACATCTGTCACTTCCTTCCAGTGCCCACGAGTCTAATACACCTGGGCTCGGTAACTTGAATTCATCAAAAGCAGCTTGATATTCTCCTTGTCTCTTTATTTACTTAGGCATCTATTCCCTGTGAGTCACTTCTGTTCTGTGGTTCTCCGTACAGTGGTCATTCTCCGTGGCAGACAAAATACAAGTAAAAGTAAAGCTTCGATAAGCTCTACCTTCCTCTTGTCCTTTATTGCTGTCCTGTTCACCCCAAGCAAAAATCCTAACCTGTCTTTATCTTCCTTTTCTTCCAGTAAATACATTATTGTCCTTTAGCATTCCTGATTCTGTTTTCACAGAACTATTCTCATATTCATGGCCTGTGACCTATCCTGTTTTTATCTTCTCTATATTTCTTTTCAAAATGTGTGTTAATAAGTTTCCTGTGTGTCCATATCTTTAATTTCTTGGCCAAGACTTTGTCATCATTGGCAATATATTGAAGTTTTCTTTTGACAGTGTTATTTGTGCCCACAAGAATTTCCAGAGGTGGGTGGTTGTCATCTATTTTGTTGAGTTCTCTGTTAAGTCTTGAATACATGTCCTAGAAGGACAACTGACGGTGCCAACAAGTGACTGTTTCAATATCCCTGAGTCAGAATAACACATCACTGCTACCGTCCTGTTCTTCCTCCAACCTGTACTGGGAAACCGCTTGCCTAGATAGTTTAATATTGCCTATGTACCTAAACATTATTGCATCCTCTCAAGTGCCTAGTTTCTCCTTGTTGAAGATTTATATGCTAAATTTGACTGATTAAATGCTATAGCTTCTTTTATCACACATACTATTTATTCATGTGTATGTATGCAACACACATTGGCTCTCAATCTTTTCCAAGATGTGATAACATTCAGGAGCAGGAAAATCTACTAGTATTTGTTGTACTCATGATGTGTGTGTGTGTTATGTGTGTATGTATGTACATACATGCATGTACACGTCCTTTGCTAAAGGCCTACTCCAATGCCATGGATCCAGGATTAGTGGAGCACAAATTGTGACAGGTCCTAAGCCAGAAAAGCTTTTGGTAAAGTCCTAACCATGGATCTCCAGTTGAGCCCTGAGGATCTAGCCCAACTAAGTTTGACAGCTAAGTTTGACTTAGCACCAAAAGGTTCATCCTCTGGTAATGACTTTTTTTTAGCTATAGCAATCAATATACGAAAACCTGAAGGTATTGAGACTGTGTTTTTGGAGGGAGTATTATCAACATGTTCAGCTGTATCCATGTATTTATGTACGTGACATATCTTTTTCCTTTTCCAATAGGGGCTACCAGATGTGCGATTGGCATATATCCAGTTTGCCCTTTCCTTCTTAATTGCTGGTGATGATAATACCATAGCACGAGTGTTGGAACTGAAAGGTATTTACCTGTTTCTGATGTTAATACTTTGGATGGGGAGAGGAAACGAATTTGAATAGTTTTGGGTAGAAAAAAGAAAGTAGGATTACTAGCTCCTATTTCTAAAACAGTAGGGGAAATTATGTATTGAAGCTTTAGTTATTTTAATAGCATTTGCCAAAAATACAGTGGTGTCACAGCCTCAGCATCTGGAATGCTGAGAGATGACCTAACAAAGAGTAAACAAATCCCTTTCAGAGGTTGGAAGCACAGGTGTCTCTGTGGCTTTCACGAGCACTGAATGCACACCCTTTCTTAGTGCTGATGTTTAAAAAACTGAAACTCACTTTATTGGGCTGTTCTTCAGTGTTGTGCTATTTAGGTGGTCGTGCTGCTTATTAGAACTAGAAACAAACCTTTTAAAAACTTGCTTTGTGTGACCTGGATACTATCATTCCCTTCATTTAAGAATAAGCACAACTTAATCCATATGAGACTCATTTCCTTTATCCTGACCTGGAGGTTTTAGCCTGGTGGTAGCCCTGTGCTTTCTGTGTTTCAGAGACAGGCTTCACCAGCCTGAGCAGCAGGTGGTCTTTTGTCAGGTTCCAGCTTGTTTCTGTCTCTAATCTTCCCCGTCCTCCACCAGGAGCCAGAGCTAAGTTGCAGGGCCAGAGAAGCCTTGAGGTGGAGTTGGCATGTGATGGTGATCTGTGGGGCAGAGAGCTTTTAAGCCTGAGGGATTGATTGGTTGATCATGGAGTATGAAAGGAGAGCACTGGTGCTGTGCTCCTAACAAGAGGTTCCTCTGTTTGTGAAGCTCAAGCACAGTTTTTTCCCTGCACCCAAATCCAGCAAAATATAATTTTTTCTTTAAGAGGAGACATTACATTGTTTGTCCTGGTTGTCTGTTTCTGTTTTCTTGAATGCTTTTGTCTAGATCATCATTGTACCAGAAAAAAACCCCGTTCTTCAGCTTACCTTATTTCAGACAGTCTTTAAATTGAGTTTAATCTTTGAAAATTTTATTTTCAGAATTCCTCCCTGTCATTTTTAGCACGGGCTTGAAGGAAGACAGAATTTCTACTATCAATCTTTTGTTATCCACCCTGAAGACCAAGGTATATCTCAATAGAGAAAATGTTTTCCAAGTGAAGAAAGCAATGTAGTGTTTTCCTGAGTGATGGAATTGTCAACATTCTATAGAAGTTATATTCGTGAATTTTTAGTTTGTTCTTAATAGTAGTTCTTAAACTTTTTTCTTTTTCTTTCATTTTTTTGGGGGTCTCTGAACCCCTTTATACTCTTAGAATTTGAGGACCTCAAAAGATTTTTGTTTATATAGTTTATATAAATATAAGTAGCTTCTCAGTGGGACAGGCAGGTGGCGCAGTGGATAGAGCGCCACACCTGGAGTCAGGAAGACTCCTCTTTCTCAATTCAAATCTGACCTCAGACACTTAACAGCTGTGTGACTCTGGACAAGTCACTTAACCCTGTTTGCCTCACTTTCCTCATCCATAAAAGGTGAACTGGAAAAGGAAATGGCAAACCACTCCAATGTCCTTTGCCTAGAAAACCCCAAATGGGGTCATGAAGAGTCAGACTGAAAAATGACTGAAAAACATCTCAGTATTGTTATGAAAAAAGTTTTAATATCATGGGACTATACTTTGAGAACCACTGGTCTGCATTATAGTTCTGAGTGAGAACTTGGTTTTGTTCATGTACAAATTCTGGGGTATGGGGCTGTAAAAGTTCTAACCCTGGCATGCATGTATTACACACTTTGTGTCCTTACCAGTGGGGCATATTGGTGATAATTGAGTTACAAGGGGAAAAAACCCTAATAGTCCCTATGAGTTCTAAATTATATAATCATGCTTTGATTTTATAATAAAATGGATATAGTGTGTCTAACAAAAATAGTAGTTTGAACACTTAAATATTGTGCCTTTTAAAAATACTTAATAACTATTTAAAATATATATGTAAAATTCCATATGTTTTGTATGTTTTATTTTATTGCTCTCAGGTGGTTCACAACACTGGTGTCACAAAGACTCAGAAAGTTCGTTTCTTTACTGGATATTTGTTAAATAATGTGGCTTCTCTCTATCGTTGGAATGGAATTGCCGATGTCAGCGCAGAAAATGTCAAGGTACAGTAGTAATTTTGGAATTAAAATGGTAGTGTTATCTTTATGTTCAGGAAAACAGAACTGAGTATTACTTCACCTAAAAAATTCCAGCGTGTAATAAATTTCTTATGGCTTTTGTACGTTATGTTAGTGTCCTTTGAATAGTGATAGGATAATGGGATATTTTTCACTGCACAAATAGCCTTCGTTTTAACAGATAATTTCGTTCTTGCCCTAGAATGACTTGCCAGTGCATTTTGGTCTTACAGAATTACTCAAAACTTAGTCTGCTCTCTTTTCTCTCACTCTCTTCTTTTCTAATATGACTGATTTTCATCCAGCTTTTTGGAGGTTTCTTATTCCCATTCTTCTAACTTCTCAAGTTGTAGGACATACAGTTTATTATCTAATCGTTTATCGGTAGGATTGTTAACATTTCTATACTTAAATTAACTAATGGCATGTAATATTTTGTTAACTTTTACTTTTCTCATATGTTTTTGAAGTTAAACATAGCCAAAGAAGTGAAAGTTTTAGGTTTCATGTTATTTTGTAGAACTTTTAATTTAAATCTTATGATTTTCAGTAATCTTACTTTCTCTTTACAATAATGACTTGCATGTGTCCTCTTTTAAAAAATACTGCATTGTATTGGATGAAAACCAAGACTGGATGGAAAATGCTATCCGTGTCCAGAGAAGGGATTGATAGAGTCTGAATGTCGATTGAAGCCTGCTATTTTCACTTGTCGTGGGTTTTTTTCCTTTTGTTCTCTTCCTTCTTTCACAGTGTGATGAATGTGGAAATAATGTTTTACATGATTGCACATGTATAACCTCCATTCTATTGCTTGCCATTTTGGGTGAAGGGAGGGAGAAAAATTTGGAACTCAAATTTTTTAAAAACTGAATGTTGAAAATTGTTTTTACATGTAATTAGAAAAAATAAAATACCATTAAATTTTTAAAAATACTTTGTTGTTTTGGAGAGATTATTTGACTCTTTTGCGTGCCAGAAAGTTCAAAGTGCGTAATAAAACATTCCTAAATGTGGAATTTTATTCATAAGAATAAAATAAATTTGATGTATTAAAAAGGTATTAAACTTATTCCAGGACAAAGCTACAAACTTGCCATTTAACAAAAATTCTATCTTAATCATGCCACACTTTGATATAAATCCAAATTTTTATATAACTTAGAAAAAAAATTTTTTTTTCTATTTTTATCCTCTGCCATTAAATGTTTTGTTTTTTCTCCTTTCTCTTTTTTTGTTTTTTTTTTCCTTGCTACTTCTCTTTCCTATCTCCCTCATAGCCTACTGAAGAAGCAGCCAAGACTATGGTCAGGGAACTTGTTCACAACTTCCTAATGGACCTTTGCTGTTCTCTGAAGCATGGCATTAACTTCTATGATTCATCTCTTGGTACTCTGGGCAGGTAAAATACAATATGGTTGTGTATACAACGGTCTGTATTTTTTACAAGCCATTGTGTATGTGAGGGTCAACAATTCAGTTACTCTTCAGTTAACTGAAGAATTTTAGTATTCACAGAGACCTTAGAAATCATCTTGTCTTTTCCCCTTTCATTCTTTTTTTCTAGACTGGAAAACTGCCCACAGAAATTTTATTTATTGAGTTCTTATGGAGGAAAATGTCCAAGGGTAGAATACAATCTGCAGAAACTTGAATTGGAATCTTATTTGTTCTAAGCCTGAGGCCTAGCTGTGGTCATCCCAGGGAGCCTGGGTTAGGTTTTGTGGATTCACTCTCCTCTTAGTAGACTGAGATTAGCCTGGAGAGGGAAACTCCAAAGGAAGAGCCCAGAAACTACCATAAAATGACTCAAACCCCCACTGAGTCTTGGAACTGACCTAAGTGACTTTGCCTGAGACCCAGAGACTGCTGGTACAGGCCCTGGATTCAGAGGGCCTAGATTCAAATTCTGCTCTGACGTTTATTCCCCTCTGTGACCTGGGGATGCTTCACTTAGCCTCGTGGGCCTTAGATTCCTCATCTCTAAAATAAAGGGTTAGTCTAAACTGCTTCTAAGATCCCTTCCAGTGCTAGATCTGGGGCAGGAGCTAGACTGGGTGCTTTAGGTTCATAGTATCACAAAGGGTCTATGAATAAACCCAGGTTTGACTGGGAGCAGATTCTCTAGTCTAGACTATTGATAAATAGAATAGAAAGTATTATTGCCATCTCAGAGATTAGCAGCAATTTGCTGGTAAATGTTTAACAACCAGATTTGTTTTCTTTTTCGGGGGGGGGGGGGGGTGATTGTATCCATGACTATGTTTAAATTTAATCTATATTTTTAACATTTTCTTCAATAAATTAGTCTATGATTTGTAGCTTTGCTAATTTCCAAGGTGTTAGAGCTCACACTGAAAATTTAAGAATTGCCTGCTGTGAGTTGGTATGAGCTGCCTTCAGCATAATCCCTTAGGTAAATAAGGAAACAGCTCAAGTGAAGTGACTTAACTTCTCTTTATTGTTTTACTCAGAATCATCATAGCAGGCACATTAACTTTAAAAGTACCTTCCTAATATGGTGATCACACCATTTAATTTAACTTCTTTTCAAAATACTCATTACAAATGAGTTACAAAGGTGCTGCACTTTTAACTTTCCCTGGTTTTATGAGGAGCATGTTAAAAATTGTCAGTAAATGTCATAATAAAGTAAAGATGGTGTATATGTATGTGTATATCCATATAGACACACTACATATGAGTATATGTAATATGTATGTATAGACACATGCATATATTTATTAAGCTTGATATTCTCCATTGTATCAAATAGTCACATAAAATACTAATTTTCAGATAGATTTGATAGAATGGGGGGAAAGAAAATTCCTAAAATGTATTGGCTACAACTTTTTCTACATCTGATTTTCTACACTATTATCCTCAGTCCTTTCTTTTGCTTCTAATTTTCATCACACTAAGAGTTTTTTAATTGAAAGTTTGCTTGGTTTAGAATAAGATTTACTTCTTCAAATTTTTTTCATCTCTTGATTTAGTCTCAGTATTTCAAAACCTAGATCAAGAAATTTATTTCATGTGTTGCTAAAGACAGAGTACTCAGAAGCAAGCTAGAGAAGTCAGGTAAGCTAGGTTGTACCTTGCTAAAAACTTTTTAGGAATCATTTTGGGGAAATGAGATATCTTAGACATTTTACTTATTCCTCTGAAAACTATCTTGTGAGCTTAGGGTTGGCTTTTTTTTCTCTAATCTTTTCTGATTTCTCTCTTGGGTGTTTATTTAAAACAAACCATATGTAGAAGAGATAAAAAAAGAAACTGAAATGGTTTTTTAATGTCTTTGGTGAGGGTAGGGGGGAAGGATAAGGAGGAAAACAAAGCAGATCAGATGGAGCCAAATAAGATTTAAAACCTCCCAAAAGAATTGGAGTATTTCATCCTGAAACCTGGAGAAAACCCAATGGTCTAATTTTAATTCCTCCATGATACAGTGCAGTGTTAGTTCAGAATTACCTTTTCCTCAGTCCTACAGAGGAATTGGCATTTATTGTATTTTTGGAGTTTTTAAGAAGTTTTACACAGACCTGGTGTTTGGTTTTTTTTTTCCTATTTATCAGAGGAGGGAACTTGACTCTCTTGAACTTCTTACTGGGTTTGAAGACAGCAGCGGATGATGACATGGTAGCTGAGCTCGTAGTGAACATCCTAAAAGTATGCCCAGACTTACTCACTAAGTACTTTAAGGAGGTGACCTATTCCTTTGTTCCAAGGATGAAGTCAGCTTGGTTAAACAATATCAGGCTGCTAAGGAAGGTAAGGAAAATGACTATGGTTGAAGATGAAGAGTAAAATTTTCATGTTTGCTTCACCTGTGGTGTGGAACACTGAGAATGTCTGTGTTTGTATATGTACACTTCCTTTGTGTTCTCATAGTCCAGAGTGCACTCGAGTTGTCCCTCAGCCTCACTTACCAAGCATATGCAACCCATCAGCACAGAGAACATACAGGGTGCCCCATCAGGCCTGGGGGCCTGTGAGAACTTTAAAAAATGTCAGTGATTGTGGGTATTTTTCTTCCTTCTTTAAATTTTAAAAGCTTAAAACTACACTAATCCTTTTGGGATAATCTGTACAATAATCCTTGAGAACTGGAGACCCTGAAATGATTTGCAGGCAGTCAGTAGTGAGTACCATGGGGAATCAATCACAAGATTAATGGGATGTTGCTGGATTACCAGGAACTTCGTACTGATGTTCTTCATTTTATTTGTAAAAAGACCAGCTTGCCAAGAGAAGTTTGCCTCAGGGTCTGCAATGCTGATGTCCATGCTGATTGGCACAGCAAGGCAGGGTAGGTTTTTGAGTTCAACTTCTGAGCCAGAATCAGACCCCACAACAGTGCACATGTCTCTGACAAGTGGATAGGTGAATTAGCTCTGCTCCAATGCCTGCAGTAACTGTCCCATAAAGGGAGCTCAGAGTTCTCGTTGTTCTTCCTTCGGTGGTCCTAAGTCTGTCCCTGTATCTTCCTTTGTTTGGTCCTTATTTTGTCCTGCAGAACAGCACAGAAAAAATTAACTCCTTAACCTGCAATATTGTAATGATTAATTAATCGTAATGGTGCTGTCATTCAGTAATGTTGTATAGAATTAGACTCAGCCTTTACTTTTAGCTCGGGCATTACCTAAATGTTATTTCTTCTTCTACAGATTTTTGAGGCTCAGCCAGAGATTTCCCCAGCATTTAAAACCAAAGAGTTTATACCTTTGTCTAGATTGCTTTCCATGGTTATGGTGACAACAGTTCCCAATGTGTGCAACAAAATCATGTTTACTCAGGGATTAAAAGTAAGACAATTTTATTGCTGTCATTTTAGTTCTTGTTTTCCTCTAAATAGATTGTTGTATAAATGTTTTGAGAGTAATATGCTGGTTGTATTTGTGTATATCTGTCAGTTTCATCATTAGGTTCTTAGGAAGGAAATCTTACTTTGAATCCTCTACTTTACTACATAAACTGTGATGTCCTCTATGTGGGAACTCCTGCTCGTACAACTTTCAGCTTCTTATTGTAGTAGAGTGTTTGATGAGTTGCTATGTCCATTTCTCTAATCACGAGCCTTTTCAGATTTAGCAAGGTTGGTCTTTGGAGGACAAATCATTCAGTGAGGTACATTATTACATTATAATCATGTTGGCTCCTTTGATTGAGATTGTGGGTTTAAAATTTCTTTTGGTACCTTTCCAGCATATGGTGTGGGAGTTGGTAATGGGAAGAGACAGAAAGAGGTTGTAGGGGCACCGATCAAAAGGGACTTTTGTTCTGTTTGCCAAATAAGTGAAGTTAGGACCCAGATAGTTTGTCCTGTTCTTTGTGGGAGACAATATTTTATCCTAGGAGTCTGGCATGAAAATATGTTTTAAGGAATTTGTCTTCTTTATAGGCATGTCTTGGAAGAGCATTTGAAGTTTCTGAAAAAGTTTGATCTTGCTGGCAGTGTTCACTCTCTTTTAAGATCTTAATTCTGACTGCCTCAGACAGTTAAGATTAATTTTATACCCTAAATATCTACTGCTAAAATTGAAAACAGAAGTGTAGATGATAGCCTTCCATATATGGATGACCCATTTCTCAGGATTCTTGTCTAGTCATCTTTCAAGAGAAGTGTCAGTGGCTATGGGTATTTTTGTACTTTCTGCTTCTTACAGCTCTTCCTGCGTGCAGTTTAGGGAGGAAGCCTGATCTGACCCATAAGCAACAAATGAGAATTCTGCTTTGACTTCTCATACCTGTTTTTTCCTAACTGGGCTTTGAAAAATTTTTCGATCCTTTATATATTTGTCATTTCTTTTTTGGAAGCAAGGTGTATAACAGTTGACTTATTAGCACCTTGCTTCAAGTACTTTGGATTGTGAGTTTAAAGCTTTATTTGATCTTTTGATTTTTCTGCTTTTGATATAATTACAGGGCAAGAATCTTGTGATTAGCTAATGTGTAGTATATACCTCATATATGATAGGATAAAACCTCAGTTAACTGTAATGCTCAGAAAATGGAATCTTATTAATATAACTAGATGACCCTTTTTAATTTAAACTTTGTTGAAAGTATTTTTATTAACTGTTTTCCTGTTTTGGTAAGTATGGTATATTTTAAGGATTTGAGAGCCTTGCAGAGACCATCACTTTTAATATCTGTGATTATTGTACAGGACCGTTGATAAAGAAAATGTAGTATAGTTGGATGAATAATTACTGACTCCAGGATATATCTATGAAGTTGTTTTTTAAAATAAATCCCTAATGTGAACTTGATGTTTTGACATTTGTGTATTTATCTGTAAGTGGCAAAAAATATTTCTAGTTGGTAGGGTTCTAACTAATAAAGCTTTATTACTCTATGATAAAACACATTGTATCAAGAACATCATCGGCAAGTGGGTAATCCATGCTAGATGACTGCAGAAAAGTCTTTCTTGTATCCTGAACTCTTTCAGTCGTTTTCCCTTCAAGGGAAAAAAAAAAAATCTCTGATGGGTGACTGAAAGACAGTGCTCTAAAAGGTCCCTGAGTTCTAAAAGTCTTACATTCTCACTTGGGTTCTACTAGTTAGATTGCACCTCATGAAATTACAGTCTGTCCAACAGTGTATTATGAAGAACTGTTGTTGACTGACCTTTTTCTCCTTTATTCCTCCCAGTTGGAAAACAAATCAGTAAATCACACAATTTTATCACTTATTTCCACCATTTTGAAGAGAGCATTAAAAAACATTGATCACTGTCTCAATAAGGATGTGTGGCAGGAGTCAAGCATCTACACTCCTGTGATGATGGAGGAGTTTGTGCATCTGTACAGAGAAGCTGTGAGCAAGGTAAGAAAGGAAACCACGTGGTCCTTTTAAAGGCTGGAAGTTAACAGCTGGTAGCTATGCTGTAGTAGCTGCTACATGTGGTCCGGAGTGAAGGACACCAGAAAATCAGGAGGTGGAAAATCCCAGGGATGAAGGGCCCATAGCCCAGCACAGTAGGAAGTGTAAGACATAGAGTCCCCTGGTTGTGATGGGATTCTACCGGTGAATACAAGTGTCCAGATACTTTCAAAGAACAAAGAGTAAAAAAAAAAAAAGCGGATGGATTGTATATGAAACCATAAATTTCTACTCATTACAGTTTGTATTTTAAAAGTGATTAATTATAATTATAAAGTGACATAATGGTATGATGGATGAAGAGGCACTCTCAGGGCCAGGAAGACCTGGCTTCCAATCCCACCTCTGACACATAGTGGCTGTGACCTTCAATGCCTCTGAAATTCCCTAAGACTAAGGTATGGAGCAGCACCTGATCTACATTGGTAGAGGGAATGTTCTCACTGGATATTCCTTACACCAGTGTAATTCCAGAGCTGTTCTTAGCATTACCCTCCTCCGCCATCTTGTTTTGTTCCTTCTGAACTTATTTTCTGTGTATTTATCTGAGTCTTAGTTCTGCCACCCTTAATTATGTGGTTGTAATCGGTAAATAGATTATTTTGGTTTTACTTCTTTCACTTTGCATCACTTAATGTGTCTTGCCAGTTTTTTGTATTCTTCATATATTTGTCATTTCCTCCAGTGTAATAATACTCCATTGCATTCAGATATTTCAGTTTGTTCTGACCCTAGACTTTCTTGTACTCACACAGCTGCTAAGTGTCAGAGGCAAAGTGGGAACTTGGTCTTGCTGTCCAGCCCTCTACCCCTATGATCCATACTCCTTCAAAGTGAACCTTCTCTGTTACCTGGAGCCAGGAATAGGCAGGCCACCTGCCTCAAAGAGTTGTGAATGTTGTAGGGAAGTGCTTTGGAGACCCTTGAGAGCACCATCGCATGTGAACTATTGGTGTCCTCTGCCCAGGGATTGTGCTAAATAGACTAAAGTGTGAGAAGGTTATGTGAACACCAAGATCAGGTTTTTTTCACATGCACTTGGGCTCACAGGTCACCTTTCCTCAAATCACCAACAGGTTGTGTGCCAGAAGTTCACTTTTAAGTCAGTTTTTAAAAATTCATAGCCCATTCTCTTGAAGGGACTTAAATATTTTTATTTTCCTGGAGATGCAATATTATAAAGGATGGTTGAGTACCTTTATAAGCCTTATAGAGGAAAAAGATCGATGGAAACTATGCAAATGAAGATGGATTAGGTCCCCAGGAGAACATGGCAGGAAGGGGCTCCTTGTTGGCACTGAATTTTTGTCCTCATCTTTTCTCCATTGTGACAAATGAACAGTCAGAGACAGAATTTCTGGGCAAGTAGTAATTTTATTAATTATGGCTAGCAAATAATTAATAAAATGGTCACTGGCTTCCTCTCATAAATTAAAGACCCCTGTCCCCAGAGAACATTCAGTGCTTAAAATACCTTTAGAAGTGAGTGGGGGAGGGCGGGGGCGGTATACCTAAGAGTGGAACTCAACTTTGATTGCTTAACAGTCAGTGAGGGTGTGGGATATATTATGAGGAGGTGGGCAAAAAAGTCTTCAACTCCTTCTGTTGAGAATGTGACTAGATCATGAGACCCAGCCACTTCCAGCAATCCAAAGAAAAGAATCCATTTCTACCTAGATTGTTCTGGTTGGTTTTCCTGTTTATAAACTGGATCACCCTAAATTCTAATGGAAGGTTCCAGAGACAGGGGCTTATTTTCTAAGGGCAAGATCTTGCCTAGACTTGTAAGGTCTTCTAGTTGGGTGGGGCCCTACCCAAGATCAAAACGCATGTACCCTGAGCATTTGAGCAATCTCATCTATCAACAGTGTCCTTCAGAGACTGGCTGAATAGCCTATAGTGGTTGGTTTCTGAATGAGGAAATAGAAAGGGAAAAGCTCAATCTTAATAACTGGTTATGAATATATAAGAAAAATAATCAATTCTCTCACCACCCCAGCTGTGGTTTAGGGAATATACCATTTGTGTTGACTCTGTTTTCCTTTCCCTGCGTAGCTTTTACCAGATCTGAACAATATTGTATGTGTGTGGCAGTCACTTGGAAAGCAGAAATCAAGTGAAGATGGTGAGTCAGAAAAGAAAAGTTCTCCTGAGGATGAAGTGCCTGAAACTACAGAAGTGGATCACAAATGTGGTGAGTACATGTGTGGATCCTCTAAGTACGTGCACATAACTGACTTTTTGCCATCTGGAAAGTATGGTGTAGCATTGAAAATATTCTTATTAAAAGATTTATTCCAAGTTCTGAGGCATTTCTGGCTTTTCGAAAATGTATACTTTACCTTTTTAAAATTCTCTCCTAAGTTATTTATATTTTCAAAGAATTAGATAAAAGGTAGCTGTTTTCCTCTCTCAAAATTTGGCTTGTTAATATGTATTCACCGTTAACCCATCCTCATTCAACTCACATATGTACTGAGTTGCCAAATCTTGCCATTTTTATATTTGTAATTCCTTATATATAGATCCTTTTTTAATATTCAGTAGCTCCCACCTTGATTCAGGCCGTCATCACTTCTTGTCTGGACTATTTCAGTAGCCTCTTAGTTGGTCTTTCTACTGTAAACTTCTCTCCAATCCCCTCTCACATAACCACTAAAGTGATTTTCTAAAGCTCATGTCTGATTATATCAACCCTTTCTCTTTTCCCCCTCTCTCCTGCCCCCAAGCACACGCATTAAAGTATAGTGGCTCCCTATTATGATAGGGATTAGGATAAAAAATAATTCTTCTCTTTGGCATTTAAATATCCTTACTACCTGAGCCCTTCCTACTTTTCCAGTGTTCTTATGCGTTATTTCTCTTCCGTAAGCTCTGCAGTTCAGCCATATGGATCTGCTCACTTCCACACCCAATGTATTCCATTCTCATCTCCATGCATTTCTACTCTCTTTTCCCCAGTACCTGGAAAGGGAATACCCTTTCCTCTATTGTTACTTATTATAGCCTTCCTTCAAGACCCCTTTCCAGCTCTACCCCCTTCATGAGGCCTTTCCTGATTCCCCTCAATTGCTATTGTCTTCCCCCCTCAAAATTACCGTAATTCCTTGTTTACATAATTACCTATGTATGTGTTACTTGCCTCGTTAAAATGCAAGTTCTTTGAGGATGTGGTCTGTTTCACTTCTGTCTCTGCACCCTCAGCAGTACCTGGCCTGTAGTAGGTAAGCATTTAATCAATGCTTTTTGACGGATACACTATGATGGCTTTCTTGACCCATCTGCTACTCTGTAAGTCTGCTCCCCGCTCAGCACAGCACAGTGTGACTGTCCACAGCTGTATTCTGAGCCAAATTCAGTGCTGCTTGCTGTTTTATGTCTTTTTTTAACATAGCATAGTTTTATCTAGTTGATCATGCAACTTGTTTTAATTAATATTTGAAAACTTTTTTCTCACTGGGTTCTCTCTAGGTCTTCTTAGCAGCATTACAAAAGTGAATGTAAATATTTTCTTAGTATTAGAATTAACATAATTGCTAAGGTGTAAATGATTAAAAGGACAAAATGACTATTCTCTAATTTATCTTGGTCTTTTTTGACTTAGATGATGCAGAAACAACTCTTTTGAAGGCTGTTTTACTTCAGGTCATTTGTCATTACCAGATGGTGGTTCCCCACGTCGTCATTCAGTGTACCTTTGACTTCAGCAAACTTCTGAAAGGTATTTCTGAGAAGATTACAATCATTTGTCAATTATCTCTGCCACTGGCTTCGATCAGTGCTGCAAATATTCCAAAATAGTAGGCAAACTTTCTTGAGATACTTTGCTGTAAATTATGTTTCTTTTCTCTAACAAGTTTATCTTCCTGACTTTATTTGCCTACCTCAATGTTAAAATATGTGTCTTCCTTTCCATGTAATAATTGGTTATCAGTATCATAGAAATGTTCCTGGGAGTGGTTGAGATACATGCCATGAATAGTACATGGGCTAGATCCACAAAAATGGACTGAAAGCCCTCCATGGGTTTACCTAAGGACCAGGCTAGCTTATTCAGTATGTTATAAAGAAGAGTGGCTACCTGCTGATATATTTTGTTCTTTTCAGTCATAGCAATTCACAAAAATGACCCAAAAAATTCAGATTTGTTTCATTCCCATGAAACAACATTCCTCTTTTGTCATGATTGTGGCAGAAAGGGAGCGAATGGTCATCAGCATCTTAAGCCATCTACAAGTATTAATTTAATTTCTGGTGCATTCAACCTGTGATCTTTTTCTAATGACCAAGTTGGCAAAATACTGGAGGAACTGAACCGTATACCCTAAACGTACATGAAGCCATAGACCTAAAAAAGTGTCAGGTAAATGATTGATGACTTTTGGGATTCTCCTCAGAGTTAGAGGACTTGATTCCTTCATGTACAGAGAAGCAAACAGATATATATATATATAAAAGATATTATTGTTGGATACTAGATCCTCTTTTTGCCTCATAGCATACATGATGCAAGCAACAAGGACACTGCAAAGGTGACTCCTGCTTACTCACCACCATTCATTGTAATGTATGAAGTAGAGAGCTTTTGGAAAACCTTGACAAGATCTCATTCCCTGCAGTCAACACATACTTTGATATTTGATGTTTTATTTGTGAAAGTCATAGGGGAAGATGGGAAAAAACTAACTTGGAAAATATGTTTCACTGTGAAGGCTGTTGGCTTTCAGAAGATTACTTTGACAGCAGAGTGGAGGGTGGGCTAGAGTAGGTCTGTGGCAGGGAGACCAGCCAGTAGGCTGTTGAAATGGTCTAGTCATGAGATGATAAGGGCATGTACCATCTCACTCCAAAGTATTTCTGAATACATTGTGGCATGATTATCAAGTGTTCAGGGTCAGTTGGAAGGTAGCTAATTGAAAAAAGGCTAAGATCAGGCAGACTAATTAGAATAGTTCAGGCATGAGGTGATAAGGTACTACCATAGTGGTAGTTTGGGGAATGGTCTGCAAAGGACAAAGACAAGAGTCACTTGGAAAGAAGAATAGGACTTGGTGAGTGGTTGGATGTAGGGAGTGAAATAGAATTACTGTAGGAATCAAAGATGCCGCCACATAATGTTGTTTGCTCAGCTTCCTTTTCTATTCTGAAAACCAAGCCTTCTGCCTGGTTCATCTAAATGTGGGAATTTGACCCAGCAAGCAGCAATTACCATAGGAAATTTCTAACTTATAGTTATTGTTTTCATTTCAAACTCTAGGCATCATTTCAGAAGAGGGATTTCAAGAGGAAGTTCCTCCTGTTCTTCAATACTATATTCTGAAGGTGGCCCTGGAATTACCTGCCAGCAAATTTGCATGGTTAAAAGGACAGGTAGGACAACTATTTTGTTTGTCAGTCATACAACTTCAGAACCTGAGTTTCATATATAATGTACCAAAAATCTTATGTAGGTCCAAACTGGATGTATTTTTAGCAGAATCATGAATTATTACAAGAGTAGGGGGTTGAAGAAAATTGGGTTCGCCATGTCTTTTAGAGGTTCATGTCCAGATCTGGGACAAGAAGAACCAACTTGTGCGTTTAATGACAACATCAACCATGAAATTCATCTTCAGGCATTTGCCTGTAAGTTCAAGGAGTTTGTAATATAATTAAACAAAAATTGGACATGTACATTTCTTCCATCTTTTTATTGATCCATAATCTCATTTGTGTGTGTTCTTACCATTGACTCAAATGACATCTCATTCATCTCTGTCATCCATTATGACTCTTGTGCTTGTTGTCCCATACAGCTACTATGGCAGAGGGAGGATCTTCCTCTAGATTTTGTGTCATTGTATGGAGTAGTGGAGCATATGGGCTGTCTGACATCTATTTATTCATCAGTCTCACTGCAGGACCAAAACACCACCTTTTCTAGCTTTACACATCTTTGATATTATATGATCTTTTCGCTTAATTTTTCATTGGTAATGTGGTCCAGCTTGCTCACAGCTACTCTATACTTATCTGTTACCCTTTGAGTCATCTGTAATTTGATTCTTCAGAGACTGGTATTTCATGACATCTCTGTAACCAACCATAATATAAGGTAAAACTTGATAAGCACAAAGGAGAGGGCTGCGCAAAATTCTTTGAGAAGTCTGAGAGACAGTTTACTTCAGGCTTGGGGATCAGGGAAGCCTTTATGGGGATGGAGTCACTTCCATTGGAACTTGAAAGAAGATGTCAACAGGTAGAGATGATGATGAGGAAGAAATGAATTCATTCTGGCCATGGAGGCTAGCAGGAGCAAAGGTGTAGAGAGAGAGAGAGAAGTCAGATTGAGGACAGATAAATGAGTTGTCCAGTTTGTGTGTACAAAGAATACATGGCTAAAATGGTAGGTTGGAGCCATGGTATTGGTAAAATTATGGGTGCTCTTGGATGTAGAGGTAGACTTTTTCTAGTTTAACTCCTGTATTTTGTAGTTGAGGACAGTGACATTATGACTTGCTGGATCACATGGGTAATAAGTAGCAGCCTCAGGATGCTAATCCAGGTTCTCTGACTCCAGATTTATCGCTTTTTCCTCTGTACCATATAGAGGTTGTTGAATGCCAAAATTAAGAGTTTATGCTTTATTCAGCAGGCAATAGGAAGTCCCTAAGAATGCCTATGAAAAACAAATTTGATTTTGACATAGTAATACAGTAATGTCTCTTTATCAGAATCAAGAACATGGAAGTGATATTAGATAAATTATTTTTTAAGTAATCTCAAGAAATACTTGAGAATGGTATGGTATTTTACTCCTAAGTGTACTGATTTAACAGGATTTAACTTCCTGAGGCTTACCTTCATTATTGGAGAACTCATATAACAGGAATATCAAACCATAGGAAGTTGCTAGACCTGGAAAAATGACATACTTGATGATTTCCTTAGAAGAATTCACATAATTAGGAAGACCCCCTTGTACTTAGAGATAATTTGTATTACTTTCTCTTCTCTATTTCTGATGGAACTGTTTGTTTATAGTTCATATTGGGCTGTTTATTTTGATTGGCAAAGCATGCTTTGTAACTGTGAATGTATGTGTTTTCTTTAATAAGGACCTACATCTAGATTCTGTTTTTTCTTTTTTTCCCCACTTAATAGTATTTTATTTTTTTCAATTACATACAAAGGTAGTTTTCAACATTGGCTTCTACAAGATTTTGAGTTCCAGTGTTTTTCTCCCTCCCTCCTCTTCCCCATCCCAAGACAACATGCAGTCTGACATAGGCTATACATGTAAAATCATATTAAACATTTCCACATTAGTCATGTTGTGAGAGAAGAATCAGAACAAAAGGGAAAAACCAGGAGAAGGAAAAAAATAGAAAATAGTATGCTTTGATCTGCATTCAGACTTCATAGTTTTTTCTCTGGATGTGGTTAACATTTTCCATCATGAGTCCCTTGGAATTGTCTTAGATCATCGTATTGCTGAGAAGAGCCAAGTCCATCCAAGCTGACCATCACACAATGTTGCTTTTCTGTGTACGGTGTTCTCCTGGTTCTGTCACTTCACTTAGCATCCTTCCTCCTATATCCAGGTCATCCTATATGAAGCTTCCAATTGAGTACTAGTACTTCTTTTAAAAAGTTTATTTTTCCTTTTTATCAACTTTGCCAATGTGGTAGGAGTTAGATGGAACCTCAGAGTTGCTTTAATTTTCATTTCTCTGATTATTAATTATTTGGAATCAAGTGAATAAACGTTTATTAAGTACTTATTTATTTACTGGGCACTATACTAAGCACTAGAGATACAAAGAAACGCAAAAATAGTCTTTGTCTTCAAGGTATTCCAAACTTGTTGGTGGTGACAACATGCAGACAACTATGTATGTTTGGATTATATTTGAGGTAAATCCACCTTATGTCCATAAGGCACTAGCGTCATCAGGGGCCGAGAAAGGCTTCTTTTAGAAGACGGGGTTTTAGCTGAGACTTGGAGGAAACAGAGGCAGAGATGAGGAGGGAGAGCATTCCAGACAAGGAGGACAACCCCTGGGAATGCTGTGAGTTGGGAGAGAGAGAGGCTCTTGTGTGAGTGACAGCATGGAGGGGAGGATGTATTGAGTTTAAAAATCTATGGGACATTCAGTTTAAGATATATGCTGGGTATTTGGAAATGTAAAACTGGGGGGTTAGATTAGAGGTTAGAGCTGGACAAGTAGATCTCAGAATCATCTACATAGAGATGATGATTTGTCCCTGGGAGCTAATGAAACCACCAAGTGAAATTGTATAAAGGGAGAAGAGAAGAGGACCTGGGACAGAGCCCTGTCGTTCACCCACCTTCAGCAGGCATGACCTCAATGAGATCCAGCTTAGGAGACTGAGGGCAGTTAGACCAGTAGGAGCACCAGGAGAGAGCGGCATGAAAACCTCGGGGGATGGACAGTGTCAGAGGCAGCAGAGGCCAGGAAGGACGAGCATTGAGAAAAGGCCAATTTGACAATGAAGAGATCGCTGGTAACTTTGGAGAGAGCAGCTCTAATTGAATGATACAGTCCGAAGCTGGATTCTAGAGAATAAAGAAGATAATGGGAGGAAAGGACGCTGCATTAATTGGAGACAGTCTTCTCAGGATGTTCCACCATGAAGGGAGGATTGATATAGGATGGTGGGGATAAATGGATCTGTTTTTGTCAAATAGTGGATTCTTACCCTGGTAGCCGAGGACTTCGCTCTTTTGCTTCTGTGTATTATCTGATCTAATCCGCTGGTAAATCTGCATCTTATTCCCTAACACAGGTTGTTTTGATTATTACTGATTTGTAGTTTATAGTTTGAAAGACAGTAGTGCTAAACCCTCTTCTTTCCCACTTCTTTCATTATTCCTCTTGAGATTCTTGATTTTTTATGCTTTCAAATGGATTTTTTTCTACTTCTATTAAGTAATCCTTTTATATTTTTATTCATATTACCCTGAATAAATAATCAATTTAGTTAGTATTGTCATTGTTACTCTTTAGGCTTGATTTATTAGCACTTTTCTTGAGTCCTTTTCATCTCAGGTCCTTCTGGACCTACTTCCTCTCTGGCTCTTTTCATCCTTTAGCTCTTGCTTTTCTCTGCCGTTCTCTTTTAAATTCTATAGCCCTTCCAAATTTGACCTTTCCTTCCAGCTTCACTCTCTATCTCTCCCAGTTTCAGAGCTCTCCAAATCACCTTCCCAGTTTTCTTCAGCTCAGCCTTCTAGTTCTTCCTATGGAAATGTAGCTGTAATGAATCGATTACAGATCAATACATCAGAGGAACCCTTGGCACTGTCAGTTGGTTTCCTTGCCCTCTGTTATCTAATGTTACTTGCCTCCTCACTTTGCTTGCAGAACTTTCTTCATCTTTACATTTTGAAGTGTTGCTTCCTCATTAATGAAAACTACAGTGAACATCAAGTTAAAAATGCAGGCTTGACAAGGTTTTGTTTTGGTTTTTTTCATGAATCAGGAATGTACAGTGCTTCTCTTTCGTGAGTGGTGGTAGCTTCTAGGTTATTTCAAAAGGAGGAAATTGTACCTAAAATATTACATCCCCTTCCTTTAGGAAAGTCTAAGTGGTGGAGAAAGATCCGTGTTTTATTTACTGATGAAAATGTTTGTGACGAGTAAAAACTCACAGCTCAAAGCATCAACTAAACTATTGATTATGAAGGTAAGCATTTCCCGCTGTTTTATATTTGTATTTCATCGTGTTTTGGCACTGGATGTTAAAGCTCCTGTTGCCTTTAAAGATAAACTTAAAGACAAGTTTTTCTGCTGCATATCTCAGTTTTAGCTGAGATACTCTTGTTAGGGACTATTTAATGATTCATAGGAATACTCTCCTATATCCCAGGAACACCCAGGTCTTTGATCAAGGCAATCAGTTAAGGTGTTTTCATCTTTTGTGGAAGACATCATGGACTAGTGGATAGGATTCTGGCCTTGGAGTCACGAAGATCTGGGTTCAAACTCTGCCTTTGACTGTTACTCACTGTGTGACTCTGGGCAGTCATTTTATCTCAATGGCTCTTTGGAACTTATCTACTAAGACACAGGTAGATTGCAGTTTGCATTGGTAGAGGAAGTTTCAGTACTGGAACTGTCTTATGCTTGCAGACTTGCAGATCCTTCCTGCATGCCTTATTCTCTGCGACACATTTTCTGTAAATCATCCTAACAATTGGTATTTATACAGTGCTTTAAGCAGAGATGTGTTTGTAAGTGTTTAACAGCCATTTCTCTGGGAAAAAAGGGCACATGATACACTTTTATATTTAATCTCTGTTGCTGACATTTTTTCTCATCACTTTTAAGGCAATCAAAGCAATAAGTCAACCCTTCGTGTATTAACGTGTAAAAGCATTAGCTGGTGTCTGAGGTGTAAATGCTTGTTCTGAAAATTCAACAAATGGTTTTCAGGAACAGGTTAAAGCTGGTTCTAGCACACCCCTGGCTTTAAGGTTTACAAAATGCTTGATTTTTATTATCTTGCTTAATCTTTACAGTTGCCTATAAGATTAATGGCACAACTGTTATTATCCCCATTTCATAGTTGAAGAAACTGAGGCTGAGAGAAGTTAATTGTCTTGCCCACGGCCACAAAGCTACGGATTCCCAAGTCCAGCACTCTGGCCACTTCTTGCTGCTTCAAAGTTGAGCTTCAACACAGTCCAGAGTGAAATATTACAGATTCCTGTCTGAATTAATACATTTTTACTATGTTATATACAATATTGATTACTTTGGTTTAGAACCCATGCCGTAGTCCCACGTTAGTGGTGAGGCTTCTCTGGGGTCAGAGATAGCTTTGACCTCCCATGGATTCTGTTCTGTGATACGTAGTTAATAGGTTCTAGTACAAATCACTATGACTAGGGAAGAATAAATGGAGGGATGATCTGTATGAAGTTAAAAAAGCACATGAGTAACAATGAGATAGCAAAAGAAATGTACTCTTAGGCAGGTTTTTTACCTGGATCCTCGGATCTCAGTAGAGAACCAGGTAGAGAATGTTGTTAGTAAAAAGAGGAGGCTTTTCTTTTTTCATGTTGGAGAGAGCTAAGCAAAAAATAAAAAAGACCAGCAAGAGCAGGAGAGACTGAGTTTTCCTTTCTAGAGAACAAAATAATCTGTTACTTCCCCATTTGGTGTAGGCACTTATTTATTTTTTAAGACTAGTCTTTGTAATAAGATAACTTTTGGTTAAAAAAAATTTTTCTAGATTCAAAAAATCTTGTTTTATCCACTTAACCAATCGTAGTTGTGATAATAATGACCATCACCTCTAGTGTCTAATTAGTGCTCAAAGATTTGCAAAACATTTTATAAATGTTTTCTCATTTGATGCTGTCTGGATCGTGTCTTTATTATTCACATTTTTCAGAGGAGGAAACTAAGGAAGGCTGGGTAGGTTCCTCTGACAGGGCCACACAGCTTTTCCCTCAGGTCTTCCTAACTCCAGGCCCAGCACTCTGACCTTTTGTAGGAGCATCATTAAAGCTAAATGTGTTTGAGGTGTGTTTGTCTTGCTAGAATTTAGTTTCCTTTTTTTTTACTTGATGTTTTCCTTTGTGACAGATTTTGCGTGACACTGGAGTATTTGAGTACACATGGAAGGAACTAGAGCTGTGGTTGGAACATTTAGATAACACAGCAGAAGAGGGAAAAGAAGCAGTGATCCAATTTTTGGAATGTGTAAGGCCTTATTTCATATCCCTAAATGTAAAAGGAGATTGATCAAAGGTGTTTTTTCCTCAACAATTTGAACCTTAATTTTTTAAAGTAGTTTTTAAATGAAGACCAAGTTTTGGTTTAAAAGATTTCTGCAATGTAACAGAAATTTTAGATTCTCTTCATGGTGCTACTGGATTCTTCCATTGTCATGAAGGCATTGTTAAAACTTGCTTGAAACCTCCTAGAGGAGTTGGCAGAATGGCTTAAAAGATCAGTGGTGTAACAAATGGAAAACAGTATTAGCCTGTCTGAGTCAGTGACTTCTAGACACCTCTTGGTCAGTCTGAAAGCTCTGTTCATTCAATGAGTTAATGGTATTATATCCCTTAAAATGGAATAGGGCTTGTATAGTAATATCTACAGATAGTTAAAGAAAAACCAACATCAAAGGGAAAAATACTGCTAATAGAGTTATTTCTCTTGGTAGAATGAGAATATCCTTAGAAATTTATTCTTGCTTTCAAACATTAGCATTTTTTGTATTTGCCCATGTAGCCAGTGATAATGTCTTGTTTTTTGTCTTTGACGTGCAGGTTTTGTTGCAGTTGGTAACAAATCCCTATTCGTACACAGATAAAGCAGCTGACTTTGTTCAGGAAGCCAGTACGCTGCAAGCCACTATGATGAAGCAAGATGCTGATAATGTTAGCATACCTGTATCCCACATTGATGGTATGTGCTCATGTGTCACTGTTACCCTCTGGCTTTAACCCAAGATTTTAAAGATCAAATTGCAGAAGGCTGTTGTAGAGCAAAAAAAGAGAATTGTAGTGCTTTGTGACAATTTCATTAAAGGTAAATGTTAACTGTAGTAAACAGATACAGAGTTGGTGTAATGCAAAGTACACTCGATCTGTGATTAAGAGTCCTGGGTTTGAATCTCAGCTCTTTGGCTTAACCCTGTATGATAGACAAGCTACGTAACTTCTCTGGACTCCTGTTTCCTCATCTCTGAAATTATGGGATTGTAGGATTTGGTGAGTGCTTCTAGCTCTTAGTCTGTGATCCTGTGTTGTGTCTGCCAAAGTCATCATTTTTCCAGTTATGGAGTCAGTCAATGGTAGGGATGAAATAAATGCTTCATTTCTTATTTTGCCATGAAATTTAATAGCAAATTCAAATGCCTTGTGTTATTTGGTAGAGACCAGCTTAGTCACCTCAGTTTGTTGGAGGGGACATGTTGATACAGTGAAGAGAATGCCTAATAAAGATGCTCACTGATGCTCACTGCAGATTGGCAACACTTCAGGAACTTAGAGTCTTAGGCAGTTACTTGGATCCTGAGAAGTTAAGTTACAGTGTATCCGAAGCAGAGTGTGAACCTAATTCTTCTTGTCCCCAAGATCAACACCCTATCCATTACTACATGCTTGTTTTTATTTTTTTCTCATTTTAATTCACAGCTTAAAATTATTAAGAGGTTTTTTTTTTCTTTTTTCTTCCCCAGAGTCTTTTCTCTGAATTTCAGGCTGGAGAAAACTGATATTATCTGTTCAACTAAATATCATATATTTTATTAGGCAAGGGTCTTTTTCTTTTTCCTAATTTATTTCTTCAGTTAACCAAAAGCAGTTTTTCTCTCCCTTCTGCTACTCTACCCATCTCCAACGTTAGAAAAGAAAAATAAAACCTTTTTAACAAATACTTTTGGTCAGCAAAACAAATTCGTGCTTGGCTACAGCAAAAAAAAGTCTTATTCCTCCACTCCTTGGTTAATGAGTAACATTGTTTCCTTGCTAGTCCTCTAGAATCACGGTGAGTCATTGTTTTGATTAAAGTTCTTACCATCTTCCAAGTGATTTGTTTTTAACACGGTTTTCTATTTTCTAAGCTCTTCTGGTTCTGCTCAGCTCACTCTTAAGGAGTTCATACAAGTCTTCCCAGGTTTCTCTGAAACAGTTCTCTGTCATTTCATATAGCTCAGTATGGTAGTAGCCCATTATCTTGATATACCATAATGTATTCATCCATTCTCCACTTGATGGGACTCCCTTAGTTTGTAGGTCTTTTCTATTAGGAAAAGAACCACCGTAAACATTTTTATCCGTAGGGCTCGTTTTTCTCTTGCTTTGATCTCGTTAGGAAATAGGCCTAATAGTGTTATCCTTGGGTCAGAGGATGTGCACAGTTCAGTGACTTCTTCCACATAGTACCATATGGCTTTCCAGAATGGCCAGCCAGCTTGTAACCCCACCAGCAGTGTGTTAATGTGTCTGTTTTCCCATAACTCGTTTAGTACTTATCATTTTCCTTTTCTGTCAGCTTTGCCAGTCTGATGGGTATGAGATGGAACCTCAGAGTTGCTTTAATTTGGACAAGGGTCCTGAGATCTTAAAGTCAAAATTCTTATTTATAATGGGTGAAATATTCTATCGATCTTTTCATCTTTCCTGTTCCCAAACAGTCACTGTTTGTATTCTCTGGCTTGTACTTCCTCATGGAACCATTTGGATTTCAGTACTGTGGTTTTATTTAAATTTGACAATGTCTTGTTTCCTTGTCTTGTAGATATCCTGGATATGGTGGATGTCGTCATGGAGGACAGCGAAGGCTTAGATGGAGAAATTGGGTTCTCCTTAAGTGAAGATGTGGTCCTGCTGACATTTCCGTTCAGTGCCATAGTCCCCGCAGCTCTGGACAGCAGGAATAGGTCATTTCTTGGGGCCAGACATGATCCAGGTGCCGCTTTTTGCTCTGCATATTAGCCGCCTAACAGTGGCGATGTCTTTGTGGAATAGTAGTTTGATAGGGAAGTCTATTGCACAGATGTTATTGCTAGAGACTCTTGAGTTCTGGAAATATGTATTGGAAGCTCAGAGAGCAAGAGGTCTGACTCTCCTAAGCTCATATTACCTACAGTTTGTAAATTTCCATAATCGCATAACATGTACAAGATGAATACATGTGACTTCTGCTCCACTTCATGTGTCCACGTGACTCAGTTTCTGTTTCCTAAGGAACTGGGGTCTGTGAATATGGTGAATATTTGAAGATAGTGGTGTAACACCTAAATTTTAGGAAAAGAGGCAGTGATCATCAGGGGCTGGATTCTACTTCGAGTAAGTCACCTCCTTTTTTGATTAAGTTATGTTAGGCTGACTGATGATAGCCAGCATTTTTTTAAAAAAAACTTTTAGATTAGTAAAGCATTTGCTTATGGTATCCCATATGAACCTCATAGCAACCCTGTAAGGCAGTTGTCATTATCACTCAATTTTTAGAGAAGAGGAAATTGTGTCATGAGAAGGGTTATTAGTTACATGATTTGTCCCAGGTTTCACAGCTAATGTATGAGGCAGGATTCAAACTGTTATTTTCCTGAATGCAGCATTCCAGTTTTCTAGCTACATCTAGTAGATAGTTTATTTCAGCAAGTCACACCATCTTGTTAATAGTGGTTTGATCATAGGTAATTTTAACAAACCATTTTAAAAGAGTATTGAATGATTGACGGAGGGGAACTTTTTAGGGGTGTGCTGCATTATATATATGCATATAACTGCATTTGAACTTTGTTGAACATGCTCTGTTATAGCATGAAGAGTGTATACGTATGTGATGAAGATTGAGTTGATTCGTCACAGTTTCTATTGGGCAAATATCCTAAATGTGTAATTGCCTTTGTAGGAAAAAGCATAGTGGCATACCTGATAGCAGTTCTGACAGACCTCCTACATACACAGAGAGATCCTTTGGCTCTTTGTCTAATGCTTCAGTCTTATGACAATTTGCAACTTTCAAGTGCATCTTTGCGTGCTCGGCTTCACCAATTCAACAAATACTACAGCCTGTGGATACCTGAGCAAGCCAGAGAAACTTTGGTGAGACTCACCTGAAATTATTTTGTCTTTTTTTGCAATAAAAAAATGTGGTTAGTAGTGAAATTTATTTTCTATCTTAAAATGTATGCAGATACTCATTTTTTACATATATCACTTGATAGGGAACCAGATAGTATGCCCATTTTGTAGATGATGAAAACAAGGCACAGATACATCAGTGAGGTAACAAAATGAAATTCACCATTACTCCCTAATAATAATAATCACTTTATCACCACTACAACTTAGAGCAGGGTTTCTTTTTTCTTTTTTTTAAAAATATATTTATTTGTTTTTAGTTTTCTACAATCACTTCCATAAGTTTTCAATTTTCTTCCCCTTCCTCCCCAAGACAGTATGCAATATTTTATGGGCTCTACATATACATTCTTATTAAACACATTTTCACATTAGTCATGTTGCGTAGAAGGATTAAAATGAATGGGAGAAAACATGAATAAAACTAAACAAAACCAAACATAACAGAAGGGAAAGTAGTCTGCTTAATTCTGTGTTCCAACTCTATAGTTCTTTCTCTGAATGTGGATGGCATTGTGCATCATGAGTCATTTGGAAGTGTTTTAAGTCCTTGCTTTGCTATGGAGGACCAAGTCTATCAAAAACAACCCTCCACACTGTGGCTGTTACTGTGTATAAAGTTCTTCTGGTTCTGCTCAGTTCACTCAGCATCAGTTCATATAAGTCTATCCAGGTATTTCTGAAGTCTGCCTAATCATCATTTCTTACAGCCCAGTAGTATTCCATTTACATTCATGTACCATAACTTGCTCAGCCATTCCCCAGTTGATGGGCATTCCTCCGATTTCCAGTTCTTGGCCACCACTAAAAGAGCTGCTGTAAATATTTTTGTACATGTAGGTCCTTTCCCGTTTTTATGATCTCTTTGGGATACAACTCTAGAAGTGGTATTGCTGGGTCAAAGAATATCCACATTTTTATAACCCTTTAGGATAGTTCCAAAAAGCTCTCCAGAATGCTTGAATCAGCTCACAGTAGAACATGGTTTCTTAACCTTAGGCCCAGAGACTCCCAAGGAGTCCATGAACTTGGATGGGTAAAAAAAAAAAATTGTATTTTTATTTAGACTAACCTCTAACTGAAATTTAATGTTACTTTCAGTAATTTAAAAACATTCTCAAAAGGAATCCATAATCTTTACCAGATTGCCAAAGGCATCCATGATACAAAAAGGTTAAGAACACCTTGTTTGGAGGGATAGGACTTAAAAGAAAACTTTTTTATTTTAACATACATATGTTTAGATTAAACTTCTTAAAGGAGCCTAAATACATCATTGGTTTATCTGAGTTTAATAGTTCAACATAGCTGCCGAAAGACAAGCAGCAGAGACCTACTGAAATTGAGGAACTGAAATGAAAGAATGGATTCTTTTCTGTGGTTAAGGATTAACTCCTCTTTGTAACGTAATACTGTAACATCAGCTCAGATCATGGGTCTTTCAGAACATTTGCTCTACTTCACTTTCAGTTTTTAGATAGAAATGTTTACTTTTTATTAAAATTTTTGACATGTTCAAATGCATTCAGGGCATTGATGTGAGCCCCTTTATAGATTCATTATGATTACATTGCTTGGTCAAAGCAAGCCACTCAGTAAGTGGAGGTGTCACACACTGTCAGGGGCAGTCTGTAAATACTTCTGCTGGGTCTCCACTTTTATGTTCTTTCTTTTCATGAGTCAGGAAGTCACCTCTAGAGTATCCTTATAGGAGAGTTTTAGAAAGCCTGGGGAGGTGAAAGTGGAGATTTATTAGTTACATCGGAAAGAGGTTTGTTAGATTTAACAACTTCAGGATCTTTATTCCATTGTTTCTCTGATGCTGCATGTTGACGTTAAGGATTACTGATTTCTTTTAATTATTATTAGTTAATATAATTAATATTAGTTATAATTCTGTTACCACTCTTCCTAATTATAGCGTTCTAACGTTCCTGGTACAATATATAATTAAATCTGTAAGTATTATATGTTATCACATCAATTTTAGCTTATTCATTATAATAAAATACTATATTTATAGTAATATATTATAATAGAGTAATATTTATATGAAAGCTTGATGTGTTAATACATTATCACAGCTGTACTATAAAAAAATTGGATATTCACATCGATCAGTTTAAGAGTTTGGGATTTGGTATCTTTGTTTCCCTTTTAATTTTTTCTTTATGCTTTTGCTATTTTTCCAAAGGAGTTTCAAGCTACTAGACCCACTAAGGCATCACTTGTGGTTGGCTCTGCCTTTTCCACCTTATTAACAGGTACCTATGAGAAGGGGAGCACCTTCCTCTTAGAAGAAAATATCCAGGAGAAGCTGAGAGAAAAGATTGCTCAGCTCCCAATGCAGCAGATACTGCTCTCGGTGAAGCAGGTGATGCTGTATCTTAGAACCACTGTGGAGAACTTTGCCAAGGTGAAGCTGCTTTTCTTTACATTCTTCTTTTCCTCTGACTCTCTGGGGAATCAAGTTTTGGGTAAACTAAAATTAGACTATTCTATAGCCTTTGAAAAAAGTTTATTTTTCCAAGGATATGTTCAGGTGATTCATATAATCACAGAATTTTAGAGTTGTAATGGAGTTTAAGGATCATCTAATCCAACTTCCTGATTTTTACAAAGGGAGATTATATATTATTTATCTGTGAACATATATTTCCTCCCTCTCCACACTGCCCAATAATATGTAAGCTTCTTGAGAAGAAGCCTTCTCCCTTCTTTATTTTGTAGCCCCAATACCTAAGTGAGGCACATAGTATTTGCCTAATAAATACTGCTTGATTGAAACCAGGTCTTTTGACTCCTAGACTGATATTTTACTACTGTACCAGATGCCCATCCTACCTATTGGTAATATCAGTCAACAAATACTAAGTTCCTGTTGTAGTATGCTGAATACTACATAATAAACAACAGGCCAGAGCCAGATCCTGGTGAAGGGAGGGTGGTGGTGATGGCTTTTGAGGAGTAGGCCTAACTTCCTTAGCATTGCTAGGTGGCTCCCCAGGTGCAGGAGACCCAGATTCAGAAGCCAAGTTTTTGCCAGGCATGATGTGCTAATGCTGAAACTGTCAGTACCAGATAATTCCTAGTGTCTTGATTTATTGGTTACCAAATGTTTCTTTAGAATTTGTACCCATTGACTGTCATCTACTAGATGTTTGAAATTGGGCTGAGGTCATAAAATTGACATTTAGAAAGAACAAATTCAGCTAGTAGCATTCTGTATCTTTTCAGTGGCTGTCCCATGTCTGGAATATTCTCCCTCCCTTTCTTCATCTCCTTGCTTCCCAGGTTTCCATTAAGACTCAGCTCACATTCCATATATGGAATGAGGTCTTTCCCAGTCTTCCCTTTCACTCCCCAGTACCAGTACCTTCCCTCTGAAATTACCTTCCAGTTACCCTGCTTGTATTTTGTGTGTATAATTTTTGTATTCCTGCTACTTCATGCCTAATAAGCTTTTAATAATGCTTATTGCCTCTTTCTCTCTTACAAGCTTTCCTGAGCTGTTCTCTCTGTAGATCTCTGAAGGAAAAACAAAGTTGAACCCAGTTTCTCAGGCTAGGAAAACAAATCAAGTTCTTAATTGTGGATCACTAGCAGAGCCTGTCCCTTTTCTTTCCATGTCTTTTTACCTTGTCATGTATATAGTTACTTAGTTTGGGTTTTAGCTTATGCCTCTTTTCTCCTTTTAGGCAAAAAAAGTTTTTGTACTTAGTATTAGATGTTAAAAAAGGATTTTAGTCCTCTTGCTTCTCATCTTCCACTGTATCTAAAAAGCATTTGCCGGTTTTTTATTCCACAGCTTGGTAAAAGTTCAGGTCCTGCACTACTTCAGCTCTTCATGAATTTGCTCAGCCACCTGTTGAGCCGTTGTTTTCATTTGGACACCTGTAACCAACAGAAATGTGAAGCTGCTCGGGCTGAATCTGCTATCTTTTTGGATGAGGAGTCCTTGGCCACACTGGAATTAGCCAATGATAAGGTAGATTTTAAAATCTTCATATTTTACCACATGAAAGCATTTTTCTCTTATGACAGGTGAAATGAGCATCTTTAGAAAATTAACTAGGAGATCTTTTTTTTTTCTAATTGTAATAATAGCCTGAATTAAAAAAAGGACATGTAATTGGAGAAGGCTTTGAATTGTAAATATTTCTAGAACTGATGCTCTGAGAACACAAATAGAGCTGTCTTCCCTTTGATATTCATGTGGAATAGGGTGTTTAATTGGTCCTGCACGGGGACCCCGGCTCAAGATTTGTGATTTGATTGGGTTTAAGAAGCAAGGCCAATTGGATCTCATTTCACAATTTAATAAGGACCTTCTGCAGATCACTTAATTGACACTGTGGAAGTATTTGTTACAATAGCATTTGCTACCTACATGTAATGTGTAGAAAAATTCTAATCTATAATCATTCTTTTGTTTCTAACTAGAAATTTTTTTAGGTATTTGAATTTTTCTCTTTCCTTGGAAATAAGGAAAGAAAGAAAGTTGCTTCTCTCTGTGACGCTCAGTGTTACTCCCTTTGATAGGAGTATCTTTTAGCAAGGCTGGTTAAACAGTAGCACCACATTTTTTGTTTCTGACTTAGTAGTGTCTACTCAGCCATACATATGACATAGATTTGAAAATCATCATTAGAGAGATGATAATTAAATTCATGGCAGCTAATGGTATCACTAAGTAAAGTAGAATCGAGGGAGAAGAAAAGAGGACACTCAGACAGAACCCTGTGGGAAACCCACAGTTAGAGGGTATGATTTGGAGAAAGATCCGGCAAAGGAAACTAACACAGAGCCATCAGATGGGTAGGAAGAACAGAGAAGGCCAGCGTAGCTGGACTGTCCACTTCCTGTAGGGAAGCTGGGAAGGTAGGCTGAGGCCAGGCTGAGGAAAGCTGTCTTAGAGACAATGTGGAGTTAGTGAAAGAACTGGAACTTATTGAGCTACATTGGTCAGACCTATGCTTAAGGACGGTAGCTCTGGCTGCTCTGGGGAGGATTGAACAGAGTAGAGTTGAGGCAGAGAGTCCAGGTTGGATGCTGTTGCAGTAGTGTAGTCGAGAGATATTGGCCTGAACTAAGTTGGTGGCTATGTAAGTGGTAAAGGAGAAGGAGATCAGTGTCAGAGAGATAGACAAACATAGGGACCTATATTAGGAATTGATTGGGGCGAGGAATTGAGGACAGCACAAACCTGAAAGACTGAAAAAATTGTCCATGTTCTTGATAGAAACCGAGAAGTTTGGAAAAGAGGTGGGATCATGGGGGAAAGAGAATGAGTTCTGTTTTGGACATGTTGAGATTAATACACCTATGGTGCATCCCGTGTGAAATGTCCAGTACTCAGCTGGTATTATAGAATTGGAGCTCATGAGGTAGCCTCAGCTCATTAAGTGAAGTGTAGAGAGAGAGGAGAGTTTCCTCTCCTGCTTGGATTCTAGACTATTACCAGAGATGTTTAATGTAGTCTTTACCCCAGTCTGCGATGTTCCCTTCCCTATCCTAGCCTTTTTTGTTTTTATTTGCAGTTTCATATCATCAAAATTACTATTTTATCTAATTGCAATTTCCTCTGTGACAAATTTTTAAACCTAGACTGACTTTCTACTGACATAGCTGACTTGAGACTGCTTGTGACTGCATGCTATCAATTAACTGAGTTCAGTAAATACAAACTTATTTCTGTATTAATTGTCCTGAGCTAGTATAGGTGAAAGAGTAGATGTGCTGAAAATAAAATAGAAATTAAAATTATTTTATTTTATCCATTGTTTTGGATGAGATGTTTTACAACTCGATTCCAATCATTGAGAATGACTAGTGGGACTAGAGCTGGAGGTGACCCCACAGGCCATCTGGATTGACCTCTTCAATTTACAGATGAGGGACTGAAGTATTGTGAAAGGGACTAGACCAATAGTCTTCTCCAAAATCCTACTGTTTGTGGATCAAAAACTTTGTATTCATTCAGTAGCATTTAGCACAAACATTTATTAAGTACACTAATGCTCTATGCTGGGTAAATAAGGCCTGTCACTGTCCTCAATTATTGCTTACAGTGTTGTTCAGGAGTAAAATGTCTTCAGAGGGTTTCGGAGGGCAGAGTTGGCAGAACGTTTGGGCTTAGTTCCCTGTGATGTGAACAAAGGTAAAAAACTTGTGGAATGGAGCGTATACAATATATCAGGGGAAGTAGTGAATGAAGGCTACAAGAGTGTAACAGCAGTCAACACAGCACACTTGAGGGCTGTTGCTGTGCGTGTGTGCGTGTGTGCGTGCGTGTGTGTGTGTGTGTGTGTGTGTGTATACATTTTTTTTTTAGGGTTGAATCTCACAGTATAAATCCTCTATTTACTCAAAACTAAAACTTATTCAGGAAACTAAGGCATTCACAATTCATAACAACATAACAACTCATTACCAGGGTGGCCACGTGACTTTAACCAGACACAGAAGCATATGCATAATGTAGCATACTTGTACTTGTTTCTACAATCAGGAGATTCCAGGCCCAGGTCTTCCCTTAACATAGCACATCCCCAGGGGCGGCAGAGAACACAACACACTCCACCCCTGGGTCACAGTAGGTTCCAGCCTCTTCATCCTTCAGAGGTTTACAATTTAGCGTGAACCTGGGAAACTGAACTACAAGAAGAAAACAATAACGAATTCGACCTTCCTTGCCCTCACAAAGAGCTTGTTGGAATTTGTTTTCAAGGACTTGGCTGAGAAAGTTGGACTTCATGTGGGAGGCAGTGGGGACAGGACAAAGAAACGATAAGAACGATTTAATTAACTGGTTGGATTTGTGTACGTTGTTATATGTGCTATCTTTCAGACCCTTGAAGATGTATTGATAGTGATCTTCAGACACCCCACCTTGGAGAGCTGGTACTTGGCCTTGGAGCAGCAGACTCTTCCCTCACATGGCCTCAATCCAGTCCTCGTAAAGCTCCTAGCAACTCACTTGAATGCTGGGGTACTCTCACTGCTGAAAGTGAGTGCCCCCATTCTGCAAGACATGCATCGCCTGGACATCCTTTCCAAGTATTTAGAAGCCATTACTAAGAGTGTCTTGAAAGAACTACCGATCCTGAAGATGGGCCCTCCTACTGCATATGGGAAACCCTCAGCTCAACTGGAAGCTTTGTACCAACTACATCCTTACGTGGATAGAGCCCAGCTTAGGGATGTTATACTTGCCCTCCTGGCTCTTCCCAAACAGACTCTCTTAGGCCAAGGATCTAAGAAATCTCCCCAAAAAGGAAAACATCTGAGCTTTCTAGGGGAGATCCTCAAACAGCTAATCACTGGATGCTACCAGGAACAACCCCAGCAAGGAGAATTACTGTTGTCCCTGGAATATGTGAAGGGAATGAGTGCCTTGTTGCCTGCACTGGGCATTGAAGAGCTAGAGACTGTGTTCTTCCAAGCTTTACAGAAAGACCCAGTTCTGGTCCATGTGGTTGAGTTAGATTTATTGACCTACTGTCTGACTCGCAAGACAGAAGTTTCTCTTTCCATTGTAGCTTTGTTGATTCAGCAAAGTAGTACCCACCTGCTACACTTTGAGTTGTGGTGCTTGCAGGGCCTAGAGCCCTGCCTTCCAGAAAGCATCAGCCTCTTTCTTCCACTCATCCATACCTATTTGCAGTCTTGTATGGAGGGAGACTTTACACGTCCATCCAAAGGTAAATCACATTCCAAGTTTGATTGGGAAATAATTTATGTTTAATATTTTTTAAATCCCAGATCTTTAAGCTACTGAATTATAGCTGAGTATGGTCGTTATTCTAAACAAACTCTTTAAAGTAGGAGTTCTTAACCCTGGAATCCCATGACTGCCTGTGGATGGATTAGGAGGGGGATATCTGTGAACTGTGGTGGAAAAAGAATACATCTTTATTTTCACTATGTTCTAACAAAAATTTAGCATTTCCTTTTATTATTTATTATTAATTTATTATTTAAAAGCATTATCCTGAGAAAGGGGTCCATAGGCCTCACCAGACATCCAAAAGAGTTTATAACCAAAAGTTTTTTAAAACTCCTACTTTAGAGACAGAACTCTTGTCTTTCTGTGGTACAATCCTATAACATGAAGTTAGAGGAGGCTCTTGTGACTTTTTGAGTTCTATACATGTTTTTGGTTGCCTCATCTATGAGTGTGTTAACAAGAGGAGACAAAGGCAATGCCAGAGGCACTATGTTTCTTTAAGACCTGTACCCTTTGTGGTAGCCTTATAGAAGATCCATGCCTCAGTTCTCCAACCATCTCAGCTTTTAGGGCAATTTCCAGTTAATAAGAAGTCGTGCCTTGCCATAGACTCTATGCATGACTCTTCCTTTTAACTGGAAATTTTGTCTATGCCATAGACTAGCCTTTTGTCCTCCCCCGACCCTTTTCCACTAACTATCCTGTGGTCTTCTACTTGATTCTAAGAATGAGTAAGTAGACAAGTTGTGTTTTATGGTAGAATTTAATCTCTTTGATATTCTATAACTTTTTGGTGAGTGGTGTGAATTACTCTGCTTCTGTATTGCATCAGGTTAGCTAATGAGCACTTAATAAATGTCTGTCAAATGACCATTTAGGATGTTTTTCTTTTTAAAGCTCAAGAAGACTGATGTCTGTTTTTACTTTATATTCCTCTGTCACCCTGTACTTTTCAGAAACAAATCAAATAATTTTGGTCTAGAAAGGATACTTAGAGGTCAATCATGGTAGTCTTCATAGCATGTATTTGATAGATTTTTACTGTTAGTAAGCCTGAAAGTATCCCTTTTTGTTCTGTAAGGGCATTCTGGGGGGCTTGGGTAGCAAGCTGTAGTCGACTTTCTTATTTTTCATGTTTATCTCTGCCCCAGTTTCTAGAGGTGTCATGAATGTGTTGAAAAAGGCCCTATGGAGAGAACTTCAAAACAGCCTTCTAGGAGATGGTCCTCAGGGTCTTGGGATGCAAGAAGAGATCCTTTCTAAATTGGTTCCATATTCAAGAGCAAAGGAGCTTAAATTCCTCATTGACCAGCTGCCCAGCATTCTTCAGAGGCCAGAGAAATCCAGGAGGTAAGATGAACAGATCAGTGATGGCCTATCAGAAAGACCTTTTAGTATGTAAAAATTAAAAGTGGGCCCCCAAAAAGAGAACACAAGTGAGGGATTTAGGGAGGGAATGGAAGGGAGAGTTGAACAGTTGAAAATTAATTTTGGGAATATTCTTTCATTTTAAGGCTACATGTATCCATGTTATTTGAGCTGGGAAGAAATTTGGAATATCTTGGCCCTTTGGTCCTGAGTTATATCTATGGAGAGGATGCCCGTTAACATCTTCATTCCTGAATGCTTTACTGTTGACTTGCTGCCTGTAGTTATATGCCTATGCCTAGGTACAATTTATTGAGAACTCAGGGGAAAAAAAAAGAAAAATGTAGATGCTTATTAAGTATTTTTATGTGAGAGATCTTTTTAGCCAGTTAGAGAATTATAATGAAATATATACCATAATTCCTGCTCTCAGGGAATTTAAAATGTAGTTGGATATGTAAGATAGTGTGAAATGGTAAGTGTCCATTCAACATTTCAGGAAGAAATGGGGCTCTTTGGAACAAGACAGTCTTTTTACTCCTCCCCTAATTTACCTCCCTACCCCTCCAGCTGTTAGACCCTGGCTGCCATTGCCTTGTACATCTCCCCCATTAGAATTTGTAAGCTGCTTACGAGCAGGGACTGTGTCACTTTTGTGTTTGTATCCCCAGTGCTTAACAGAGAGCTTGACACATACAAGTATTTAATAAATGTGTTTCATTTAACCTTTTCTCTCCTTAAGCCTCTCATACTACCCCTTCCCACCCTCATACCTGAGGATTTCACTTTCTACCTTACTGAAAAAAAGAAGCCATTCACAGTGAATGATCTCCCTCTTCTCCAAGTCTCAGTCCCTGGAAGCTATCCTCTGTTCTCTTTTCCTTTGCTGCAGTCTCTGTTGAAGAGGTGACCTTTCTCCTTAGTAAGACCATTTTCTGTTTCTTTCCTATTTTCTTCTGTAGGTTATCCCCACAGTCATCTCTCCCCGCCCACCTTCAATCTCTCCCTCTCTGCTGGTTCTAATACAAACATGCCTAATTCTGTATTCAGTAAAAGCCATTATTAGTCCCTTCTATCTAAGTAATCTTGGCCAAACTCATTGAAGAAATTGTCTTCACTGATTGTCCCTATTTTCTCTCTCTCAATCACTCCTCAGTTCTTTGCAGTCTGTTTCCCTGCCTCCTCATTCAGATGAAAGTGCTGTCTCCAGAGATCCTCCAGTTTGATGTCCTTTTCTCCATTCTCTTCTAAACTTCTCTGCAATACTTGGTGCACGGAACACCATCCCTTCCTCAGTATGCTCTCTTTTCTGGATTTTCCTGACAATGCTCTGTCTTTTCCTCCTCCTTGTCCAACTGTCCCTTCACTAGAATATTACCATTGTGCCACCCCCTAACTTGTGTGTATATCAGGACTGTCCTGGAATCTCTTCTTTCTTTATTCTCTGTGACCTCATTATTTCCTGTTGATTTAATGATCTGATCTCTTTCCTGAGCTCTAGTCTTAAGTCCTGAACTACCTAGTGCTCATTTGTAGTGAGAGTCCCTTCATTTATGGGTTTGACGAGATGGCTGCAGGGATCTCTTCCAGCTCCTACATTCTGTGATTTCTTACTGGATGTCCCACAGAAGTATCAAATTTAACATGTCCAGAACAGAAATTCACTATCTTATCCCCAGACTCACCCTTCTTCTGAACTTTATTTCTTTCAAAGGCATAACTGTGCTTCCAGTCTCCCAGTTTTGCAACCCCTGTGTTATTCTCAACTTCTAATTCTCCTTCATTCGCACATATCCATTTAGTGATCAATATCTGTTACACCCACCTCCGCAGCATCTTTTGTTCCATCCCCTTGTCACTATGTCCACTGCTTCTATAAATATTTTTGTACAAATAGGTCCTTTTCCCTTTTTTGATCTCCTTGGGATGCAGTCCTAGAAATGATATTGCTGGGTCAAAGGGTATGCACAGTTTGGTTGTCCTTTGGGCATAGTTCCAAATGGCTCTCCAGAATGGCTGAATTAGTTCACAACTCGCTAACAGTGCATTAGTGTCCCAATTTTCCCACTTCCCCTCCAGCCTTTGTCTTTCTTTTCTTGTCATATTTGCCAATCTGATAGGTGTGCGGTGGTACCTCAGAGTTATTTTCATTTGCATTTCTCTGACTGTTAGTGCTTGAGCATTTCTTGCCTCTTAATTGGACTTCTTCAAGTATATCTGTCTACTCCAGTCAGTTCTCCATATGGCAAGTCAGTGGTTTAACTGTGTCGTTGCCCTAAACTCTCCGTGTATAAAGTCACCTCTAAGGATAACATTTGAACTCTGTTGTTTGGTTTTTAGAGATTCATTACATATTACTCTCCGCTCCACACTTGATGGTCCAGCCAAACTGGCCTTCTCTCTATTGCACATACACAGTGCTCTGTCTCCCATCTCTAAACCCTGATACTGGCTGTCCCCCCCACCCCATCCCATGCCTGAAATGCACTCCTGCCTCATTTCTACCTTCCAGAGTCCCTGGCTTCCTTCAAAACACAGCCTGAGTCCTATCTCCTACAGGAAGCCTACTGCTAGGGCCTTCCTTCCGAATTGTTTTGTATCTCTTTTTGTATGTACCTATATAACAGGTTTATAGGTACTTGCCCCAATTGTAAACCAGATAACAGTTGTAAACAGGTCCTAGGATTTGACCACACTCATCTGTAGGCCACCAAACTTCAGCCTGTCCCTTGGCTCTTTGCTGTATATTTAATTTATTAATTTCATGCTCTTATAATCATCCAAGGATATGCTGGATACTTTTACTCATTAATAAAGTTGCCAACTCCGTACCCAGGGTCCCCCAACTCCAATTCTTTAAATATTAGCTATTCAGTTAAACATAAAACTACTCTGTATATAATTTATTAGCAAACAAGAACAATAATAAGCATAATATAATGTTATATTTCATAAATTGTGTTTAGTATGTTATACATACCTTTATGTATGTATATATATTTAGTATACATTGGTGATGACCAGTGTCATTGCCATAATTGTCTCAAACTCTCATACTGTTAGTAGCTGACTTCTTTTCACTTGTCTGAAAATTCATCATTATTCCATTTGCCGTCTCTCAAGATGTTAAGAAAAGTCCCTCTTACGTCCCCTTTGTCAGACAAGTTAAAACCAGCTTCCACAGAAAAGAGGATCTCGTCTTCTTTTTCCTTCCTGTGTCTTGACCAGTTTTTCTTAGGCTCATCCTTTCAGCCAACATGGTTTATCAAGTAGATCTTGAAAGACTACAGTACCAATTGTCTGTGAATGCTCATTGTTCATAGATAATTACACCTCCTTTCTGACTCCATAGTGAGAGATACTTCTCTCTAACCCATTTCTCAACCATCTTCTCCCATTTGTCCACCTAGGCTCTTAAAGCTAGTCATAGCATTGGAGCTTTTACCTGACTCTTAATGAGGTAGCAGTCTCTATATGATTGACAGTTGAAACAAGGTATCTACATGTATATGTCTCTCCTCATTAAATTGTCTTTGAGGACAGAGACTCTCTGTATCATAGTCAGCACTTAATAAATGCTTATTGATTGATGGTACAATGGTCAACTAAGCCAGGTGGTACCAACTGTTGATATAGGTCTTCATTTTGAAGTTAGCATGTTCAGGTTAAGCTTTGTGGAGAAGGGATTTGAGTTGAATCCTAAAAGATGAGTGGAGAGACCCTTGGGATACTCACAGCAGTCCTGTGAGGTAGATGGAGCAGGTATTCTCTCCATATTACAGAATAGGAAACTGAGGCCAGAAACGCTAGTAAATGATGGCGGTTCTTAAAAATAGGCCTCTGATTCTTAATTCTAATATACCACAGTGCCTTCTTCCATAATAATTACTTAAAATTATTACACCTAAAGTTCATTTTTTTCCCATGAAAAATATTACCAGAAGAGAAGAAACGGGCAGGGAGCTAAGTGGGTTTGCAATGCATAGATATTGTAGACTGGTCAAAGTTTTTGTACTTGACTTCAAGACTATGGTGATGTTGCGCTCTCTGTCTTTTGTTTACTCAAATCCTATCCTTGATGTGATATTCTTGTTTTTAACGAAAGAGTGAAGAAGAACATGTTATCTCTGGGTATCTTTAACACAATATGTTGTCATCGTGGATGTGCTGATGTCTTCTGTAATCTGTTTTAAACTTTTGTAAATTGTAAGAGTGAAATACTGTAAGCCTATAGTTCTTACTTCACATCTGTTGCAGCTGGATTGTATCAGATTCCATATCATTAGTACTGGAAAAATCTGTGGAAAAGCTGGATGTTTGGAAAAAGACTTTGTTGGGGTCATGTATAAAATGGCTAACAGCCTCATACAGCAGTACTAACAAAGAAGAAAAATCCCAGGACGCGGAGAAGTCTATGTTGTCACGACTTAACAAGTTATTGGTGAGTTCCTTTTACTTGCACAGATAGATGAAACATTTTATAGTTATCCTAAATTACCACTTAAAACAGTTTGACATTTCTTTGACCTAATAGGAAGAAACAATGACAGTCCATGACAGGAGTCTAAGAAGCAGTGTCCCAAAGAACCACTGCTGTCAACAAGTGACAATCTCTGACGTGCCATGGTATGGAAAGGAAACGGCAGTCAAACAGCTGCCCTCAGTCATTTTGACACATATGTGGCCATTGTTGCTTGTTTTTTTTCCTTTTTTAAAAATATTTTACTGTTTCCAAATTACATGTAAAGACAGTTTTAACATTCATTTTTAAAAATTTTTAAGTTCCAGATTTTCTCCCTCCCTTCCCTCACTCCCACTCTAAGATGGTAAGCATTTTGATATAGGTTATACATGTACATGATTGCAAAATATGTTTTCATATTAGTTATGTTGTTAAAGAAGACACAGGGTTAAAAAATACACGGAAAATAGTATGCTTCAACCTGCATGCAGACTCCATCAGTCTTTTCTCTGGAGGTGGATATCATTTTTCATCATGAGTTCTTTGGAATTATCTTGAATTATTGTGTTGCTGAAAATGGCTAAGTCATCCATAGCTGATCATCTTACAGTATTGCTCTTACTGTGTACAATATTCTCCTGGTTCTGTTCACTTCTCTTTGTACCAGTTCGTATATTTCTTCCCAGATTTTTCTGAAAGCATCCTACTTATGTCATTTCTTAAATCCATCACAATCGTATTCAACAACTTGTTCAGCCATTCCCCAGTTGATGGGCATCCCCTCAATTTCAAATTGTTTGTTATCACAAAAAGAGATGCTGTAAATATTTTTGTAAAAATAGTTTCTTTTCTCTCTTTTTGATCTCTTTGGGTTGCAGATCCAGAAGTGGTATTGCTAGATTAAAAATTATACAGTTTGATAGCCTTTTGGGCATATGACTATAGGTAGCTTTGATTTCGTTATCTGAAAACTGACTCTTCATATCCTTTGACCATAAATGACTTGTATTCTTATAAATTTGACTCAGTTCTCTATATATTTGAGAAGTGAGACCTTTATCAAGAGACACTTGCCATAAAAATTGTTTCCTACCTTTCTGATTTTCTCTAAATCTTGGTTGCACTGGTTTTGTTTGTGCAAAATCTTTTTATTTTGTCATAATCAAAATTATCCATTTTACATTATGTAATGCTTTACATCTCATTTGGTCATAAAATTTTCCCTTTTCCCTATATGTGATAGGTACATTCCTTGCTCTCCTAATTTGCTTCTATGGCGTCACTGTTTTTTTAACTTAACTTGGTACATGGTTTGAGATGTTGGTCCAACTTAGTTTGTGCCATACAGTTTTCCCAGAAGTTTTTGTCAAATAGTAAGTTCTTCTCAATGTGGCCGGACAAGCACAGAGGACAGTGAGATTGTCATCTTCTTATTCTGGAAGCTGGGATCATCTTAATGTAGCCCAAGAGCAAGCTGGGGTTTTTGGCAACCTTATCACATTGTTGGCTCATGTTGAGCTTGTGGTCCATTAAACACTCCAGATCTTTTTCAAATAAAATTGCTATCCACAACACCTCTCCTACTTAGAAAATTGATTTCTTTGGAATACAGGTTAAGATTTTACATCTATTCCCATTAAACTTAGTTTTATTTGACAAAGCCCATCAAGATCTTGCTGGATCTCGACTGTCATCCAGTGTGTTGACTATCCTCCTCAACTGTGCCTGTGAACTCCTACTTCCAATACAAGGTGTCTAAGCCACACAGGTCTTGTGGGGCATGGAGATTCCTCCCCAGGCTCACTTAATCCATCAGTCTTTATGAAATCCCTACTGTGTGCTTGGCTCTTTGATGTGGAAAAGACAAGATATATCATACATGAATCTCTAGCTTTAATGGCATTTCTCTCACGAATTCTCCCTCTCAAAAGTTTGGGTCTGTGGACTTGTCAAATACAAGACAATTATGGTCATTCCTGCTGTGTCTTGTGTAGCTAATCTATCACAACTGATCCGTCATTCTGTTTCTTCACCAGTACCAAATTGTTTTGATGATTACCACTTTATAAGGCTGTTTGAGATCTGTATGGCTCGGCTACCCTCTTTCACATTTTTTTCATTAATTTCCTTGTTACTCTTGACCTTTTGTTCTTCTAGATGAATTTTATTACTTTTTTTCTAGTTCTATAAAATTATTTTTGTTAGTTTGATTTGCATGGCACTGAATAAGTAGATTAATTTAGAATTACATTAACTCAGTCTACCTATGAGCAATTGGTATTTTTCCTGTTGTTTAGATCTGACTTTATTTGTGTGAAAAGTGTTTTGTAATAAAGTTCGTATAGTTCCTGGGTTTGTCTTGGCAGATAGAATCTCAGGTATTTGATATTGTCTACAGTTATTTCAAATGAAATTTATCTATTTCTTGCTGCTGGGCTTTGTTGATAGTATAGAGAAATGCTGATGACTTCTGTGGGTTTATTTTATATCCAGCAACTTTGCTAAAATTATTAATTATTCCAACTAGTTTTTTAGTTGATTCTCTAGAATTCTCTATGTATGTCATATTATCTGCAATTATCACTGCAAGAGTGATAATTTTCTTTCCTCATTACCTATTCTAATTTCTTCAATTTCTTTTTTTCCTTTTATTGCTATAACTAACATTTCTAGTACAATATTGAATAATAATGGTGATAATGGGCATCCATCTATTCTAACTGGGAAGACTTGTAGCTTATCCCTATTACAGATGTGCTTGCAGATAGTTTTAGATAGATACTGCTATCATCATAGGGAAAGTTCTGTTTATTCCTGTGTTCTCTAGTGTTTTTAATAGGAAGGGATATTGAATTTTTTTGAAAGCTTTTTCTTCATCTATTGAAATAATCACATGATTTCTGTTGGTTTTGTCATTGTTCTTGTTTCACACGCAGAAGACCTGGGCGTTGACATGTAATTCTTTCATTTCATATTATGTTACTGAGATGATTCTGTGTGTCATGACAGAGCACTTAAGAATAAAATTATGCCCAAAACAAAAATTGACCTGTAAAATCATAAAGAGTCTATGAATTTTTGCCAAAAATGAAATTTCAGCCCAAATTTTACTTAGGTGATGCTGTATGCAGTGTATTATCCCTATTGCTGTTTTTCCAACCAGTAATCTTTCCGTCTAATTACTGTTCCTAGAATTAAGTTACCAGTTTAGTATTTTTATGTAGCATCTGTTGAGGAATATCCATATATACCCTAACCTCTCATTGAGCTCCAAAAGAGATTGGGGCTGAGGGGTGGCAGGAATCTAACATTATTGTGGCTCCTTGTCAAAGTTATTGAAGCATTAAAAAGAAATTTTGCAGAGAAAAACAGAAGGAAGTTTGGAAGAAAACACAGACAAACAGTATCTCTGTTGTAAATTTTTTTAAAAAAACAAATTGTGGTGGATGGTGGAGTAGAAAGACTCACGTATGCTAGCTCTGGAACCCACAGCCCATAAATCTCCTGTAAAAAGAACTCACCACAAGTTCTGGAGCAGTGGAACCCGTGCAGCAATGGAGCGGAGGAGATTTCCGTTCCACAGAGCCCTGAAAAACTGACCTCAAAGGTCCGTCACGCACCAGACAGTGGAGCCCACCCCTGCCCTGCCCTGGCCGCATGGCCCCAGAGGAGCAGATCTGAGCAGGTTTAAGGGATGGAATCTCAGCAGCCGTGAAGGTCCCTCCACCCACAGGTGCTACAGGTCAATGAGAAAGAGTTCTGGGCTGGCCAAGAGGGCAGCGGGGTGTCTCCATAACTCAGGCTCCCTCTGGAGGCAGCGGCTCTCCAAGCAGGCAGAAGCTCCATTGTTGAAGGTCTCCACATAAAGCTCCTGAGGGAACTGAGGCTGGGAGGCAGCTCTGCCCCCACCTGAGCACCAGAACTTAAGCTCACATTGAATAGCAGCCCCACCTGCTGCTAAAAGCCCTGAGGCTGGGGAGCAGCATTTGAATCTCAGACCCCAAACACTAGCTGGGCAGATCTAGGCGGGGGTACAGAGGAATCTCAGAAGTCAAGTAACTGGCTGGGAAAATGCCCAGAAAAGGGAAAAAAAATAAGACCATAGAAAGCTACTTTCTTGGGGAACAGATGTTCCTGCCTTTCATTTCTGATGACGAGGAACAATGCTTACTATCAGGGAAAGACATAGAAGCCAAGGCCTCTGTACCCCAAACATCGGAAATAGATATCCAATGGGCTCAGGCCATGGAAGAGCTCAAAAAGGATTTTGAAAATCAAGTTAGACAGGTGGAGGAAAAACTGGGAAGAGAAATGAGAGAGATGCAAGAAAAGCATGAAAAACGGGTCAATACCTTGGTAAAGGAGACCCAAAAAAATGCTGAAGAAAATAACACATTGAAAAATAGGCTCACTCAATTGGCAAAAGAGGTTCAAAAAGCCAATGAGGAGAAGAATGCTTTCAAAAGCAGAATGAGCCAAATGGAAAAAGAGGTTCAAAAGCTCACTGAAGAAAATAGTTCTCTCAAAATTAGAATGGAACAGATGGAGGCTAATGACTTTCTGAGAAACCAAGAAATCACAAAACAAAACCAAAAGAATGAAAAAATGGAAGATAATGTGAAATATCTCACTGGAAAAACAAAGTGACCTGGAAAATAGATCCAGGAGAGACAATTTAAAAATTATGGGACTACCTGAAAGCCATGATCAAAAAAAGAGCCTAGACATCATCTTTCATGAAATTATCAAGGAAAAGTCCCTGACATTCTAGAACCAGAGGGTAAAATAAGTATTGAAGGAATCCATCGATCACCACCTGAAAGAGATCCAAAAAGAGAAACTCCTAGGAACATTGTGGCCAAATTCCAGAATTCCCAGGTCAAGGAGAAAATATTGCAAGCAGCTAGAAAGAAACAATTCCAGTATTGTGGAAATACAATCAGGATAACACAAGATCTAGCAGCTTCTACATTAAGGCATAGAAGGGCATGGAATATGATATTCCAGAAGTCAAAGGAATTAGGACCAAAACCAAGAATCACCTACCCAGCAAAACTGAGTATAATACTTCAGGGGAAAATATGGTCTTTCAATGAAACAGAGGACTTTCAATCATTCTTGATGAAAAGACCAGAGCTGAAAAGAAAATTTGACTTTCAAACACAAGAATGAGAAGAAGCATGAAAAAGTAAACAGCTAAGAGAAGTCATAAGGGACTTACTAAAGGTGAACTGTTTACATTCCTACATGGAAAGACAATATTTGTAACTCTTGAAACTTTTCAATATCTGGGTAGTTGGTGGGACCACACAGACACATACACACACATACACACATGCACGCACATACAGAGACAGAGAGCACAGAGTGAATTGAATAGGATGGGACCATATCTTAAAAGAAATTAAGGTGGGGCGGAGCCAAGATGGCGGAGTAGAAGGACGCACGTTTATGAGCCCCGAAACCACAGCCCATAGAATTAATGTAAAAAGAGACCCCATATCTTCTGGACCACTGAAAGGGGTACAGAAACAGAGTGGAAGAGATTTCCGTTCCAGGGAGCCCTGGAGACCCGTCCCCAGCGTCCGTCGCGCCCTGGAAAGCGGACCCCACCCCCAGTGCTGCCCTGGCCGCGGCCCCAGAGAAGCTGACCCGAGCAGGCTTCAGGGACGGAGGCTCTGGGAGCCGTGAAAGTCCCTCCACCCACAGAAGCTACAGGTCAGTGAGAGAGAAGGCTGGGCTGGACGAGAGGGGGAGCGGAGTGTCTCCGTGACTCAGGCCCCCTCGGGAGGAAGCGACGGGGGCAGGAAGTGGCGGAGGCAGAGGCGTGGGCAGCAGTGGAGGCAGCAGTGGCTGCGGCCGGCCCAGGACTCCCCCCAGCAGCAGGCAGGATACTTATTACGGAAGGTCTCTGCATAAACAACCTGAGGGAGCTGAGCCTGGGAGACGGCCCTGCCCCACCCTACTCTTTTACTGAAGGCCTCTGCATAAAGCCCCTGAGGGAACTGAGCCTGGGAGGGCCCCCGCCCCGCTCCGTTCCTGAAAGTCTCTGCATAAAGCCCCTGAGGGAGCTGAGCCTGGGAGGCGGCCCTGCCCCCACCCCAGCGCCACAACTAAAGCTCACATTGATTAGCGGCACGAAAAGCCCATTTGAATCTCAGAGCCCAAGCACTAGCTGGGCGGATCTAGGCGGGGGTGGACAGGAATCTCAGAAGTCAAGTAACTGGCTGGGAAAATGCCTAGAAAAGGGAAGAAAAATAAGAATATAGAGAGTTTTTTCCAACAAATGCAAATGATCCTGACTTTCGGATCTGATGAGGAGGGGGACATATTCTTGCCATCACGGAAAGATGTGGAGGGCGGGGCCTTGGTACCCCAGACATCCCAGGCGGATGTTGGGTGGGCTCAGGCCTTGGAGGAGCTCAGAAAGGATTTTGAAAGCAAGTTGGACAAGTGGAGGAAAAACTGGGAAGAGAAATGAGAGAGATGCAAGAAAAGTATGAAAAACAGGTCAGTACCTTGGTTAGGGAGACCCAAAAAAATGCTGAAGAAAATAACACCTTGAAAAATAGGCTCACTCAATTGGCAAAAGAGGTTCAAAAAGCCAATGAGGAGAAGAATGCTTTCAAAAGCAGAATGAGCCAAATGGAAAAAGAGGTTCAAAAGCTCACTGAATTTAATAGTTCTCTCAAAATTAGAATGGAACATATGGAATCTAACGACTTTACGAGAAACCAAGAAATCACCAAACAAAACCAAAAGAATGAAAAAATGGAAGAGAATGTGAAATATCTCATGGGAAAAACAACTGACCTGGAAAATAGATCCAGGAGAGACAATTTAAAAATTATGGGACTACCTGAAAGCCATGATCAAAAAAAGAGCCTAGACATCATCTTTCATGAAATTATCAAGGAAAAGTGCCCTGACATTCTAGAACCAGAGGGTAAAATAAGTATTGAAAGAATCCATCGATCACCACCTGAAAGATATCCAAAAAGAGAAACTCCTAGGAACATTGTGGCCAAATTCCAGAACTCCCAGCTCAAGGAGAAAATCTTGCAAGCAGCTAGACAGAAACAATTCGAGTACTGTGGAAATAAAATCAGGATAACTCAAGATCTAGCAACTTCTACATTAAGGGATCGAAGGGCGTGGAATAGGATATTCCAGAAGACAAAGGAACTAGGACTCAAACCAAGAATCACCTACCCAGCTAAACTGAGTATAATACTTCAAGGGAAAATATGGTCTTTCAATGAAACAGAGGACTTTCAATCATTCTTGATGAAAAGACCAGAGCTGAAAAGAAAATTTGACTTCCAAACACAAGAATGAGAAGAAGCATGAAAAAGTAAACAGCAAAGAGCAGTCTTAAGGGACTTACCAGAAGTGAACTGTTTACATTCATACAGGGAAAGACAATATTTGTAACTCTTAAAACTTTTCAGTATCTGGGTAGTTGCAGGGATCACACACACACATGTACATGCATGCACGCACACGCACATACACACATGTACACACATACAGAGACAGAGAGCACAGAGTGAATTGAATAGGATGGGACCATATCTTAAAAGAAATTAAGGTAAATGGTGAGAGAGAAATGTAGTGGGAGGAAAGAGGGTGAAATGGAATGGGGTAATTATATGTCATTTAAGAGGCAAGTAGGAGACTTCTTAGTGGAGGGAAAAAGAGGAGAGCTGAGAAAAAAAACAAACAATAAGTTTACCCTCATCACATTTGACTAAATAAAGGAATAAAATGCACACTCATTTTGATATGAAAACCTATCTTACAGTATAGGAAAGTGGGGGAGAAGGAGATAAGCAAGGGGGGGGGGATGATGGAAGGGAGGGCAAAGGGAGGAGGGAGCAATTTGAAGTCAACACTTGGGGAGGGACAGGATCAAAAGACAGAATAGAAACAATGAGGGGCAGGGTAGGATGGAGGGTAATTCAGTTAGTCCTACACAACACGACTATTATCGAAGTCATTTGCAAAAGTACACAGATATGGCCTATATTGAATTGCCTGCCTTCCCAAAGGGAATGGGTGGGGAGGGAGGTATGGGGAGAATTTGGAACTCAAAGTTTTAGGAACAACTGTTTAGTATTGTTCTTGCTACTAGGAAATAAGAAATACAGTTAATGGGGAATAGAAAGTCATCTGGCCATACAGGACAAAAGAGAAGATGGGGACAAGAGAAGGGAGGGATGATAGAAGAGAGGGCAGATTGGTGATAGGGAAAATTGGAATCCTCTGTGTATTGGGGTGGGGTGAGGGCATAAATGAGAAAATTTGGAACCCAAAATTTTGTGAAAATGAATGTAAAAAGTTAAATAAACCAATTTATATTTTTAAAAAAACAAATTGTGATAGAAATATATGGAAATGATCATTGGTGGGCTTTTTTTTTTTTTTGGTGTTAAATGTAATTTTAAAAAATAAGCCATTCAAAAGAAAATTTCAAGTGTTTCTCAGGAACACACCAATTAGGTAACACCATAACAGATAGATCAGATTAAATGCAAAGTGCCTTTAAGAAGATTAACATTGTATGTTTTTGGGCTTAAATACTTAGAATTGCTTGTTTTTGAAAAGCAGAGCGATGGAAATGCAAAAATTAAAGAGTAAAGGACAAGGAAGAGAAATATTTAGATCATTAAATTTTTTATTTAGATCATTGGATAGTTAAAGACATTAAATTTAATCTATCTAACTATTAACTGCCGAGAAAAATTATTTCAGAACACTTGTTCACTTTGAATAATCTTTGCTTTCTGTTCTTCTTATGAAAAAAATACTGATTTCCTAAGTGACTGCATTAGTTCGTCATCATGTTAACAGCACTTAGAGGGAATTATGTAGGTCCAGCTAGTCCTGCAGTTTTCTCCCTAGAATGTTCTGTCGTGATATCTCCTGCTAATGTTTTTATTAGACAGGAAGTTGAAACACGTCATGGAAACAACCTCTGATCTGGTCAGTGTTTCTGTCCTTGGTATTCAGTAGTCTGGATTCTTTTTTACCAGCCTCCCCATGTACGTCCTAACCTAACATCTTGATGCCCGTAGAAGTCAGTCATTCCCTGCGATAGAGCATTGTGTGAAGATGTCTGCTACACCTGGTTATGTGATCTTCGTTTGTCTTTTATTAAAAATCATTTGTGTTATGTTCCTTTTTTAGGTGGTAGCATTTTTTTAAAAAAATGTCATTTCTGATAGATGTGAGGTGGGATCTCAGAATTGTTTTAATTTGCATTTTTCTAATGACTAATGATTTAGAGCATTTCTTCTTATGACTATGGATAGCTTTGGTTACATCTTCTGAAAACTGCCTATTCATATCCTTTGACCATTTTGCAACACAGAAATGGCTGTTATTTCTACAAATTTGACTCATTCTCTTTATGTTGGAGAAATGAAGTCTTTATCAGAGAAATTTGCTTTAAATTTTTTTTCACAGATAAGATTACTGTGTATTTCCCCCCATTCTGTTTCTCCCATTTGTTATATTCTTTCTTCTTTTACCCTGTCCATTCTCAAAAGTGTTTTGCTTCCAACTTTTAACTTCCCCAATCTGCCCTCCCTTCTTTCAGTACTTCCCTCTTCCCACCTTTCTCTTATTCTCTTCCCCTCTTACTTTCCTGTACGGTAAGATAACTTTTTATACCCAACTGAGTGTGTATATTATTCTCTTTTTGAGTCAGTTATGATGACAGTAAGGTTCACATGCTCTTCCTCATTTCCCTCATTTTCACCTCCACTGTAAAAGCACTTTCATACATCTTTTTTGTCAGAAAAATTTACCCATTCTACTTCTCCCTTTCCCCCTTTTTCCAATATATTCCTCTGTCTTATCCCTTAATTTAATTTTTTTGTAGGTAATCATGCCATCATATTTTACTCATACTCATGCCTTCTGCCTGTGTGTACTCCTTCCAACTTCCCTCATAATGAGAAAGTTCCTAGGAGTTACAAGTATCATTTTCCCATGTAGGAATGTAAACAGTTTAACCTTATTAAATCCTTTAATGATTTCTCTTTCCATTTTGCTTTTTCATGCTTCTCTTGAGTCTTGTGTTTGAATGTTAAATTTTCTGTTCAGCTCTGGTCTTTTCATCAGAAATGCTTGAAAAGTTCTCTCATAGAATGTGCATTTTCGCCCCTGAAGGATTATACTTAGTTTGGCTGGGCAGGTGATTCTTGATTGTCATCCTATCTTGTTTGCCCCAAGCCCTCTGATCTTTTAATATAGATCCTTCAATGTAATGCTAAATCTCATGTTACCTATGGCTCCACAATATGTGAATTGTTTCTTTTGGGCGGTTTGTAATATTTTCTCCTTGACCTGGAAGGTCTGGAATTTGGTTATCGTACTCCTGGAAGTTTTTATTTTGAGGTCTCTTTCAGGAGGTGATGGGTGAATTCTTTCATTTCTGTTTGACCCTCTGGTTCTGGAATATCAGAGCAGTTTTCTTGGATAATTTCTTGAAAGATGATTTCTTGGCTCCTTTTTTTTTTTATCATAACTTTCAAGTAGTCCAATCAATTTTTAAATTATCTCTTCTGGATCCGTTTTCCAGGTCAGTTGTTTTCCCAATGGGATATTTCACATTTTCTCCTACTTTTCATTCCTTTGATTTTGTTTTTTGTTTCTTGATGTCTCATAAAGTCATTAACTTCTACTTGCCCAATTTTAATTTTTGAGTTTTTTTTCTTCAATGAGCTTTTATACCTCTTTTTTCCATTTGAACAATTCTACTTTTTAAGAAGTCCTTCTCTTCAGTGAATTTTTGTATATCTTTTGCCAATTGGCCCATTCTGTTTTTTAAGATGCTATTTTCTTCATTTTTTTTAGTAATTCTTTTACCAAACTGTTAACTTTTTTTCATGATTTCTATATCACTCTCGTTTCTCTTACCAATTTTTCCTCTACCTCTCTTACTTGATTTTTTAAATCCTTTTTGAGTTCTTCCATGGTCTGAGACCAATCGACACTTTTCTTTGAGGCTTTGGGTAGAACAGTTTTTGCTTTGTTATCTTCTTCTAAGTTTGTGTTTTGAGCTTCCCTATCACCATAGTAACTTTCTGTTGTCAGGATCTTTTTCTACCGTTTTCCATTTTATCAGCTATTTTTTGACTTTTAACGAATGCTATGCTAAAGTGAACCTTGGCTTCTAAAGTGGAGAAGGGAGCATCCCAAGTTTCAGGTTTTTTGCGCAGATGTTTTCAGAGATAATTCTGGGGACTGAGAAGTTTTTGGTTCTTCCAAAATGGTATGATCTAGGGAGAGGCACTCTATGATCTGAGAGCAATCACAAGCACGTGTTTCTTCCTTGAAACAGTGACCAGGGTCCTCCCTGTCCTGGGACTGGGACCCAAAACTGCAGTCCAAATTAAATTCCTGACCCTGTAATCTCCTTCTAGCCATTTGTCCAGTCCCCTTACCATCTGTGGGCTAAGAGGTTTGGAAAGATAATAGCATTTTTACATCATTATTTGTAACAGATATTTTAATTATTGCATTTGTTCTATATTTTATTTCTTTAAACTTAATTCTACTTTTCCTGACCAGTTTCACACTACTTTATTATAGCAAAATGACTTTCATTTATCACATTTTTTTATCAATAATTATATAGATACTGAAAAAGAGACACTGGATAAAAACATAGAGTAGGAACAGGATCTTAGATATCATTTAATTGGACACCTTCAATTTCCACATGAGTGAATCATCCCTTAGAGGAGAGGTGACTTTTTCTCAGTTGGTCTAGGGCAGGAACCAAGGCTTCCTGTCTCTTTGCCCTGTGCTCTTTCCATTGCCAAACACTTCTTCCTAAAAATATATACTTTTATATTTTTGTCATGTGACTCAGAACAATTGGATGTACTCTAAACATCTACCTTTGTCATTGACTTTCTGTAGTTTGTCTCTCAAGGCAGAAGGGAGCTACGATTGATTTATAGATTAGTTACTCATATTTAATATCTTTTTAATATTGAGGCAGTTTATTTGTGAGTGTGGTAGATGGCAGAATAAAAATCATGGTGGTAAGAATTCAACATACATAGTTTTTTTCCAGTGCAACTCAGTATCTTAGTCCATTCAGCATACAGAGTTTTCAGTCAAGTGTCCATTGTTAAGCATTTATTTTCCAGATGCTTACTCTGTACCAGATATTATGCTAAGTACTGAAAATACAAAGAAAGCCAAAAGCAGTCTCTGAAGGAGATCCAAGTCTGATAGGTAATAGTAGTATTTATCTGACCATTGAGGTTTGCCAAGTGCTTTACATATGTTATCCACCTGATCCTCTGGCTGGCTGAGTAAAGTAGGTGCTGTTACTATTCCCACAGTAGAGATGAGGAAAGTGAGGCAGAGGTCCTGTGATTCATCACGTGTCTGAGGCAGGAGTCGGGCTTAGGTTTCCTGACTCTGCGTTCTGCTAAGCAGATGCAGGAGCGTTTCTGAAGAGTGAAGCATACAACTCTACATGCAGTTAGATTGCGCTTTATTATCTACCGTCATGTTTATTGTTTCTCTGTTTACCTTCCCCACAGCACTCAGTTAATGAAGTTGATCCTGTGGATTGGCAGAAGTTTGTGAAGACGGGGCTTAAGTAAGCCGCTTTTATTTTACTGGAATGGTTTTCTTCAGTTGTGAGATTTACTGATTGTAAAATTTATGTTTTAACCCAGGTTGATTAGAGGGAGAATGAAAAGTAAAAATAGACCATTCTGTTTATATGTTTAGTAATATAAAGGCCCTAATAAAATGAAGTTATCATTGATAATGATAACTATTAATTATGACCATCAGTTAATGATTAATGTATATTAATATGCACTCATTAAATCTCATGTACTATTAAGGCCTTTTTGAGTACCTAAAATATTAGTAGTTACTGTCCTACTTAATTTCAATGTTATTAGATCAAGAGTCACTTTTCCTTCTCCACCATCACCTCAGCACTTTGCCATGGATTCCCTTACGTGATCTGGAGGTCATTCAGTATCTAGAAAGAATTTCCTGTTGCTAAATTGTTGGTCTGAAATTCAAGAGTAGCTTAAAAACTGTTTCCTTATCAAGGAAACAGCATGGAAGCAACAGCTTTTGCCTACCCTGCTTTCTCAGTACTATGGGTCTTAGTGAACAAGACTTTGCAAAATAGCGTGGAGATTTAAGTAGTTGAAAATGAAGAAGGCCTGATGTGGTGTAAAAAAATAGCATGGGAAGAAAATAGGTGTTGGCTGAGAAGGCAGGTTAGTATCAGAGAAGCTCTTTCTTTTCTGAAAGAAACGTTTCTTTCAGGTTCTGCTCCTCTAGTGAATCTCTAAAGTTTAGAAAACTAGATGTGGTTGTTTAACGTATTATATTAGTAGCCTTAAGAAGATAAATATACCTCCACTTCTTGAATCTTCAGTGAGTGCATTAATATGTCCACTTTAAGCTCTAACCATCTGCCAGGCCCTATGCTAAGTCCTTGATTTGCAAGCACAAAACTGAAGATAATCCCTACCCCCTAGAAGCTTATAAAAGGAGGAGGCAACATATCTGGGAAGAGTGGAGTCTTGGGGGAATAAGTTGTCATAACCTTTGTAGGAGTAATGACAGACTTGATTGCTTTGTGGTTCTGGAAGTAGAAAAAGGTAGAGAGACAGAGGAGGGTCCCTGAGAAAGTCCAGGCAGCATGCAGGAGCTGAGCCTCGTAGGTCATGAGCTGACCACCAGTCAGCATGTCAGGGCTCCAAGGCAGGAGTTCCATCAGTGAAAGCACTAAGTCTGCCAGGATGCTTGGTCTTCAGAGTGAACTACGTGTCACTGGTTAGAAGTTTAGGAAATGAAATGTAATATAAAAAGCTACTCTTTGTTTAATAGTATCTTCAGTTAGTATAGACTTTTAAAAAATGAATTCTTGCCTTTTTAGGTTCCGCTACCAGGATTACACATTTTTAAAGACTCTACATGCTTGTGTACAGCTCTTATATAAGCCTGAAAATTCCCTTTGCAAAAAGTTAATCCAGCTACCACTAATGTACGTGATGATCACGCAGCACTCCATGTTTTTGCCAACCATATTGCAATCAAAGGAAGATGACACAAACATCCAAGTAAAAGGTTTTCTTGTGTGTTTATATGTGTATTTTATTGTACATTTGTCTTTGGATTTCATCGAAACGAGCTTCCCACCTGTATTTATCTCTGACTTGTTTTTAGAGTGATTTCTAAAACAGTGTCACAATGTTATGTTCCTGTTGATCCAAACTTACACTTGTTTTCTTTGACTTACAAGTGATTGGAGTTTTTTGATCCAGACTGGTAGTGTGTTGGAACTTTATGGATTCAGAATTGCAGCTCATCTGTAATTTACTGTCTTAGAGGGTTGCCTAGGGAACTCAGAAGTTAAGTGACTTGCCCCAGGGTCATCTAGTCTGTAGGTGTAAGTAACAGGGTTTAAACCTAGGTCTTCTTGTCTCTGAGGCCATGCTTGTTCCTTGTGTTGTGTTCCCTGCTCAGTTTTATTTATGGCGGCCTTCTTGACTTTTCAACAAATCATTTCTAGGCAAGCAAGCTCTAATTGTTCATTGGTGTAATCCTTTCTTGCTATGATACTAACAGAATCTGATCCATAAGCAGAAATACAGATAACTAAATCTCTGATATTTTCCCTTCTTGCTAAGCTTTCCTTGAATTTCCCTGGCTCAAGTGAGATAAAGGCAGTTTTTTAAAACTTAGATGGTGTAATGGTTAGAATGATGGACTTGGAATCACTGAGATCTGAGTCTGAATTCTGCCTCAGACACGCTCGGTGTGATCTGGACAAACCACTTACCCTTTCTTAACCTCGGTTTCCTCATATATAAATGAGAATAATGATAGCACCTGCCTTGCAGAGTTGTCTTGAGAATCACCCGAGGTGACATGTAAAGTGCTTTGGAAATCTTAAAGGTGTTGTGGAAATGTTAGTTCTTCTTATCACTTGAATACTGTAATTGTGATTGCAAGATAAGTAACATCAGACTCCTTTCCTAGAAGATCTGTCAGTCTGAGAGGAAGTATTTACTATGAAATTTCTAGCGCAATGGTTACATTAAGAGCATTAGAGCAAAACTGTAATAGGAAAAAAATTGAAAAGCATTTAATATTTTTTTCAGATTTGTTTTCTTTTTCTCTTTTGTCCCTCCCACAAATATATACCATTCTAAGTCCATAGATTTAGAACTGAAAAGCGAGGCTGTCAAATCCAACTACCCTTCTGCCACCCCCTTTTACTGATGAAGAATACAGACCAGGAAGGGTTCAGTAACTTTTCCAAGATCACACAATTAAATGTCTGAGGCAAAATTTGAACTTGGGTCCTCCTGACTCTAAAGTCTAGTACTCCACTTAATTACCTGTCATCTCCCTTTAATGCAAATTTCAGCCTATTTTTCCCCTAGAAGTATTAGTGGACCTCATATCAACTGTTGTAAAACTTTGCCCTTCCGTCTGTGAAAGCAGCCACTTTGCAGTGCTACTAGGAAGCTATGGTGCAACCCTCAGTGTCCTGGGTAAGTGTATAAAAGTATAGCATTTTATGCTTTTTTTCATACGTAAATGCCATGTTCTCTTATGGTACTTACCACATTCTAAATAGAACTTCATTCATATTTTAGATCAGAAGATATTACTTCTTCTCAGATTGTATGAAAAGAATGATCTGAGCCTCATAAATTTCAGGTGAGTTTTTAAATGAAGTAAGTCAATGTATCAAATCAGAGATAGCATCGTTTCTGAAAAGGGTGCATCAACCAACTGCTTTGTGAATCAACTTGCCCACCCTCAGTGACTTATCAGACATTTCTTTCCATGGTCACATATATATGCTATCTATTAAATTGTAAGCTTTTGGTGGGCAGGAACTCTAACTTCTGTATATGTATCCTCAGTGCTTAATGAAATATGTGTCATATAATAAGCCTTTAATAAGTGTTTCCTTGAGGAGCTTAACATGGATGGCCTTTAAAAGAATTCATTAGAATCAACATCAAATTTTTAGAAAAAAAATTTCTTAGGATAAATTTGATTGCTGTGGGAGATGGGAGGTTGAAATTGTCAGGCAGTGAATGTCAAGTGGAAAAATTCCCCAAGAACACCCTTACTTTATGAGGAGCTTCTTTGGGGTCTAAAATGAGCATCAGGCTAGCACGCCTGAGAGCCTGTGTTTTGGGTGTTTCCACATTTATTGTACTAATTGACCTCATTCAGTTTCCATTTGGTTTGACAGCAGTACCTGAATTACTGAAAAGGTTCATCACTCTCACTTTAGGTTTGGCTGGCTTTAGAGCTTGGTGTCTGAGGAAGCGGGGTGAGGAATAGTGAGAGCAGACAGTAATTAGTGCAGCCCTTCTCACGTGCGCTGCTCACGCACGTACTCAACTGCCCTGCCTCACCTGGGCTTCCCAGAACCCAGTAACCGTGCGAACTTTGTCATGACTCAGACTTGGAGGAATTAATTTGTTCTTCAGCCACTTCAGTATTCAGGATTCAGATGAACACTGGGTAAAGGCCGTCGGTCTGAGCATTTACAAAGCCATTTCGTTTGAGTGATGAATTCAGAAATCAGACTGAAAAGAGATTTGGGAAATGGAGGCTACAAGTATAGATGACTTTTTCTAGGATTATGAAAGTATGTAGGAGAATAGCCCAAGGGAATAGTAGAGTCAAATGAAGACTTCTGAAGGATGAGGAAGACCTGAGCATGTTTGTAGGTAGCAGAGAAGGAGGTGGTGGAGAGGGAAGATTGAACATTTCAGGGAGAGGTTAGAGCTACGGGGAGAGGTGATTGTTACTTGTACGCTAACAAGTCATTCCGAAATTCTCCATCAGGAAAAGTTTATTTTACAATATCTTCAGTGCACAAAGTTATGTCTGGTCTAAGGATCTGCTCAAAAAGAAAAACGAAAAACAAAAAATCCTTCCCTAGGAGTCAGCCTCTCTTGTGTTGTTTTGGGATGGATAACATTTCAATTCTCCTTTTACTCTACTAAAATGGTGAACTCAATATTTTATTGGAGAAAGAAGAACAAATTAGAAATGGTCTTTATTGAATTTAAGAAAGATCCATTTTAGTTGTTCTGTATAGTTCAGAACGCTTGATGACAAGAAGATTAAAGAACCTGAGAATAAGGGCAGTTAGGTGGCGAAGTGGATAGCATACTGGGCCTGGAGTCAACAACACTAATCTTCCTGAGTTCAAATCCTGCCTTAGACACTTACTGGCTTTGTGACTCTGAGCAAGTCACTTAACCCTCTGTGTCTCAGTTCCTCATCTGTAAAATGAACTGGAGAAGGAAATGGAAAAACCACTCCAGTATCTTTGCCAAGAAAACCCTAAAAGGGATCGTGAAGAGTTGGACACTACTGAAATGACTCAGTGACAGCAGTAGCGGCAAACACGAATAGAGAGAAAGGCAGCCCTGTCATGGTAAATAGAGAGCTATCCCCAGAGCCTTCCTAACCAGGGTTCAAGTCCCATCTCTGATACCTACTGCCTGTGTGACCCTGAACAGACCACTTAACCTCTCAGTGCTGGAGGCCATTCTCTGAGACTTTAGGTTGCAAAGAAGATAGTGACCTACAAGGGTAGAGGAAGTTACCTCATTAGAATCATTCTCCATAACCCTGAACTCACAAATCTTGGCACTATTCCTGTCATAACAGATAGATGTAAAATGGCATTGCCCTGTCAGTAACAGGGGAAGAGGATTTATTTTGAAAGGAATAAACCTGAAATAATAGGAAAAAAACCATTATCACATTTTGCTAGGAGTTATGTGGCTGAATATATTCGTTAGATTAACCTATCACGATAGTGTCTGTGAGAATATAGTGTGTGTGTGTGTGTGTATACATATATAATACCTCCCATAGTTGTTCTTTTCCTAGAATAGTTGTTAAAGGAAATCATACTTAAAGAAAAACTAAATTTTTGTTTCAAAAGTTTAATAAAATCCTCCTTATTGTTAATTTATTAGAGATAAATTCCCTTTTTATAAGGTAAAGAGACTGACAGCAAACTGAGTGCTCTTAGGATTGAATTTACAAAGGTGTGTTGTCACATTTATTTCAATGGGAGAGTATCAGTTAAAAACCAGAGTTCTTTTGCAGATATTACTTTGTCTTCCATTGAAATGTCAGTCACAGCTTTATTATTAGTTATACGATTCCAGAAAGTGCATATAAATACTTGAACATAGGAATACATCCTGCTAAAATAAGAAGTTAGTACAGATAATTGGTAGTAGGGAGCAAAAGATTTGGATTTTTTGTTTGTTTCTTAAGGTTCTGAAAGGATAATTATAAGTAGCTGCCAGGAAAAGGAAAAGTTTTGAAAGAAAAATGCCAGACTTCCTCCAGTCAATAGATAGGATTAGCCATTTTTACTTTTGCTGGAGGATCCTCCAGTGAATTAACTGTTCCATAACCCAATTTTAGAATGCTGCTGTGGGGCCATGCTGCTGTGGAACATCACAAGACTTGTAAGAGCCTAGGAAAGTCACTCTGGCAGCAACCAAGCGTGGGAGAAATCTTGTGTCTCCTGGATCGAGAGAAAATGATGAAGACCATTCTTCACTTCCCACAGAATCGAAGACTTCTGCTAAAAGAGGTATATCTCTCAAGGGCTGTCACTGCTTCTTTTGATCATGTCAGCAGTAGTACACATTTTCTTGTTTGTTTTATTGCTGCAAGAGAGCAGTGTATTCCTTGCAGAAGTTTTCTGTGCTAACTCAGCTTCATACTGAAGTTCAAAATCATTTTCAGTCTGACCCTGTCTCCACCATCCTATATTTGTGAAGTTGTTTTGTTGAACCTAAGAGTGTCTTCATTTTCATTTATTCCCCATTCAATCTGGTTTTGCCTGATTCAGCTTTTTGTTCTAGCCTCCAGCTCTTTTTTGTCACTTTAGAATACTCTATGCTTCTGTGGTCTCAATGATGTGCTCTTCCAACCCACCATTGCTTCCCTGTCCTGTGATAACTGAATGACATGCAGGAGTGTTGTCTGGAGAGTTCCTGAGCTGTTTGCCGGCTGTCCTCACTCACTACTACGACCAACCCACTTTTTTTTGTCATCTACATTTCTTTCATTCTATATTTCACTCCAGTTCTCTTTCGTAGTTCTTTTTTGTTATACATTTCTCTGAGTCGTACTAAATTTTAGTTGTAGACTATGATATTCCTTGACTTGCAGCCATAGAGCACCACCAGTAAAATATTAATATTAAAAATATGGACCTTCATTTCAGGGGGTGGTTTGTGTCCTAATTAAAGGAACTCTGTAGTTTCTCATGGGTACTGCAGTCTGTTGTCCCTCTTCTGTTTAAGTCTAGACCTCCTTCCGTTTACAGCGCTGGGCCAAAGCAAGACTGTCCTGGAGCCAGCTCTAACTGGCCCACAGGAGTTAGTTGTTAAATTTTCTGTGTGTACATTTATCTTAGAAATTTACAAATGCCACAAATCAGGACTTAATTTATTATTTTGATACTTTTCTAGATTTAAGAAAACGACTGCGAAAATATTAATAATGCAAATTAAACTTGTACTTTTTTTTGATAGATACGTATTAAACATTTATTAGCACAACTTTTGTCCACAGTATATATACTAATGGATGAGCTCTATCAATTATCCACTCATCTGTGTGCCCAGTCTGGACAACTGGCAGCCCATGAAACACCCATGAAATATATACTATATTAACATTCCTTTTTCAAAATAATGGTAGCATTTTATGTTTTTAACATCATCTTATCTGTTCTAGCCCCAGAAATTGTGGCTATGAGTTTTTAAAAGTATGAAGTCACTGAGTTTTCTGAAATAATATAGCACTTAAGGTCTTTATTTTAGTTTTGCTTTTTCTGTTTTAGGATGCACAGGACATATTTAGAGACAAAAGCAAAGTAGACTTCAGTGAGCTTTATGACCCCTGTTTTCTACTTCACCTCTTCAGCGAACTTACCAGACCAGGTAAAGAATGCTTTCTCTTTAGAGGTCATTTTCTACTGTCTCCCATTTCTGCCTAATCCAGTTGACTTTGTTAGATTGATGCATCACAGAACATTCTTACATTCACAACCACATAGTCTGACACCTGCTCGAATGTAAAGTCCTTCTACAGCCTCCCTATTATCAGCAAACCCAAGTCCCAGCTCTGTCTCTTAGTATTTCTGCCCTGTCTCATTCTCTTTCTATTCTACTACCCTATTCCTGATGGTCAAATAGCAATCCCTTTTGAAAATAATTAATGAGAGAGAGAGAGAGTGCTAGTGCTAGTGCACAAGTATGAGCACAAAGACATTTATTAAGTACCTAGTCTGTGCCAAGTATTTTGCTAAATGCTAGAGATACAAATACAAGTCATCCAGACAGCCCCTGCCTGCAGTGACCTTCCATTCTAATAAGGAAGACATCACATAAAGAAGAGCCTCTTCCAGGGTGGAGATGGCCAGGGAAGTAACCTGATTCTGGGCTGAAGTCCAAGGTGGCAAGGGGTTGAGGCTTGAAAATGATGCCAACACTAGTGATAGATGTACACTTTTAACATTTTAACTGGGGAATTGGAACATTTAGATATATGGTGGCAAAGTTATCAAAAGTCACAAAACAGTATTGTAGAAGTCAAAGGTATTAAGAACTGAGCCTGATTTTTTTTAAGTTAAAAATAATGAGTTTGATCTGCTTCTGCCTTCATCTGATGACTAAGTAACTCTGTAGCGAAATGTTTATTCCTCTTCTCTCATTCCTGGAATTTGATTTTGGGAGCCCTCGCCCTCCAGGGCTTCTCCTGGTAACTATTTTGCTCAGTTCCCTATGGTTCTCGTTCTTGTGGCCCGGTGTGCATTGATAAGCACGTGTCTTCAGAGAAACCTCAGGTTGTTGAAGATGGATGGCTGTGCTCTTGTCCTTTCTCTCTGGAACCTTGGCCCAGAAACAGCTAGCCAAGGTTGTTTAATAGTGACAACAAAGGATGCTTTTTTCACGATGGATTGTTATTTCCACAGAACTGAAACTTTGAGGCTATTTTTCACAAAGGGACTTGATGTTGATAAACTCACCCAAAGTCAAACCTTACCCTCCACACCTTCCTTGAGCAGAGTGGTCACAGGAGCAGATTTCACTGCTTTCGTAGTCTGTAGTAAAAGGGTGGCAAAGACGTCAAATAGCATATTCTGGGATCTTACCATCCCCCAAACTTTATTTGCCTCTGATGCTTGTGACTATAACTCTGTGATATAGTTTCACTGAGAAAAAACCTTGACAGAGTCATTTAAATCCAGCCTTCAGGCTGATAAGCCTATCAGCAGAAGTCTTCAGTTGTACTTTGCAAGGTTCTTTAAACAAATGTGATGTCATTGATTGTGTATGACTTTTTTTAAAATAGCATATTATTTGGCAAGTGTTTTGCATGTTTTGAACATCACAAGGACAGTTGTTTCCCAGGGTAAAGAATGTTACTAAAGTGAGATTTTTAGGAGGTGCCAGGGTGACCATGAAACAAGGAATCAGAATTTCCTCTGGGTCACATGGAAAATTTATGTGTTAATAGGAAAGTATCAGTGGTTACTAAAAATAATCCCAGTTTGTTAAAGAAACCCTTGGAAATGAAGTCTTACCTGTAATCCATTGCTAGGTCCTTGCTCTATTATCTGAGGACCACCCTGGCTAACTTCAGAGAAACTCATTTCTAGGTTCCTTGGGTATATATAACTTATCTCATTTGGTGGTTCTCTAAAAGTAGTAGGAAATTAGTTCAGATAGCAAATAGGAGTGTCTCTCTGGTGACCCTTAGAGCTTTCATTACTTGAGGGCTACTTTATTAGAGAAATTGTGGTATAGAGTACTAGTTTGGGAAGTTTGGAGTTTGAGTCTGAAATTTGATGTCGGGTAAGTCACTTTAGCATATTTGTTCCTCAGTTTCCTCATTTGTAATATTGGGATAATACTACTTGTATCATCTGTCTCAGAGGTTACTGTGAATACTAAATGAGATAATTTATGTCCAGCACTTTGTAAAGTGTCTTTGAAAGAGCAATGCTTGTATAATACAAGTATTAGTATCCAAGTTTACACACGAGGAAGCAAAGATTGAAAGAGTTTTATGTGAAGGTTATCTTCTACTTCTTTGGTGGTATGATGTACTTGCACAAGGTTACCTCATTTAACTAGTAAACTGCAGAATGTGGATTGAAGCCCCGTCCCCTGAGGGTTTGGCGTCCTCTTTTTGTGTCTGCTGTCATACTGCTTCCTCCTGTGTATGTTCATCTGAAGTGCATCTCTTACGGCAAAGTCACGTTACTGTTTTTAAGATGTAATATTTATAGTTTCTGACATGATAACATTGAATCATCATTTTGAAATAGATTTAATTCAATTTTTTAAAAAAAGAACATTGCTAATCCTATCCCTGAACGCTGTAACAGATCTTGTTTTCAATTCAGCTTTTCCTTCTTTTCTCTTCTGCTCACCTTATGTTAGGCTCCTACTCCTGGGAAGGAGAACTCCTTTACACGTACAGCTTACTTAAGAGTAATCAGAAAATGGACTAACAAATAAATATCTAAGATGAATAAAGGAGATAATAAAAGAACACCTAACTGCAGTTTGATGGATCCAGGACACTCACCCAGACAGACCGTACACTTAGTTATGAAAGACCTGACATACGTTGCTGTCAGTGAGACAAAAGACTGTGGCCGATGGGAGTAGCCCCACAAGGCCAGAGAAGGTCAGATATCTTGGTTTTTAAAGAAGGAAAGAGAATAGAATGTATAAATTATAAGGCTGGGGCTTGCATGATTCATGTGAAAATTCTAGAATTTATTATTAAAGAAATTGTTAGCAAACCTCTAAAAAAAGAAAGAATTACAGAGAGACAAAACAAGTCATGACAGACTAACCTTGACTTTTTTGAAGAATTACTAAACTAGGCGCATCTGGAGGCAAGGTGGGTGTGGAGTGTGGAGACGAATCTCAGAAGTCAAGTAACTGACTGGAAAATACCCAGAAAAGGGAAAAAAAATAAGACCACAGAAGTTTACTTTTCTTAGTGAACAGATATTTCCTCCTTTCCTTTCTGATGAGGAAGAACAATGCTTACCATCAGGTAAAGATAGAAGTCAAGGCCTCTGTATCCCAAATATCCAAAATAAATATTCAGTGGGCTCAGGCCATGGAAGAGCTCAAAAAGGATTTTGAAAATCAAGTTAGACAGGTGGAGGAAAAACTGGGAAGAGAAATGAGAGAGATGCAAGAAAAGCATGAAAAACGGGTCAATACCTTGGTAAAGGAGACCCAAAAAAATGCTGAAGAAAATAGCACCTTGAAAAATAGGCTCACTCAATTGGCAAAAGAGGTTCAAAAAGCCAATGAGGAGAAGAATGCTTTCAAAAGCAGAATTAGCCAAATGGAAAAGGAGGTTCAAAAGCTCACTGAAGAAAGTAGTTCTCTTAAAATTAGAATGGAACAGATGGAGGCTAATGACTTTCTGAGAAACCAAGAAATCATAAAACTAAAAGAATGAAAAAATGAAAGATAATGTGAAAAACCTTATTGGAAAAACAACTGACCTGGAAAATAGATCCAGGAAAGACAATTTAAAAATTATGGGACTACCTGAAAGCCATGATCAAAAAAAGAGCCTAGACATCATCTTTCATGAAATTATCAAGGAAAACTGCCCTGAGATTCGAGAACCAGAGGGCAAAATAAACATTGAAAGAATCCACCAATCATCACCAAAAAGAGATCCAAAAAGAGAAACTCCTAGGAACATTGTGGTCAAATTTCAGAGTTCCCAGGTCAAGAAGAAAATATTGCAAGCAGCTAGAAAGAAACAATTCCAGTATTGTGGAAATACAATCAGGATAACACAAGATCTAGCAGCTTCTACATTAAGGCATAGAAGGGCATGGAATAGGATATTCCAGAAGTGAAAGGAACTAGGACTAAAACCAAGAATCACCTACCCAGCAAAACTGAGTATAATACTTTAGGGGAAAAATGGTCTTTCAATGAAATAGAGGACTTTGAAGCATTCTTGATGAAAAGACCAGAGCTGAAAAGAAAATTTGACTTTCAAACACAAGAATGAAGAGAAGCATGAAAAAGTAAACAGCAAAGTTTAGAAGTCATAAGGGACTTACTAAAGTTGAACTGTTTACATTCCTACATGGAAAGACAATATTTGTAACTCTTGAAACTTTTCAGTATCTGGGTAATTGGTGGGATCACACACACACACACACACACACATGCTTGCACACAGAGACAGAGAGCACATAGTGAATTGAATAGAATGGGATCATATCTTTAAAAAATGAAGGTAAACAGAGAGAGAAATGTATTGGGAGGAGAGAGGGAGAAATGGAATGGGGCAAGTTATCTCTCATAGAAGAGGCAGGCAGGAGACTTTTTAGTGGAGGGAAAAAGAGGGAGCTGAGAGAAAAACATGAAGTTTACTCTCATCATATTTGACTAAAGGAAGGAATAAAATGCACACTCATTTTGGTATGAAAACCTATCTTACAATACAGGAAAGTGGGGGAGAAGGAGATAAGCAGGGTAGGGGGGATAATGGAAGGGAGGGCAATGGGAGGAGGGAGCAATTTGAAATCAACACTCTTGGGGAGGGACAGGATCAAAAGAGAGAATAGAAGCAATGGGGGGCAGGATAGGAAGGAGGGAAATACGGTTAGTCTTACACAACACGACTATTATCGAAGTCATTTGCAAAACTACACAGATATGGCCTATATTGAATTGCCTGCCTTCCCAAGGGAATGAGTGGGGAGGGAGGAATGGGGAGAATTTGGAACTCAAAGTTTTAGGAACAACTGTTGAGTATTGTTCTTGCAACTAGGAAATAGAAATACAGGTAATGGGGTATAGAAAGTCATCTGGCTCTACAGGACAAGCGAAGGGAGGGAGGATAGAAGAGAGGGCAGATTGGTGATAGGGACAATTAGAACGCTTGGTGTATTGGGGTAGAGGTAGGGGACAAATGGGGAGACAATTTGGAACCCAAAATTTTGTGACAATGAATGTAAAAAGTTAAATAAATAAATTTATTAAATTAAAATAAAGAATTACTAAACTAGTGGATAGGAATACTGGGGATATAGTTTGCTCAGATTTTAGCAAATTTTTTGAGAAAGTCTCTCACACTCTTCTTATGGAAAGGATAGCTGTGGGCTAGGTGATAATACATTGAAATAGATTTAGAACTGGTTGAATGACCAGACTCTTAAGAGTTGTTAATGGTTCAATCTCGCCTTGCCAGGAGATCTACAATGAAATTCCCAGGGTATGTGCTTGGTACATTTTTATCAATGATGGGTAAAAGGCATAAGCATAATACTAATCAGATTTGCTAATGACACAAAGCTGGGAGGGATAAGTAGCACAACGAATGATAAAATCAGAATCCAAAAGATTCTCTGGGCTGGAGCATTGGGATGAATATGATAAGACAGATTCATTAGAGGTCAATATGTAGTCTTACATTTGTGTTAAAAAAATGAACTTCACTAGTACCAGGTTGAGGGAGTCATAGTAAGGCGGGAGCTTGTATAAAAATTGTTTGGGGGTTTTAGTGAACTAGAAGTTGAAGATGAACTGGCTGTCTGTGAAAGCAGCCATATGGATCAGGAGGATGGTATGGCAACCAAAAAAAAAAACAATGCAAGTGGCATAATTGAGGCATAGTTTTTAGGAAAAGGAGATGATCGTTCTCTGCTCCCTACCCTGGTCAGACCACATCATGTTAAGTTCTGGGCACCACAGTTTAGGAACAACATCGTTAAACTTGAGAGTGTCTAGGAGTAAGTGTAAATATTTGAAGATGTTTCTTACAGAAAAGATATTAAATTAATTCTTTTTGGCCACAGGAGGTAGAATCATGAATAATGGGTGAAAATTGAAATGACTTGAGGTTTGACATCAGGGAAAATATTGTAATAATTACTTGGGCAGTGATGGGTTCTGTATCTTTGTAGGTCCAAGCAAAGACTTGATAACCCCTGTTAGGTGAGTTAGATTGAGGATTCTTTTCTGGGTCTGGATTGGCCTGGATGGCCACTGAGGTTCCATCCATCTCTCAAATTCTGTGATTCTGAGATTTTATTGAGCAAAATTTTTCTGTTTCCTAAATTCAGTTCAATTTCACTGAACATTTGTGTTAATTATGTACTCTGTGTTAGGCGGTGGAATTGCAGACAGTGGTCCTGCCCTCAAGGAGCTTTTGTTCCTACTTGGCTGACTTACATTCTTGATAGAAAACTAGTAAATTTCAGTAGTCGATATTGTAGTCCTGCTTTTTGGTCTGGACTTAAGATTTTATGTTTTAGCAGATTCTCTGCAAGGACACTCACTCTGTCAGTGAAAATGGCAACTTTTCTTAAACTTAGAGTGTTAGAGAGTTGAGTTACCTAGGATACTGAGAAGTTCAGTGACTTGACCAAGTTCACACAGCTAGTCATATGTTAGGGATATAACTTGAACCCATATCTTCCTGACTCTGAAACCACATTTCTATTATACTTTATTGCTCACTAACACGCTTTTATTGTTTGTTTCCTATAGAATTCGTCATGGATTGTCACAAATTTGTTGATTCCAATGCCCTGGGCCTCACAGTTTCTGCCCTTAGCAGTTATGATCCTCAGATGCGAGCAGCAGCTTATTATGTCCTGGCTTCCTATTACTCCCATTTGGAAGGGGCTCGATTTCGAGAGCAGCCACAAGTAAGATCAACTGTGATGATAGACTTAGTCCTTAGATTTGGAAAGCTGCCTTTGAGCCCCAAATGCCTATTTAGTTTGGAAAGGTATTTTTGGTCTAAACTTTAAAGGTCAAATTGTTCTCCTCTTCCTTCCCCCCTCCCCCCACCAACTTGACAGTTGTGACATCCAGCTGGACACTGGCCTCCGACAATAATTGGGTACACGAGGTTATGTGTTGTTTTGTGCTTTTGTATAATTATGTTAAGAGAGGACTTGGCAGAGTAAAAGAAAGGGGGAACTGGAAGGAGGAAGATAGAAAGGGAGAAATGAAGAAAGGGAAAATGTAGAATGGGGGAAACCAAATCTCCGAAATTGCTCTTTTGATGAAATGGCGGCACTTGGGTTCTTGGGATACAGAACTGTCTTTGGACATTTATTTGACTCATGGTAGAATTAATTAACTAGTTCTATAGTGAAGAAAAAGATGTGCCTTCCCCATCAGTATTTCTTATATTATTCCCATAAGCCAGGGGAATGGCAATTCTGTCATATTCTGCCTTAGAGAAGCGCTTACATTCTGATTGTAGTGCACAACGTGATCCCATCCCCCTGATACTCATTTCTCTTTGTATATTTCTTTTTCCTTCAAGTTGCTCTATCTCTTGGACATCGTGCAAAATGGAATCAGAAAACAGAACCTCAGATTCACGTACACCTTGACTCTCTTCATTGCCAAAACTGCCTTGCAGATTCTCAAACCAGGTATTACTGATTCACTTGTGTTTGGAGTATAAATTGAAAATGAAGTCTGATCATAATGGTTCATATGAATGAGTGTTAAGATTTGTAATCTTAGAATTGCTTAGCAGAGGTCCTTAGAGCCAGGCCTGAAAAGCAGTGTAAGGGCTTTAAGTAAGAAAATAGGATTCTTGGGCTTGATGGATATTGCATTACTTCCATGCTTCTCTTTCCTTGTGTTCACTGATAGGAGGTGGCATCATACTTTGATCATGGGAGAGGGGTGTTTGGCCTGTCACTGGAACATTTTCCCCCTTTGAGAACCTATAGGACAGGGGTGGGGAACTCATGGCCTCGAAGCCACATGTGAAAGTAAATCCAAAAGTGAAGCTTGGATTCAGTCAAAGGGCCACACTTGAGGACCTAGAGGGCCATGTGTGGCCTTGAAGCTGTACATTCCCCACCCCTGCTGTGGGAAGAGAAAAGGAGATGTTTGTGACATTTTAGAACTTGATCATTTAAGCCAGTTCTCACTTTCTAGGTGAGGAATCTTTGACCCAGAAAGGGGGGAGAATTACTTGGTACAAGGTTATAAGGCTATTAATGAATGAGCTAAGACTATATAACCAGGTCTTTTGATTCCTCAGTATTCTCTCCAGGAAGCCATGCTGTCCCACCAGAGGAAATTCTAAAAGGAAAAAAAAATGTGGTAGATTTTTATCTTTTTGTGGACAGTAGAGGAAAGTAGATGACAGAGTGTTTTCTTGTTGCAAAATGACCTCTAAGTGAAAACCTGTAAGCTCATAATAACAGCTAGCATTTCTATAGGACTTTAAGGTTTGCATATGTTATTTCTTGATCCTCTCTACAACCCTGAGGTAAATGCTCTTATTACCCCCTTTTACTGAGAAAGGTTATAGAGCCTAACCTCCCCCAGGTAGGAACCATTTAAGGCACAATTTGAACTCAGGGCTTGTTCATTCCAAGTCCAGGATGTATCCACTACATCGTCAGACTGCCTGCTTGTGGGAGAAAAAAACACTCTTCACTCTGTTTTAGCTAAAGCAATGAGGCATAATACTTCAATTTATAAGGATTCTGTTTTGTAAAGCATCCAACTGAGTTCCTCTTGCTAATCAGAAAATCCCTCTGCCCCAAGTAATTTCCAATTCACAGTAATTATAATCTTGAAATAAAAAGTGAAGAAATTCCATAGCAAGATACAACAAAAGTGCATAATTTTCACTTAGAAGTTTGACTTATTCACCAAAAGAAGCAATTAATGTTGAAATGCTATTGGGGGTGGGGGAGGAGCTGCCTTCCAAAGTCCTGCCTCTTTTAGTCTGGTCTGGGTAAACAAGAAGGACAGTTTTTCTCTTGATTTGATGAACAAAAGGACATTCCCTCTCCTGTTGGGGGTGGGGGGGTGAGGTGGGTGACCTAATTTAATTTACTTTACTCATTAATTCAGAACTTCTGGAAGGAGGGGCAGACATTTATTAGACACTGGGCACTGCATCAGGAGCTCGAAATGTACATGTGCCATCCCCTCCCCTCAAGGAGCCGGCCAAGGGGGAAGGTTGGGGAGGATGATGATAAAGAGAGGACTCCTGCTCTGGGGGCAGGGCGGCTACTGAGTAGGGAGAGAAGGCTAGAGAGGGAGGAATATAGCAGCTGTGATCTAAAGGGAGCTTCCGAGAGGGAGGGGCGATGGAGCTGGAAGCTCCATAGAATTCCATGCAATCCAGAAGACAGGTTCCAATTCTGCCTTAGATCTTTATGTGTTCCATGATCCTGGACAAGTCACTGGATCCCTTTGAGTCTTGGTTTCCTCATCTATAAAATGGAGATAATCCTGTCAGCTACTTCATTGCATTATGGTGAGACTGAAATGATAGCCTGTGTGTAAAGTACTTTTAAAGTATAATGCTTTTGTAAAGCATTATAAATGCAACATCATTATGCTGCATCTGCTTTTATGCTTATGGTGAGAGAGTGGCACAACAAAAGATAAAATTTTGTTTCTGGTAAGGCATGGTGTAAGTCACCTTTATCTTTCCTTAGCCAAAAAACCTTTCTGCCGGTAATGGTGAAGGATGAGGTTTGAGATTCATGGATGAGTCTGTTGAGAGTGTAAAGTTAAATTGTCCTATGTCTGACATTTTACTAACTGGAAATCTTTACAACATTTCTGAACGTAGGAGAAAAGGAGATAGTGTATTAAATTGTAAACTATAAAAAGCGCAATAAATAGTTGAAGAGTTTGAAGGATACAGAGACACCTTTATGCCCTGAAATATCTGTATTATCAGAGGAGGATTACATTAGGTACTGTTTATCGCTAAATGTGTTCTATTGCAATTTAATTCTTTAAAATGTAATTAACCATGTTACGTTATACAGAAAATTTCACTTCCTAATCAGGAAACCTTGCCATGTGTGGCTATTGGGACTTAACATTTTAAATAACTGCTTGAATCTGTTTACAGAGGAGCACATGTACATGAAGATAAACAAATTCCTTTTGTCACATCAGGACTTATACTTGAACAAAGTGCCGGGATTCTATAACTTTTTCTACAGCTCTGACTTAGAGGTAATTCAGTTCAACAAATAATATTTAAGCACAAACTATGGGAATTCTAGATCTAACTAGGTGGCTCAGTGGATAGAGTGCTGGGCCTGGAGTCAGGAAGACCAGAATTCAAATCTGGCTTCAGACACTTACTAGATGTGTGACCCTGGGCAAGTCATGTAAACTCTGTTTGCCTTAAACCACTGGAGAAGGAAATGACTGACCACTCCTGTATCTTTGCCAAGAAAACTCTGTGGATGGACGTCCATGGGGTCATGAAAAGTTGGACACAGATGAACAACAATAGGGATATTAAATGCTTCTGGACTATCTTGGGCTTCTGGTCATTTAAATGTTGAAAGTAAGAGCTAAGGAATGTTCAGATCTACAAGTACTTTGATACTGGAATTTTGTTTCTCTTTTCAGTTTTAAAGTCGGACCAAAAAGCCTTGAAAATTCTTTCTTTAATTCTGAAGGCCTGATTTTTTTCAAAACTGTTCTGAAGCTTAGATTTTTACCAGGTGTCTGATGAAAATTCTTGAGCTAAATGTACACTAGGCTTGAATAGTAGCTGCCATTTTACCTTTTGACCTAACCCAGTCAAGGTTTGACTGGGTTCTTTATTTTAACCCTGTCTCCTGCTCCGTGCTGCTTTGTGGTACTCACCATTGTGAAAAAAAATTAAGAGGAAGCAGACCTGTGAGTACCTGAATAGCCAGGAATCATCCCAGAAAACAGGTAATGTGGCATACACTGTCTCTTCTCAGCAAAGACTGGGGACCACAAGGGCAGGCCTAACGTCCCCGTCGTCAAGTATCACTTCCACTTGCTTTTGCTTTATGCACTTGCTTTTTACATGGGAGGATTCAGTTCTGGTGTTTTGGAGAAGGGACAAAAATGACAGTAAAAATTTTGCTGTAGATAACATGTTCCTTTTTTGCTTGGATTATAGTATAGAATGGAACAGGAATGGATATTTGAACTTCTGAGGCAAGGAATTCGAGACACACACTGCTATGATTTGTACTCCTCCCAGAGGATTTTCCATATCATTCTGTCTTTCTTCAACAGCCCATTGTGCGATGAAACAATGCAGGTAAGGTGTATTTCCAAAAGCTTATTTGAGAAAGAAAGTATGTGCACATTCTCATGTTTATCATCTGACTTCTAATCCCAACCTGGATGTGAATACTTGCCTGGTTTATTACTGTGACCTTTCACTTGGTTTTTAGTGTGGGGAAAATAAGATACTTATAATACCTTCCTTATTACACAACCTTCTTTATTACAGTCGAGTTCTTTAGGAAATTCAGTGCAGTTTGTGTTCAGTATTTGCCTTTTCTTGTCCACTTCTAAAAATGCATTCTTATAAAACACTTTGTACTACTGCCCGTTTATGCTGTTACCCTTCTGTTAATAAAGTCCTTTTATTTTCCCCAAGAGGGAAGACATATTTAGTCATCTCATTGTTTTAGAGACTAAGTAGTGAAAACATAAATTATGCCATCTAAGTAGGTAATTAAGCCTCTTCAGTAACTCTCAAACCACTTAGGTCTAATTTAGCATATGGAAGTTGTATGTTACCAAGTGAGACCCTATAAAACAGAGAGAGTTCATGTGTCCCCAAATGCCAAACTGTCTTAGACATCAGGAAAGTGTGTGCGCTCATCTTTCCCCCAGAATTCAGTCCAGATTTATGTGTATTCTAAACAGCTAGAGATAAGAAATAAATATGACACAACTCTTAGACTCTCTACTGTTTGTTTCCTTCTAGCATAAATTTGTTACATCTTGAAATGTGGTCCCATGACCTTTGTTTTTTTTTTTTGTTTTAAGTGATATTAGCTTTGGGTAAGTAAGAGTGAGTAGAGACTAACGGAGTGTGGTTAACAGAAGTCAGAAGGAACAAAGCCAGTTTACTCAGATTTTGATGTAAGTGCTCCTGAGCTCACAGACACCTAGGGATTCTAAAACTCTTAAATAGTATGTACAGATTAAGCAGCTGAGGCATAGAGAAGGAAAATGGATCCTCTTAGTTAACTTGGTAGCAGATCTAGAAACATAATTCTGAATTCTATATTAATCAGACACTTGATTTTATTGGGTTTTGCATTTTACAATATGCCAGTTTCTGATGATGGACTGTTTTTCATTTTGTCTTTGTTTCTTCAGTGCCCACAAAATGCCTTGCACATAGTGGGCATGTAATAAGTGGTGTTTGGATTGGATTGGACTAGAGTGTATCAATATATGTGGCAATTTAGAACTGAGATCCAGTGATTAAAGGGAAAATTTGTGTGGTACAATATGTTCTTCATTACAGATATTTTGTTTTCCATAAACATCTAACACCTATAAGCACACTTTGAAAAAGTTTATCATTTAATTAAATAACTCCTCCCCTTTTTTTCTTTTGAGAAGTAATTTTTATCTTTTTGGGTTTTTTTTTTTTTGTTTTCAGAACTGGATTTTAGAAATCCTCCAGAATACCGCTCATATTACAAAAGCTGCCTTTGAAATTGTGCAGGAGCATAGCCTTTTAACTTGGATTTTGCATATTCTTGGGAAAAAGTGAGTGCCTGTTCTGTTTTCTGTGTTTTTGTTCATATTGGGAGGAGACAGATGACTCATCTACTTTCATTAGTGTTGAATAGAATTTTTCACAGATTCTCAGAGTTGGAATGATCTCAGAGATTAAATCCAGCCCGTTCCTCAATGGAATGTCCCTTATATAGTATCTTTCCCAGTGGTAAACCAGCCATTCACACAAAAATAAATGAATGAATAAATAAATGAATGAGTGAAGTCATTTAAACACGAAGTTCCATTGAATCCATGACACCACATAATATTACTGAAATGATGTCTTTTCTAATTTTTAAAATGTTATTTATTACATTAAATGTAATGACTCAAGTGACAGCCTTGACTCATCAGCTCCATAGGAGACCCTTTAGTGTCCTTTGTGTGTGCTGTGGATTAGTCCTTTTCTGAAAGATGGTTCACCAGTTTTAAGTTTCAAGATAATAGTCCTTGGATGTCAGCTTTTATTGTTATCAAAAGGTTATTAAGTTTGGGTTTGGAACAGCACAATCATTCCTTAATTACAATAGGAAAGAAGCTTTTTCAAGAAGTTACATTCAAATTTACCTTCAAGACTGACCTTCAAATATGATACCTAGTCAACATTATCTACTGACAACTATTCAGAGTAAAAATGGCCAGTGGAGCCCCCAGTGAGGAGATACACAGAATCCATCTTTAAAAGAATACTAAATGGAGACCAGCCAGGATGGTAGACTAGGAGGAAGTAGTGCTCCCCTGCCACGTCTTGACTGAAGTGCCCAGTCATCACAGGACTCGACCCTGAGGGAAGGGGCCACAGCTCTCACTCAGATCCAGTCATTGGAGACTGCCCCCAGAGGGAGAGCAGGCCTTTGGGTAATCACCTGACTCCTCAAGAATGAGTAAGCAAAAAACTAATGCTATTGCTGCATTTACACACTGCTGCAGAGTTCGATCCTCACAACAGCCCTGGGAGGTTGTTGTACTGATTATTATCCCCCTTTTGTTGTTGAGTAAACTGGGGCAAATAGAAGCTAAGTGACTTAGTATCTGAGGCTGAATTTGACCTCAGGGCTTCCTGACTGCAGACCCAGTACTTTGTCCACAGCACCATCTGGCTGCCTCTTAGCAAGAACAGCGGAAGGGATTCTACCAGATTCTTGCTGTGAGTTTTGATAACTGTATCAGAAAGAGAGAAAAAGCAGAAAAGAAAATGACAGATCAATATCCCTAATGCACCTTAATGAAGCATTTCATATATATCTCAGGAGCCAGCTTTACTAAAGTGTGATGTAGATAAACCAGAGTCCTTTCCAATAAAATCAGGAGTGAAGCAAAGTTGTCCATTGTCATTCTTATCCTAGAAGGGCCAATGCTATCAATGAGATGAAAAGAGGAAGAAATGGAGGGAAGGAGCAAAGGCAAAAAACATCCATTTTTGCAAATGATGTGATTCCTGAAGAAGCCTAGAGAATCAATTAAAAATTTGATTGAAACAATAACTTTAGCAGAGTTACAGGCTATAAAATTAAGTCACATCACTTAAAGATGTTTTTGAGAGAATCAACTCATTTGTAAAAGAAGGTTGGGCTAGATGATCGCTAAGGCTCCTTTATGTATCCAGCGACCTTATCGGATTTCAGTAGATCTATGATTTCATTGATGTGGGCATTCTGTCAGCTGGTCATTTACTCTCTTGCAGCAAAGAAAACATTTCCATTTTGTCTTTTGGGGAGGAGATTAATAAAAAGTCATATACAGTTTGGCAGCAGTGAGAAGTAGACTGACAGTGACAAATGCCAATTGTGTGGGCTACACAAAAGAGTGTGTCATCTTTAATATATGCTAAGTTTGTTTGATATTACAAAAAAGAAAAGAACAATTCTGGGAGTACAAGAACTGGGAAAGATGGGTGAACAGTGCAGCAAACCTTTCAAGATATTAAATGACCTACTTTAGATTTTATGCAATACTCCCAAGTTAGCAATATCATTTTTTCCTGACCAGAAAATAGCATTATCTACCAGTCCTGCACTAGGAAAGACGGTGACCAAGTGCAGGATTTAGAGGCAAAGGACCTAGCTTTTAATTCATTTAACTTCTCTGGATCACAGTTTCTTACTGAAAAAGGAGAGGCTAAACTAGATTCTCATTAAGGTGCCTCCCAGTTCTAGGTTTGTGAACCTTAGAAAATGAGAATAATTTAAAAAATTATACATCCTAGCACTGACTCTGGATCATACCCTGTAAGTCTTTCTTTTCTAGCACGCAATAGTGGCAGCAGAAAGTCTTTTGTGTTGCTGGGTTCCTGAATATTTGAGAAGAGCAGAGAGATGAGGGGACTTGTCCAGAGTCACACATGTAATAAGTGGCAGAGCTGCTATTTGAACAGAAGTCTTCTGACTCAGTACTTTCCACCGTACGATGCTGCCTGTTCAGAGGGTAAAAACAGGGATGTTCAAACATCATGGAGATATTTTGGTGATGCACATTTCTAGTCAGAAAGTCTTTTGAAAACTCTGCTTCACAAATATAAAATGGCATTACTGCTATTTTTATAATAAACAGCATGTGGTATTATAAATTGCAAAAAACATAAGGGCCTGCTTTAGGGAGATAGGTAAATTGTCAGGAAAGATGTTACATTTATCTTTAGAATATATTGAAACTGAAAAAGTGAGAATTTATTCAGGACATATCACTTTAATAAAACAAAAGCTGTCTTTTATAACTTATGTACTGTATTGATCGTGTTTTCAACTTCATATACATATAATGAAGGGGCATCTAGGTGGTGCAGGGGATAGAGCACCAGTGCAGGAGTCAGGAGGACCTGAGTTCCAATTTCACCTCAGACACTTGACACACAGTAGCTGTGTGACATTGGGCAAGTCACTTAACCCCAATTGCCTCATCCTGGGTCATCTCCAGGCATCCTGATGAATATCTGGCCACTGGATTCAGATGTCTCTGGGGGAGAAGTGAGGCTGGTGACTTGCACAGCCCTCCCTCCATCACTCAAAACACAGTCAAGTGCAAGTCATGTCATCATTTCTCTGATGGTGTGGTATTCTTTGGCAAACGAAGGACGAACACACGCATATAATGAAACATTCCCAGCATAACTCTGATTAATATTTTCCAAATTTTTCAGTTTCATTTCTTTGAAAAGAAACATTTTACTGACTCGATATTTTATAAGGTAAATTTAAAAATTAATTTAAAATCATATTGTTGATGTAATTAAAAGAACATCCAAATAAATGAATAAAAAGGCCCATCGGTGCAAAGATTAAGTATGTATCATACTGAAAGAAGCAAATGAACCTAGTAGCCTTAGTATTGGATAAACCCAAAGACCTGTACTATTAGGTGCTTATCTGTTACATGGTTTTGTATTTCTAAATACAAAATGCTAATATTAAGTGGTCTAGAGTTGATTTGTTATGTTTACTCTTAAATGGTGCTTTCTTCGCTTTCGGCTTTTAATTTCGCACAATCTGATAAGAAACCTTGTTTGAGAAATAAGAAACAAACTCTTCATGTATTTGGCAGTAACAGAATCTTTACCTAGACCTCAGAGTTTTTAAAAGTATTTTTCGTATCATTTCTTTAAAAAAAATTGTCCAGTTATAAATCTGTGGTCCTAACTCTAGTATGTTACTTTATAGGTCATCCTGGGAGCTCTTTTAGATTTGTGGAAGACATAAATTAAGCTGCTTCACCTGTATTGGAAAATAGCATAGCTGGATTTTTTTTAAAGCCTGGTTTAGTAGTCCTTTATTTTAGTTGACTGATTTAGTTGGAAGGCAGCAATTTTGAAAGAGTGCTATATATCTTTGTAGGTTTTTGGAAAACCAGATCCTATCCAATATTATATCCTTGCTGCATACTTTATGGGTATCCAACTTGGGGAACAAAAGGATGGAGATACAGGATGACCACCCCAGTGAGCTTGTGGCTCCACAGTCACCAAAGCTGCTTCCTCTACAATTTGTCAATGAATTCCTCCATGTTTTGGTTGTGTTGGTGAAAAGTCTTCGGTAAGTGCCCCTCTTACTGTATATTTGGGGCTGTCCTACTAATGAACGTGTACACTTAGTCTGTGACCTCAGGAAGACTCTTAAATCTCCTTGCCTTCATTTCTTCCCTTATGTAGTAGACATCAGGTCTGTGAGAATTTAAAGTACTTTTAAAAATGTTTTAGGTCAGACCAATGACCCATCCAGTTTAGGGTGCTGTTTATTGCATAGATACCAAGAAATATTTTGTAAATGAGTAGAGTTGTCTGCCAAAATTCCAGTCAAATAAAGTTAAAGATGTATCATAAATGTTGTCCTCATCCCTTAATAACCACTTAGGGATTAGTCATGTATGGCTTTGTTTAAAGCCTCAAATCTATCTGTATTTTTAGTCTGAAGTAGTACTTATACTTTTGTTTTGTTTCAAATAGTTCATCCTCACTAGGCACTCATAAGATGGAGAAACATTAATTATTATTCACTGTTTTTGTTGACAAAAGGACTTAAGACCTAGAATCTGTGACTTAACTAAGCAACAAAAATCATATAGGCAAGTAGATCACAATACCCTGGCAGATCTTTTGAAAAATTAGGAGAGAGTTTGGTTTTTTTTGTATATGTATTCATAATTTAAGTTGCTAAGTAGCCATCTTACTTAGGGTAGGTAAAGACTGGAAAAAGCACCGTTGGCCAGGGGAACTGACTTAATTCTAAAAAAATTGATCATTTAAAAAATTTTAAAAACAAAAACTTTTGTGTTCCATGGATATTTGAGGTTGTATATAGAGTTCAGAAAGCTATGTTTATCCATGATCAACAGAGCCTTGTCGATTTTCTGCCATGTTTGATAATCACTTGAAAGTTTGTAGATCCATTGAAAACTTTGGTGGCTTTCCAGAAGGAGCAGCAAGGTACAGTAGAGGGGCCACTATGGTAATGTTTTTTATTTAGAAATTAAATTCATATCTATTGTTCAGTCTTTCCCATCTTTAGGAATCTATGATAGCTCATGTAGGTACAAGATAACTGATATTATCCATGTAAGCTGCAAGAGACTTGGCCTGCAAGGTTTTTTCTGCTAGTTACTTTCAGGATTCCTTGGGAGAGCTTGCATCTGTTTTGTACCACTAGGAACTGAACCTAGAGAAGAGAATCTTTTGATAAGTTTCTGTCATTTTTTGGTCCTCATATAGGCCCACCTTGGATTCTGTCCAGATTACTTACTTTTTTAGTACTTTAAGTTCTGTGCTGAGATACCGAGAAACTGTTTTAGAAGCCTTCAAGGAAATGGACCGACTGACTGTGAATGAAAACGTATTTTCTACCAAGGAAGTCCTTATGCTCTTCCATAAGTGGAGCATAATTATGGGAGATGTTAAGCTCCAAGAAGACTTGAAAACAGTGATTGAAAAATACCAAGTCAAGGAATTAATGAGTAAGTTTTAAAGTTGATGTCTGTTTATGTTACATCGTTGTCATTTCATCCATACTAGAGAGTCTAACTCCACTCCAGTCTTTTCTAACCAAACACTTACCATGTATATCTTCCATGTCCTGGAGAGCAGGCAGCAAGAAAGAGTTCAAGTTACAGGACTGTACCCCAAGTGAAACTCTTTTTTGCCCTTCCTTTCCAGCTTTTCTTTTATGTCTTCTGCTACTTAAAACCCCCTGAACTGAGCTCTTCTTTTTCAAGGGATAGTACTTAGGTGTCTCAGTTTCATTTAGCATGACAGGAAAAACTCCATGGTTAGGTGGATTTTTTCCTGTACTTTATCTTTTTGTTTTAATTTTGCATAAACTTTGTAATTTTTTTGAATTTTTTAAAGAAAAATTTTGAACTTAGTATTAAATACCAGAATGAACAGATTATACATAAAGTCTTGCATATATACTTCCCATGCCTTTTCATTTAGGATCATTTATTTAAAACACTGTAGAACCTTAGTGTAATCCAGACTTCTTGTTTGGATCAGGAAACTGATGCCCAAAGGGACATGATTTGTCTGAGATCACATAACTAGAAAGTGACAGACTAAAATTCAAATCCAGGTTCTCTAACTCTGAATCTCATATTCTACTACACCAATTTGATTCATTGCCCCCTAGAACCAGAGGGGAAACAGATTATACAGACCTAGGTTGTTTTTAGAGTATTAGAAGGCTACCACTCCCTCAGTGTAGCTACTTTTCTACACTTTCCTACAATTATTCTTCATATATGTGACACTCTAGCCTATTTGTTACACCAACCTGAGTTTTCCTGTCACCCACCCTTTGCTTGTTCTGGTCCTTCTGAAAAGCCATTATTTGCCCCACCCCTGTCTTCCAAAATTTTCCTTTCAAATCCTTCCCATTCTTCTATGACCTTTCTAAGATACCACCTTACCCATAAGTCTACCCCAGTCCCATCTCCTTGCCATATGTAATATCCTGTCTGAATTCCCAAAGCATACTTTCTTCATTGAACTTGAATATTCTTTCTTGGCTATTTTTGTATGTATTATGTCTCCTTCATGGGATTGTAAACTCTATAAAAGCAAAGACTGTCTTACTCATCCTTCAAAGTACCTTGCAACTACCAGAACTCAATAAATTTGTCTAATAAGTGAGAATAAGTACTTAGGATTCATTCCTATGACCTAAGATATTTTTTCTTTGTGTGACAGAAATTATTAAAGATAGGAACAAACCCCCTGTACCAGCTCGATCTAAAACCCTGCGTAACAAAAAGAAGATGGAGGAGGTTCCAGAAGAAACAACAGATCCAGAGTTAAAGGCTTCCAGCCTGAAGAAGTGCAGGGATCTCCTGAGGTCTATACTGACCTACTGGGAGCCCATCTTCCCTTTAGCAGAGACAGAGTCAGAGCAAGAGCAGGTCCCCTTAGGGCCTTCCCCTGAGAGTGACGCAGCGGGTCTTGTTGGTGCCACTGCCGTTCTGGTGACCAGATGGGAGATCAGCTCTCTGACTGACCCAACCTTGGATGTCCAGGGTGTTCCAGAGGTCCTCAGGTGGTTTAAAAGCAGCATTTTGCCACACCACATAGTTGTCACAGAACTTTTCAGAGATGTTGTGTGGAGAAATAGCATCTTTAAGCTGTATAGCCAGCTTTCCAGTGCCAGAGACCTGAGAGCAGCCCCTCAGAGTATTCTCTGCCTCTTCAATACAATCATGCTTCACCTGATGGCATCCCAGGGCCCAGTGGAGAACTCTTTCCATGAAGTACTAGAAACAGTCGCTCTTTCTTCTACAGATGAAGAAGACAAAATGAAACAAGGTAACACATTCATCCATTTAAGCAGTCAGCAGATAAGCATTGAGTGAAGTGCCTGCTGTGTGCTGGGACTACAGAGTCTTTAGGGGCTCCCATTCTACTGAGAAAGATAACATGTGCACATAGCTGTGCAAAACAAACAGGAAGGAAGGAGGCGGTTATTAAATGCTGACTGTGCCAGTCACTGTGCCAAGTGCTTTACAGTTATCTTACTTGATCCTCACGACAGCCCTGGGAGCTTGGTGCTGTTCTTATTGTCCCTATTTTACACTTGAGGATACTGAGGCAGGCGGAGACTAAGTAACTTACTCAGGGTCATACTAGTGTCAGGCCAGATTTGAACTTGGATCTTCCTGATTCCAGGCCCAGTGCTGTTATTCATTGTGCCATCTCACTGCAGAATAGCACCAGCAAATCTTCATGTAGAAGATGGTGGTTCCTGAGCTTAGAGGAAATAAAGGCATTTTATGCAGCAGAGGTGGGAGCAGGGTGGGGTGGGGAACAATGCGTGAGGACAGCCTGTGCTGCGGGAGTTGGAGTGCCACCTGTGAGGAGTAGCAGGGAAGTGAGTTTGGGCAGAGTACAGGAAAGGAAGGGTGGCTCCAAGACCAAAGGCAAGAGGAGCCACTAAAGCTGATTGAGTAAGGGAGTGACATGTTAGATCTGTGCTTAAGGAAAATCAGTTTGGCAGCTCTGTAGAGGACGCGTGACAGCAGGAAGAGACACCAACTAGGGAACCATTGCCATAGTTTCCTCCAGAGGGAGGAGGCCTCAGACTGAAGTGGTAACTGTGAGTAGAGAGGAGTGTGAGAGAAGGGAGTGAGGAGCCGTGCGAGATGTGCTAAGGGCAGAAGTGCTAACATCTGGTTACTGACTGGATATATGGGATGGGGGAAGGTGAGGATAAGGCTGACTTGGTGAACCTCAGTGGAATAATAATGATGCCTTTGAACTAGGGAAATAGAGAAGTTTAGGAAAGGGGAGGTTTGGGGGTGACGTAATAAATTCAGTTTTGGACGTGTTGCAGTTGGGTGGCTGGAGAATGTCCACTTTTAGATGTCCAGTAGGTGAGTGACCAGATCAAGAGAGAGACTGGGGCTGGGTATAGAGGTCTGGGAATCATCTGTGTAGAGGGGATAATTAAACTCTTAGGAGCTGATTAGATCACACTGAGAGCATAGAAAGAGAAAAGAGTCTAAGACGGAGCCTTAGGGTATATCCTAGCTAAGGAGGTCATAATGTATAATGAGCCAGCAAAAGAACTAGAGAAGAAGCCATCAGACAGGTAGGAGAAGAGCCAGGAGAAGGCAGTGATTTAAAAAAAAAACAAAAACCCAGAGGAGAGAGTATCCAGGGGGTCAACAGTGTTAATTGCTGCAGAGAAATCAAGAAGGGGAAGACAGAGAAAAGACCATCGGATTTGGCAGTTTAATGAGTAATCATCAATAACTTTAGGGAGAGCAGTTTCCTGTGAGTGTGGAAGATGAAAGCCAGAGTGAGAAGGGTTGAGCAGTGAGTGAGAAGAGGGGGAGTGCAGGTAAAGTGTAGCAGACAGGAGCTTGGTTGAGAAAGGAAGAAGAGATGCAAGATCATAACTGGAGCGGGAGGGTAGGGTAGAGTAATTCAGCAGTGGGGTCAGAACCAGGAGAAAGGGAAAAATGAAAAATTAGTGAGAAAAAGTTGGTGACTGAGGGACAGTCTGCTGGAGAAGGCGGTCTGGAAGAAAGGACACATGCGGAGGTGCTGGCCACCTCAACGTCAGAGACTAGAAGAAAGAAGTGAAGAAAGGATCATGTCACAGGGTTCTCAGATAAAATGAGAGAGCAGGGGGAGCCTAGGGTGAAGGTCCTGAGCTGAAGGAGTTGGGTCAAGGAAAGATGGGAAGTTTGAGGAGAGTTCTCATGCCAGCCATCTGGACTGGCTGACTTCCAGGACCTCTCCTCAGCACCTGAGCAGGACTGCAGAGGGTGGAGGGTAGGAGTGATGCCGAGCTGGCATTTGGCAAGACATGAGCAGCAGTAGGACAGAGGGGCAAGGGCTTCTGGTGCAGAGGACTGTGAAGCAGAGAATCGAGATTGGGAAGAAGAGAGAGAAATGAAGTCAAGGCAGGACTGATGGCATGAGAGAGAACTAAGGAATTGGAGGGCACCATGAAGGTAAGAATAAGTGAAGGAGGGCTATGACATAGGGAGAGATGAAATGAAAAGAAATGCCAGTTTTGATCATGGAATACCTTTGATATGGCCATTCCTCTGTGTCTTCAGCTTAGAACAAAAGAGTAAGTCATATGACTTGAGGAAGTTGGGGGCTTGGGAGGTCAAGGTGTTCGAGGAAGCAGAGAGGTGTCTTTTGAAGTATAGAGCTGCAGGCTGGAAGGGACTTCAGAAGAGGCCATTTGGTCTAAACATCTTGTTTTACAAATCAGGAAACTGAGGCCCAGGGAGGTCATCTCAGTGAGTATTTATTAAGAGTCTACTGTGTTCCAGGCACTGTGCTAAATGCTGAGGATACAAAGAAATGCCTATCCTCAAGGAGTTCACAATAGAGGAAACAATGTGCAGACAACTGCGTACCAACAAGATATACGTATATATGCACATACATCTGCCTGTATACCTATACATAGATAGATATAAATATACATAGATTCATATTTGAGTGTGTGTGAGATATATTGGAGATAATTACAGAGGAAAGGAAGATAGAAGTGGGGCTGGTTAGGAAAGGCTTTAAAAGCCCAACAGAATTTTCTGGACTTGACAAATGACTTGCCATAGGGAGTAAGTGAAGAGGCAGGAAGGGACGGGGGCAGTTGGAGGAGAAGGAAAGATATAAATCAGACACAGTCTATGTCAGCATAGAGTTGACAGCCCAGGAAGGAAATATTACATGTAGGAAGGAGCTAAAATACAAATAACCTTGAGAAATGTGTGAAGCTAGGGGATAGGAAGGAGAAAAGAGCCATCTAGGTCAGACAGAAGTAAGAAGGGTGGTAGTATCGGGGGAACAAAAGCAGAAGCATTTCAGGATTGGTCACTAGGGTCAGTACTGCGGAAAAACTGAGCAGGGGTAAGGACTGAGAAGAGGCCTTTAGGTTTCACGGTAGCGAGGTGATTGGGGGCATGTGGCTGCTATAGGCTCTTCACAGGTTGTAGAATTTAGAGCTAAAAACAGTCTTAGAGCCCTTTCCTTTTAAGAGATGAGCACATGGAGACCAGAGAAACCGAGTGATGTGTCCAAGATCAGAGACAGTGAATAGTGAAACTGAGATTCGAACCTGAGTCTTTGGACTCTGAATCCATTGTTCTTTTCATTACCAGACCGTCCACCCTCTTCTACCTGATTTAAGTAGAAACAAGACCAAATATAGCGGTGTGCACACGAACTGGGACAAAGTAAAGCAATTACATTTATTGACTTCTACAGTCAATTTACATTTTAAATATTTGAAAGGCTTTTTGTGTGAAATACAGTGCTCTCTTGGCAGCAGTGACTTGTTCCGTACAACTTGGCATTGAGTTCACAAAATTTTTATATTTTTTTTAACTCATTATGAAGCCACATCTTTATCACATTGTGTGTAAGTATACATTTTTAAAGACCTCAGGAAGCCTAATCCCAGAAGTCACTAACCAGCCTTCCAGCCACTAGCTCTTTTTGAAGATCTCTGCTTGTTTTCTGAGATTTGGAGATTTTTGTAGCATTAGTTTGCTGGCTCTTGGTGTTTTTTGTTTCGTACAGTACTTTCCTTTGTGCTTTGGTACAACTGGTCCTTTTTAGCACTGTTGGTTTGAGTGATTCTGGGAACTCTTGACTTCCCCATGCCAACAGCAACTGAAATATCTCTTACTAGTCATTGAAACCTACTCTTTTAACAGTTACAACTTTTCAGCATTTCCTTGGAGTTGCTAATATCCATCCTTAAAAGCCACAAAATTAAAACACAGTGAAACAAAACAGTGAATCATGCGTATGTTCCCTGAAATTGGGCACTCAACCAGAGAGAACTAAAGTTGGGAATCCAGTTCAATCCAGGCAGCTTTGTGTTACTGTCACAAAACAAAACCTTATCAGAACTATTGACTGTCACAAGTAAAATGCACTGGATGTGTGTAAGAGAAATTATGCTGGCAATAGGGTAAAGGTGAACTGAAACAAGGAGAGGAGGGAGAGACGCAGGAAAGCGCAATGAGAACCATAAAAAGATGGTGAATATAGGAACGAAGAAAAGGGGATAGATATGAGGGATGTCCTGGAGGTGGAAGTCTTATTCTTACCTTAATTAACATTAGTTGTTAAAAACAAGAAGATTCAAATTATCAACCCCCACACATCTATTCTGAGTGTGAGGAAGTGTCATTTTAACCTCAGGAAAATATCATAGCAGAAGTTAGGCACGAGCATGATCCATTTTTATCACCCATGTTATCAAGTAGTGTTTGTTTAGATGCTGTCAGGTGCACATAAACATGTTTGGAAACTGGGGGAAATGTCTTTGAAACTGAATTGTTCTCAGTGTGAGTGGTTTTTGTGTTCTGATGACTGTGATCTCTCATCTTTCAGCTGCTGCGGTGTTCCTGGTATCTCTTTATATTAAAGACATCTGGCCAGGAGCAAAGCCTGTGAATACATTTCTGGCTCACATCCAAATGATCTGTGATGCCACGGAGTTGTTCAGTGGGGACAGAGGAAAGGCTCAAGAAGAAGAAGAAGCAATAGTAGCCCTGTGTGAGAACATCACTGTTGCTTCCTGAGGCCATTGATTTTGTGTAGAGTGTAGTGCTTTGTGTATTAATAAAGTTTGATTTTTTTATAGGATTTTATTGTGTTTAATTTTAACTGATGAAGCCTAATTTTAAGATAAAGAATGTGGAAACTCTGGAATTTCAGGTAAGGATTATTAAGAACAAACTTTATCATCTCATGGTGTTTTTAATATCATCATTAGATAGTCTTTCTAGGGGAGAGACTTCCATCAGGCCTTCTTTTGGGAGGTTTTGGGGAAAATTTTTTTTTTCACTTAGGCAGAAACTGACTTAACTTTGTGGTGCTGAGGTAGGTGCATCTTGTGAGGAGAAGTCTGCTGATAATGACAGAAAGGATGAATAGGAGCCTGAGTACACAGTAGGGAGGTCCAGCATCAATAAACGTCAAAGTGGAGAAAAGAGAAAGCCAGTTCAGGTCACCTCATCCTCCATTTCCTCATCTGGAAAAGGAGTGTTGTAGACTAGATAAGGTTCTGTGAATGTCCACAAAACCTCATGAACTCACTTTTTAATTTTCACTGTGGGCCCACCCTCCCATGAGACACAGACTCAGCTGACCTACTGAAGGATCCTCCATAAATCAGCAGCATTCTTTCTCTCTTGACCAGGCCAGACCTGTTGCTGGACCTCAGTGGTCTCTTTTCTTTTCTAATACTTTTTTTAGCCATCACAAAAGCATGTGGCCAGTTTGGTTGATTTGTTACATTCTTTCTGCCGATGCCGTGACGTTATTCTTGCTTTCCTTCCACCTTCAGTCTCCAGTTCAGGTGGAGGGGAACACCATGCTTGTTTTCAAACACAGGGCAGTTGTGCCATCAGCTCAGACCACCAGGCTTCTGTCATGTGCGTTTTCTTGTACAGAAGGAGTGTCATCAGGGGCAGTGATTAGAACAGAATCTGGGGTGCAGTTATTACCCTGTGGCTGCTCATTTCCATCTTGTAGTTCTTGGCTTTGGCCCTGTGTCTGCAAGGTGCTTGTGGGGCTGATTGGAAAGCTTCTGGCCTTTTGGACAAAGAAGAGCCAGTTGTAGATGTCATTCCATGTGCACTTACGGTGTGAACGGGCACCCCTGTGGATCGGTCAGAATGGGAAACCAGCATCAAAGCTGTTGGCTAGGCAGCACATTATCACAAGAGAGTTTTTCATATTTCACTCACTACAACTAAAGAAAGGGGAGCTGAGGGAAAACCTCAAGAATTTATGGATAATAATGACCTGCTAAGTACCATTCATTGCTTTCTGCCCAGTCCCCCAATCATCTCAGGATCAAAATTCTAGGATACTGAGATTCAGAGTGGATGTGAAGGGGAAAACAATCTTACATGCTGAGAAACTAAGGCAAAAAAACATGTTGATGTGTTTAAAAGCTCATCCCATATCCATGTATCAAGTTGTAGGGGGAAGAATCAGTTAGGAATGGAAGTTCCTTTGGGACCAAAGTATCCTCTAAAATGATTTCAGCCCTAAATCAGTTTTTTTCTTTATTTTGATCTTACCCATCCCCCAAAGGGGCTTTACCATCATCCAACGGGTATTATTCCTTTTAGAAAATAAGCCAGTGGGTAGGGGGAGAGAGAAGGCAGCTGAGCAGGAGCCTGCTCTCTTTTATCTAAGGCTACATCCAGAGATAGAATAGGTTGGCATCCATTTTTCTAAGTTCATATAAGCCATTTTATTGTGAATATTTGGTATTTGCTAAGTGCTTTTATTAGTCATGCTGTGGGCTTATAAGGAGGGTCAGGATGAACAACTTGTCATTACCTCAGTATTGTACAGGAGGTCAACTAAAGCTGGCTGCTTGTTCATACAACAGGTATTCTGACCCTTACTTAGCATTTTCAGCCCTTCTGTGGACATTTGATAATTTTGGGTCCCTCATCCCACTACCCACTCCCATTATGCACTGAATTGGAGGAAAATTTCATCTGTCATAATGTTGATGAATGTTCTAAATATTATCTTGTCCAATGACTAATAATTTGTATCAGATGAATAGAAAAGGTAGTATATTTGGTCAATAAAAATCTTATTTAAAAAAAGATAACTTCTCCATTGCCCATAAGTTTCTGACTTGTGGTTGCCCATAGATACCCTGTAAAGTAGGCCTTGGGGGGAAGTGTTTTAGGAATTAGATTTTTGAATTTTTAACCCTTGAGTTTCTGACTGTAGCTTAGCCTACTGAGCACCCCCATCTCTGATAAAGTACTTTCTAGAAAGGCAGCTAGGTGGCACAGTGGATAGAGGATGGGCCCTGGAGTCAGTAAGACCTGAGTTCAAATGTAGTCTCAGACACTTGACACTCATTAGCTGTGTGTGACCCTGGCCAAATCACTTAACCTTGATTGCCTTGTCAATAAATAAAGTACTAGAGTGCTGTGTGCATGATAGGTTTTTGAAAAGCCTCACTGATGCCCAGGTTAGCTTCATTCTCACTAGCATGCCAGCTACTACACAGAATGATTGTGACTTTACTGGTGTTAATTTCTCTCCTGGAGCACACTTACCACAGCTGACTTACCTTATCGGAACTGAGCCAGACCAGGACATGTAGAGCAAAATTAGGAAGAGAAGTACCACAAAAGCTGCAAGACTAACCCAAAACGCAATGACGATTGAATCTGTTGGCAGGAAGAGAGGCATTTCAGTGTTAAATTGATGCTGATACAAAGGGGATGGCGTTGAGCCAAGGATAGCCAGAATGATGCTCTGTGAAGAGGTAAAAGTTTTGCCAACAAAAAGAAAAATATTATTTGGCAAGAGTAAGAGAAATATGAATTCATAGACATATGGAAATATGTGAACTAATGTTATGGGAAAATAAGCAGAACCAGGAATAAGAGATATACAATGTTTAAAATCATGGAAATGTAAAGGAAACTGCTACATAATTGTAATGGCCAAGTTTGGACCCAGAAAAGTAAGCAAAACACTCTTCTGCCATTGCAGAGGTGGGAGACTGAATGTGGAATGTTGGATAACTGTCAGATGGGGACATTTATTAAATACCTACTACATAACAGGCAGGACAGTGAGGTGGCTCAGTGGGTAGAGTGCCAGACCTGGAGTAAAGAAGACATGTTGCTGAGTTCAAATCTGACCTCAGACAATTCCTAGCTATGTGATCCTGGGCAAGTCATTTAATCCTGTTTGCCTCAGTTCCTCATCTGTAAAATGAGCTGGAGAAGGAAATGGCAAACCACTCCAATATCTTTGCTGAGAAAACCCTGAGAATCATGAAGAGTTGGTTGACAAACAGCTAAGGTTATCAGGCACTATCCTAGGTACCAAGGATATAAAAATTGTCTTTAGCTCAAGCTGGCAACCCAGCTGGAGACAGCACACCTATAGACATATGTTAAAAAAATTACAGAACAGTCCTAAAACAGCTCTGGAGAGGAAGGTACTTAGGCATTGGGATACAAATGCAAAAGTGAAAGTCCCTGCTATCAGAGAGTATATCTACTGGTCCAGCATGTTAACAGATAAGGAGATTCAAGATATGTACAAAGTAAGTACAAGGGTGATATGCATAGGCAGCGCTAACTGGAGAAACCAGGAAGGACCTCTTAAAGAAGGTAGTACTTGAGGAGAGCCTTGAAGGCAGTGACAGATTCTGAGACAGAACTTACTTACAAGGGATAAGCAATTCAGGCATGGAAGACAATTTGTGCTGAGGCCAGGAGATGGAATGTTTTCTATGGGGAGTAGCAAGTAGGTCATTTGGCTGGAACACAGAGAGCCTGAGGCTGGGACAGGTGGGAATATATCATCAGTTTGGAAAGAGGTTGGAGCCAGGTTGTGAGGGGCTTTAAATACCAGAAGAAATGATTATTTTCTATTATATTAAAAACCGATTATTAGGATCCAGGCTTTTAACTCCTTATCCAAGGCCTAGCCACCGTATAAAATCAGACTCTGAAGGACTTGACTGATGGATGAACATTCTCCTTGATCTTGGGCAGGACCTCACCCAACTAGGAGGTCTTACTTCAAACAGATTCTAATCTAGGTGAATTCTTGCCCTTAGGAAATAAGCCCAGTCCTTGCACCCCTCCATTGGAGTGTAGAGTGACCCAGCTCATGAAAGAAAGCCAACCAGAGTGGTGTGGATAGAGATGGATTCCCCTGTCCAGAGTGGTGGAGGTGATAGATTCATGATCAAGTCATGGTCTCAGCCTGAGGAGCTGAAGACTTTCAGTCCACCTCCTCATTAAATGTCCACCCATCAGGATTGGTTTCACCAGCATTCCATTTCAAAGAGGCATTCAGTGTCTCTATTAGTTGTCTTTGGTTACGGAGAGAAATCACTGATGTAATTTATTGATTATTAGCTAGCCTAATTAATGATTATTAATTACCCAGAAACTGTCTCTTGGGGCTTTTCATTCATCACTGTGTCAGACAGGACTTAGTATTTTATCCTAATGATGAATCACTGAATGAATCAGTGAAGCAATGATGAATCACTGAAGGTTCTTTTTAGGAGAATAACACAGAATGACAAATTAGGAATATTAATTTGACAGTTGTGTGAAGGCTGGAGCAGGGAGAGACTGCATATGGGGAGAACAATTACAAAAAATGTAGAAATCCTTCAAGTAAGTGGTAATTAAGGCCTGGACTAGAATGGTTGTATGTCAGTTCATGTAAGACTTTACATGTTTTTCTGAAACCATCCTTGTAATTTCTTATAGCACAGTAGTCTATTTCATATGTCACAACTTGTTCAGCCATTCCCCCACTGATGGACATCTCCTCAATTTCCAATCCTCTGCCAACTGGGGTCTCTTTGTTAACAATGTACAGCAATGTCTCACTTGTGTGGAAACAATTTAATGTTATAAATAGTAGAGTAATACTATCTCTCCTTCTTTAAAGTAGTGCATTGTGTGAAGAAACTTAGTTCCAGGGGCACCAAAGATACACTATCTTGTTAGAGATTTAAGAGCTGAGACATGATTTCAAAAGAACTGTCAATTTGATAGGAAAGTTGGGGAATTTTAAGTAAAAGTTTGAGTCACTGAGAGGAGGCTCTCATTTTAGCCACTGAAGACTGACAGGAAGTGGTAAGAATTGTCATGCAAGGTTGGCAGAGGAGGAAGAGGATCCTGAAGAGAGCTGAAGACATAGCTAAAAGGCTGCTTCCTTGGAGCTGTGGTGGAAGCAGTGAGCTGAGAGAAGGCTTCAGTTGAGCAATTTCCAATTGACTGGAGATAGAAATGATTTCATTGATCCAGAGTTGCATTGGGGGCTTTTTTATCTACCTAGAGTTGGAGATAGGTAAAGCTTTTTTGTAAGGGTTTGTTCTCTGTTGCTACCTTTGGTTTGAGATCAGATGAGGTTTTTACAGCTGCTCATATCCTGATGAGCCACCTTAACCAGTAAACCTGAACCTGTGCTGCCTTGAACTCCATTCTAATTGGACAGTGTAGCATGCAGGTGAGTTGAATAGCTCCATGGACTATATTAAATAGCCCAGAGAAAGCCACTTTGATGAGCTTTGCCTCCCTTTAGCTTAAAGAGGACTGCTGTTCACATCAAGAGCTAACACTTTCTAAATGCCCTTTTAAGGGTGATGGTTAATTGAAAGAGCTCATTATTCTATACTGAGAATTTCCCTAGCTGAAGAATGAGCAGTGAAGATCCATTAGTCAGCTGGTGACCAGAGAAGCAATTTCATGTAGTGCAGATGTTCTGGAATGGACCAGTTACATTGAAACGTACAGGCTGGAGTTGGGAGGTTTTTCCCCCCTATATGTTTTCCCTGTCAGGTTCCTAAAAGCATGAACTTAATCTTTACCATAGCTATTGAGTACATTGATAGAAGAGTGTAACCTGGGTTTATATGTGTATTATGATTGGTTTTTATCATTTCTGTATTCTAATATAATAATATAATTGCATATAGTATAATAATGCATACTAGTGCTATAATAATATTTATTTTTGCCTTGTTAGTAAATGGTTATGTTCAAGACATAAAAATGCCGTTATTGTGAGTGACTGTGTATAGAAGAAACATTGGATGGGGGCTCAAGCACTAGAATGGTGAATAGGAGAAGTGTATTGCCCCTCAAAAGGTCCCAAGACCCTCAAGAAATTTAAACCAGATAGTGATGGTTGATAGTCTGTGTCTGGAAGTGTCTTATATTGAGTCAGTAGTGGTATAGACATTAAAATGCCATCAGATTGGGTCCCACCATAATCCATTGTATTGTAGGGCATTGGAATGGATCACATACCTCATTTAAGCTGTTTTTTTAAAGAAAAAAATTGATCAGGTAAATGGATTAATCTACAGTAGTGAGGACCCAGTTGAGATTTGCCAACATAAATGTGTAATGGACCTAATTGGCATAGTTGTATGACTGCCTTCCTCTAGTGATATTCAGCAGCCAGGGTTAAGACCTGAGAAGGCAGATAGTTGTAGTGATCCAGTATTGGGGAAGGAGGACTGGAAATGGACAAATGACTGATAGTGTATTATCACTAGAATGGGCTATGGTATAGTTAACCTGTAATTTATTAAGCTCTTACTACATGAAAAACACTGTAATAGATAATGAGGTTACAGGATAGCTATGGTACAGACTGCTAAGTGGAAAAGATAACACAAATATATATGATAAAATAAAGTGAGAGAAGTGCAAAGGATTGGTCTCAACAAAGTACTCCATAAACTTTGAAGAGGGAAATATTACTTTCACTGGGAGGGGCTTCATGGCAAAGGGAGCAATTGAGTAAACCTTTAAAACAAAAGAATTCCTTTTAAACTCCCTCCGGAAGACAGATAAGAGGTCAAGAAAAGGATAACCATTTTCAGTCATCATCCCAGGATACACACATAAACATATGCACACACCTACATATAAAGCACATATACATACAAAGCACATAGATACATATATACACATATAAAGCACACATGTGAATTATGTGTGTATATATATATTATATATGAACATTTTTGTTTCTAAGTTGATTTACCACAAAACAACTGTGTTGCGTCCAAGTTCAATAACTTGCATCTCTACTAGGGGATTAAAAACTGACTGGCGTTCGTGGATTTGCAATTCAGAGAGACAAGCAATCCCTCCAAAGCCTGAAAATGATTTGGACTGCCATGATCTTTGAACCAGAAGGCACATTTGGGTTAATTTGGGGTATGCTGGTAAATATTTAATAACTGTCCCCCAAAAGAAAAAACCAAAATAAAGGGGAGACACTTTTAAATTTAATCTGCATCGTTGACATTTTCTACATCACTCTTAAGAGAAACAACCAAAGAAACAATAAATCAAGCCCTGATTTGTAGTGTTTTCTGATTTCCAAGCTGTAAATGCTCATACTCAAAATTTTACCATTAGCTCTCTAGAGCAAGTTCCGACTTGCTCCAGCACACTCTGGTCATACCCAAAAGGTTTTGTTTTGTTTTTTTTTAAAAATGCACAGTCAGCAAGAAAACAGACTGAGGAAGAAATCAGGATGGCACCAGCTGAGCAGCACCAGCAGTAGGGGAGATTGAATCCTCAGTAATTCTAGTATAGCACTGGAGCAGATTGCACCAGTAATAATAGCAAACATTTATATAGCTCTTAGTACGTACCAGGCACTGTGCTTTACCATATTATCCCATTTGATCCTCACAAAAACTCTGGGAGGTAGTACTGTTATTATCCCCCAATTTCCAGATTAGGAAACTGAGGCAATCAGATTAAGTGATTTGCCCAGGGTCACCCAGCTGGTAAGTGTCCAAGGCTGGATTTGAACTGAGGCCTTCCTGACTTCAGATCTAGTGCCTATCCTCTGTGCCACTTAGCTGCCTGCAGTTATAATGGTGGCTTCCAGGACTGAGAGAAGTTTCAAAAGTCTTGAGTTCTTTGTCTCAAGATGCTTGCAAGGACCTGACATCCCATCTTGATCTCTCTCTTCTCTTCTACAGTTAAGCTCTCCTTTCTCTGTTAATTTTGACTCATTTTTCCTGTGCTACTGCTTCTCACCAACTCAGCTAATTAAGTTTTGGTCAGAGTTGAGGATGGCATCTCCCCAATTATGACTGCTGCTCAAACCATGCAATCCCAGCCCCTTCCTCAAGTTTGCGGAATCTCAGACTCATCACTCCTATTACACATCAAACATATAGAGACCTTTGGGGAAGGACACTAAAGAATCTTCCAAGTGGCAGACGTTCTAAATAAAAGGACTAAATAGATAAAAAATGCCTAAGCTTTTCCATTTACCCAACAAACCCAGCGAGTTTCTAATGTGTGACATAATTACAAAATGCTCAAAATCCTCTTTGCTTTCAAAGAAATAAGATCTGGCATGTTTTCCCTTCTATTTCATCTATAGCATTTGAAGCACCTGCCAAATTTTCATCAAACTGTCCAAGATGACAGTCTAATTATTAGATCTAACTGTGATGGCTCATTTTTTTGTCTTCAAGCCAAAGCATCTACAGTTCTTTTAATCCATGCCTGCCATAATGTGCCCATGAAATACACTGCAACTAAGAGGCCAGATAGAATGGGAACGTAAAATACACTGACTTTATTGATATTACATGCTGACTATAATAGTTTTTACAATTTTTAAAATTAAATTTTTTTCAGTCAGTGAAAACCTGTTTTCTCTAGCTTTTGCACGCAGACCCACACCTGTGAGAAAGGAAGAAAAGTAAAATCCCTGTTACATTGGCATATTGACATGCAAATCAAGCAAAACAAATTCCTCCATTGCCTGCATCAAGGAACGGGTAAAGAATGGGTAGCATATTTTATCACAAATCCTGTAGCATGGTTTGTCATTGCATTGATCAGAATTTCTAGGTCTTTCAAAGTTATTTGTCTTTACAATATTGTTGTATAAATTCTTCTCTTGGGTCTGCTCATTTTTCTCTCCATCAGTTCATATAAGTCTTCCCAAGTTTCTCTGAAGTTTTTCCCTTCCTCATTTCTCCATCTCATTCATATATCATATAACTGTTCAGCCATTTCCCAATTGATGAGTAATTCCCTAAGTTTCCAATTCTTTGACACCATAAACAGAGCTGCTCTAAATATTTTTGTGCATAGGGGTCCTTTTCCTCTTATTTTGCTGTCTTTGGGGAAGTGGTATTGCTTGGCCAAAAAGTATACACTATTTAATAACTTTTGGGGCATTCATTATAATAACCTGGGTAGAGATTGTCTACCAGTAAGTAACTCAAAAAACTTGTTCTACGGACCACAATCTATCTTCCCAGCTTTATCACCACTCCTCCCATATACCATAGCAAGATGGGAGGACTTCTCATCTACTGAGCTTGCTTCACATTTTCTTGCTTCTGGGCCTTTCTTTATTCATGTCATTTTCCATCCTAGTAATGACTTCACCTTTGCATAATTCCTATCCATCCTTTAAGATTGTGGGGTTTTTTTTAAAATCTCCATTTTGAACCTTCCCCTGATCTCCCTAGCTAAGAGTGACCTCTACTTCTGGCAGCTGGCAGCAGAGTGACCAGATCTCTGGGCCTGAAATCAGGAAGCTCTGAGTTCAAATATGGCTGTAGACACTAGATGTGTAACTTTGTTTGGGAAGAGGAGTTTCACCCTCTACTCAATGGTAAACTTTCTCACACCTGGTTATACCACTTATATCTCAATGATTCTGAATCACTTATTGGTCATCTAAACTCCATCTCCCACCATTTGAGTCTTTATATTTATCCCCCTTAGCCCTGCCACCCCAGTGTTTCAAACCAAACACCAGCAGCCCTTCTACTGTGTCCTGTGAAATTCTTGTTCCATAGACAACAAAATTTCCTTTATCCTAAATTTTTTTCTCTCCCTCCTCCCATATACCAACTATACCAAAATCTAGATCTTGCCCCTAATGACACAGCTTCCTTGGCCACTCTTTCTAGAATTGTCTGCACATTCACTCAGTTCACTCATCAAAAAGGGGAAATTGGAATACTCCTTGCTCTCTATTGCTACTTCCTCCATCATTCATATCTACCACCCAATCAAAATCCTGGTAGTTATTGTCTGCGGACCTCTAAGTCTTCCTTCTTTGATGAAACTGGTACATGGACCACAATCTTTCCTTCCTCCCCAACTCTTGCCTTCATACTAGGGAACTTCAACATATATTCTGACTCTCTCAAACATCCTAACCACTTAATTCCTCAACCTATTGACTTGCCATAACCTACTCCTCTACTTCAGCCACAGACAAAAATGATCATACACTTAATCTTGCATCACCCACAAATGTACCACCTCCGCATTCAAGAATTCCAAAAGCCCCTTATGTGACTGCAATCTACTGGCTTTTCACTTCTCCCTTCTCCCCTTACAAAATCCTAATCTTCATCCACATTAATCTCTTGACCCCTCAATTCTCTCCCAGGTCGTCTCCCCTGCACTAGCCACTCTCTCCTCTTTCCCCCATCTTGACCCCCTTGGTGGACAAATTCAGCTCTACACTGTCTTTTCTTGAAGCCTCAGTCCCCTTATCATTTGGCTGCTGATTCCACTTTGCCAAGCATCAGCCTCGGATTACTTGCAGCAATCATCTTTTTGCTCCTACGTAAGTGCTGCTGAATAAAGGTGGAGAAGAATCACACAATGGTTCTGACTGGGTCCACTACAAATTTGTTACATGACCTCCTCTAGTCCCTCACTTCTGCTAGGCAATCCTACTATACCTCCCCCATCAACTCACTATCACCCTCCCCACAGCAGCTGTTCAGACCTCCCATGACTTCCCTTCCTCTTACCCTCTCAGCTGAGAACCTTGTCTCATACTGTACAGAAAACTTGAAGACATTTGAAGTGAGCTTGCTCTTTTTCTGTCTTCCCCATCTCATGTCACTCATATGCTTTCTACCACTATCTCCTCCTTCACCTTTGAATCACATGAAGAAGTGTCCTTACTCCTTTGCTTTTTTATATGCAACCTGTCCTATTTTCCAGCTTACCATCCAGGACCTTCCCTTTGCTGGGAGTCCCTTGGTGGGGGATAGGGTGAAGTGGGTATAATACCAATTATCTGACTATGTATAGGTCTTTGCTGCCAATGTTGCCCTCATTCTCTAGGGTACAGGTAGACAGTTTCACTTGTTCCCTGTCACAAGAATGCAAGCCACCTCCCAATACTCTTCAAGCCCTCCTTGAGAATGCACCATTCAATGATCGTGGTACACATACTGTGCAGTACCAGTAGCAACATGGACAGGCCCCATCAGTCCCAGATCACAGTAAACAAAGTGTTATTCTGTGCCCACCTTTGCTCATGACAGACTCTAAGTACCTGCTCACTAGGCTGAGGTCTGAGAATTGCCCTCTGCGTTGACTGAGCACAGCTATAACTGGGGCCTTTAGCACTGACCCCTGTGCGGAAGCCTAGTGGTGTGATCTGCTCTGGGCCCAGTGAGAGCCTCTTATTCTAAACATAACACTGCCACAGGTACTGCTTTGCCTCCCTGTGCTGGATGCTGCCACTCCTAAGGCCTAAGATTTGCTCTTTATGCCCAGATTGCACAAAGGAACCCCTCATCCCTAACATAGCTGAGGGTCAAACTTTCCACTTCCCACCACAAGCAGCCTGAACTAGATGAAAATATAACTGGGAAATGTTTAAGAAAATAAATTAAAATACAACATAGATAATGTTAATTTATGGTTTTCTAAGTCAACGTATAGGAAGGGATTCATTTCTGTTTGAGTTTGACATCATTGGTTTTAAGATCAAAAGTGTAAGCTGTCTTTCCATTTAAATTTTTTAAATTGATGCAGCCCCACCCCAACAAATCAACTGGAGGTACATTTGGCACAATTCTTGAAAGGTCTCTGGGCTACTGGGGAGGCTCAAGCATTGTTCTTTCAAGTACCTCCTCTAGTTTTTTGTACTAAAGAGTGCCAACAAAGTTCATATAGTTCCCAATGGCCTCCCAAGTGCCAGAGTCCTGAGCACTTCCTTCAGCTTCAGAGTGTCTTAAGATAATCTCCAAATTCCCCTCTTTAGCGAGGGACCCAGCCAGAGGAGTGCTCTCAAACGTTTCACAACTGGCTCTCCAAAAAGAAGAAAAAATTAAGTAGGACATACTTTGAAGTTTAATGTGCATTGTCTCCATCTGCTTTAGGCTAAGCAATCAACATAGCAACAATGAAATTCTGATTTCTAGATTGCTAATTTCCAAGATGTAAATGCTCACACAGAAAATTTTGCAACTGGCTCCAACACACCTCTAGCCCCAGCCTACTACATACAGCTGGTTGGCACGCAAATCATTATCTCCTCAAAACAAAAATTATGTAAATTAAACAAACAACAGTTTACAGCATTTATCGTCATCAGAACACGGTTCTTAAAGATACAGCACAGTCTTCTCTATCTCTATTTGCTGACTTTCCACAGATTTCTAATCTCCTCAGAGCAATGGGGATCATCTCAGAGTATTCTGTCAGCTCCACTGGAAGCACAGAGACCAACAGGGTTCATTTCCCTCCACATCTCCCTTTCTCCGCTTCAGTGAGTTCATTCCAATGGAATACTGCCAAATATTACGAATTGCTGTAGCCGGCCCTGATTCAGTCTTCCCTGATGCTTCAGGCTCAAATTGGAATTAAATGAAATGCCAGTAAACCATCAAGGCTTAACAATCAGTTTACAAAGCCAACGTAGTGAAAGCATATTCAGCAAGGTTATTGCATTGATTCAGCTGGGCCTATTGGGCAAGTTGGGCCTTTCCTGTCTCTGCGTTAGCCATGCCAATCAATTGGTCAGAAGCCTGAGAGAGGAAACTACAGATTCCTTGTTTTCTGGATTTTCATACTTTAGCTACAAGAAGTCTATGGCAGTGGCTTAGCCAGGGGACACGCTGAGCCAAGGGAAAACTAGGCTAGGCTTTTGCTACAACAATTAATACCACTTTGCTGTCAGCAATGTAGTTTCAGTGTTTACATTTTACATGTTAAGATAACAACCCCCTTTTGAATACATTTTATTGTGGAAGCTGGTCAAAACTGACAAAATTTTTAAAGATTTTTAAAGCTATCAAAAGATAAGAATATGGCATTACTTAAGTGAGCATATATAGAGTTTTCTCCTCATTTGATGTCCTTGTCCTTCAGTTGAAGAAGGTGACCACCTTCTGCATCCCACCAGTTCTATCATTAATTTAATGGTGTATTACTACCAGATTTTTTGGACCACTTAGCAAGAGTAAGTCATTGTAAGGTACCGAGAAAACAGTATCTTGTACTTTTCTTCAAGACTTTTCCTCAACTAATTTACAGAAATGTCATATAATATCCACTGTAACCAATTCTATAGTCTGACCTACATCATTACCCATGACATCCTCATTGCTTATTTAAAAAGAGCAGAAAGGCCAGTCATTAAATAGCTAGATCCCAAAGAAAGGAATGTTATCTTTGGCCACCCACATCCTGGAATTCAATATCTCCTCTAAGAAGAATACTCATACTGGATCTGTGTTTCATTATTTTGGGACATTTTATGAAGGACTAAATATAGGCCAGTTACTCAGGCTAAACCACAAAAAGCTACTGATAGAGCAATCTTGTACTGATCGATAACAGCTGAAAATCTAAAGCAGTTGGGGCTCACTTTACCCCACTCCAGATTTTAGGATGACAGATTTACTTTAGAGTTTATGTCTGTCCCCGCTCCTCCCTGAATTATTACTGTTGATGTGATTTTGTGGAAGAAATGCTGAATTTGGAGGAAGGAGAAACCTGAGTTTGGCTCCTGGTTCTACCTGTTAATTAATGAGGCAAGTCATTTGTCAGTTTCCTTATCTGTAAAACAGAGATGATGCTTCCAATTGCTTACCCTACAAGTTTGTTGTGAGGAAATCACTTTGTAAACCTTAAAATGTTACTCTCGTAATAGTAAAACGGTGGGAAATATGTAAGTTGAGTACAGAAGTTGAATTTAGTACATTTCTCTAACAGGTAATGAAACTAGTATACTGCAAAGGGCTAACCCATGTTTAACTTTCTGTGACTAGGTTTGTTATTTCATGTATGAAGATTTAAGTCCCCTCCCTTTTAGATACCTGACAGTTCCCAGGCTGCTGACAGATCGAAAGGGGTTTTGGATTAGGACCAGAGTGTATCTGACTCTTTTCCAAAGTCAAAAAGAAACTACTTTTTAGATTAAACAAAACTTTATATGTTTCTTTTCTAATCTCCCACTCCTCAATCAGAGCAGAGTTAATCTTATTACAATACTGTTCTAACTAAAGTCTATTACACAATAAAAAGCTGTTAAAACTGGATTGTTTGCCAAAGAATAAATAATAATGTATGTGGAAATGAAAAAGTTTAATGCATTTTTCTTTTGCCAAATTTCCTTTTTCTGGATAGAAGGGGTGGGGGGGAGGAAATAAACTCTGGATGAAATATAAATACTTAGGAATCTTAAAGTTTATTCTGGGCTGTGGTAATAAGCAAATGGGATAAGTTCTGAAAGGATCTTTTCAGGTACCAAAGCATCACAGCACCAATAATTAATTTTCATTTGTGAGACCTCAACAGCTTGCCTCTTTTCTGAGTTGACATTTCATTTATAAATTTATAAAGTCTTACTCTCAATGGAATTGTAGAGTTTGGTTGGGAACGTTAGTTGGAAATGCATGAGGGTAACCAAAGGTTTCCTTGCCGGATTCCATCAAATTGCTCAGTGGGCTGTACACTGATAGTTTTATCACATGCAAATAAGACAGGGTAGTTTTCCAAAGCATTGCAGTATAGATCGTAGTCAAAGAATACTTTCTTATTGGGGCACGTTAAGTTAAAAACCTCAATTAATCAAATCAGATTGGTAAAAAAAAAAAAAAAAAAAAAAAAGGATTTTGCTAAATTCAAAACTATTTCCTATTAATGAGTGACAGATACATCCTAGAATATGGTTACATTTCTGTTATTACAGAATGTTAGAGCTCAGAAGGACCTTAGAAACTTTTAGATTAATATCCCCTATTTTTCCAGATTAGGAAGTTGAAACTCTGAGAGATTTCTGTCCAAGGTCACAAAATATAACAGTAACAGAGTCTGGACTACAACCCTGGTTTCCTGATTCCCAGGTCAACACTATTTCTATTATAACAAATATCCTCTCACTAAAACTCTGTGCCTTTGACAACATGTAGATACTTTTATATATATATCTTTGCCCTTCACAGCCATCATTATACTTTTTATTTTAGATAAAATGTCATACATCAAGGTGGTGATAATGATGTGATTGTTGTATTTACTAAGCATATAAGAAGAAAAGATCCAGAAGGAAGTGATTAGCACCTATCATAGTGGTAGACACATAGCATATGCTCGGTATATCCTGACTGACTGATAATACCTTAAAAACACCCACTAAGCTCCGGAAATAATAAATTAAATGGAAAATTTGTTTAAATGTTCCTAAGTAATGTGGCTTTGATGGCAATCATCAGTGTTCCATCATCCTACCATATTTTTTTTTACAAAAATGTAACATCCTAAGACAGTAGAGTTTTAGACTAAGGTGTACTATCCCTTCGTACAAGAAAGCACACAAGATCAGTTTCTTTCAGTGATTACATTTATGTTCTGACAGAGACAGTATGATTACATTGAATGTGTTGTAGCCAAGGTTGTGTGCGTAGGTTAAGCTCAGGTTTCTAAAAGTGTTGCCCAATATTCTGTGCCCATTACTCTCTATTCATTGTTTGCTCTGCTGGCTTAGTTCAAAGGGCAATGATGAAAGGAAAACCTTGTAAAAGAGATGAAGGCCAACGGAGAACTGGGGATAAGACTGACAAAGTGGATGCTGAACTAAGTTTATTGTGAGTATTTTTATCTAGCTGCTATGACTGAATAATTTGGGGGAGATTTGTAGAAAATTATCCAGGTTTTATATATTAGATAGCAAACAGTAACCTGAGGAAAAACATATATACTGTTATTTTTTTTTTTGCCAGAAAATGCTAAATATATAACTTGAAGTAATACACAATTACTTCACGGCAAAACTAAGCTTAACTCTCTTAGAAAACAGGACTTTTAAAAAACACTGCTGAAGTGTTTGTTTTTAAAATTATACATTTTAACAAGTTTGAAGAGAGAAAGAGTGGCGCTGGTCTTGGAGCTGAGAAGACCTACATTCATATCCCATCTCTGACATATACTGGCTGTGTAACACATGGGCAAGTCACATAATCTCTCAGTGTCTCAAAGATCTCTAAGATGACAAGATACGATCGGCCAGTTAGCCAACATTTATAAAGTGTTTCCCACGTGCTTTGGGGATACAAAGAAAGGCAAAAATATTTCTTTGCCCTGAAGGAAGATGTATTCTAATGGAGTTAGGGAGCATAGCATATAGATAATTACACACACACACGTTTACACATAGATAGACAGATAGATAGATGCTGATCTGCATCAGTAGGACGAATTTTGACACCAATAAAATCACACACATACACACATGAAAGTTCGAAGTTGGAAAAGTTGGTAAAAAAACTGTATCAACATCAGTTAACAGTTGTGTGAGCTGGCATTGTACAGCACATATTCAAAGACTTTTTGTTAACATCAGGCACAAAAATGCAAGGGTATTTGGACCGGCCCTGCCAGCTTCTGGGCTTTAATAATATTTCCTTAAGAGCTTAATTGAATCTCAGTACTTACATTTGTTAGCCTTCAACTTTCTTTCATCTACTTGAGGAAGATCCACGTAGTCCATATAGTATTCGTAGCCATAGTAAGAGTTTGAGTTAGTAGAGTTAGTTCTGTTGGCCATTTTAGTTATGCCTCTGGAGTGCCAGGAAACAGGAGCAGGGCCCTTTTACGCAGAGCTAACGACGCTCGCTGGCCCTGGACATTGCATAATTGATTTCTGGGTAAATAATTCCAACTGTGTCTTTGGGTCTCCAAGCTCTGCAGACTCAAGGACTGACTCCACAGCAGAATAATTTAGCAAGAATAAATGACTGGGCAGAACTGATGCCTTTCAAATGGTACAGGAAAATAAAAACCCAAACCTTGGAGTGAGAGAACCTAGATTCAAATAGTAGGTTTGTCTGACACTATCTGTGTGACTCTGGGCAAGTCTCTTAACTTCCTGGGTCTCACTTTACTCATCTGTAAAATGAGGGGTTGAAGTAGAGAGCTTCTGAAGTTTCTCAGATCTAAAACTGTGATTATTTATATTTACACACACACACACACACACACACACACACACACACACACACACACACACACACAGACACCATAGCTTTAGGCTTTAGGCAACTAAGCCTATAAATTTCAGGAAAGCTGCTGATCTGTATTGGTAGAATTTCCTCACCCATTCTTTCCTTTTAGCAACAAAATATGCTTAGGAAGACCTGAGTTCAAGTCTTGCCTCAGACACTGTTAGTGTCTAGTAGCTAGTACAACGGATAGAATGCCAGGTCTAGAGTCAGGAAGAACTAAGTTCAGTTCTGATCTCAGATACTCCGACACTGTGTGACCCAGGGCAGGTCACTTGACCCTGTTTGCCTCAGATTCCTCATCTATAAAATGACCTGGAGAAAGAAATAGCAAACCACTCTAATACTTTTGCAAGAAAACCCCAAATGGGGTAATGAAGCATCAAACACAGCTGAAAACTACTGAATAACAAGACAAGTCACTTAAGCTCTATTAGCCTGTTTCCTCATGTGTATAACAGGTATAATAATAGCACTTCTCAGAATTGTTGTGAGAATAAAATGGGGCAATATTTGTAAAACTTTATATAAATGCTAGCTAATATTATTAAATCACATGTCTGGCACCTATCCCTAGCAAAGCATTGTGGTAGGTGCTGGAGTTACAAAGACAAAATGAAAGAGGAAGGAACACTGAAGAGGAATACAACAGGAAAAGGGAAAAGGATACACATGATTATTTGAGTAGAAAGAGAAAACTAATTACTGGGTAAGGGGAGAATCAAGAAAGACTTTCTATTAGAGATGCCAATTCTGGGTTTATATTGAAGTAGTATATCGGTATCATTAAGCAATCATGACCCGCTGGTGGGAAATCTATGCTTGTAGTCCAGTGCTGTCTGTCCAGGACTTGGTAATCCCTTATAGGTACACACATCTAATATTAAAATTAAAAAACGCATGCCTCCCAAAATGTAGTGTTTTCCTCCTATTTTATCTGAGTCTCAAAAGGATCGCAATATATTGCATTTGTTAAAGTTAAAGAATACATTAACAGAGAGGTACACATGTAGGGAGCATACATGGCCAAGGCACTGTGGAAAGTGGATGTTTTGAGGATTCTCAGAAGAACTTGACAGGACAAAAAAAAAAAAGGAAAGAAAAAAAAGAAAACACACCTGAAAAACAAAATCCTTTAACATCATACTAGAAGAAAATTGTCCAGAACTTCTAAACAGAGACAATGAAATACTAATTCACACAATTCACAGATCACCTCTAGGGAAAAAACCAAAACAACAAACCAATGCTAACTCCAAGTCACAAAGTGGTTAAATTTAATGACTCGGGAACAAGTCCAACAAGTCATCAGGAGAAAGATCTTCCAATACAAAGGAAAGGACATTCAACTAAATAAGCTACTAGAAAAAGGTGGAAAGAAAAGAATGATTGTTCCACAGAACACTGGAGCTCAGGATGCAGTCCAGGATGACTTATTCTACAAATCTGAGCTTAACCACACAGGACAAAAGGCACATTCAACAATAAAGCGTTTGAAACATTTTTAGAGAGAAAACCAGAGCTGAAGGGATTATGTGCTTCTCAAACACTCCAAACCAGAGAAATGCAAGAGGACTGAATACATGCAGCAGGTAAGGACAGCAGCAGCAACAAAATGACCAAAGAAAGACCAGTAAGAGAATTCTTTCTAAATGGACACAAGGAGACAGGACTGAAGGTAGAATTCTGGCAGCAGAGGTAACCGGGAGGAGGTAAAGGTAACCATGCATAGAGACCCCCCTACCTACAGGCGACTACATTATAGTAAGTCTGTGTTCATCCTTCTTTCTTGAAAAAGACCATGCCATCAGAGAAATGATGACATGACTTGCACTTGACTTTGTTTTGAGGGAGGGAGGACTGTGCAGGTCACCAGCCTCACTTCTCCTCCTGAGCCATCTGGATCCAGTGATCAGATATTCCTCAAGATGACTGGAGAAGGCCCAGGATGCACTGGGAGACCTTGGCCTATTCAGGTACTCAGAGTGAGGTAATGCCCATTCAGTGAATAGGCCTCTTTAAGAAGTAAACAGGGAATGGTCCCTTTAATGAGCAAAAAAAAAGGAAAAAAATAAGTAAATGGAGCTAGGAGGAAAAGAATAGCAGTTACTATTGATACTTGAGGGTACATAAAAAGGAAGAGGGGGTGGGGGAAAGAGAAGAGTAAGTGATGCACCACAGTCAAATTACGGGCTAGCAATGAGGAAAGTGTTCTTTCTGTTCTCGGAAATCGAACAGGGGAATTCACTAGAGGGGAATGAGGAAGGGTGAGGAGGAGGAGAAAAAGACTGAAAAGGGTGGGAAAGGAAGCAGGCCTTACTTTGCAGGTAGGAAGGTTTCACTGATTAATGCTCTTATGTGCGAAGGGAAATGAGGACCTTAACACTGGATTATGCCTGGAGGATTTGGTGTCTGAAAAGTCTAGTCCTGGGGATGGGGACAAAATCTGAATCCCTAAAAGGAAAAGACCATGCTTTGGGATTTGGACTCCAAAAAGGAAAAGCCCCTGTACTTTCCCACATGACCCAGGTCCGTGGCATTCGCACCTGGCCCTTCTGAGTCCTCTGTTATTTCTCAGTCACCGCCACTCCAAGATCCTTTCCACAGTCTTTCTGTATATAAAGTCCATTGCCCCCCATTAAATTGTTCAATCTGATCAATGCTCAGATTCAATCTGGCTGGCTTGTCAATACAAGCATCACAATAGTGCAGATTCTTAAAATCTCACCCACCCTGACCCATGTTCTAATAAACCTTCTTTGGATGAAACAAGCCTTGAATCAAATTCATTTGAGGCAGGACTTGTGTGACTCACCCTTGAATTTCAGGGTCCCAGCACCCCTAGACCTCAACACTGGGAAGCAAGGAGTTAGAACTCTTAGGGGGCATCTGTCTCTTGAAGAAGTAGAAGAACATGGACACACAGAGGAAATTTCCAGGCAAACGTAGGGGGCAAAAAGATCAACAATAAAGAGTATAGAGTAAGGGGGGCAAGGAGATGGAGGTAGAGGTGGGAGAGGTGTCTTATCATGGGACAGCATTCTCTCTCTAACACATGCAATAACTGGCATTGTTTTGAGAGTGAGACACAATGGAAAAGAAGAATCCATGAGATAAATCCTACAGGGTGGCAGAGTCTATGATGGATACCTTGGAAGCTTTGATTATATGAAAAATATAGAGAAAAGAGAGACCAGATGATTAAAGGGGTCATGAATTAGAAAATGTCAGACTAGAGTAAACAGAAAGAGAAGGCAGATAATGAAGAGAATGAGAGAAATTCCTTTTTGAAAGGAGTATAAAAAAATGAAAATTAAAAACTAATCAACAGGACTAGCTGGAGAGGAAGGGGGAATCCACTTGGCTGAGAGGAAAAAAGAGGGGAAAGAAATATACATATAATCAGATAAAATCAGAGGAGAGGAAAAACCCTAAAGGGAAAGGGTTAATGAATAAGAAGAGAGGATGGAGTGAGGGAAAGAGGGCCGTCAAAAAGAAAAAGATTAAAGCAAAGAAACTGAAGGAACATAATACTTTGTTTACATCAGCAGGGGAAAAATCATAACTTGAAAAAACCTTAATTTCAGAGATAGATGAAGGAAAATATAAACCTAACTCATAACTTTAAATGTGAATGGATTAAACAATACAATAAAATGAAGGGAAAAAAAAGATTGGATAAGAAAACAAAACCCTACAATCTGTTACTTAAAAGAAATATGTTAAAAACAAACAAACAAACAAAAAATACACAAAATAAAACTGAGGGGATGGGAAAAAGTTTATAATCATCAAGTGAACCCCAAAAAGCAAGAGTGGCCATCATGCTATTAGACAAAGAAAAAGCAAATATTCAAAAAATAAAAAAGGATAAACAAGGAAACGATAGTATGCTAAAAGGAAACAAACTAACATCAGTAATGAAATTACATACTCCAAATGTAAAATTCATACATAAAATGCATACAGATTCATGAAGGAAACATCTGAGCTTCAAGAAAAAATAGTAACACAATAGTAACAAAAGATTTTAATATTCCTCTCTCAGTTTTGGATAAATCTAACAAAGATAAACAAAAGGGAAAATGTGGAACTGAGATAATTTCTGGAGAAACTAGAGTTAAAAGACTTATGGCATCTTCTAAATGGGGCAGCAAAAGAATATACATATGTCTCTGTGCCACATGGAACTTTTACAAAAATTGATACATATGCTGAAACACAGAGATACTGCAAACAAATATAAGAAGGCAGAAATAGTCAGTACATCCTTTACAAAGTATAATGGAAGAACAGAAATTGGTTCCAGGGACTACAACAAGAGATAGACACAAATGGAGACAACAAGGATATTTTAAATGAGTGACTCAAAGAGCAAATCATAAAAACAATAACTATGTGAAAGAAAATTTTAATGATGAAACAACAAACCAAAATTTCTGAGATGTAGCCAAAGCAGTCCTTAGGGGGAAAACCACATCTTTATAATTGTACATTAGAAAAATAAAAAAAAAATTCATGAACTGAATATGCATTCAAAAATTAGAATATCAACAAATAAACCTAAATTAAGCAGAGAAGAGGAGATATTAAAAATTTAGAAGGGAAATAGGTAATCTGGAAATAAAAACAAAGAAATGATAAATATAACTGAAATTTTCTAAAAAAAAAAGGTCAATAAAATTGATAAACCCTTAGCTAATCTGATGAAAAAGAATAGGTCAGAAAATAAAATCAACAAAATAGCAAATCAGCAAAACTAGAAGAAATAAAGAGAATAATCAAAACATGTTATGTAGTTACATGCTAACAAACTGAGATCACAAAAGAAATAAAAGAACACCTTCAAAAATATAAAATACTCAGACTATCAGAAGATCAGATAGAGAGATTAAGTAATCTGATCTCAAAAGAATAAACACATTTAGCAGTAATGGATGGGGTACAGGCTCTGGGAACCCCCATGAACTCACCTTCTCACTTGATCTGGTGCTCATCTGAGGCCATAAGGCTTTCATTATTCTTAACCAAGCCTAGCCCACCACTGATTGCCTCCAGCTGTTTGCCACCCAGATCGCATCAAAATCCTACTCTTGTTTCTGATCTCTAGTCAAGTTCCTCCTTAGACTCCTCCTCCAGGTCCTCCCTAAACCCCTCCTCCTATCACCCAAGACTACTTGGTCAACCTTAGATCCCTCCACAGTCTTTTCTGTATATAAGCTCCATCCTGTGTCCATGAAGGTGCTCAGATTCAATCTAGCTCAGATTTTATCTGGCTGGCTTGTCAATACAATTGTCATAAATGGTGAGACTTCTTAAGAGTTAATCCAATATGGCAGATCTGAAACTTTGCTTTGCTTTGGCTAAAAGAAGACTTGAGTCAAGTTCATTTGTGCAAGATCTGAGGTGTTGGTATTTTGGGGTCCCAAGCACCCCAAACCTCAACATTATGGTTCTTTTACCTCAACAGAACTACCAAAGGGGAAAAAAATATTGGATGTAATGGATTCACAGAATCAGGGTTAAGTGAATCTTCCAGGGTCACATACGTAGTCAGTGTTGGAGGTCACATTTGAACTCAGGTCCTTCCAACTCCAGAGCTGGTGCTCTATATAACGTGCCACCTAAATGCCAAACTTTTAGAGAACAATCAGGACCTATACTTCAAAAATTACTCTAAAAAATTATGAAAGAAAGCATCATATTAGAGTCCTTGTATGATGCAGATATAATTCTAATACCTGAATTATGGAAAAATTGTAGATTTTTTCATTTTTGAATTGTCCACACCCTGGACAATTCACTTAACCCTGATTCTGTACATCCATTACATCCAATTTTTTTTTCCTTTGGTAATTCTGTTGAGGTGAAAGAACCATAATGTTGAAGTTTGGGGTGCTTGGGACCCCAAAATACCAACACTTCAGATCTTGCACAAATGAATGTCATTAATGTCATTAACGAACATTGACTCAAAAATTTTAAACAAAATCTTATCAAAGGGACTATCGTGATTTGGCCAAGAAGTTAAGATTAAGTGATATTTAATATCAAAGTAGAAAGTATGGTTCAACATTAGGAAAGCAATCAACATAATTAATCATATTAAAAACCAAAACATCCAAAATTACATGATTATCTCAACAAATGCAGAAAAGTACTTTGGCAAAGTACGATATTTTATGACAAATGAAAACCCCATAAACCAGATTTTCTGGGTAATTAGTAATCAATTTATTAATTAGTTTAGCTAGCAATCAATAAATTGATGGTCAGCAATCTCTCTGATTGGTTACTGATGGCAACAGAAGGTTGTGAATCACCTTAAATCCCTTCTGAAAGGGAGCTGAGTAATGAAACTCAGCCCTGATTGGCAGACATTTAATAAGGTGGGAAGTCTTCAGTTTTTACTGCTGAGAACAGGGCTTGATCATGAGCAGCCTCAAGTCATCTGGGCAGGACCATTCCCATCCTGACCTCTCTGGCTAGTTGTCTCCTTTGTGAGCTGGGTTTCCCAACACTCTAATAAAGGGGATCAAGGACTGAAAGTTGTTCCTTCAGGCAAAGACTCACACATAGTGGATACTGTTTATACCCTAAATAGAAATTAGTTTCCCCAGTTGGGTGGAGTCCACCCAACCTAATTAATTAAGATGTGCCTAGGGGGCTAGGAGCAATCTCATCACTCAGTCATGCCCTTCAGAGACTGATCGTTTCAGGAGCTGGGCCTTAACAGAAATAAAAATAAAAAGGTGGTTACAAGTTAATACCTAGTTGTTAATATCATATTATAATATTACTTTATCTCACTCTTTTATATCAAAAACATTCTCATCTAAACAAGAGATTAAGGGAATTATAAAAAGATAAAATAGATAATTTGATTACTTAAAACTGAAAAGTTTCTGCACAGATAATATTAATACATCTAGGAAAAGGAAAGTAATTGAATGGGGAAAACATTTTATATCAAATTTCTCTGATAAGGGTTTAGTAACCAAGATATATAAATACTAAACACGTGTAACATTAATAGTCATTCCCCAATGGATAAATGGTCAAGGGATATGAACAAAGATTTCTCAAAAGAAGAACAAGTATTCATAATGACATAAAAATGCTCCAAATCACTAATAATAAGAGAAAATAAAATCAAAACAACTTTGAGATTTTTACCTCACACCCTGCAAACTGGCAAAAATGACAAAAACTGGTAACAATCAATGTTGATGGGATTATGGAAACATAGGTACACTAATGGTTCCTTGTTGTCCTTCATGCCCAGAGGGCTAAACTGACATCACTATGTTGGGGTTGATGGGGTTCAGGCTCTGGGAACCCCCTTGATCTCTTCTTGAATCTTTCCACTTGTTTTGGCTTTTCATGCCCAAATCCGTTCCCCTTAACCCAGCCTAACCTGCCACCATCTGTTATTTCCAAGTAGCTTTCAGCTACTTCTCACCCTTAATCCCGTTCTTTTAGTTCCCGGAGTCTGACCTCTAGTTACCCTAGTCTACAGACCACCCCCATCAAGACACCCCCAAAGCCCTCCTCTAGTCACCGCAGACTACTTGACCACTCCTAGATCCCTCCCACAGTCTTTCTGTATATGAGCCCCTTCATAAAGGGGCTCAGAATCATTCTGGTCCACTTGGCAATACAAGCATCACAAAAGCTCAGATTCAATCTTGCTCAGATTCTATCTGGCCTGCTTGTCAATACAAGCGTCACAAATGCTCAGATTTCTTAAGTTTCGCCAATATGGTAGATTTTAAATAAACTTTGTTTTTCTTTGGCTGAAAGAAGATTTGAGTGGAATTCAATCGAGAAAGACCTGGCATGTCAGTATTTTGGGTCCTAAGTACACCTAAACCTCAACAAGGTCAAAAGACATTCCTCAGCCTGGGATGGGATCCTTCTGGTTCAGTTTCCCCATTGTGTTCCTATGAAAAGAAATGTTTTCCCATTTGACTATTTCTGAGTCTGGTTATAAAGTGGAGATGATATCTAATTAGGTCCTTGCTTTTTTATCCATATGGCATGTTTCTATAATCAAAACAGATAGTTTAAGATGTAAGCACAATGCAAGTAGTGGAATCTTGCTTTTTTCAATTAATTGGGTAAATGAGTACTGTGGTATAGTCTTGTGAAAGATAAAATCCCTGAGAACACTCTTTCTGAATGTAATGGGAATGATTTGATAAAGAAAAGGAAACCAAAGTATAAATGTGATGTTGAATCATTGTTCCATAGAACAAGATTGGGACTTAAGGTTAACTATAATGGTATGAAATTGTTGAGAACCCAAAGAAAGCAACTTGCTGGGTCCTGCTCAAATCAATTCAACCCAAACCTTCTTTCAACCAAAGAGGGTCAAAGTTTGTTGAGATTTCTCAACATTGGGTGGACTTTTGGGGAATCTGAGCATTTGTAATGCTAAAACAAGATATATGTTATCTACGGAGGCACCCTGGGGAAGGAGTCTGGAGGGCCTCAGGCAGTATGGGAGTTCCAGGAATGGTCTTGATGGGAATGACCACTAACCTGAAGAATTGGATTGATAGGGAATAGTGATGGGGAAAGTTTACGGGCCTCTAGAAAGCCAGTTCACATGGGACAAGTTGAGGTTTTCCAGTGCCCTTTTAGATAAATAGGACTAAAACTCTTTGGGGGTAATGGACAAAGGTCTCAACTTTGAATAAAGTCTTTACATGTTACAAAGACCAATTGGATAAATACAATTGATTGAATCAAGTTACTGAGACTAAATCAAAGACATCTTTAGTTTGGGGAAAAGAATTTCAGTCTAAGTTTCTTAGAGGTAGGTAAACTCTGGTAATATTTGGCATCGACGGAAAAGTTAAATGTTTCTGTTCTGGTTTGAATTCATATCATAAACATAAGTTGAAGTTAATGTTTGATCTTATCATATCTGTAGGTCATTCTTTTAGGTTGAGCATGGTTAGAAAGGGATAGAATAGTTTGGGAAACGTAAATCTATTAGAGCAATAACTTATGGTTTTAATGGTAAATATGATTTTATGATTGTTATTTAAACAGGAACTAGAACATGTATAGAAATACAAGCTACTTAAGACTTGCTTCAAAAGATATCCCTTAGCCCACGTGAAATTATAGTCATATCTGAAATTTGATTATTGGAGTTTGCTATTTTAAGATTTTTATGGAACTATTAACTGACTCTTCTTCTGAGTCTAACTCCAGGTGGATAGCAAGAGAGACAATCTGAGCCACTGATCCATGATGCCAGTATGCTTGTGAGATGCTGGTATGAACTGCACAAAGGTGATCTCACGGAAATGTTGGGAGAGCGGCTGTTCAGCCTGGGCTGAAGTAGGATTCTCCTGACTCAATTTCCCCACTGACACCTGGCAGCCTTTAAGCCTGGCTGAGTGCCAAATGACAATCTACTCCTGCCTGAAATTGACATGAAATTAGGGAGATATTGTTTTCCTTAAATGTCCCTACTCTTAATGGCAATTTCCTATAATCAAAAGTTTTGTACGCTTAATAGCAGATCTATTAAATAATAGATTGTTAGTAGGGGAACATGCAAGGTTAACTCCAAAATTAAGCTATTAGACTTAGGACTTTAGGCCAACAACAATAAGTTAGGGTCCTTTAATTCTCAGTAATAGTGACAATTAGGTCAAGGGCTTGTGAAGTTATCGTACATAATTATTACGTGTATCTCAGTTGGTTAATGTTAAAAGAAAAATTCGTTTGTGGTCTATATTGTAAATGCTTTAAAAGAGATATCACCTGACCAAAAGTTGGAATAGATCTGTTGCATCTCAGCCTCAGAGACTGCAGTGAGCGTACAATCATCTGTGGGGGAAAAAAGTCACACCAACTCTCCCTCCACTTTAGTTTTGGCTTGTAGCCTTTTCAAGTTTAGTTTATTGTCAGTGTGTTAGCTGACCGTGATGTCATTTTTGCTTTCATTGAAGGCATCGGACAACATTGCTGACAACATCATGCTTTTTAAAAAGCATGGAAGCAAGCAGTCCTGCTTTACTCCTTTGGTGACTGGAAAAGTGTAAGAGCATTGTTCATTATGGAGAACCTGTGTAAGCGTGCCTTCTTGAAACTGATGTACTTCTCCAGGCAACCAAATTTTGCCATCATCATCCACAAGCCCTCATGACTGACAGTATCAAAGGCCTTGGTCGGATTGATGAATATTGTGTACAGAACTCTGTTCTGTTTCTGGCATTTCTCTTGGAGCTGTAGGGCAGCAAATATCATAGCAACCATTCCTAGGCCCTTTCTGAAGCCACACTGACTCTCAGGCAGATTACCATTTTCCACGTGAAGGATCAGCCTATTAAGGAGGACTCTGGCAAGAATCTTGCCAGCAATGACTAAGAGAGAAGACCCCACCCCACCATGATTGTCACAGGATAACCTATTTTCTTTTCTTTTATAGAGATGGACAATGAAAAATCCTGGGTGATAATCTCCTCTTGCTGTATAATCTGGAATATTTCATTGAGTTTGTATAAGCAGTGGCTACCCTGCCTTATAAATCTTAGCTGGAATAGGACCAGTACCAGATACTTTGCCACATAAGAGGAGACAAATGGCATTCAAAATCTCTTCTTCAGTTGGCAATTTAGCTAGTGAGGAATTGACTTCAACCTGAGGTATACAAGATCAGTGGCTTCAGCATTAGTGGATGATGGTCTATTGAGAACACTATGAGGAGGTGAGGTCAAGATGGTGGAGAAGAGGCAGGAACTTGCTTGAGCTCTACCAAACTCACCTCCCAACAACTTTAAATTGCACCTCAGCATGAATTCTGAAGTGGCAGAACACAAAAGGACAGAGTGAAACAATTTTCCAACCCAAGATAACTTAGAAGGACTCCAGGAAAGATCTGTCTCATTAGTAAAAGGGGACCCAGCCCAGCACTAGTAGTGTCCAGGCAAGTCTGTGAAAAGCCCCTAGCCCCAGCACAGATCAGCAGCCAAGGCTCCTTGGGATCCAGCACAGCAGGCCAGCTGTGAGGCTTCTAGCCTCCAGCACAGCACATGAGCTGCCAGGCCTGGAGGCCCTGGCACAGTAATTGAGCTGGCAAATCCAGAGACCCTAATTCAGCAGGTGAGTGGCCAAGCCTCTGGCCCCCAGTACAAGAAGCCTGGGAAAGGTTCAGGAGGAGAGCTTAACTTTAAAAGTCACGAAACAGTCTGGGGAAGTAAGCAAAAAAATTATCTCTGACTAAAGAAAGCTAATATGATGACAGGGAAGATCAAAACACAGACTCAGAAGAGGACAACCATGTCAAAACACCTACATGTGAAGCCTCAAAGAGGAAGATGAATTGGTCTTGGGTCCAAAAAGAACTCCTGGAAGAGCTCAAAAAGGATTTTAAAAATCAAATAAGGGAGGTAAAAGAAAAATTGAGAAAAGAAATGAGAATTTTGCAAGAGAATCATGAAAAAAAGAGTCAATAGCTTGGTAATGGAAGCATAAAAATGTAAAAAGGTACAAAATTCACTGATGAAAACAACTTCTTAAAAATTAGAATTGACTAAATGGAGAATACTATGGAAGCAATCATTCAACCTATCTATCCAAGATCATTCTTATCACTATTCAATGTGGCTTCATCAAGGACTGGGTAGTTGAGATACACCACAGCTCTTTGGCCCATAAATAGCCTTCAGAGTATCATAAAAGCACCTTGGATTTACTATCAGCATAAAATTGAATTTCATCTGCCTTCTTACTGAGCCAAGAATCCTGCATCTCTCTAAACTTTGCTTGCACTTCTCTTTTGATAGTTAAACACTGCCTTCTTAGAGATGGATGGACTATCCTACTGACAAATCCTGTGGAGTTCCCATTTTTCATTTAGCTGCTTCTGAATTTCCCCAACATTTTCATCAAACCAATTATGAAACTTAAAACCAAATCTGATATTTGGCCCAGATGAATAAATATAGTGCTGTGCATCAAATCTCTGAAAGCTGCCCACTCCTTTTCTGCCCCACTGCTGCCAACCAGGTGTTGGTTTAGCTTTCCCTCCAAGTTAGCAACAAACTGTTTCTGCTTGGAGAAATGCGCTAACCTGTTGACATCATCTGGTTTTAATAGCAATAATTTATTTTTAAACTAAATTAAGAAAGTAACAAAAATAAATTGTATTCAGTTTTCTACAATCACTTCCATAAGTCTTAGATATTTCTCCCCCTCCCTCCTCCCTTCCTCTCTCTGAGACAGCATGCAATCTTATATGGGTTCTACACATTCATTCTTATTAATCACTAAATGTGTTTTTCTTGCAGAGGATGATGTTCCTCTATGATCACTCCAACACTCTATGCCATACATCACCTTTGCCATTCTCACATTCTATCTGTCTTTTCTTATAATGACATAGTCTACTAAATGCCAATGTTAGCTGCAAAGGTGCATCCATGAAGTTTTTTTGCATTTATGTAAATGAAAGACAGTACTGGTGATGACAAAGTCATGAGATGCACAAGTCTCCAGTACTAAGTGGCTATTGCTGTTGCTATTTTCTACTCCATTCCTCCCAAGGGACTCCCTGCTATGTCTAATAGTCTGTGCCTACATTAGTGTAAAAGTCACCCAGAATTACAAGCTTGTCCTCTTTCGGGACACTGATGATGAGAGTCTCCAGGTCTTCATAAAATATTTCTTTGACCTCATCAAGTTTTGCCACAGCGGGAGAATACTCACTGATGACAGTGGTTTAGTGTTTTCTTCAAGTGGCAATTGCATTGTCATGAGCCTGTCATTCAATCCTTTTGGGAAGAATATGAGCTTGTTGACTAGATTGGTTTTGATTAAGAAACCTGCATCAGTTTTATGCCTCCTTCTTTTGCTGAGGCCGTGGCAGAAAAACATCTATTCAGCTCTGACTTTGGTAAGCTGGCCGTCATTTGCCAGTCTTCTTTCACTCAGAGCTATTACTGGGGTGCAGTACCTGCTAAATCCTACTGAAACAAGAGCTGTTGATCTTTCAGGTCTACTGGATTTCATGTTGCCTATAAGACTGTGCACATTTCATGTACTGATTGTGAGTGGAATCATTTTTGCAAAAGTTTTTGTACATTTTTTGTGTATGTTTTTCACATGCACAATAGGATCCCTACCTGCTACAGTAAGGAGGCCAAGATTGGGTGAAACAGAGGGAACCTTTTGTAGCACCTTTTTCATACCAGAAGATGAGTAGTATGGTCCCTTAAAATCCGTTCAAACACCTAGGGGCTGGAGAATCCCACTGCTGCTTCAGTCTAGTGAGAAGACTCTATGGCCTAGTCCACCTATGTAGCAGGGTTGTGATTATCGCTCCCAGTGTATCTGCACTTGGTGCTTCATCACTTGCCTATAGCTACAGGGCTCTGAGGTAGGTGAAAATGGCAAAAATGGCATGGACGATTTCTTTTAACTCATGCATATGAGGGTATTCTGCCCAAAGGAAGGTAAATTTTGATGGCCTAAACCTACCCAGTTAACTTGGGGTTTACTGCCTAAACTTCTTTCTCAAAGACCATGCCTTACATCCAATTCACTCTGGATCTCATCAAACAACAACAAATTGCCCCAGCAACCCTGAGGGTCTTCCCCTTCCTTTTTTTTTTAAATTAAAGGGGCCATCCCTTGACTCAGTTCTTAAAGAGGCCTATTCACTGAATGAATTTTCCAAATGAGAACCTGAGAGGGTCTTAGCATAAAAGGGCCAGGGTCTCCCACTGCATCCTGGGCCATTTCCAGTCATTCTGATGAATATCTGGCCACTGGATCCCCATGGCTCTGGAGGAGAAAATGAAGCTGGTGACCTTGCACAGCCCTCCCTCACTCAAATCAAAGTCAATCGCAAGTCATGTCATCATGTCCCTGATGTCATGGTCCTCTTCAAGAACGAAGGACAAACGCAACCTGTGAGAAATACATCTTGTTCATAGAGCCCAGGAGGGGAGACTATACGTATACATACATACATATATACATACATGCATATATATACACACATATATCTGTATGTGCATATCTATATAGATCATGTGTGGAATTGTGAGACACATATGCCCCATCACCTACTGATTTTGTGTGTTACATTTCTCACTGAATAAATAAGCAGCAGTATTTCCCTGTAGCTTGTGCTGGCTTATTGGGGCAGTAATTAGTAAGGACTTCAAAAAATTCTCCCAATACCATTTCCCATCTCTGTCCTATCAGGGCCCTAATGTTCTTCTCTTTTTATGGTTTTCTTATTCTGCTCTCCTGGGGTGTAGAGTCTGTGCTCTGTAGGATACTCCAGTGGGATTCCTAGACCTGCTTCTTTCTGTAGTTCAGTTCCCAACTGTCAGAGATAACTTTTTGCCAGGGGTGACTCCATTGCCAGAGTTTCTTCAGTTTCAACTGACTTCTGGTATATGAGTAGGAAAACAGCAGCAGCAAAAGCTGATCCAAATTCCGAGTTTCCCCCTTGTTTTGACTTTTACCCATTGAGGGGCTGTGAAGAAAAACAGGATACTTGGGAGTACCAAATGTTGGAGACACTTTCTGACTCCACTTTTGAAAGTATTTGTGAATATTTCAACATTAGAGATGTTCACAGCTACTAGTGGGTGTAGCTGAATCTAGGGGCTTCAACTATGACCAGGAATTCCTGGGTTTGGGGCATGCCTACAGCTTGGTTAGGGGTTGTTGCTTAGGTCTCGGAGAAGCCATAGATGTGCAGTCTGCATGGTAGTCATTTGAAGATATTTTATATTATTCTTTTTGATTCTGTGATAATGAATACATCACTGCATACAGTTAAATCATGCTCATGTGATGAATCCACTGAAATATAATAGGGAAGCTAAGAGGGAGGAGTTTTCTTAATGCACAGGAGCTCAGCTAGATTTTAATTGGATTAATCTACTCTGAACATCTCCCTAAACTAACGAGATGAGCAGTGGCCATCTACAAAATGAGTGGAACTGGGAGACAAACGTAACAGTTCTCTGAGAACCATATTGAGCATGGCATTTCCCCCAAGAATGGGGTGACTATAGGGATGCTCAGTGTCTAGTTCTTACTGATCAACATGGAAGATCAAGCTGGGGCCCTGCCCTGTCTCAAACTTCTAATAGCTCTGAGTGGGAGACAGGAAGCAGGTGAAAGTGAACTAAGACTAGCCCAAAGCTAATGAAGAGGAGGCTTGGAAGAGGAAGGAGAATAAGTAGCCAAAACAAGTATTAGCTTGCCAACAAAAGTTCTTGGATGGAGAGATGTTTAACCCAAGTCTGACTGAGCCCTCATGAGGGAGCACACGTGTGTGTGTGTGCATGTGTGTGTATTATGTGCATTTATGTTTATATAAGCATGCATATGTCTGTCTGCATGTATAAAAGTATATACACATATATCTAATCCCAATGCTAAAGTCCTTTGGTATGAGGCTAGAGGAGAGGAGAGAAGAAATTTGTTCTCTTTGAGCCTGAGAGTCTCTTCAGGTTGCTGGGAATCTCTTCAGGCTCTTTGGGTTCTGTAGTTGTATCAGGCACTTCTGATTTCCAGCTTTTTTTTTTGAGAAATGAAGGATGATACCAACTCCACTGAAGCTTGCTAAAGGAAAAGACTCTGAGAAGACATGAGAGGAGCTGGCAGTCTCTACCATGTCCCTGTCCTCCTAGCTTGCTACAATGGAGAGCGTTTCCATTTGTATAACTCCTCCTATGTATTCTTTCTCTGATTTCTGTTTTGCTACCAAATTGGATAAATGGATTTCTTTGCTAATTGCTACATGTATTCATTGGGGAACTGGTATTTAGTGGGAAAGGGTCGAACCTTGGATATAAAACTTGGGGTCCTCCTCCTTTCCCTGTAATGGAACAGTGATCAGAAGTTTGGCTTGAACCTGAAAACTACATCCTCTAGATGAACAAAATTGAAGGAAACATATAATTCTAGCTTCTTATTCCCCTCTGGGGAGAGCAGCAGAGCACTCAGCTTCTGGCCCCAAATTCCTGCTTTCTCTCCTGAAAGAAAGTAAAGTTTCCCTTGAAGAAGTGTAGGGAGAAGACACTAGAGTTGTCTATTTTGCCTCCCTTTGAACCATAAAATGACACTTCCTTGCTACATATGAGGGAAAGTCATCCTTGGAAAATATGTGTACATACATATAAGCATACATACACACACCTACACATGCTCTGGTAACTCTTTCTATGCCGTGAGACCAACCACTCTCTACCTTCCTGTGTATGTAACTATAGAAAAGATAGACTGTTAGCTCCTTGAAAGCAGGGATCATTTGATTACTTATTTCTTGTGCCTAGCACAGTCCTGGAACACACAAGGTATTTCATAAATGCTTATTTATTGACAACAAAAGCTAACTGGACTGGAATTCAGGAAACTGGAGTTTTATTCCTAGTTCTGCCAGCAAATAACTATAACTTAATAATAATTTGCATTTATATAATGCTTTAATGACTGCGAAGAGCACTCTATGTATATTATCTCACCTGGTCTTCACAGGGTGATACTACTAAGCCCACACAGATAAGAAAACTCAGGCTGAGAGACTTGCCTATATTCTGACTATTGTACGTTATTTGAACTCAAGTTACTTAACTGCCAATTCTAATGGCCTTTTCTCAGTTCTCCTTCTGCTTGACTTCTCTGCAGCCGATGACACAGTTGATAATCCTCTTCTCTCTTCCCTCTGGGTTTTTGTGCCACCAATGTATCCTGGTTCTCCCATCAGTCTGCCCCCTCTGTTTGGAGGTCTCATTCTCCTTTTCTGGTTCTTCATTCAGGTCACTCCTGCTAACTCTCCAATGTGCCACAAGGCTCTGTTCCGGTCTTCTCTTCTCCCTCTATATCATCTCACTTGTTAATGTCATCATTTCCCCAGATTCAATTATCATCGTTATGCAGATGATTCTTAAATTTACCTTTCTTATCTCTCTCCTAACCTTTAGCCTTACATCTCCAACGGCCATCATAAACTGGATTCCATAGACATTTCAAACTCAACACGTCTAAAACTGACCTCATTATTTTTCCTTCAAAATTATCCCCTCTATTCTCTATTTCCCTATTACTATCAAGGGCACCTACAATTTCCCAGCCCAGGTTTTCAACCTAGGTGTCATCTTTGACTTTTCACCCTCTCTCACCTCTTACATCCAATCTCTGCCAAGGCCTGTTATTCTCCTTCCTCAACATTTCTCACACATACCCCGTTTTTTTCCTTCTCCACTGGAATTCCTATGCTACAGAGTCTCATGACCTCACCCTTGGGCTACTGCAATAGTCTAGTGGTTGGTCTCCCTGTTTCAAATCTCTCCTCCTTTTAGTTCATCCTTCACTCACCAGCCAAAGTGACCTTTCTCATCTCCAGTGGCTCCCTGTAACTTCCAGGATCAAATATAAAATCCACAGTTTGGAACTCAAAGGAACCCCTCCTACCATTCCAATCTTCTTAGACTCCCACAACTTACCCTGTGGTCCAGACACACTGGCCTCATTGTTCTTCCAACAAGGCATTCCTCCCAACTCCTGCATTTTCACTCATCCCCCATGCCTAGAATTTTCTCCCTCATCTCCTTTGTTGACTTCCTTCCCCTGGAGATGGCCCAGGATGTAATGGGGGACTCTGGCCTTTTCAGGTTCTCACTTTGGGGGAAGTAATACTCATTGTGAGTCAAGGGATGGCTCCTTGAATTAGAAAAAAAAAATCAAGCTGGCAGGGAAAGACCCTCAGGGTGGCAGTTCCAAAGAGTAACAGTTACCACAGACATTCATCTAAGCCAGGAGGGCCCCCAATACAGCCAGTAAGTGGAGCTTGGGGGGACCTACTGTGGTCCAAAGTATGAGCTTCAGAGTGAACTGGGTTTGAGGACAGACAGACAAAACAGAAGGAAGGAAGGGAAGAAGGGAAGGTAGAGGCACCTAGCCAAAACACCCCAAGGTAACAAAGCCAACATCCTGCCTTCCACAAAAAGCCCTCCCCAGGACACCACCCCCAACGGCTGTGTTCCCCTTTTTCCCGGGGGCTGTTTGCACTGGCACGCCTTAGGCCCGGAGCGTCTCCAGGGCAGAGCTCAGCAGTGTCCAGCATGCAGCAGGCGCTTGTTGACTAGAGGTTCTTTCAATCAATTACCAATCAACACTAATTAAGTGCTTACTATGGGCATATATAAAGGCCTATTCCAGCGCATATTCTGTGATTTTAATATCTGCAGGGACAATTCCAGGAAGAAGCCACCCTTCAGTGAGGAAGGGAGGAAGCCCGGGCTAATTCAGAATTAGCACAGGAGAGCGGACCCCGCTTTGTCTTCCGAAGTCAGAGGAGGAAACGCAGAGCTCCGAGCCAAGTGTACGGAGTTCTGAAGCATGCGCAATGAGGCCAGGAAGAATCCTATTCCCCTCCCCCCCACAGCAGGGGTTGGAGGCGGAAGCGAGCGCCAGACGGCTTCCGCTCTTCCCCCTCCGGCTCCGCCCCCGCGCTCCTCTTTTCCCCGCCCCGGCCCCGCCTTCCTCCGGGCACGCATGCGCTCCCGCGTCTTCGGCGCCCCGCCCCCCTCCTAGGCAGCGCGCGAGCGGGCAGTTTGAAAGCAATGGCGGAATCGGATCCCTTGGAGACTACCTTCCAAAGGTCCTTACACATTCACAAGCTAAAAGCCCGAGATGTCACGGAGAAGGACGTCCTGCGGTGTATGCAGAAACAGTCCAAGATCATTAACGGCCCCGGAACCGGCAGTGACCTGGATGCGCGGCGGCAGGAGATGCCGTGCGTGTTCCTGTGCTCTCGCTGCCAGCGGCCCCTGGGGGACTCCATGAGCTGGGAGGGCACAGACTTTGACGGCAACTGCATCTTCCTGAACGGTGAGGGCGAGGGGGAAGGGGGTGGGGCTAAGGGGAGAGCCGAGGGGGCGGGGCCAGAGAGAGAGGGGCCTGGGGGAGAGCAGAGGGGGAGGGGCCAGAGAGAGGGCCCAGGGGGAGAGAGCAGGGGGGAGGGGCCAGAGAGAGGGGCCTGGGAGAGAGCCGAGGGGGGTGGGGCCAGAGAGAGAGGCAGGGGGGAGGGGCCAGAGAGAGGGCCCAGGGGGAGAGCCGAGGGGGAGGGGCCAGAGAGAGGGCCCAGGGGGGGAGAGCAGAGGGGGAGGGGCCAGAGAGAGAGACAGGGGGGAGAGAGAGCAGGGGGGAGGGGCCAGAGAGAGGGCCCGGGGGGGGAGAGCAGAGGGGGAGGGGCCAGAGAGAGGGCCCAGGGGGAGAGAGCAGGGGGGAGGGGCCAGAGAGAGGGGCCTGGGAGAGAGCCGAGGGGGGTGGGGCCAGAGAGAGAGCCAGGGGGAGAGAGCAGAGGTGGAGGGGCCAGGGAGAGAGCAGAGGGGGAGGGGCCAGGAGGAGGAGCCAAGGAGAGCCGGGGGAGGGGCCAGGAGGAGGAGCCAAGGAGAGCCGAGGGGGAGGGGCCGAGAGAGGGGAGGTGCTCAAAACTCAAAAACACTTTATTTTTCCCAAATTACATGAAAAAAATTTTTTAAAAATTAAAAAAAAATTTTGAATTCCAAACTCTATCTCTCCCTTGCTCTCTTCTTCCCCCCTCCCTGAGAAGGTAAGCAGTCCGATACAGGTTATACACGTGCAGTAACTTGGGGACCCCCCTGTCTCAAGCTCTCTGTTTCGATTTCGTTTTCGAAACAGCTCTTCGGATTGCTGTGAGAATAACTGTACAGCACTTAGCACAGTCTTATCATTATTATAATTAGATAACACGTGTAAAAAAGGGAGCAGACCTGAAATATCCGGGATGCTTGTGATGATGATGAGGGTGACCGTGTGACCTTTGGTGCATCACTTCCCTCTCTGGACCTCGGTTTTCTGTAACTTCCAAGAGTAGGCTAGGAATCCAGGTAGGCTGCGAGGTCTCTTCCAGGTATGCCTAGGAACCTGTTCGTCACCACAGTCCTGTGAGGGGGGGTTGTTCAGAGAAGGGTTGTCCCTTGTTTAAAGATGAGGAAGTCAGCCTCAGATAGTTACCTGTGAGCACCACCTGGGCAGGCCAGGTAACCTCTCTCAGCCTCATTTTCAGCATCCTTAAACGGGGACTGACCCCCCTACCTCTTGGGGTTGTCGTGAGGATCATTTGCAAACCTTTGGCATGGTCCTTCCTCTCTCAGATCGCATGATTGGGTTGACTCTTTTTTGGTCCTGGACACTTTTTGCGGTCACAAAGCCTATGAACTTTTCAGTGTAAGGTTTTTAAATGCCTAAAAGTAAATACATAGGATAAGCAAGGAATTCAATTATATCAAAATACAGTTATCAAAATATTCCCAAAAAGTTCGTAGACCACAGATTAAGAACCCCATGGACTGGATTTATGGTGTCCCTTCCCGTAGTTGATGTGCTATCTGTCCTTAGTTTAAAGATGAAGAAAAAACCTCAGAGAAGACTTGTTCCCACAAGTGTTTGGCTAATGAATAGCTTAGGTCTGCTGATAATGCCCTCTTCAGTGCATTATGACAGCATAATGCTGTCATATCATTCTCTTGGGTTCTCACAGTTGAGAGGATCCATGCTGGACCATTTGTATATGATATTTATTTATTCACAAACAGTAAATTTTTGAGTTAATTTGAGAGCTACTAGTAGTTACATTTTATTGTATTTTATTCTGACAGTGCAGTTACTTTCGGTGAATAACTTAATTCAAAGTACCCTATTTAGTCATTTATTTCAGAAGCATCAAGAAATAAAAAAAACAAACAAACCCCAAACTTCTAAGTGCCTATTTTGTGCAGAGCACTGTGCTGGATAGGCTGGTGCCTGTCCTTAGTCTAATAAGGAGATAAGATACCAACACAGATGCCACGTGACATAGTAGATTATATAGTCACATTAGACAAGGTACTCAAGTTTAGTACTAGCTAAAGTACTACTTCAGCGTTAACTCTGAGCTATGTTGTGATGATGCTGGTATAATATTTTGTTAGATGTATGCCAACACTATGTAGAAGATCTAGCTGTAACTGACATAAACGGCCCCCAGAATATTTTTAAATATAAAACATTTTTCTCTGCAGGATTTGTCAACTTTATGAAATTTATGGAAAGAATGTTTTGAAAAATACTGTATGAAGTCTTGGTAAAGAAGACGAAAGACTAAATTATGAAACCAAGTGGGGGCCATGTCCTTCTAACCCAAATACACCATGTTACAGACATTTATAGTAATCCACTTTGTCGTGTTGTCTAAGAAAATGATTGTGCTGTTATTGGTTCTGTTATACTAATTACAATCTTTGCAAATTGAATTCTGAACAAGTTTCTTATTTGTGAAATGAAGACATTGGATTAGATGAACTATGATATCTTGCCTAGCTCTAAAAATTCTATGAGAACATCAATAACCAGCATTTACCTTTTTCTCTTTCTAGCAGTCTCACCTAATGTTTATGTGGATAAGGAGCAGAAGCTATCCACTAGAAAAAATGAATATGGCTGGTAAGATGAAAGTTAAATAATTATCCATGTTTGATACTTAATTCAACAAAATTTTTTAAACATGCAGGCCACTGTGATAGGTACTAGGCATTCAAAGAAAAAAATGAAAAATTTTCTGCTCTGAAATACCTTAATTCTGCTGGAGCAATATAATAATTACAAACATACAAAGTAATTAATTTGAGGAGGGGAGAGAGCATTGACAACTTCCAGGAAGAGGAAAGGTTTCATGGGGGAGGTTATACCTGAATTAATTTTAAAAACAAATTTTTTTTCTTTATTATGAACTTATATTTTCATATGCAAAGAACAGAAAAGGAAATGTATATGAAATTGAATTTCTATGAAGTATAGCTTGGCTTTTTTAAAGTGTAATACTTTATTGTGGTTGTATCAACACCATCCTCCCTTCTTAACTTCTACTCTTTTCTGTGTGTATTTTAAATGTTTCATTGATTTTATTTTCTTTCTTATTTTGGCATTACTATACTATCCCTCTAAACCCTCATAATTTGCCTTTCCTCCCCTTATTTCTTCCTTTCTTATAGCACAGTAGTCCATCACATTCATATACAATAACTTGTTCAACCATCCCCCAGTTGATGAATACTCCTCTTAATTTTCAGTTCCTTGTTGCTATAGAAAGAGCTGCTATAAATATTTTTGTACATATAAGTCCTTTTCCTCTTTCTTGAATTGCTTTGCCATTTAGCCCCAACAACAGTATTGACAGTGGGTCAAATAGTATGCATTTAGTAACTTTTTTGGGCATAGTGTCAAATTGCTACGGAGAATGACTAGAACAGTTCACAGCTCCTGCCAACAGTGCGTTAATGTCCCTGTTTTCTATCAGCCCATCCAACATTTTCTATTTATGGCAGTTTTACCAGTCTGATAGATTTGAGGTGGAACCTCACAGTTAATTTAATTGGCAATTCTCTACTTATTAATTATTTGGAATATTTTTCATATGGCTATTGATAACTTGGATATCTTCTTTTGATAACTGCTTGTTCATATCTTTACCATTTATCAGTTGGAAAATGGCTCTTATTCTTATGAATAAGGCATTCTTATGTTAAGGCATTTTGTATCTAGATCATATAACCATTGGAAGCTAATACCAGTATTGGTTTGAGATGTTGGTCTTCACCTAATTTCTAGGAGACCATTGTCCAATTTTTCAGGTAGTTTTTGTCATAAAGTGAGTCTTTACCCCCAGTAGTTGAGGGTGTTTGGTTTTTTACTTGCCTCTTTATATGTTATACCTAATCTCTTCCACAGATAGTTCTCTGTTTTTTTTAAACCAGTAACAAGTCGGCTTGATAATTGTTGCTTTGTCGTATAGTTTTAGATCTGGTACTGCTATGTCCCCTTATTCCATTTTTTTCTTTTGTTTCCCTTTAGATTCTTGATCTTTTTCTTTCTTCAGAGAATATTGTTATTATCTTATTTAACTCTATAAAGATTTCCTTTTGTAATTTGATTGGTATGACACTAAATTTAGGTATTATTGTTATTTTTATTATATTGGTTTTGCCTACACGTGAGCAGTTAATATTCCTCCAATTATATTTTGATCTGTATTTCCATAGTGTTTTTTGCAGATGATATGATAGTTTATATAGAGAACCCTAAAAATTCAACTAAAAAATTATTTGAAACAATAACTTCCACAAAATTGAAGAAAATAAAATAAATACACATAAGCCATTACTTTTGTTAATTTCAGATAAGAATGAATTTCATTAGATGTCCACTTCCCCAGTCCCATCTATCATGTTCATGTATTCTTTTGGGGGTGCCCAGTTATAAGAAGTAGTACATTTCTCTCCTTCTATCCTCATTTATTCCCCAGTTAATTCCTTTTTTCCTCCCTTTTCTTCCCTCTTGTGACATATATGGGGCAACCAAAACCTACATAGGGCCTGTCTTAGCTATCTTAGCTCTTTTGTAAAGTCAGTGAGATTCTAGGTGAGGGGACATTTCATTTTTCTCCAGCTATTAGCATGTCCTCCTTTAGCCACCTCCAATTGTTTGACTTTATTTACCTTTTCTGGCTCTTGCCTTTGCATTTCAAACATTCTGCCCAGCTGTAGTCTTTTCATTGAGAGTGCTTGAAACTCCTCTCTTCTCTTAAAAGTTCTATTTTCTCCCCAGTAAGAGTATGCTCATTTTTTGCAGGGTAAGTTATTCTTGTCTTAAGGCTTTTGGGGTATTATATTCCAACATTTTCTCTCCTTTCTAGTAGTTTGAGCTGGGTGGTGCTTTGGATAGAGTTCAGGGCCTGAAGTCAGGGAAGACATGAGTTCATATCCAGCTCAAAATGGCTAAGAAGTTGTATGACACTACGTAGATCACTAAACCTTTCTTTGTCTCGTTTCCTTATCTGTAAAAGGAAATGATAACAGTACCTACCTCAGGTAGGGTCCTCATGTGAGGATCAAATGAGATAATTGTAAAGCACTTAGCACAGTGCCTGGTAGTAGTAAGTGCCACCTAACTCTTGGCTATTATTGTTTATTATGAGCCAGGCTCTGTGCTAAGACCTGGGGATACAAAAAGAGTCAAAAGAGCTTACAGTGTACTAGCTGTGTGACCCTAGGCAAGTCACTTAACCCCTGTCAACCTCAGATTTCTCCACTGTGGGATACAGATAATAGCACCTTGTGAGGATTAAATGAGACAGTATTTTTAAAGTGCTGTGCAAACCTTAAAGCAGTATAGAAATGTTAGCTAGTATTATTATCTCAAATATGGCTTCTTCATATTTGAACTTTTTCTTCCTGGCTGCTTGCACTGTTTTTTTCTTTTACCTAGAAGCTCTGGCTTCTGATGTTTACAATTTGGGGTTTTCTTAGGGTGGATTCTTTTATATTTTCACTGTCTTTTTTTTCTGATAGATCCGGAGACTTTTCTTATATGATTTCTTGAAAGATGGTATCCAGGTTTTTTGTTTGCCATGGTTTTCAAGGAATTTAATAATCTATTATTTCTTTTTCAGGTTAATTGTATTTTTCTATCTCACATGCTCTTCTGGGTTTTTTTATAGCCTTTTGATATTGTTTTTATTTCTTGTTTACTGGTTGCATTATTTGGTTTTGTGTGCTCTCCATTATGTTTTTTAGGAAGTTTACTTCTTGAGTAAGATTTTCAATTTTGTTTTTTAGGTCATTTATTCTTCCAGTTTTTCCTAAAGAGTTCTAGTTTAATATTTTATTTTTTGTTTAATTTTTTATGACCACTTTTGGAGGCCTTGTGACTAAATAATTAATTTCTGTTTCTATTTTTTTATGCACTTAACCTATTCTTTTGGGTTAACCTTTTTGTTATCTCTTGAACCACATATTTTCCTTGTGTTCTGGATTTTCTTCTGTTCCCTAGTTAGTTTCTAAATTGTTTCAGCCATATTGAATACTCCAACCCCCTCACTTCTGGGAATCTGCATTCCCCATGCTAGTTTCTAAATTGAGACTTTGTGCTAGCGACATTTTCTACTTCATACTGTATTTAATTACTGTGGAGACAAGCCCTGTTTGTTTTTGTGCCCTCTGTAGTTTAGATCCCACTGGCTTCAGGCCTTCAGCACTGACTGCTTCCTCTGTAGTGCCCTTCTACATGTTTTAGGCTTTATGAAATTAGACTGGTTTTGAGGCCTCTGTTCAGACCACTCACAAGCTACTAGCCCTGTGTGACTGAGCTTATCTCAGGTCCTGATGAGTCTATATCAGAGTGCTCACAGAATTACTGAATGCCTGCAGACTTCAGACTTTTTACCTTTGCCTGCTCTCCTTTTGAGACTCTCCTCTGAACCATGGTAGGCTTTTTGATTTCTTATACAGTCCTGAACTGGATGGAGGAATGACTGCTGTTTTTCTTTGGTGTTCCTGATTACTGATCTTTCTGGTGTCCTTTTAAATGTATTTGCTGCAATCTGTGTGGGAGAGCTATGCTTCTCTTTGATCTTTTATATTGCCATCTTAGCCAGAAGCTCTGAACTCAGTCTTGAAGAGAGCTAAGGATTCTGAGAGGCAGAGAATGAGATGAGAATTCTAGGCATGGGGAATGCAGATTCCCAGAAGTGAGGGGGTTGGAGTATTCAATATGGCTGAAACAAACAGTGGATTATTGAGCATACCATGAGATAAAGTTGGTTATATGGGTTTCTCCAAATTTAGGAATTTGTATTTTATCCTATACGCAATAGGGATCCATTGAAAGCTTTTGCTTGGGGGTGTGACATGGTACGAAGGGTGGATTGCAGAACGAGACAGACTGGAAGCAGGGAGGCTATTATTAACATTCAGGTGAGAGAGATGATGACAACCTTTACTTGAAGATCTTAGAAATTATGTCTAAAGCTTAACTATATTTTATGGATTTGACAGCAGTAGCAACTTTGGGATCTAGGGTTGGGTTAGCAAACATTGACTGAAACTCTAGTTTTCTTGATGGCAGAAGCCAAGTTAAAGAGTGTTGAAGTGTAGCTGATATCTCTGCTATTCTTTCTTACTGATGAAAGGAGATACACTATTAATATTCCCGCAGGGATGCTGTGGAAAAAACTGAATGGATCCATTTATCTTTTTGTAAACCAGCTCCCTCAGCTCCCATTGGTTGTTGTTCTGCCTTGGAGACTATCTTACCACCTATTGTTGAATACTGCAGTTAGTAGGATCCGAAATGATTTTACTGTGCTGGATTTTACTATATGAGTTTATAAATGCTGAGGGAATATGGATTAGATGGGACATCAAAGTTGGGTAAGGTTAGTTAAAGAAGACTTACTGTAGAGGATGTTTGATATTGAGGGAGGTAGTAGTGAGAGGCATGGAATGACAAAGGAGTGAAGGAGAATGAAATGGACATAGGTACAGAATGGAGAACTAGGAGGCTTTTATTTGTGTGGAATAACATAAATTTGATTAGAGTAAGGGGGAGTACAGGATCATTTAAACATTTAAGTGCTTACTCTGTGCAACCTGCTTTGCTAAAAAGTGGGGCAACTAATTAAAATCCCTAGAATCCTTCAAGCTCAACTAAAATACTATTTTCTACACGAGGCCTTTCCTGATCCTCTTAGTTGCTGATGCCCCTCCCCCTGGAATTACTTCTTATTTACTATATGTTTATATATGTAATATATTGTGTATAACATACAGATTATGAATTATGTATGTATATATGTACACACATACACACACGCGCGTGCGCGCGCACACACAACCTTGGTATTCCAGAAGAATTTGTTTGTATTTAATGTGTATATGTGTTGCTTAAGAAAGCTTATTGATGTTTGATTGAATGTTGTGATCATTGTAGCATGTTTGAAGAACTTTAGTTTTGAAGACTAGTTTATGCTTTTATAACAGTTGAAATCTTTTTAAAGATCCTAAACAGTACAGTCCTTTCTAAAGCAATGATTTTTCTTTAGCATGATTGAGACTTTGAGTTGTAATGGATGTTCACTGAATATTGGCCAAATATACAGATGTACACCCAGACATCTTGATTATAAGCGAGACTTGTTTTGCTTCGATGTTTCATCAGTTGATGGGTAAGTCTATTTTATTACATGTTACACTTAAGATTGATCCTTGGAAAATAAAAGGATGTAAATTAAATTTGTATTTACATCAGTTTTCACTTCATGAAAATTTACCTTATGAATGCTTCCACCACTGGTGTCAGAGGCAGCTTCTGGTGCAGCCTCACCAAGGGTCCCCCAGTTTCCTGCTGGTGTTAGGGGCTGCAAAGGTGCAGATGGGGTGGGACCGTGCAAAGCCTTCCTGGGGAAAGTTAAGTTAGAACTGACTATAGTTTGGTTCCTGTTGCAAAGGCAAAAGTAACTTATTAAAGTTGACTCTAATCTTCTTCCCCCGTGAAACTGTTGAAGCTATACATGATTTGTCAAAAGGGACAATTAATCAAATTGAACAGATGTTAATGACTTTAGTTAGAGATTTGTAGGCTTTCTTTTCTTTTGAAAATATTGTAATTTGCATACTTTTATTTTTTTGTCTTGATTTTTAAAAAATTTTTTTTCTTTAATATAAATTTATTTATTTAACTTTTTACATTCATTTTCACAAAATTTTGGGTTCCAAATTTTCTCCCCATTTATCCCCTCCCTCCAACCTAATACACCGAGCATTCTAATTTCCCCTATCACCAATCTGCCCTCTCTTCTATCATCCCTCCCTTCTCTTGTCCTGTAGGGCCAGATGACTTTCTGTTCCCCATTAACTGTATTTCTTATTTCCTAGTAGCAAGAAAAATACTCAACAGTTGTTCCTAAAACTTTGAGTTCCAAATTCTCCCCTTCCCTCCCTCACCACCCATTCCCTTTGGGAAGGCAGGCAATTTAATATAGTCCCTATCTGTGTAGTTTTGCAAATGACTTCGATAACAGTCATGTTGTGTAAGACTAACTGTATTTCCCTCCATCCTATCCTGCCCCTCATTGTTTCTATTCTGTCTTTTGATCCTGTCCCTCCCCAAGTGTTGACTTCACATTGCTCCCTCCTCCCATTGCCCTCCCTTCCATCATTGCACCCACTCTGCTTATCTCCTTCTCCCTCACTTTCCTGTATTGTAAGATAGGTTTTCATACCAAAATGAGTGTGCATTTTATTCCTTCCTTTAGTTGAATGTGATGAGGGTAAACTTCATGTTTTTTTCTCAGCTCTCCTCTTTTTCCCTCCACTAAAAAGTCTCCTGCTTGCCTCTTGAATGAGATATAATTTACCCCATTCCATTTCACCCTCTCTCCTCCCACTACATTTCTCTCTCACCATTTACCTTTATTTCTTTTAAGATGTGGTCCCATCCTATTCAATTCACTCTATACTCTCTGTCTCTGTATGTGTGTGCGTGCACGCATGTACATGTGTGTATGTGTGTGTGTGTGGTCCCACCAACTACCCATATGATGGGTAGTTATACTGAAAAGTATAACTATACTTTTATAGTTCAGTATACTTTTTATAGTTTCAGTATACTTTTATACTGAAAAGTTTTAAGAATTACAAATATTGTCTTTCCATGTAGGAATGTAAACAGTTCACCTTTAGTAAGTCCCTTATGACTGCTCTTTTCTATTTACTTTTTCATGCTTCTTCTCATTCTTGTGTTTGAAAGTCAGATTTTCTTTTCAGCTCTGCTCTTTTCATCAAGAATGCTTGAAAGTCCTCTATTTCATTGAAAGACCATATTTTCCCCTGAAGTATTATCTCAGTTTTGCTGGGTAGGTGATTCTTGGTTTTAGTCCTAGTTCCTTTGACTTCTGGAATAACCTATTCCATGCCCTTTGATCCCTTAATGTAGAAGCTGCTAGATCTTGAGTTATCCTGATTGTGTTTCCACAATACTGGAATTGTTTCTTTCTAGCTGCTTGTACTATTTTCTCCTTGACTTGGGAATTCTGGAATTTGGCCACAATGTTCCTAGGAGTTTCTCTTTTTGGATCTCTTTCAGGCGGTGATTGATGGATTCCTTCAATACTTATTTTGCCCTCTGGTTCTATAATATCAGGGCAGTTTTCCTTGATAATTTCATGAAAGATGATGTCTAGGCTCTTTTTTTGATCATGGCTTTCAGGTAGTCCTATAATTTTTAAATTGTTTCTCCTGGATCTATTTTTCAGGTCAGTTTGTTTTTCCAATGAGATATTTCACATTCTCTTCCATTTTTTCATTCTTTTGGTTTTCTTTTGTGATTTCTTGGTTTCTCAGAAAGTCATTAGCCTCCATCTGTTCCATTCTAATTTTGAGAGAACTATTTTCTTCAGTGAGCTTTTGAACCTCTTTTTCCATTTGGCTAATTCTGCTTTTGAAAGCATTCTTCTCCTCATTGGCTTTTTGAACCTCTTTTGCCAATTGAGCGAGCCTATTTTTCAAGGTGTTATTTTCTTCAGCATTTTTTTTGGGTCTCCTTTAGCAAGATATTGACCTGTTTTTCATGCTTTTCTTTCATCTCTCTCATTTCTCTTCCCAGTTTTTCCTCCACCTGTCTAACTTGATTTTCAAAATCCTTTTTGAGCTCTTCCATGGCCTGAGCCCATTGGATATCTATTTTGGATGTTTGGGATACAGAGGCCTTGGCTTCTGTGTCTTTCCCTGATGGTAAGCATTGTTCTTCCTCATCAGAAATGAAAGCAGGAAACATCTGTTCACCAAGAAAGTAGCCTTCTATAGTCTTATTATTCTTCCTTTTTCTGGGCATTTTCCCAGCCAGTTACATGACTCCTGAGATTCCTCTCCACCCCCACCTAGATCCGCCCAGCTAGTGCTTGGGGTCTGAGATTCAATGCTGCTCCCCAGCCTCAGGGCTTTCAGCAGCAGGTGGGGCTGCTATTCAATGTGAGCTTAAGTTCTGGTGCTCAGGTGGGGGCATGACCGCCTCCCAGGGTCAGTTCCCTCAGGGTGTTTATGCAGAGACTTTCAGTAATGGAGCAGAGTTCCTGTCTGCTCCGGGAGTCCCTGGCCGAGCTGCCTCTGCCGCTGCCTCCGGAGGGGGCCTGAGTTATGGAGACAACCCGTTCCCCTCTCGGCCAGCCCAGAAGTCTCTCTCACTGACCTGTGCGCCCGTGGGTGGAGGGACCTTCGCGGCCGCCGGAGATTCCATCCCTGAAGCCTGCTCAGATCTTCTCCTCTCGGGGCCCTGTGGCCAAAGCAGGGCAGGGGTGGGCTCCGCTGTCCGGTGCGTGATGGACCTTTGGTGGCGGTTTTTCAGGGCTCTCTGGAATGGAAATCTCCTCCACTGCGTTGCGGCGCGGCTTCCACTGCTCTAGAATTTGTGGGGAGTTCTTTTTACAGGAAATTTATGGGCTGTGGGTTCCAGAGATAGCATATGTGAGTCTTTCTACTCTGTCATCTTGGTTCCTCCCCCCATCCTTTTATTTACTTAGATGTGTTGTCAATTTGGTTTTCAACTTTGTGCAGTATGGAAGGCATACATCTAACCCCTGTTGTCTTTCTGCTTGCCGTACGACACATTTCAGGGCCACAACCCTATGAGTTATACTTGGAGAAGGCAAGTTTATTGGAATCTTAGCATAAGCAAAGCATAATTAGTAGTATAAACCTGCTACCAAAAGAATCATGGGAATACTGATATAGCAGTTAATTTTTAAGTTTGAGTATTCAGGTATTGCACTTGAATTTTTTAGGTTTTTTTGGCCGGAAGAAGACTTGGAAACTGAACCTCAAAAAATAGAAACCCAATTTTTGTTGAGAGAGTGGAGGAGGGAAGAATTGATGAAAATGATCTGGCATATAACCAAAAAGGGAGATATTTTTAGCTCATTTTGGACCATACTAACTCAGTCAAGCACATGGAGAACCAATATAAACAAAGACTCCCAGTGTAATTTAAATAGAATTTGTCACAATGATCCTAAACAGTATAGGACACCCAGATATTTCTGAAAACAATATGGGTGAGCAACCAAGATGGCAGAGTAGGATAATCACTCCAGCAAAGATCTCAGACACGTGCCAGATGGGATTGTGATTGGAAATCTCAGGAGAAACCACAGCGGGTCATCTTTCTAGTACAAGATCACAGATTTGGTCCATAAGCAAGTGATGAGGGCAGGAACTGAGGAACAGGAGTGGGTCAGGATCGTGGATCCTGATCCCAGGAATAGAACAGGTCCATAGCTTTGACACCAGAGAGGGAATTAACATCCTAGTCCAGCACTGGGGTACAGGAAATGCTGTCCTGTCACTAAACCTACAGGGGCACCTTGGACCCAGATCCTAGGTGAAATTTGGCACTGCAGCACTGTCTATCGCTAATCCAGAGGGGTCTTCAGGAGGGAACATGGCTGTAGCACTATCCCTCTGACTCCAGAGAAGGGAGAGTAAAAGTTAATAGAAATATGTGGCTCTGAACCTGTACAACCTGCCTGCCAGTTGACAGGAGTTGGGGCTCGCAGCTGCCTCCTGGAGCTCCACGTAAGGGCAAATCTGCTCTTGTGTTGCTTACACCCAAATTGTATTTTGGACAATGGAAAGCCAGGAGTATAGGGAACAGATCATGCCCTTGACTAGACCACATAGGACCCTCTGAAAGTTTGCAGTTTTACAGCTTTAGCTACCTCTGCTCCTTGAAGAATCCAGCACAAAATGTTCAGGGGATGTGACTGCAGACCACCATGTAAGGCAAGCCAGCACGTCCAAGGCTATGATCCACCAGAAATGCATGGAGCCTAACCAGTAATAAAGAATGATTTCCACATAATCAAAATAGAATTTGTAGAGAAGATCCTAAGTAGCGTAAGACATACAGGTATTCTTGAAGAAGAGTATGGCAGTGGACTAACCATTGATTGCTGTCCTAGACCCAGCGATGTCTGTCTCAGGGTTGCTTGGGAAGCGTAGAAGAGCCAAGGAATATTTCTTGGCTTGCAGAAAGAAAAGAGAAAGGGGCAGAATATCCAAAAAGCTTCTCTCTTCAAGGAAGAAGAATGAAATCAGAAGTCTCCAAAAAGCCTGATCGTTTAGACTGGAACATGACCTTAATAATATTCTTTCTTGCTGGGATCCAGTCTGACTCCTTGATTTCTCTTTCAAAAGCAGAGCAGTATCCCTTTTATGAATTAACCCCTGCTGAAGGTCAGTGACAGTGGTGCCCTTTTTATGGAAAGGGTCACTTTTGAAGCAGGGCAATTCTGCCCTGTTAATGGATATAAAACTTCCTCCGTTAAGACTTACTGGAGACCACAGTTTTGAATCAAGGAACTCTGCCTGATTCATTTTTTAAAAATCTGTTCATCCTTATTTTACAAATACCTACCCCCCCCCAATATTTTCCTTCCTTTTCCATCTCCCAGAGAAAAAGCACTTATAGTAAATGATAAAAAAGGGAAAAAAAAAAACAGTTCAGCCATCCATAGCCCCTCACCTCTGTAAAGAAATAAGGTGAGGTGCTTTTCCATACTTCTTCCTGCTGTAGTTGTGCCTTCAGTCCTTGACATGTTGTAGACCTCTTCCTGAGACCTATTATCTTGGCCAGAATTGAAGAACGGAAGGGATGCTATTTTCTTCCATCTCTTCTCCCACTCCATCCAAAGTGTCCTCTCTTTTCCCATTCAAAGAGCTAGAAGATATTTTGGTATCAGTTGTTGATTCAGTTATTTCCTGAGGTATTGTCTGAGCTTAGAGACTCCTAACAAGTAGTTCATCTGACCTTATAAAATAGAAACTAGGGCTTTATTATTTGCATAACTGAAAAAGACATGGATTTTTCTTTTAAAAAGGTTTCTTTCACTATCGTTCCCTCAACATGGAAGTTTTTATTTATAGATCATCTTTTGACAGATTGGAAAACAAAATTTAGAACCAAAAATTGAGATTGCATTACAACGAAAAGGTTTGAATGTCTATGTAATCTGAGATGTCTTTGAGAGCCACAATTTTCAGACAAAATTAATACCCTACTAAAGTTCAGTTGATATTCCTTTTTAAGAAGAAGCTGTTTTCTGTACAATGTACCCTTGAAGTTGATCTTCTCCCGAAACTTTAAAAAATGACCTTTTAAAAATCCTTCACTTTCACACAGATATTTTGAACGAATTGTTTTAATTGATTGATTTTATTTATTTCCAGTAATATGTTTTTCAGATTTTTAGTGAATAAAACATAAACCAACCTGGATAGAGTTATATTAACCAGAAGAAGAATATTTTCTGGTTCAATGTCCAGGGTACTTGTAATGGCAGAACTGGACTCTGGTTTTCCTTCAATGGTAATAGAATGCTGAGAGGTAGAGCATTGTGCTTTCAGCTTTAATGTTCACATTCACTATTTTGTTCACATTTTACCTTTATGTACATTGTCACCATGCTCTATGTCAGTTATGTTCTAGGTTCTGCTGAAAATGAAGCCGTGCCTGAAACTGAAGAGCCTGTAACTCTTGATAAGCAAGACGTCATGGAAAGTGTTTTAAAGAAGGTAATCAGTTTTCTTGATATGTCTTATCTCTGTGCATCTGGAAGTCTTTATGTTAAACTGACAAATAATCTCCAGAAAATGGTGATCTTCCTTGCCAAGGTCACCGTTTAGATGTATAAGCCCACATTTATAACTGATGCATGGGTTGTTTCACTTTAGTCTGTTATGAAGCTCTGTCTGTTAAGAGTAAAATGCTTGATATTTTTTCTCCTGCATTATGCTGCTGTGTGATGGGAAAAATGAATTATACACTAGATTTCCTGCTCTTTTTGTCACTATAACTTGAAAATTTCAGGTTCATTGATTTTGTAGTTCATAGTTCTTCAGAGTTTAGTTTTGTTTTAAAAATCATACATACATAGCATTGAATCTATGCAACTTTTGTCTTAACATTGGAATTGCTGCTATTATTTCAGAAGGTAGGGTTATTCTACAGCCAAATCTCTATCATTTGGGTCAGATTATGAGAGGCAATGTGATATAATGAAAGAATGCTGGATTTGGAGTCATTAGTCACTAACAGTCAATGAACATCTGTTAAGTTCCTACTCTGTTCTGGGTACTGTGCTAAATCCCTGGGGATTCAAAGAAAGGGAAAAGACAGCCTCCAGGACATTTCAGTCTTGTATGAGAAAACAACACATGAAAAGAAGCTGAAAAGGGATGGGGGGCATTATGAAGCCCTGCACAGGTGGGTGAGAAATGATCTGCCGTGTGTGTTTCAGAATTGGTTTCACCTTGCAGAATAAAGACTTATTGGAGGTTGTGAAATCCAGAGGTCAGGGTTAGGAAATGATAAGGTGAATTTCCTGAGCCCCTTCCTCAAAGAGATGGTCTGGAAGCAGCTCCCATATGGTGAGCAGCTCACCCTCTCCAGAAAAGGAAAAGGAGAAAAGGAAAGCCCCAAGTCACTTTAGCTTCCTCATCTGTGACATTGAGACCATTTATTTCAATAGATATTAAGGGCCAGTTGTGTCCATGGGGGTATGAAGATACAAAGTGATCACTTAGGGCATGCATATACAAAGACAGGTAAATGCAAAGTAGTTTTAGGAGGTGGGGGTGATCTGAGAACCAAGTAGAGAATGAAAGCATTAATGCCAGGATTTGGGGATAGCCTGGGTAAATGGTACTAGCATTTGTATAGCACCTACCATGTGCCAGTCATTGTGCTAAGCACTTTACAAGTTTTATGTCATCTGATCCTCACAGTAACTCTGGGAGGCAAGTAGTATTATTATTTACATTTTGCAGTTGAGGAAACTGCAGTAAACAGATGAACTGCTTTGTCTGAGGTCACTTAGCTAGTAAATGAGGGTAGATTTGAACTCATGTCTTCCTGTCTCCAGGCCAGTCCTCTGTCACTTGAACCTGTGGTGAATGCATGGAGGATGGAGTGCCAGATTTGGGGAATAGCTAGCTGGTAGTCTGATTCTCAAGAACATAGAGTTTAGTAGGCTACTCTCAAGTGCTAAGTTGAGTTCATTATTTTACTCTAGTTGAAGGGATCCCAGGGAAAGTTTTTGAGCAGCGGAGTGACATGGTCAGAACTGTGTCTTACTAGGATTTTTTTGGTAGCTGTTTGAAGAAGAATAGATTAGTAGAGAAAACAGAGACTGGAAGCAGGTAGTTCTGCAGAGAGGTGATGAGGGCCATTTCACCAGAGAGGACACATGTAAGAGCGATTTGGGAGGGAGAATCAACAAATTGACAGTGCATTCAGCATGAGTGACGAGAGAAAGGAAATAGGAGTAATTGTAGCTCAGAACCTGTGAGACTGAAAGGAAGGGATTCTGTTTGGGGCAGAAATAGAGAAGTTTGGGGGAGGGATGGATTTAGGGGAAACGGTTATGTGTTCTGTTTTAGACGCATGGACTAGATAATCCCTAAGGTTTTAGTGTACGATTTTGTTTGTGTGAATAGCCTAGTCCCTTGTTTTTTATCTTCTTCCCTCTCTTCTTCCTCCTTTTTCTTTGTATTTCTCCTTCCCTCCCTCCTTTCTTCCTTCTCCCTTGTTGCATCTCCTCATATTTGGTTTACTTTCCATTATTTCACTGTTACAAAATTTCCATTAGAAAATTGAACAGGGAAAAAGGAAGATAGTTCAACTCCTCAGTTTCAGGTTATGATTTTAGGTTATTTCATCAGCAACACCAACACGTTGAACTTGGTTAGATACTTTTTGCACCACTTACAAAAAAACGAGTCTTTTCCTGACTTTTGGTTGGTGATTTCTGCTAGGCTCTGTGGTTTAGTAAACAATTTACAGGAGGATCAACGTCTGTATTTACAAAGGTATATAGTTTAATTTGAGAGAGCAGAAAGAAAGAATAGTTTTTCTATTTCTGGTGCAGTAGAGCTCTGGAGCTTTGGAGCTCCAAAGTTCCAGTTTCAAATTCTAGGTATACTTCTTAATGACAAACTTGGGTAAGTCACTAGGTTGACCTGAGCCAGTTTCCCATCTGTGAAATGAGAGCATTGGCATCTAAAGTCTGATGTTAAATTGAGAAACAAGCGAAAAACAATACAACCAAAACCTGACATTTCAGGACCTAATACAAATTTTTTAAAATAATTGAACTGAAATGTCCATGTGTACTTTGAACTAAAGCAATATTTCATTTGTTTCAAGTTCTTGAAAAAGAATAAACAAGTTTTAGTGTATAACTTTATGCAGTATTACAAGGCTGTGTAGAAAAGTACATGGTGATAAGTTCTTGAAAAAACAAACAAAGCTTTTCTGTATCTTCAGCAGAGTCTGATGGAAGCTTCACATTTAAGGAAAATATCTTTACTTCAGTACATCTTCTCCCTATTATAGAATAGTTAGACTTACAGATATAATTTTATCATATTTTTCTTATAATTTTTTTTCTAATTTATCCAACAGCTGCAAGTTATCATGCATGGATTGGAGCTAAGAGTGTCCCTGGTTGAATCAGTTGTTTCAGGTCTTTGTTCCACAACATGAAAGAAATTTCACTTTTTTTACTTTTACTTTTTTTCCCTTTGTATGTATTGTAATTTGTTGGTATACCATTTTAGCTGGCATTATATAGTGCTCAAAGTAGTTTTATCCCCAAGTTATATTTAAATGAAAAAAGCTTAATTTGTTTTATAACTATTGATGTTATTTTATAACTGTTAATTATGGGATAAAAGTTTCTCTTTTCTGAATTATAATGCTAAAATTATGTTTATAAAGTGTCACTTTCAGAAATCTCTAAAGTATGGTTGTTTAAGAGTTCATTATGGATTCCTCAACCCTCTTTTCTTCTTTGTATCATTTTTATATTCCTTGCCCTCATCCTCCTTACACCATTTGTTGTCTGTTCATCGTAACAGCTGACTGTTGGCTTGTTTGGGGTGGGGGGGAAACGTTATAGAAAAATCAAGTCCAACTATTATCATGAACACATAAATTCCTTATGACAGCTTTTGAGTACTTTGGTCAAAATTTAAGATTAGTTGGAACTAATTTTTTTCTTCTGATAGGTTAGAATATTCTCTGGAATTTACATTATGAAAATTTAAAATCATTAGTCTTGTGTAGAACATTGATTAAATTATGTATCCTTGCCATTTAAAAATAGGTGGAAACTTATGCTCACAGACTTAAGTGTAGGAGGATGAGCAGAAATTCTAGTCAGAAGATATTTGCTAATCACTTTCCATGTGCAGAGTGCTGTGTTAGCCAATGTTACTGCCAAATTAAGGCCCCTGAGGTATTAGTACAATTGTCTGATTAATGAAGATTCTTCTTTGCCTGAAGAAAGTCCAAAAAGAGGGAAACCCTGCCCACTCTAGTTATTCTTTCCTGTTCTTTCCAGCTACAAAAATGGCTTTTCATAGAATTATAGAATTTCAGAATTGGAATGAATCTTGGAATCATTCTTTGCACTGCCCTGGTTCGTGCCCTTTTCACTTCATACTTGGACATTGCAATAACCTGTTAATTAGTCTGCCTCTACTCCAGGCCATTTTGCCACCAGTGATTTTCCTAAAGTGAAGGTCTGACCCCATCACTCCTTTGATGAATTCCATTGGCTCCTTATTGCCTCCACAGCCACGTACAGAATCCTGTGTTCGGCTTTCTAATAACCCCCTCTGCTCCACTCACTCTTTTAGTCTTTTTACACTTCACCTTCATCTTATACATGCTCTTGATTCTAGTGACACTGGCCTCTGTCAGGTTCCCTGAACATGACACTCCATGTCTAGGCTATAGGTATTTTTCTAGGCTGTCTTCTATGCCTGGAATGCTTATCTCTACCTGCTGACTTCCTGGCTTGCTTCAAGTTCTAGCTAAAATCTCACTTCTGCAGGAAGCTTTTTCCAACCTGTCTTAATTTTAATCCCTTTCTTCTTTTAGCTATTTCCTACTTATACTATATGTAGCTTGTTTGTACATAACTGCTTGCTTGTTGTCTCTCCCATTAAATTGTGAACTCTTTCAGGTCAGGGACTGTCTTTTACCTCTTTTTTGCCACTTAGTAGCATGCCTGGCACAAAGAAAACCCTTAATAGATGGTTGTTACTGATTGATTTAATCCCTTTGGACCTCAAGTTTCCTCAGCTGCAAAATGAAGGTTAGATAGCCTCTAACAGTCCTTTTCAAAAATCTATGATCCTATGATGCAAGTGAACTTTGCTTTTTCGAATCATTGTTCCTAATTCTATCCCCATTTGATCTAAGCAAAAAAAGTCTTAATTTTTTCCCTACCCTTAATTTTTGACCTGCCCCCTTCAAAAATTTAGACAATTAACCCTATGTCTCCCTGGATTAAGTGACCAAATTTTCTTGTTTCCATTTTGATAGGAAACACTGGATTTGGAGTCAGTGCTTAGTTTTGCATCTTGGTTCTGCTACATTCTATTTATGTTATTTTGTGTCAGTGGAGAGGGGAAGAGGAAAAGGAGGAAGCTTTTGGGGATATGGTTATTTGCAATTCTAAGTCTTGTTTAAGAGCTAGAGTGGGTCAAATGAAGGGTTGAAGACTAGTCTGCAACAGTGATTTTACTGAAAGTGTAAGGGAGCAAGGAAGTGAATGCCTACATGCAAGAGAGACTGTACAGAAATAAAATAACTTGTTGCCTAATGTCCCATTCATGCCAAGGGCACTCCCCATTCATCTATGTCAGGAGTGGGGAATCTGTGGCCTTGAGGCTACATGTGGCCTTCTAGATCCTCAAGGGTGGCCCTTTGACTGAATCCACACATTACAGAACTTATCCCCTTTATTAAAGAATCTGTTCTGTAAAACTTGGACTTAGCTGAAGGCCACCATGGGTTCCCCATCCCTGACTAGGTACTAACAAAGGAAACAATAATGAAAAGCTATAATATTGTGGGAACTCTGGTGAGATGGTTGAGTGAATGGTCGTGACTAAGCGCATTTCCTCTTCATTCCATCAAAATAGCAATAAATGCACCCAATGAAATAAATAGAATAAAAGGGGAAAAGGAAAGAAATTGTCAAGGGGCCCATTATTTCTTTTTTTTTTGACATACTCCTTTTTATTTTTTTTAAAATTTTTTAAAATTTATTTTTAGTGTTCAGCAATCACTTCCAGAAGTTTTAAATTTTTCTACCATCCCTCCCCTCTTCCCCATGATGGCATTCAATCTTATATGGGTTCTACACATACATTCTTATTAAACACATTTTCACATTAGTCATGTGTTGCATAAAAGAATTAAAACGAATGGGAGAAACCATGAGAAAAACTAAAACATAACAAAGAAAATAGTCTGCTTCATTCTGTGTTCTGACTCTAGTTCTTTCTCTGGATGTGGATGGCATTTTGCAACATGAGTCCTTTGGAAATGTTTTAGGTCCTTGCATTGCTGTGAAGTTTATCAGATACAGTCCTCAAAACACTGTGGTTCTTACTATATGTAATGTTCTCTTGGTTCTTCTCACTTCCCTCAGCATCAGTTCATATAAATCTTTACAGGTTTTTCTGAAGTCTTCCTGTTCTTCATTTCTTATAGCACAATACATTCACGTACCACAGAGCTTGTTCAGCCATTCCTCAATTGATGGGCATCCCTTCAGTTTCCAATTCTTGGCCACCACAAAGAGGGCTGCTATAAATATTTTTGTACGTATGGGACTTTTCCCCATTTTTGTGATCTCTTTGGGATATAGTCCTATAAATGATATTGCTGGGTCAAAGGGTATGCACATTTTTGTAGCCCTTTGGGCATAGTTCCAAATTGCTGCCCAGAATGGTTGGATGAGCTCACAGCTCCACCAACAATGAATGAACTGCTGAAAAAATGAGTAAATAGAAAAAGGTCCCAGTATAATAAATAAATAAGTATGGGGTAAAAAACATCCGTATCTCCAGAAGAAAAGAACAAGAATATCCAGAGGCAAAATTGGATCACCAGAAGAACTTTCAGAGTAGTTCATAGTAACTGATGTATGACAAGCACTTTACCTATATTGTCCCTTTTGAGCCTCCCAACTATCCTGTGAAATAAGTAGCACAAGTATTACTCCATTTTGCCATGTATAAATAGCTAAGTAGCATATATAAGGTCACAGAGCAATTACATTTTAGGGGTGGGATTCAAGACTAAGGTAAGTCTGGCATTCTTTCCACTATACCAGTCTACTGTTCAGTAAGATAAAAAAAAATGACAAAATCTGATACCTCTAAAGATGGATGTAAAACCAGTGAAAGCTGCCCTCCACTATTATTTGACATAATTCTAGAGATATTAGCTAAAATAATAAGACAAAAAAAAAACTCAACTAAAATAAATATAAACGTTGAAGGGAAACAATTATCTATTTGAAATTGACATGATGTATTTGGAAAACTCTAGGTAACCATGGAAAAAACAGACTTAATAGCTTCATAAAAGTAGCCAAATCCATAAAAGTTATTTCTAAATAGTATTAACAAACACCAGGGAAAAATAAAAATCCATTCAAAGTAACTATAAAACGAATAAATTAAAGAGTTAATCTATCAGACCACATGCAAGAGCTATAAAAATATAAATACATAGCACTTTATAGAAATAAGGGGAAAATTAGAGACTGGTTAGACCAATTCCTTTATAACAAAAACACTGCCTGAACGTATATGTTTGATACTATGCTGATCAGATTATCTAGCAGATCTAAAATTGGGGAAGAAAATTATCTGGAAGAACAAAAAATTTAGAATCTCAACGGACATAGACAATGACATGAAATATGAAGGACTCCCTTTTTGACAGCTGCTAGGAAAACTGGGAAGTGTTTTGGTAAGAAGTTTAAAAACTTCTTTTTTAAAAAAAGGAGGTACCTTTCAGAACTATTGCGATGGAGAAATTTTTTTTTATATTGCCTTTCTTTTAGAAAATAACCTTCCCCACACTCCTATCCAGAGAGACACACCTTATAACAGTATAAAGAAGAAAAAAAACTTTTCAGCAAAACTAACAGATTGATGGTGTATGCTATGAAATTATTAAGCAAAAAGAAAAGTTATAAAAGACATTTTTGACTATGCTGAAAACCTTTCTCATAAACAAAGTCAACAAATTAGAAAGTACAGAGTGGGAAAATAATTTGCATCAAATATCAAGAGATATACACTCTACTATATGCTGTGTATACAAATACAAAGTATAAACCAATCCCTGTTTTCATTGCTTTCTCTTACATTCTAATAAAGATAAGCATTATGCAAGCTCTGGGTCTAGACTTCAAATTCTTTATCAGATACTAGTGTGTGAATCTAGACAAGTCGTGTACCTTTCTTAGCCTCAGTGTTTTCATGTGCAAAATAGTGGTAATACTAGCATGTTTCTCACAGGGTTGAAGTGAAGATCAAAATAGCTAGCTATATAGAATAAACAGAGTAAATACAAAGTAAGAATTAGGAAAGCTTCATGTAGAAGGCAGCATTTGTCTTAAGCAATAGTCTATGAGGCAGAGGTGAAGAGGGCCAGTGTAAAAGCACAAGATAGTATATGGTGTGCCATATATCAGGGGCAGAGGTCTGTTTGTTAGGTCATAGAGCCTGGGAAGGGAAATTATGTATTATAAATCTGGAAAAATATATTGGAGTCAATTTATGAAGGATTTTAAGAGTTATCCTAGAGGCAACAGGTAACTATTGGAATTGATTGGGGAGGGGAATGGTCAGATCTCAGTTTGACAACTGTACAAAAGGTGGATTGGAATGGGAGAGATGAGACAAGACCAGTTGGGAGGCCATCACAACGGTCTAGGCAAGAGATGACTAGGACTTGAACAAAGTTGGCCGTGTGAGTGAGAAGTGGGAAGATAGAAACGAAGATTTGTCAACCAGTCAGGTATGTGGGATAATGATGAATGGGGAGGCAAGGATAGGATGGAAGTTATAAAGCTGGGACTGGGAAAATGGTAGAGGCAGAAGTAGGGAAGTTTGGAAGAAGAGTGGGTTTAGGGGAAAAAAGAATTGATAGAAATATATTACACTGAGAGCAATTCCTCAATAGGTGACCAGCCATAGGCTATGAATAGTTTCAAATGAATTGTAGACTATAAACAGCCATCTGAAAACATGCTCCAGTTTACTAACCTTAAGAAATTCAATTCAGATTATTTAAATGTTTTACTGCATACTCTGCAAATTGTCATGATGCCAAATATAGAGTAAGTCAGAGTGGCTGTGGAAAGACAGGCACATTATACATGGTTGGTGGGTCTGGAAATTGGTCTAAATGTCTATTTTGGATATCAGTTTGGAACTATGTAAGAGAAAAAGACCTGTCATACTTTTAATACTATTAGGCATATGTGTAAGGAAACACTATTCCTATAAATAAATATTCCAGTGTAGGAGCTCTCTGAGGTACAAAGAGCTGGAAACAAAATTGGGGGTGCCCATACATTGGGCAATGGCTGAAAAGATTCTGGTATAGGAATGGAATGGAATGTTATTGTTTATGATGAAAAGGGAGTTGAAAAAACATGGGAATTTTTTTAAAAAATGAAGAATGAGAGCAGGAGTAGAAAATAGTACATATGATGAATACAACAATGTAAATGAAAAGATCTAAAAAGGAAGTTTAATTCTGAGTAATTAAAAAAAAAACCCAAACTAGGAGTTAAGATGGCAACATGAAAGAGAAGCCCAAGTCTCCTACATAAACCCTACTAAATATCTGAAAAGGTCTCCAAAAACATTAAGGTTAAAGAAACTGCAAAGAAACAAATAGACTCTTCCAATCCAGAACTGCCCAAAAGGACCGGCAGAGGCAGGGAGGGAGCTGTATTTAGGGTAGACAGCCCAAGCTTGGGTAAGTATGGAAGGTGGATGAGAAGGTAGGCAGAAGATCTGTAACTGGGAAGCCAGTGTGAGTTCCAGCATATAGATCTGAAGCCACCCAAAATTGTAAACAGTAGTCTTGATAGTGTGAATGCCATTAATCCGGCCAGATTCCAGGCCAAGCTTGTCAAAACAGAACCAGTGCCCGTAGGTCACTGCATAAGGAAATAGTCTGGAGACTAGTGCTAAAATGGTTGAGCAGGAGTCTTGAAATCAATGTGATTTCCAGCATCTCCCTGGGTCTTGTTAGGGACAGAAGAACCAACCCCTGATTGAGGAATGTAAAAAAGATATAGACCAGCTGAGGCCCTAATCAGCTGGGGATCACCAAGAGACTGAGGCAGAAGCAGGGATTGAGGCAGAAGAAGCCTGATATCAGAAAACTCATCCAAATCAGCAGTGCCATGAAAACTTGGAGAGAAGAAGGTACCAAGAAGAGGGTGGTCAACTGTGTCAAAGTATGCAGAGACATCAAGAAGAATGGGAAAAGATAATGGATTCAGTTTTGGACATGTTGAGTGTAGGATGTCTACAGAACATCCAGTTCAAAATGTACTGAGGTTAGGAAAGTGGTTAGGGCTAGATGAAAGGATCTAAGAATCACCTACATAGAGATGATACTTGAAACCAGGGAAACCAATGAGATCACCAAGCAAAGTAGCATAGAAGATCTCTACTTGAGCCCTATTAGAGCACAAGAACTAAATGAGGGATTATTTATACTGACTTTTTAATAAACTTTCCAAAATAGATCTCAATCTGGGTCTTTTTCCCTAGGAGCTAAAAATAGCTGATAGTGGTCTGATGTGATGGAGATGATTGCTCCCCTCTCCAGTGCTTTCCTACTCTCACATTCATAGAACAATTTTTCTGCAGAACTGAGGCAAATGAATAAGTTTTTCACCCTCATCCTTACCCCACACTGTGCCCCATCAGAAGAGGAGGGAAGTAGCTGGACAGGACTATACTTGCAATTCAAAGACATGGGCCAAAGGAAGGAGTAGTTGACCTCTTTCACCTCGTAGGGTTGACCCTCACAGACACCTGGGTACACAAGGATAATAAAATATAAGTTTGTTTCATGCAGAATGATGGTATACTATACTAGAAGAGTGGGAAATGCTTAAAGTTGAGCAGTAAACATTTTTATGGTGTTGACAAAATTTGGAAAGCATTTATTGTAATAAAAGAAGATAGGTAAGTATGTATGTGTGTATAAAAAAATTCTTCCAAGGGTACAAAGTAGCCAATAATAGCAAGATAAGCATACAAATGTATATGGTTAGTAAACACACTTACCTTATGAATGAAAACAGTTGCTTTAGCCAGAAGAAATTTTTCATTTTCTAAAGAAAAGGTTGAAACTTGGGTGCCCCTTTCTCTAACCACAATTCTCTTGCACGGAGAAGATAGAAATCACTTTTGTATTTTTTTTAAAAGGCAAAATTATATTATACTGGGATCAAAAAAGTATGGAAACAGACTGCAAAATAATGATTATCAGAGGGATTCATTTCTAAGATTTGGAAATAGAGAAGAAAGAAGTTTCTGATTAATGAATAATAAAATGATATTCCCTTTATGATAAAATTCTTTTTAAAAAATAATTTATTTTAGTTTTCAACATTTGCTTTTATAAGATTTTGAGTTTCAATTTTTTTTCTCCCTCCCTTTTCTACCCCTCTCCCCAATCCAGTAAACAATCTGATATAGGTGATACATGTACAATCATGTTAAACATATTTCCACATTAGTCATGCTGTGAAAGAAGAATCAGAACAAAAGGGAAAAATCCCCAAAATGAAAAAGAAAACAGTATGCTTCAATCTGCATTCAGACTCCATAATTATTCTTTGGTTGGGATAGCATTTCCCCCCATGAGTCTTCTGGAATTGTCTGAGATCATTGTATCGCTGAGAAGAGCTAAGTCTATCAAAGCTGGTTATCACACAATGTTACTGTTACTGTGTACCATGTTCTCTTGGTTCTGGTTACTTCACTCAACATACAGTAACACTCTTTTTTAAAAGGAGAAATATGAACACATTCTTTAAATACAGTAAAATTCTTAAAAATAAGTTAAATAATAACCTGTCAAAATATCCTATCTTAGAAAATTTCCGGAGTTACCACTTTACAGAATGACTGACATGGTTCAAATTAGGATTTTTCCTTAAGTGGTTGGACTGGCATTCTATTCCCTGAATCTCTGCACCAGAATTGTTTTAAACTCAGTTCTCCGTAGTTGCTACTTTTCCCCAGCCAGGTGGCAGTCTAGCCCTGTTGTTATCATACTGCCCCTTAGCCCTTCCTTCATCTTTTTTTCCTCTTCTCTCTTTCTTTTAGAATTAACACTGAGAAGTGGGGAAAAGAAGCTAGAAGCATATTTTTCTTACTTCTTAGTTTTCTTCTCCACTTCCAGAGGCGCCATCTCTATCCCGAAGCGGATGCTGCATTCCTCTCCAGGTCAGAATTTTTATAGTTAGTCCTTTGCGACATTGATGGAGGGATACTGTGTCAACAGAAACATCAGTGTTTGAAAGAGCATGGAGGATTATCCCAGTGTAATAGGTGATCCTGAGGAAGAGAGGTACAGTTTGGTGGAGTGGAAAGTGTCCTAGATTTAGAGTCGGAACCTGAGTTTTAATCCTGTTAAAAAAAAGCCCTTTATCCATGTAACCTTGGGCAAGTGACTTAGCCTTTCTGACCTCTCAGATTCTTTTCAGCTCCAAATATGTGATCTTCTCCCACATTCCCTGCAAATCTACATTTTAAATAAAGTGCATGAGCATTAGTATACACGCAGATTAACAAATAGCTACACGATGCTCCACAGATAGCTACAGTATATGCACAGCACCTGTACATAAATTAACATGTTTTGTTACATTGACTGCCCTACCCTCTACGCCCTCCACTGCCTGAAGGCCAGGTGTGTTACATTTCACTCATTCCTCAAGATTTTGGTTTTTTTTTGGGGGGAGGGTGGCTATCTAAATTCTCTATCAATGGCTCCAGCCCCCAAGGTAGGTATTTCCTCCAATCGTAGGGGAGGAATCCCTTCATTCCAATTCTATTTACCCACTAAAAGATTAGTTTTTACAAAGGGTATTTACTTCAAAAGGTATGATCACCAATATATAAACTTACTCTCCCCAGCAGGTGAAACACATAATTTTCTCCCCATTATGTACTACCTGAGTCTCGGGAGGGGAAGGGGATTAGGCTCATAGGTTAGCTCGGTTCTTATGGAGTACAGTCCCATTTCCAAGTCCAAATCCCCATCGGGATTGAGTCCCAGGTACTCCCACCTCTCAGGTCTTCTCTACCTGGGCAGAAAGCTGCAACATCCCACCTGGAATCCTGATTCCAAGTTTGTCATGGCTTGAACCCTCATGAGAATCACTGCCCAGCTCCTGAAAATGAGAAACTAAGAAAGATAAACTAGCTGGAAGAGAAAGAAGCAGCTCAGGGAGCTAGAGTAAAAGAGCAAGGGAAAGACATTCTCTCATTGCTTCAGTTCATGGTGCTTTCTCTATGGCTGAACTGTGATCTTCACCTTCTGGTCACAGCAGGAATGGTGGAGGGAGCTTCCATACTGGGACATCTGGGCATGCCTAGACAAGCCTCTTCACAGTTAACATAATAAAATCACTTTATTCAGAACAGGCAGTAATTGACATGTGCCTCAATAAACAAGTATAATTATATGCAAAGCACACATCACATGAGTGGATGATTATTTTCATCTGGCTTCCCCAATCGCAGCTTTAGCATTGTAGATTAAACTGACCATAGCTCAGATAGACCTGACCATCTTGTGACTTGCTGGTTTATGTGCTCCTTTACTTCAATTGATTAAGGGGATTAAAGTCATCATCAATATTCCTATGATCAAACCTGAACTTGTGGAAGGTTCCAGGCTAGATAGCAGGAGTTCTAGCCTCTGGTGGTTTTTGTGTACTGTAAGAGTCTCTATGGTGGAAATTTTGGCCAGATAGGTGTATTCCCTAGGTTTAGTCTACTCATTATGATGGACTTGGACCCAGTCACATCTGTTACGTTTCAGTAGGAGGTAGCCTTTTCATTAGTGCAGCTAAATGGTGCAGTAGATAGAATGATCTGGAGTCAGACTCATTTTTATGAGTTCAAATCTGGTCTCAGACACTTACTAGCTGTGTGACTGAGTCAAGTCACTTAATCCTGTTTACCTCAGTTGCCTCATCTATAAAAGGAACTGGAGAAGGAAATGGCAAACTACTCTAGTGTCTTTGCAAAGAAAACTCCAAATGGGGTCACAAAGAGTCAGACATGACTGACCAAACAACTAAATCTGCTTCACTGGAAACATCACTTTCTGAGCCCTTGTCTGGCTCAGACAGTCTTTGTGACACTGGCGAGTGATCTCTTTTATTTCAAGTCTTTTGAGATGTGTCCATCACTTTTGTCTGCCTATAGAATCCAACTCACTCTCCTGGACACTAAGTGGTTGTGATGTTTTGGGTTATTGGGGAGATTAGAGGGGGGTTCAGGCTCTTCGAACTTCATTATCTCTTCTAGTTCTACATGAACCATCTTACCTCCATCCTGAAGGGCATGTTATCTATACTTTGGGGGCACTTGTTTAAATGGAGGATAATTTGGCAAAATTTCCTCCACTTGATAGGAAGAAAACAAGTATTTATTTATAAAGTCCCTATTAGGTGTCAGGCACATTGTTTTATAAATATTTCATTTGATCCTCACAACAACAGTGGGAGGTAGATGCCCCTCCCCCCCATTTTATAGTTGAAGAAACTGAGGTTAAGTTGCCTCTACACCTACAGTAAGTATTTGTGGCCAAATTTGAATTTAGATCTGATTTCAGGCCCTCTCTACTGCACCACTTAGCTATAGCTCCTCGAGTACCCCTTGAATAAAGCCCTTTAATTTATAGTGATCTCAATTGCTCCTGCAATAGAAAAGTCCACATGTGGGGAACCCCTGTCTCTTTACAGAGACACTTAGTCCTTTAATCACTATATACATCACCTTTACCTGGGAAGCTACCCCCCTGCAGATATTTAGGAGGATCTTCAGAAATTTCACTCCTTTGTTCCCTCCTAGAAGGAGCTGGTGATACAGAGAATGGAGCACTGGACTTGGAGTGAGGAAGACGAGTTTAAATTGAGTCTTAAACACTTAGTAACTGTGTAACACTGGACAAGTCACTTAGTCTCTGCCTCAGTTTCCTCAACTATAAAATAGGGATAATAACAGTTCCCACTTCACAGGGATGTTGTGAGGATCAAATGAGATATGTGTAAAAATCACTTAGCACATAGTAGGTACTATATACATGCCTATTCTCTCTTCTCCTCCCAAATAATTACTTTTTCTCTATTTCTCTCATTTCCACCTCATGGGAATTTCCTTTGCTCTCCCACCCCAAAATACATTTTTAACAATCAGAGTTTCCATGTCCCAGTATAGTAAAAACAGAAAATGAAATCATTGCTTTTTTTTTATGATTTTGCAGCAAATGAGAAGATGAATATATCATTCAGGATATAGTATTTTGTTATTTGAAAACAAACCAAAAAAGCTATCTTTTTCCAGACAAAAGCTTTTGCTAGACTCCTTAGGAAAGGCAAAAAACTTTTCCTAAGAACTCAATGCTTTAATCAGTCTCCTAAACTGTAACTTTTTTACCTGTTTGCCATAATTTAGCATCTACCTTATAGTTGTCATATATTCTTTTCTTTAGTATTGAATAACAGCTGAAAAGTCAGTTTTTGTCACTGAGGAATACAATCTACTTCCTTCCCCTTTCATCAATCTAATTGAGTAAATTTGCAAAAATATTCTGGGAGAAATAATATATCCTGTCAACTTTCAGACAGTGTGGGTAACACTTAAGGCTGCAATAGAACATGAAATGTTCACCAGGCCAACATCTGTAGCTAAGCAGACAAGAGGACCAAGAAAAAATTGTCTGTGTGCAAAGTTGTCATTAGCAAGAGGCTCTGCCGCAGGGCACTAAGAAGTGCCCTATGGAGTATGTGGCATGTGGTGGAGGAGGAGGGTGGAGAACTTCCCTCACAAATCTTCTGTTTCCATCTCTTGCTTCTCAGAACTGCTCTCAGGCTACCATACCCATGGTGGGACCCCTCTGAATTCTGGGAGACAGGTTTTCCACTTTACCAAAGCAATTCTACTTGTGGGTAGACTGTCCTCTGTGCCCTACATCATTGCCCTACCCCACTTCTCTTTTCAAATTATATTTTTCCTAGGTGAAAAATTCCTAGGTATAGTTTTGTTTATAACTACTACTTATAGAAAAAATTCACCCTAACTAATCTGATTTCTTCACTGTCCCTTGAATGTATGCTTATATGAACTATAGACAATAAATCAACATTAATGCTAAATATATATGTATTGCTGGTATGCCATATGAATTCTTAAAGAAAAAGTTAATTGGATTGCAAGAAAGACATAGACAGTAATGGAATAATTGAAGGTGACTTTAATGTTCCCTTATCAAATCTAGACAAAACTAATAAAAAGATAAATACAAAGGAAAATATAGAACTGAGCAAACTATTGGAGAATTTAGAGTTGAAAGACTTATGATGGCTTCTAAATGGAAACATTAATAAATGTACATATTTTCCAGTACTACATGTATTTTTACAAAAAGATAATGTGCTAGGGCACAGAGCAATAATAATAATAGCGAATATTTTATTTATATGGTACTTACCAAATGTGCCAGGCACTATGCTAAGTATTTTACAGTTATCTCATTTGATCCTCATTACAATTTTGGGAGATAGATACTATTGTTATCCTGATTTTACCAAGGAGGAAATGAGACAGAGGGGTTAAATGATTTGCCTGGATTCATACAACTAGCAAGTGCCTGAGGATGGATTTTTTTAAAAAAACTATTTTATTTTTAATTTATGGAATAAAAAAAGCATTTCAGTAATTATCAAAGCTATCTGGGACTGGCTAAGAAATAGAAAGATAGATCAGCAGAATAGAGTAGATATACAACTCAGAGCAGCAAATAACCATAATAACCTTGTATTTGAAAAGTGTAAAGACTTAAGATTTTGGGGTATGAATTTATTATTTGGTAAAAATTTTTGGAAAGTCTGGAAAGTATTATGGCAGAAACTATGCATAGGCTAATATCTTATACCATTTACCAAGATAAGATCAAAATAGATATACAACCTAGATATAAAGAGAGATTTTCCAAAAAAAACAAATTAGAAGAACATGGAGCACATTATTTATCAGATTTATGTATAGGTGAACAATTTATGAATAAACAAGACTGCAAAGTTAGGTGTAAAATGAATAATTTCAATTACATTAAATTAGAAAGATTTTGTATAAATAAAACAAATGTAACCAAGATCAGAAGGAAAGCAGAAAATTAGGGATAAATTTTATAAACAGTATATCAGGTAAAGTTCTCCTATCTAAAATACATAAAAAGACAGGATGAATTTAAATAAACTCACATTCTTCTGACTCCAGGTTTGGTGCTCTGTCCACAGCACACCTAGCAGTCATTGTAGACTTCAATTTTTATAAAATAGAAATTAATGCAAGGAACACAAACAAAAGTTACTGACCTAATGGAAACTTATTACATCCTGAATAATCCGGAATGAGTGACAGAAATAAACAAATAAGCAGAAAAAAATTAAAAAAGAAACTAAATGAAAGAATGAAGGAAAAATATTAAGCACCTACTATGTGCCAGATATTTTGCTAAGCACTTTAAAACTATCTCATTTTATCCTCACAAAAAAGTCTTGGGAGGTGGGTACTATTATTATTCCCATTTTATAGATGAGTTAGTCAATGAGCATTATTAAATACTTGCTATGATCAGGCACTGTGCTAAATACTGGGGATACAAAGAAAGGCAAAAGACTATGCCAAGGTAGTGCCTGCAAATTAATGCGGGAGACAACATGCAAGCAACTATGTACAAATAGTCTCTATATAGGATATATAGGAAATAATCAACAAAGAAAAGGCACTACAATTAGAAGGGATTGGGGAAGACTTCCTGCAAATGTTGGACCTTTAGCTGGGACTTAAAAGAAGTCAGAGAAGTCAGCAGGTAGGGCTGAGGAGGGAGAACATTCCAAGCATGCGAGACAGAAAAAAATGCCTGGAACCAAGAGATGGAGTATCTTGTTCTGGGTTTCTCAAGGAAGCCCAGTGTCACTAGACTGAAGTAGTAAGTACGGAGATAATAAAATGTAAGAAGACTGGAAAGGTGGTAGGAGTGGGATGGGAGCTAGGAAAGTCAGAGGATTTTGTATTTGATCTTGGAAGTGACAGGGAGTCACTGGAGTCTATTGACTAAGGAGAGACATGATCAGACCTGCACTTTAGGAAAATCATTTTGGTAACTGAATGGGGGCGGTAGGGATAGACTGGAGTAGGGAGAGAATTGACAGGCAGATCAATCAGCAAGTTATTGTAATAGTCCAGGCATGACTGGATGAGGGCCTGCACCAGGATGGTCGTATTATCAGAAGAGAGAAAAGGACATATTCTCAAGATGTTGCAAGGGCAGAATTAACAGACTTTGGCAACAGATTGGATATGGTAGGTAAGAGATGGCGAGGAGCTGAAATTGATACCTGGGATGCAATTGGGAGTATGATGGTGCTCTCAATATTAATGGGGAAGTTGTGAAGGGGACAGAGAGTGTTTGGGAGGAAAGATAATGAGTTGAGTTTTGGACATGTTGAGTTTAAGACATCTGCTTTAGGATGTCTAATTGGCAGATGAAAATGTGAAACCGGAGGTCAGCCGAGATGTTAGGGCTGGATAAGGAGAGTTGAAAATCATCAACATATAGGTGATAATCAAATTTGTGGGAAACAATGAGATCACTAAGTGAAATGGTATTTAGGGAGAAGGCAAGAAAGCCCAGAATAGAGCCCCTATCCAATTGCAGAAAAAAAACTAGACAAGTTAGTTATAAATGAATTACTAAAGTGGGGAAAAAATAAACCTAGCCCAATTGTATTTAGAACTGAATTCTATTAGATTTCCAAAGACCTACTTACCTCATACCTATGGAACACAAATTCCTCTCAAGAATTGAGACAGGAAATGTCCTATCAAATTCATTTTATGAGACTGTAGTTTGAGCTATAGTCCAAATACCTATGTCTGGGAAGACAAAACAAGGAATTCTAGACCAATATCAGTATAAACATTTTAAATAAAATAACAAAATAACAGAATTTGATATTTGAAAGAGACCCCAGTGGTCTTCTAATCCACCTCATACTGGAAAGGTGTTTTCATTACCACATCCCTGATAAATGGTGATCCAGCCTCTGCTCAAAGACCTCCAAAGAATCTACCTGCCAAAACAAACCCAGGGACTATTTGAACACAATTACAAATCACTTTTTGCACAAATAAAGTCAGATCTAAGTAAGTGGAGAAGCATCAGTTGTTCATGGATAGTCCGAGCTAATATAATAAAAATGACAATTCTACCTAAATTAATTTACTTATTCAGTGCCATGCCAATCAAACTATCAGATAATTATTTTCTAGAGTTAGAAAAAATACCAAAATTTGTCTGGGAGAACAAAGGTCCAGAATATCAAGGGGATTAATGAAAAGAAATGCTAGGGAAGGTGGCCTAACCCTACCAGATCTCAAATTGTATTATAAAGCATAAATCATCAAAACCACTTGATACTGGCTAATAAATAGAGGGGTAGACCAGTGGAATATGCTAGGTACTCAAGATGCAGAAGTCAATGAATATAGCAGTCTATTGTTTTATAAACCCAAGGACCCCAGCTTCTGGGATAAGAACTGCCTGTTTCACAAAAACTGCTGGGAAAACTAGATAACAGTGTGGTGGAGACTGGGCATAGACCAATGCCTGACACTGTACACAAAAATAAAGTCTAAATGGATACATGATATAGGTATAAAGACTGATAATTATAAACAAGTTAGGGGAGCAAGGAATAGTGTATTTGTCAGATTTATAGAGAAAGGAGAAATTTATAACCAAACAAGAGATAGAGAATATTATAAAGTACAAAATGGATAATTTTGATTACATTAAATTGAAAAGTTTTTGCACAAACCCAATGCAACCAAGATTAAAGGGAAGCAGAAAACTGGGAAAGAATTTTTGCAACTAGTGTCTGTGATAAAAGCCTCATTTCTACACTATATAAGAGAACTGAGTCAAATTTACAAAGAGCACAAGTCATTCCCCAATTGATAAATGGTCAAAGGATATGAACAAGAAGTTTTCAGAGGAAGAAATTAAAGCTATCTATAGTCATATAAAAAATGCTCTAAATCATTATTGATTAGAGAGATGCAAATCAAAACAACTCTGAGGTACCACATCACACCTATCAGATTGTTTAACATGACAAAACAGGAAGATGATACATGCTGGAGAAGATGTAGGAGCACTAACTGGAACACTAAGTCATTATTGTTGGAGCTGTGAGCTGATCTAACCCTTCTGGAGAGCAATTTGGAACTATGCCCAAAGGGCTACAAAAATGTTCATACCTTTTGACCCAGCAATATCCCTTCTAGGACTGTAACCCAAAGAGATTATAAAAATGGGAAAAGATCCCATTTGTACAAAAATATTTATAGCGGTTCTCTTTGTGGTGGCCAAGAATTGGAAATGGAGGAGATGCCCATCAATTGGGGAATGGCTGAACAAGTTGTGGTATATGAATGTAATGAAATACTATTGTGCTATAAGAAATGATGAACAGGAGGACTTCAGAGAGGCCTGGAAGGACTTATATAAACCGATGCTGAGTGAAGTAAGCAGAACCAGGAGAACATTGTACACAGCATCAGCCACAATATGAGAGGACTATTTCTGGTAGACTTAGTCCTTCACAGCAATGCAAGGACCTAAAACATTCCCAAAGGACTCGATGCAAACTTCCACCCACATCCAGAGAAAGAACTGTGGAATTGAAATGCAGATTTCTCTTGTATTATATTTTGTTTTGGTTTGTTTTTTTCTCATGGTTTCTCCCATTCATTTTAATTCTTCTATGCAATGTGACTAATGTGAAATGTGATTAATAAGAATGTATGTGTAGAACTCATATAAGATTACATGCCATCTAGGGGAAAAAGGGGTGAGGGAGGGGGAGAAGAATCTAAGACTTATGGAAGTGATTGTAGAAAACTGAAAACAAATAAATTAATTAAAAAAAAAAGACCTCCAAAGAGAGAGAAGTAGTACATCCCACTTTTAGACTGCTTTAATTGTTAAGAAGTTCTGATAACTTGTTTCAATTTGTCTCTGCAGCTTTCACTTTTTTCTCCTGGGTCAGCCCTCTGGGGCCAAAAGGAACAAATATAATCCCTTCCACATATGATAACCCTTTAAATACTTGAAGACAGTTATGTCTCTCCAGTCTTGTCTTCCCCAATATAAACACATTCAGCTCCTACAACCAATCCTTATATGGCAGCGCTCTTCACCATCTTAGTGACCCTCCTCTGAACTATCTCCAGCTTGTCAATGTCCATGACATTCAGAATTGTACACCGTACTCCAGATGAAGGCTGATGAGGGCAGAGTACAAAGGGACTATATTACCTATCTATTACAGAAAGTTACATCCCTCTTCATGGAGCCCAAGATTACTTTTTTTTTTTGACTGTCGCACCACCCTGACTTATACTGAGCTTTCAGTGTACTGAAGCTCCTATGTCTTTTTCAGAACAACTGCTTTATAACCTATATATCTTATATTTGTAAAGTTGATTTTTTTGGGGTATCCAAGCAATTGCACTTATCCCTATAGTATTTCATCTTATTAAATTCAGCCTAATGCTCTGTCATGCAGTGTGTACTCTATTGCTCCAAGCTAGGTGCCATCTGCAAATCTGATGAGTATGCCACTGTGCCTTTATCCAAGTCATTGACAAAAATATTAAACATCTCACTGGTAAGTGCAGATCCCCATGGCCCTCCATTGAAGAGTTTGTGGGACGTTGATCATTAACAATTGCTCTTTGAGTCCAGTCATCCAGTCTGTTCCAAATCCATTTATTGTGTTATCATCCATCTCTCTATCTTCTCCATGACAATATTATGAGATATTTTATGAAAAACTTTGCTAAAATCTAGCCAAACTATATCTACTCATTATTTATTTCCTCTTGATAGCTACCCCTTAATGGGAAAATAGTATCCTGGTCTATAAATCTAAGGCTTGACTCCTTTCTTAACTAGATGCCATTTCCATAATGGACACAAATAATCAAATAGCAGATAAATTCATTTATCCAAACAGATACCAAACAGAAATCAGAGGAAGCATGTTAGTGGACTATATCTCAGGCTTTCCCACTAGGAATGAGGTAACTCAGTTTAGACTAGGGAGAGTCTCAGAAACCTGAAGAGAGTCTAGAATGATATGACTTCTTAAAGCTGAAAGACAGAAGACCAGAATCTCTTCTCTCAAAAGTTCTCACCAACTCTACCCTTCATGCAGATGTGAAGTATTGAGTACTCATTCTTCAATAATAAGGAAAGTCCCATATAAATTGACTTTGAAGTTCAGGTTACATTTCTCATGACCATCTGGAGTTGACCGTGTCCTAACATGTCCTATTGTTTGAGACATGAGGGTGTGACAACCATACAAGAGAATAACCTTTTTTCCCCTTTAAATTCATTTATTTAATTTTTGTATTCAACATACCCTTCCACAAGCTTTCGAGTTTTAAAGAGGATGACCTTTTTTATCTCAGAACTGGGATCCCAACCTCCTAGTCCATTGTTAGATACTTTTCATACTAACTAGTGCATAATTATAGGTCATTCATATGTTTTATATTTTACTTCTTTTTTAACTTCTATGGATTAAAATCTGTCTCATCATACACAAGCTTAATGTGGAGATACCTAGAGTTTCATTAACATAAAGACAGAAAAGTAATTTTAGCAAAAAGACTACAGCAATACATCCAAAAACTACTGATTATAGAATCAAGTTAGCTCTCTACAATATGTAGTGGGAGAAATATCCAAGGACCCTGTTTCACATAGACTAGGCTAGTTTTTGATATTGAAATTGTCGTGGAGCCCTAATTGGTTCAGGGAACTAAAGGCTTGGCAGTTTTCATGGCTTCCTGTTGCTCTATGGACAAAGATCAGATCATGGATGGTCACTTGGCTCCTTCCTCATTCTTCTCAGTAGCATTATCAATGCCAACACAGAAAAGATGTTCTTTGCTGATCAATGCTGTATTCTCACTGACTCTTCCCCCCTTGCTATGGCTAAATAAACCAGGTGTCTCATTTTGTTCCAAACTTGAGTCTAACCCATCAGATTGGCCTGAGTCAAACTTGACCTATTTCACCAAGGTTGTAAGGATGGTTTAGCAATAAAAAAATATAGTTGCTATTTTTCATCATTTCAGTTGTGACTGACTCTTTGGGACCCTGGTTGAGGTTTTCTTGGCAGAAATACTGGAGTGGTTTACCATTTCCTTCTCTAATTAATTTTACAGAGGAGGAAATTGAGGCAAATAGGGTTAAGTGACTGGCCCAGGGTCACACAATTATTAAGTGCCTGAGGCCAAATCTGAACTCAGGAAGATCATTCTTGCTGACTCCAGGCCAGTCACTCTATCCACTCTGCCACCTGGCTGCCCTAATGTAATTAATTGTAGTAAAAACAAAAATACCCCAAACCATTGATTTTATTAATAACTTCAGAAAAAGACTTTAACAAAGTAAAAAGCACTCATTTCTTAGAAAAACCTGAATAAGTGTCTTAAAAATATTGAATGAATATGAATATTTTAAAGTACAATGTTAATATTCCCTATATTTTAACATAATTTTAAAAAGATATTCAATAATATTGTCAATAACTACAAGTTATCTGTAAGAAGTGACTGGCAGTCTACATGTCAATTCTCTAAATGGTAGAATATTGTTAATTAATATGTTTATAGATTACAGATGATTTACATGATCCTTAATGAATCAAGTTTTCTACCTTAAACTCCTACTTTATTTAAATAATGATAGCCCCATGATCTTAGAGTGCTCAAATCAAAGAGTATTCAGAGCCTTAGAGACCCCTTAGACCAGGGGTAGGGAATCTGTGGTTCCCCTTTGAGACCTAGTGAGATGAATTGACTTGACTTTTAACACAAATGGTTAGAGGCTGAAAACCCAGATTTTCTGACTTCCAGGATAGGGCACTCATTACTGGACTACATTGCTTCTCTCTTTGGTTCCATCCTTTGAATGTTCTAATTTATTACATTTGCATGATAGCTATTAAAAAACAAAACATCCCCAACTATTACATTTATGGAAGTCTGATTTAAAATATAATTGTCTAACACTAATTCAGAAATTTGAAAATGTTCCATCCAAATTGCAATGCTCTTTGGCACCTAAACTCAAAAAAGAGATCATATTCTCACTTACCAAGGGCCAACCAGTAATGTAAAATGAGATTTTTTTGAGACTTCCTTTTATAATTAGCATTTTAACAGACAAATGCATGTTCCCAAATAATATACATTGACTACAATACAAAGGAGGATAGGTACCCATAGAGAGCTGGAAAAAAAAATTTCATTGAGAACCAAAAAAAAAAAAAAATTCTACTATTCAGAAATGAACTTGAGTCATTAAACACAAAAGAGATGAGAAAAGGGGATAACATGATTTATTTTCTTGGGCAGAAATGAAAAAGACCTGTGAAAAACCCTTTATGGAACACTGTTGTTGCTGTTCAGTTGTACTGGCTGTTGGTGACCCCATTTTGGGTTTTCTTGGCAAAGATACTAGAATGAGAATTTTCGAATGGTATCCAGAATGCCATTTCCTTCTCCAGTTCACTTTACAGATGAGGAAACAGAGGCAAACAGGGTTAAGTAACTTGCCAGGGTCACATCTATCTGAGGCCAGATTTGAATTCAGGAAGATGGGTTTTCCTGAATCCAGGTATAGTATTCTATCCACTGTGTCAACTTACTGCCCCAATAAAACAGAGATTAACAGTGCTATATGACTAGGATGGGAGGAAAGGGAGAAAAAAAGGTCCACTATATATTTTAATTTAAGAACTTAGTTGTTAGGGCAGAGAAATAATTTAATTTATAAAGATGAATAACTATAGAGTTGGGGTCAGATTAAGTGCAGGAAGATAAAGGAGATCCATACAACATTTATTTTAATGTGAAAGTTTTAGTTGCCAAAGGAGAGCTTTACAAGATGAATATTCAGATGGTCAGGTGCTGCCTCTTGTGTTTGATTAAGAAAATAAAACTAGAAGTCTGACTCAAAACTAGATATTAACTGGAGCAAGTAAATCCTGATTTAAAAGTATAAACAAAAGTCAAATCAGATGAACATGTGTTAGGAACAACTTAATACATGAATAGGAAGAGAAAGCTTTCTATATAGGAATAGGAAGACTTGTTTTCTGAGCAAACATAAGAGAAAGCCATCTGGCCTTCAAGATTCTTCAGGATAAATTTTCCCATTTCTAAAACTTACCAAACCCCTTTGTGGTAGAATTCTTTTCCTCCAGATTCCCCCCTCCAATATTTACTTCTTTTTAGAATGTCACACCCTACCCTACCACTAAGATCAGTATGAAACTGTTGTTTTCCTCTCAATTCCTAACTTTGAGGAGCTCTTTGAATCAGATGACCTTCCCCGGTGGTGCCAGTCTAGAATTCTGAAACCATTCCCTTCCCAGAAAAGGGGATTCTCCTTCTGAACCCAGTCAATCCCACCTCACTTGAAAGATCAAATCATTTCTAGAAGGTGAGGCAACAGTTTGTTTCTAGCTGACAAATATATTACCCAATGAATTACATTTTTCTGGACTATGATAATCTAGAATCAGCTACCAGATTCTTCACTCCAGTGTACGACCAAGAATCCAGTCTTTGCTTTGCATGTATTTGAGTATCCTCTTATTATTATCCTCATCCATATCCAGAAGTCACCATTGTATCCCACTGTAAAGCTTTCAGGTAGAATGACTTTATGACTTAGTTATTTTCTTGCCATAATTAATTCAACAGTGCATCACTGAGAAAACTGAAGCCAGAGAGGTTTTGTGGTTTTTTTCCCTTATTTTCTTCTGGCTATCCAGGTAATACATTTAGAAAAAAGTGAGCATAGGAGTAAATAGAGATAATTAAGTGTAAATGCTTTAAAAAAAATCATCTTTCCCTGGAGTTGAGCTGAAACAGCTGGAAAGAAGGTAAATGAAATCTCTTAGTTCATTCCTTTCCTATTCTTCTTGAACTGTAGTAAGGTTATGAGATTTAACACAGCCAGAACACAGACCTTTAGATATGGAAGGGGCCTTAGAGATACTTTGCCTAACCTCTCATTTTTTTTTGACTTGCATATGGAATGATTCTTTTAATGCTATTGGCTCAAGCCTCCATTACTGCATATTCCTCCTACTATCATTGCCAGAGTTGGACAAATCTAAGAGAAAAGTAAACAAATGGGAAACTATAATACTGAACAAACTGTTGGACAATTTAGAACTAAAAGATTTGTTGTGCCTTCTGAATGGACACTATGAAGTATGCACATATTTATCAGTACATGACACTTTTACAAAAAATGGACCGTGTAATAGAGCACAGAAAATTGCAAATAAATATTTAAAAAAAGAAGAAATATTAAATACATCATTTACAGACCATAATATAATAAAACTCGTAAACAATTAATGGAGTGTAAGCAAAAGCCACAGAACCAAATAAAAACAATAATGAAATCCTAAATAATGGCTGCCAAAAACAAATAGAATTAATAATTGGATGAAATATAATAAAAATGATGAAAAAACAACAAAATAGTTGAGAAAAATAACTAAACCAGTTCTCAGGGAAAACTTTATTCCTCTAAAAAATGTATTATTAAAATTTTAAAAAGGAGAATTTATGAACTAAATATGTAAATGAAGATTGGAAAATAAGCAAACTCAAAATAACTGCAAGACAAGAAATTTTGAAAATCAAAGGAAAGATACTTATGTTGGAAACAAAAAAGATTAGCAACTGATAAACCAAACTAAAAGCTTGTTCTTTGCAAAAACTCATAAAATTGATAAATCAATTAAGGAATTAAAGATTAAAGGGTTTAAATTATTTTAAATTTATTTAGTTAATTTTAATATGGATGAGAATAGAATAACCCTTTAAAAAGTAAAGGGTTAAAGAGTGTAAAATCAAATTAGAAACAAAAAAGGCAGAATAATAAATTCAGAAGAAATAAAAACAATTATCAGAACCCATTATCCATAGTTATATGCCAATAAAACTTAGAGAATGACCTATAAAAAAAATAATGCAACCAGAGATCTTTAATACTTCAAAATACTCCAGTAATACTTTCAAAAAAGGAAATTGAACTAGCTAGCTGTAAAGGAAATACCAAAGGAGGGTTGGGGTGGGGTGAGGAACACCTCCTTATCCAAGTGGATTTATAGGTTAATTCTATTAAATAAAACAGTGTCTCTAATACAAAAACTATTCTCAAAAATTGAGAATGTACTCTATAAAATTTTTAAAAATGATTTACACGATACCTGGGACGTAGTAAATACATATGAAATATTTTTTGACTGACTACATGAGAGCATTTAGGCTGATTTCCCCAGTGTTGAAGTGTTCAAAGAACACGAACCAATAATCATCAAAAGTACAGCAAGCTGGTAACAACGATATGAAATATTACACCAAATCACCAACGAGAAGACAAGTGAAAATCAAAATAAGAGCTCACCTCCCACATCCTAAACAATGGCAGAGCTGACTAAAATATAGAGATTGGCAACATTCAAGAGGGTATATAAAGAAAAATACTCTAACATGCTTTAAATGGAGAAGGGGATTGGTCCAAATATTCTCCAAAGCAATTCAGAACTATCATTAAAAATGATCAAAATCTGTACCCAGACATTCCACCTTAAGCACATTCCCAGAGAAGGTTAAAACCAGAAACATTCTGAATACACCCAATTGTACATAACAGCATTTTTCTGTGATTGGGTGATAACCAAGCACTGGAAATCAAAGTAAATACTTTTTTATTGTGAATAGAAAAATCAATATTTGGCATAAAAATACACAGTTTTGGAGGTTTAGTAGCCAGATATATGGCATAGTGAAGTCAGGAAAACCTGGTTTGGAATTCTACCTTAGATAAAACTAATTGTGCAACCCTGATCAAGCCTTACAATTATTGGAGGTCTCAGTTTCTTTATATGTAAAATGTGGATAATTATAGCACTGATAAAGTACTTGGGGGAGGGGACATTGTTTGCATCTTTTTGTATCCCTAGTGCTTAGAACAGTGCTTGGCATATAGTAGATGTTTAATAAATGTTTATTGATTGTAAAAAAAAAATAAAATGAGACACAACTTTTTAAAAATATTTCTTTTCCAATGACATGGTTAAAACAATTTTTAATACTGATTTTTTAAAACTGTGAATTTCAAATTGTCTCCCTCTCTTCATCCTTTCCCACCTCATTGAGAAAACAAGCAATTTGATATAGGTTATATACTTGGGTAATCATGCAAAATATATTCCCATGTTTGTCATCTTGTGACAGAAAACATGGACAAAGAAAAGAAAAAAAGTAAAAAAAATATGCTTTCATCTGTATTCAGACTCCATCAGTTCTTTCTCTGGAAGTGGATAGTATTTTACATCACAAGTCCTTTGGAATTGTCTTGGATCATTTCATTGCTGAGAATAGCTAAGTTATTCACAGTTGATTACAATATTGCAATTACTGCATACAATGTCCTGGTTCTTCTCACTTCACTTTTCATCACTTCATGTATGGCTTTGTAGGTTTTACTGAAGCATCCTATCACAATCATATACCACAACTTGTTCAGTCATTTCACAGTTGGGGAATATCCCCTCAATTTCCAATTCTTTGCCACTACAAAAAGAACTGCTACATAGGTACATATAGGTCCTTTTCCTTTTTTTTTTTTTTTAAATCTCTTTGGGATACAGACCAAGTAGTGGTACTGCTAGGTCAAAGGGTAAGCACAGGTTTATATTTCTTTGGGTATAATTCCAAATTACTCTCAAGAATGCTTGGAGCAGTTCAAAGCTCCACCAACAGTACATAAGTCCCAATTTTCCCGCATCTCTTCTAACAAAAATGAGACATATCTAATCAATACCTAAATCACAGAGGGAAAAAGCAATGAAAGAGAACTTTATACCAATATTGTTATACCAATAGTGACTTAAGAATTTTAAAAAGAATCTTGGCAGAAACACTACAGCAATTTATCCAAAAAAAATGTGATCAAGTTCCATTTATACCAAGGATGCAAAGATGATTCAAAGTTAGGAATTATTGATATAATTAATCATATTTAAAAACAAAAGCCATCTTAGATCACAGGATCATCTCAACAGAGGTAGAAAAGGTCTTTGAAAGGCATAATATTTATTATATTAAAAACCCTACAAAAGATATGTATAAAGTGATTCTTTTTAAAATAAATACCTAAAATAAAAAGTTAGAATTATATGTGATAAAGAAACTCTATAAGTTTTTCCAATAAATACAGGGGCAAAATAAGGATGCTCCTTTTCCCTGTTTAATTTAGTTCCAGAAATGCTAGCAAAAGCAATAAAACAAAAGGAATAAAGATAGGTGAAGCAGAGACAAAAGTCTCCCTTTTTACTGACAGCATGACCTATAAAAGAGTAGAGAAAGTACAAATTTTCAAAGAATACAGAAAATAGAGAATGTGTCCCTCCTAACTTTACTAAAATTGCTGGCTACAAAATTAACCCACAGCAATCAACAGCATTTGGAATAGGAAGATCCAGGAAGGAATAGAGAAAAGGAAGTCTTACTCACACGAACTATAAAGTGGATAAACTCTCCGGGAGTCAATACACCAGAGCAGTTGATCAGTCCACTAGCATTTATGGAATGTCTACTGTGTGTCAGGCATTGTGTTAAGTGCCAGGGATACAAAGAAAGGGAAAAACCAGTCCCTGCTCTCCAGGAATTCTAATTCAGTCTAATGTGTGAAGATAACTAGTAAGTAACAATATACCAAAAAATGTATGCAGGGTAAATTAGGGAGTAGCGACAGAAGGAAGCTGCTAAGATTAAGGAAGACTGAGAAAGGTTTCTGAAGGAAGCTCGAACCTAGGTGGAAAAGATAAAGAGAGTGCTGGATATGAGTGAAAATACCTAGAGTCAGGAGATGGAGTGTGTTGGAAAGAAGCAGTAAGGAAGCCAGTGTCACTGGATTGCATAGTATAGGGGTGAAGAACGTGCATCCTCGAGGCCACATGTGGCCTTCTAGGTTCTTGGGTTCAGCCTTTTGACCGAGTCCAAGTTTTACAGAACAATTTCTTTTATTAAGGGGATTTGTTCTATGAAGTTTAGATTCAGTCAAAGGGCTGCACTTGAAGACCTAGCTGGCCACATATGACCTTGAGGCTGCAAGTTCCCCATCCCTGGCATGGTACGTGGAGGGGAGTAAGGTATGAAAAGACTAGAAAGGTAGATAGAGGTCAGGTTATGAAGGCAGTTGGAGATAAGGGGCCTGAGGTCAGGAAAGAGACAGGGCTAGACAAGTAGATTTGAGAGTCATTTGAAATGATCACTGGACCTGAGAACTGATGAGATCACCAAGTGAAACAGTATAGAAAGAAGAAAGGGGGCTCAGGACAGAACCTTATGGGGTCTCATGGTTAGTGGGCATGACCAGGAGATAGAGAAGGATTGGTCAGACATGTAGGAGGACAACCAAGAGAGAACACTACCATAAAAACCTAGAGAGAAGAGACTATCAGGGAGAAAAGGGTGGCTGTCAGTGTCAAAGATTGCAGAGAAGTCAGGATGGGTTAGGATTGAGAAAAAGCTTTTAAGAGTTGGCAGTTAAGCACACTTAATACATATAAGTATATATATGTATATATATATGTATACACACATACAGTTCTAAAATATTCTAGAAAGAACAATTTAAATATCTGAGTGAATATTCAGTGGTCATTGCTGGATCATACCAATACAATAAAAATGATAATTCCACCAAAATTAATTTACAGATTAAGTACTAGAACTGTCAAACTACCAAAGAGATATTTTTATAGACAAAACAACAACAACATTCATTTGGAAGGATAAAAGTTTTAGCATATCAAAAAATTTAGCATATCAAGAGAAATAACAAAGATTGGAATGAAAGAAGAATAGCATTTACAGACTTCAAATTATAATTATTTTAAAATAACTTTATTTTGTTTTTATGTCATCGAAATTTCACCATTAAATTTAGTGCCTCTCCCAAAAGCCTATCCCATATAACAAAGAATACTTTTTAAAGGCAAAAATGAGGGGATGGGAGGAAAAGATCAGCAAAGTTTTTCAACCCATCAAAACAAAATCTGAAAATATATGCAATGTTCCACACCTTTAGTTGAAAAGTAAAGTAAGTAGAACCAGGAAAACAATATAGATAATGGTTACCATGATGTAAATGAAAAAAAAACCCACAAAGCAATTGAAATAGAATGCTGAAAAATTATGATGATCAAGCTTGGACCCAAAGAAGAGATATGAGAAGGTACCCCCTTACTTCTTTGCAGAGGTGAAGGACTATAAGTATGGAACGGTACCCTTCAAGTTAGACTTTTGTTGATATGCTGGTAAAGTTTTGCTGAACTTTTTTCTGTCTTTTAGATTTTCTGTCATAAGTGATTACTGGAGGGAGGAGGAATGGGAAGGAACACATTGAAAAACATAAATGATACAGAAACGAAAGATAAAAATAAAGATTTATTTTTAAAAAACTGAACTATATTATTATGACTAAACAGTAAGGCATGTGAATTCATTCACTGAGTATCAGGCTGACTGTATTCCAGGGGGCATGGGAAGGGTTGATGTTTTATCCTCAATCAACTTATCAATGATAATTGAGTGCCTCCTTTGGACCCAACACTGAAACTGAACTAAGAAAGTTGATAAGGTTTGAGTTGCCTCAAACAGTCTCCTTCTCTGTCCTCTCTCCATTTTCCATCCTCTGTTGTCTAATTGAATAAAATTCAACCTTAGACATGTTGAGGACAATCCCCTGTCTATTTTGAGGAGACGCAAGGGAATGAAGGAAGGGTCAGTGGAGGAAGTCTGAGCCAGCAGGGTATATATGGCATGAAACTTTCTGTCACCTTCATTTGAAATCAATGACTCTGATTGACTTCAAATTGCATTAGGCTCCAGCTGTCACTGATTTGATTAGCTATGTTATATCTGCCATTTCTATTTAGACAGTTGTGGTGCCCAGCAGCCTGTGACAAACCATTGGTGCCCTTGAGTCAATGCCACTTTTCCTCTCCGCCCCGCAATTAAGTTGCACCCCTAGACTTCTGCTGCCTTCTGTTAATCATTCACTTCAGTTCCACGTTCTCTTCCCACGATAGCTGACAGATCCTGAAGGGAAGATGGGGGTGGGGAAAGGACAGAGTGTTGGGGGTGGGGTAGTAAACAATCCTTCCTGTGCCCCCTCTAATCCAGCTAGCTAGGGAATGGTATTTAGGGCAAGAAAAGACTAACCTTTACCTTTATAATAACCATCATCTTGTTGTAAAAGTTTATAAAATTCTTTCCACCCAACATTATGAGGCGTTTTTGTTTCAGTTTTTGTCCAAATCTGTGATTTCATCAGTCATTTTTTTCTCCAATGCAGATCAAATGTTACTCTGCAACTTAAAGTCATCTAAGTTGGGGCAGTGAAAACCAAATTGGTTTGTCTACGTTCACCCAGCAGAGACACTACCTGAATCTGGGTCTTTCTGATGTCGAGCACCTTCTCTTTAGGGAAGATTACTAATTTTGGATTCTGTGCAAGAAGCCTGTGAGAAAAGAGGAGAGTTGAGCCAGATAAAGAGAAGGAAATAGTGCTGGCAACTTAGAGGGGTTTCAATTGGGGAAGTTAAGTCCCCTTGTCTGTAAGCATTTATTAAGTATCTCTTATATGCCAGGCAGCATGCAAAGTCCTGGGGATACAGAGAAAGTACAAACATAGTCCCTGAACTCAAGGAGCTCATAGTCTAATAGGGTATGTGCAAACAAGATATAGACAGGATCAGTTGGAGATAATCCCGGAGGGAAAACACTAGAATAAAGGAGATTAGAAAACTCTTCTTGGAGAAGGTAGGATTTTAGTGGAGCCTTGAAGGAAGCCAGACAAATCAGGAGGCAGAGAGGAGGAAGGAAAGCATTCTAGCCATGGAGGCACAGTCAGTGAAAATACAGTCAGGATTTGCCTGACAGCCAGCTAGAAGGTCAACGTCACTGGATTGAAGAGTGTTTGGAGGGTAGGAATGTGTAAGAAGACTGGAAATATAAGAACAGGCAAGGTTCCAAACATGAAATCCAAATAGAGGACTGTGGGGTAATAGGTAGCCAGTGGAGTTTATTGAATGAGGGGAAAGTGGGGTGTGTGGGAAGACCTGGACTTTGGGTAGGTCAACTTAATAGCTGACTCAACTAAAATGGAGAGAGGCTCAAGGTTGGGAAACAAATGAGAATGTCTAGTAGGCAGCTGTAGATGCAAAACTGGAAGTCAGGAATGGAATTAGGGCTGGATAAATAGATGATAATAGAATCCACGAGAACTGATGAGATGAAAAAAAATGGAATAATATAGAAAGAGAAGAGGGCCCAGGATTGAGCCTTATGCAATATTCCCGGTTAGCAGGAGTGATAAATATCCAGCAAAGGCGACTGAGAAGGAGTGGTCAAACAGGCAGGAAAATCAATAAATTGATAAATCAATGATAGAGCAAATTAGTGAAATATGGGAGGCTAAAAGGAGTGTGGGTATGGTTGTGGCTATTGAGTTTTTTGAGAAGAAAGAAATTCAAATGAGGTAGTTGAATTATTAAAAGATGTGATAATTGATTATAAAATTTTTAACCAGAGATTAAATACCTATTACAAGTTCAACAAAACCAGGCTGCAAGTCTCAACCATTTTGGAAAGGAGGGGAAGCTGTGCAGTGGCTTGCATCAAGTGTGTGATATTTGTATTTCTGCCATAGCCAAGTAAATGTCATCTGTGCTCCAAGTGTAGGCTGATCTTCCTGGAGGAGAGAGTGAAGGGACTTGAAGAATGCCTTCCTACACTCCAGTTGTAAGGGAGAATGTCTCCTAAAGGGAACAGAAAAGAGACTTCAATAGGAAAAAAAGGGGGAGGGGGAATTGAAGTAGAAGAGGGAAGACCTGACCCTTGTCAGAATGATAGACAACGAAAGGGTATAACATATCATCTAGGCCAATAGATTGAAGATGGTGGGAATATAGGCTATGTTTTCCCTACTGTTGCTCATTGAAGGAAAGATATGGAAGAAAAAAAATAATTTGGAAAGAGAATAGTGGTTAAGAAGATGTTATCTGACAGTAGGATTTGTATTTCTGGATGATGGCTTATAATATAGGGTTGTCAGAATTCTGGCCAGAGATGGCGTATGGTTGCCAAATATTGGTAAGAATGCTTTTATCACATATTGCAAATATAATCTGAAGGACACTAAATTAAAAAAGGATGAGGGAGGGAAAAGGTTTCTTATGTATAACTTCCCAGTTATAAAGATTAGATGTAGAGAAGGAAGAAGGAAAAAGAATAAATTCACAGGAGACAAAATCCAAAAGATACAGTAATAAAACCCACGGCCTCGTAGGTCTATGCACAAATGCCCAGAGTTTAGGCAATAAGCAAGAGGAAGTAGAGAACCAAATGCTGAGATTTTGTTGTATAATTCTCATGACTGGACAGTGGCTCTGGGTTGGTATATCTTAAAAGAGAAGTTGTGTAGCATTGTGTGTTAAGAAGAAATCTTCATGTGAGGAAATCCAGGAAACAGACTGGGAAGCATAATAAAGAGTATTTGGGTGAAGGTCAAATTGTTCAGTCATTTTAGTCATGTCTGATTCTTGGTAATCCCATTTGTGGTTTTCTTGGCAAAGATACTGAGGTGGTCTGCCATTTCTTTCTCCAGCTCTTTTGATAGATGAGGAAACTGAGGCAGAGTGAGTTGCTCAGGGTCATGCAGCTAGTAAGTGTTTGAGGTCAGATTTGAACTCAGGTCTTCCTGACCTCAGACCTGGCACTCTATCCACCGCCCCACCTACTTGCCCAGAAAGGTCAAAGGCCAGAGAAAAGGAAGTGATGTTGTCACTGAAGTGAAGTACAGACAACTTGGGCAGAGAGGAGAAATACAGGAATCTGGGAACAGATCACAAGCCTGAAACAGAAGCATGATATAGTAGTGATGGAGAAAGTCAGTTATCCAATCACTTTTACTCTTTGGCCATCTTCTCAACAACTGTCTCCCTGCCCTGGAGAAACTTCTTCCTTGGGACCCTGGTGTCCTGATTCATAGCTGTCTCTCCTAGACCATTATTTCGGAAACACCCCAACTACTGTACTTCACTTCACAGCCTACATTTTGGCTAAGTCCTACTCACCAACTGCTTTGCTGCCACTTGTACATTTTCTTTCCTCTCCTCCCATTTCCTGTTCCCCCTTTATATGCCGCCTTCCATTTCTGGTACCATGAATCATAATGGAAACATTCTTCCACTATTCCTGGATAGGGTATGTTAATCTATTTCCCTGTTGCTCCATGTACCATGCCTGTAACTTTCTGGACAAAAGTGCCCCTCCATAGCTATCACTCCCCTTTGTGTCTTATTTCCCTTGTTAAACTATAAAGTCCTTGAAGGCTGAGACAATCTTTGCTTTTGTACTTATATCCCCAGTTCTTAGCACAGTGCTTGAGTGATTTTTCAATCATTCATCCATTCATCTGCTAGAGTTCTCTCTCTCCCTCCCTCCCTCCATCCCCCCCTTTTTCTCTCTCTCTGCCAAAAGTAGAGCACCTAATAAATTCTTTACTTGTTCTAATGATCACTTGATCCTCCAAAAGATGAAGGACCCAACAAGGCAAAGTTCTATTCAGTATATGATAACCACTAATGGAAGAACTAGTGATTGGAGGGGGAATTGATGGGAACTTGGAGGGGAAGTGACTCCTGCATTCTAGATTTTCTGATAAAGAAGGTGAAATCAATCAGGCATAGTCTGACCTGCAGTCTCAATTTTAGCAAAACAGATTTCAAAAGGTTTAAAGAAAAGATAGGTAGGGTCTTAGGGAGTAAAATCCTTTAGAAGAATTTATCTCAGGAGTGGGAGATATGAATGAAACTCTAAAGCCACAGAGGGAAACAACACCAACAAGGAGGAAAATTGAGATTTGCCTGATGACAGAGCATTGGGCTGAATGTCAGGGGTTTATGCTTGGGTACAAAAATAAACTTCACAAATATAAGATGGTTCAAGTATGGTTATAAAGTAATTGTCCTGCAAAAGATCTAGGGGACTGAAAGCTCAATGTGCTTCAGCACAATGATTTATTAGACAAAAAGGCTAATGTAAACCTGGACTTCCTCAAGAGGTGCCAAGATTCCAGAAAAAAGGACCTGACAGTTCCACTGTACTCTGTTCTCTTCACTCCTCGTCTGGAGTATTAGGCTTAGTTCTGGGAACCATGATATAAGAAGAGTGTTGATAGGCTAAAGAGTGTACAGAGGAGAGGAAACTGGATGGTAAGGAACCTTGAATCCATGTCACATGAAGATTGTTTGAAGGAACTGGATTTGTTTTAACCTAGAGAAAAGAAAATTCAAGGCAGGGCTTGATAGCTGTCTTCTAGTATTTTAAGGGTGGACAAAGGATCAACTTGTTTTGTGTGACCCCAGAGGACAGGAGTAGGAGAAAGTATGGAAGCTGCAAAGAAACAAATTTCGGTTTGATTTCTGGAAAAAACTTCTTAACAATTTTGAGAGATGGGAAGTTTCCTCACCTTGAGATTCTTTGAGAATAGGTCAGATGACTACTTGTTGATTATGTTATCATGGAAATTCCTTTTGAATTTGGGTTGTCCTAGTTGTCTTCTGAAGTCCCTTCCAAATGAAATATCATGGTTTTCTTATCCTCATTTTACACGTGAGAAATCTTAGGCTTAGAGAAATTTAATTAATTTGCCCAATGTCAGTCTGCTAGTAAATCCCAGGTATTTGAATCCTGGCATCCAGTTCCCGAGTCAAGAGCTCTTTTATTACACCATGTTAGAATCAGACTTTGACTGGACTCAAGTAACCCTGAGTTCCAGAGAACTGAACATCCCAGGGACCATTACTGATTTGTAAATGATGGCTTCTAGTATTTACCCAAAGAAGGCAAAACTGAGTCTGGAGAGCAGAGTAGAGCATTCCCTACTGGCCTCTTCAATGTTCAGGATTATGAAGGGGAATTGAGTGAGTGGTTCGAAACACCATTTCTCTGTTTCCACTCATAGGACTAGATGGAGTAGCTATGCATGACAACATGAAAAAAATAGGTGGACCCCTGGGAGAATTCCCTGACAGTAAAGGTTACGAGATGCTGGAGCATATTTAATTTCCTGTCTTGGATGTTTTTAGGAAAAGCTCAATGTAGTGGGAAGTGTCAGAGAGAAAATTCAGTCAGAACAGAACATGAAATTCCTGTAAAATTTTTAAAACTCATTTTTTGTATGAATGTTTCACGCAGTAAAAGCTGGAACTCCATTCTGAGAACATACTACTCCAGTTACTGGGAATTTCATAGGAAACAAAACTAAACAAGTTTTTTTTTTGGCCCAGGTGAGTTTTTTGAGTTGATTAATAATCAACTCTATTTTTGCTGGTGTCTGTCTTCTAAGGGAGGTACAATTTGATGAGAGGCTTCATTTTAATAAAGCTGATTAACTAGGTTTATCCTTTACATTACCTATTAAATTTTAGTTTTTATGTATGAGGAAAATATTCCATTGATCTCAGTTCTGTTCCAGGCCAGGTGCAATTAGCACTCGCAATACAACCAATTTGGATTTTTACTTGTCTTCCATACCTTCCCTCTCTTCTTTCCCTTTCCCTTCTCTTCCTTCTACCTTCCCCCTCCTTTTTCTTAATTTCTTTATTTCTCATCTTTATTAGAGATGAAGATGCCATCTGGCAAGTTGTAGACCTTGATCACTTGCTTATTAGGGTCCTTAAGCATATTATTCTCCTTGCTCTATGTATTTATTACCCTCCATTTGATTTGGCTGATACATTGAACTGCTACATACCCTGGATGACATGATGAACAGAAAGTTAGATGTGGTGGGACACATCCCCAAGTTTGAGATACTTTGATCTGACCAACAATAAACTAGCCAATAGAGCAGCTTCTAATGGCTGTTCTTTGACTTGACGGCAACAACTATCCCATACTGAGTGGTCAGGTGATGGTGCCAGTTCACTCCATTCCAGTGCCTTGAATCCCACTCATTGAGAGTTTTATGCTGATAATGGACACATCTCCATTGGCTACTATCATCACCTTATCATGTTCCCATCAGATAAAGAGTTTGATGTCATTTCCAGTTTCTGCTTTCAATAACAGCAAGTCACTAAGGCCATTTCACTTCTACAAATGGATTTGGACTGGGATGTCTTTCCTTTTCCCATTTTCAGGTACTACTGGGAGAAATTGGGATTGACCTAAGTGGCTTACATGGTGAGTTCAAACGATTGTCTTTATCTTGAGGGGGCTTGTAAACTTGTTATTAAGAGGAAGGAGATCAAAGTCAGAATCGTCCTTTTTGTCTAAGACGTTTGCCAGACCCTCAGGACAATGATATCCCAGGAATAATAGGCAGATAGAATGCATCTCATCAATGCAGCCAAAATGGCAACATGGACAAACACAACATTCTTCTGAGGCTCTTTTGGTTTGTTGGTTTCTTTCTTTCTTTCTTTCTTTCTTTCTTTCTTTCTTTCTTTCTTTCTTTCTTTCTTTCTTTCTTTCTTTCTTTCTTTCTTTCTCTTTCTTTCTTTCTTTCGCCAATTTTTGGTTGATAGAGTCATTGGTGGCATAACTCTATAGACAATGTGCTTGATGCTCTGCAGGAACTTCTCATCCTTTTGACTAGAGGTTTTGTTCTGGTATTCTAGGGCTCCACAGCACTTAATGTATCCCAGGGCCTGGTTGTCTCCTTTCAGAGGTGACTCTAAGCTGGCATACTTCACTGGCTCCACCTGGGGTGGGAGTATATGAGTCTCTAATGGGACTGGCTTTTGTGTCTCTGGTTGTACTCCTGCCCTGAAGTATCTCCAGGGAAATCTCCAAAACAAAATTTAAATCTCATATCTAAACTTTCCCTAAAATATGGGCACCAGGTTTACACACACACACACATGCACGCACACACACATGCACATGCACACACATACACACACAACATATATGATATAATATATAATTATATATAATATATACAATATGTATATGATATAATATATATTGGGTATCAAGTTCTGGATAACTACTTATTTCTTCTATTGTAGGAATTGCACAAGACATCCAAGATACAAGAACTAATATAGGAGATGTAACTCATATCAAATAGTCCATTACTCATCATGTGTCAAACTAAGTTTTTTTGATTATGACACTGAACACTCACACTTAGTCTTCCATTATTCATATAGTCCATCCTTTGTTTAAAAAAAATTACAGGAATCATTGCCTGGGCAGGGCTACGTAAAGAAGGAAATTTGTGGAAGGACTGAGGATCCTGCTAGTGCTAGAGGTTGACCTCCACCCCATCCAAAGGTGGAGGTATCCAAATCTACTTCAGAGTTTTATTATCTTTGATTGGCATCCATCCAGACAGAGTGAAGTTAGGAGAAGGAACTAGGGATCCATTGTCTCCTAACTGGACCAACTGATTTCACTTTCTTTTAAGAAAAACAAATGATCTAGAGAACAGATCAAGAAAAGAAAATATAAGAATAATCAGAATACCTGAAAGTTATGATCAAAAAAGAATCTTGATACGATAATATAAGAAATAATTTTTAAAAATTATACTGAAGCATTCCAACAAGAGGGGAAAGTAGAAATAGAAAAAAAATTCATTCATCACCATCTGAAAGAGACACTACATGGAAAATCCACAGGAATATTACAGTCAAATTCTAAAACCCCTAGCTCAGGGATAAAATATTATGAGCAACAAGGACAAAAGAATTTAAATATAGTGGTGCCACAATTAGAATCACACGAGACCCAGTGGCAGACACAGTAAAAGACTAAAGGTCTTAGAACTCTATATACTGAAGAGCAAAAGAATTGGGGTTCCAGCAGAAAATATCACACCCAGAAAAACTCAACATAATCCTGAATGAAGACAAAAAATGGACATTTAGTGAACTGTCCTACTTTCAGGGCTTTGTTAAAAAGCAAGCAAACAAGCATCCAAATTTAAAAGAAGAGTTGACATACAAGAGCCAGGAAAAACATAAGATTTCAAAAACCATCAAAGACTAATTACAAGGGACTCACTAAGGACAGGCTGTGTACCTTGTATGTAAAATGTTTGTCTAATATTGTTATTAGTAATTGGACCATTTGTAGGAAAGATTGGGGTTGACCTGAGTGTGATATGACTTTAAAAAGTAAAGCCATTTAGGAATAGTTATATCTCATACAAATGAAATGCAAGAGGAAGAACTGACAGAGCAATTTGATGGGGAGGAGGACTGGTAGTTCTGCAAATCTATGTTCATTGGAAGTGGGTTCAAGAGGGAACAATAAATATATATCTAGAAGAGTATAAAAATCTTCTAAATTTAGAAAGCAATAAAATGCTAGGGGGATATGGGGGGGGGAGATAGAATAAGGGAGGGATGTCTAGAGGGGATGGTGAGGAAATAGGCTAAAGGGAGGTATATAAGGTGTTTAGATTTATGGAAATGGGAGGATAAGGGAGGGGTCCTTGGAGAAGGAGTAGGTTAAGTAATAGGAGGCAAAGTAGCAGGGAGAAGTGGAGGAGTCAGGAGAGATGGGAAATAACAGAAACGTGCAAACGTAAAAATAAAGATCAGGAGTAGAATTTGTGAGGGAAAATATGTCTCTCTATATGTGTGAATATATCTATATCTCTCTATAAATATATCTAAGCTTAATTGTAGCCTTGGGAGGCAGGGGGAAAAAAGGAGGAAAAAGAAGAAAGTAAAAAGTGCACAGCAGAGAACAAAAGAAAACTTACAAGGAAACAAAGAAAAGATGGACAGCTCTCCATACAACATGTAATATTTATTATATAGGCTTTCTTGAATTGGAAATCGATTGCTACATATTTTGAATCCTCTCATATGTTCTGCTGTGCACATGACATGCTGTTTTCTTCTTTTGTATTTAAGTTTCGATATTTGTTTATGACTTTTTTCTCTATTGTGTATTTGTTTTAATATTTTGAATCTATAATAAAAGAAAAACTAAAGAGAAAAAAAGGCAGGTAGTCCACAATCATACTCCGGTAGGAAAGTTTAGTTCGTTTTTAGCTTTTCTCTCTTTCACTTACAAAAGTATTGCTTAACTAACACTAACACTAACAATGTCTTTTAAAATTACCCAGAAGTCCCTGGAGAGGAGGATTGCATTATGTGTGTGTCCTGAAAAGAGACAGATGAACTCTCCCCTCTTCCCCCAAGAACCCTAAATAGTACTTTCCCTGTACTTCTCTGATACATTTATCAGAGTATACATATATACATATGTAGATATATGTATATATAAGGTCTCTTAGGCCGAGATCTCTATCTCAAATAAATTTTGTATGTACTCCAGGAGTAGTTACTTTGCATTTAAATATTTAATTAAATTTAGATCTGGAGAAGAACATATGTATTAGTATTTTCCTGGATGTGCTATGGGGGAGGATGATTTAAGATGAGGATGAAAACTTTTTTATGGTTTATAATTTTTTGTGATTCTGAAAAGATTTTTTACATATATATGTATATCTATATCTATCTATATCTATATCTATATCTATATCTGTATCTATCTATCTATCTATCTATCTATCTATCTATCTATCTATCTATCTATCTATATATATATATATATATATATATATATCTCTGAAGACAGGCAATATGGTAAAGTGAAGAGAGAACTTGCCTTGGAGCCAGAAAGATGTGAGTTCAAGTTATGCTTCTTACATGTACTAGCTATGTAGCCCTGGGCAAATTATTAAGCTCAGTGCCCTAGACCAGAGGTGTCACACTCAGGCCACATTAAGATATAATTTGGAAATATTTAAGGAAACAAAAAGTCACTTTGCAGTTCTCTAAGTCGATATGCAGCCAACAGGGGTGCTGTTTCTATGACACTTCTGCTTTAGGCAGTTTTCTGTAGCAGTAGAAAAGGTGTTGAGATACACTGGTACAGGGTGTTTCTTCATTCTGATATTTCCCATGTCAATGAAATCACAGGTCTAGTTCCGATTCTTTATCAGTTCATTTCTAAATAACCCCCCCCCCCACCTCCATTACCCAGAGATTCTTTGTAAAAAAAACTAAAGAAAGAAAGGGGGAGGGGAATAAACTCATCAAATCAACCAAGATACCAACTGAGCTTCACAGTATATCCGATATTCCACACCCGTAAGAGAAAAGAGGCAGATATATCATATGAACTCTTCTATGGTCAAGCTTCTTGGTCATAATTACAACAGTATTTTTCAGTTTTTTTGTCCATTTACACTATTATATTTTTTAAACATATATATGCACACATGCACAGATATAGGTATACATACATACATGTATACATATGGATAATATGTGTGTATTGTTTCATGATTTTAATTCATTATATTTTTTACATGTCTTCCCATGTTTCTTTGAATCCAGCAATATTCCTGTATCCCTAGGTTCTCCCTTTCCCAGAGGCTTTACTATGGAAACCTGAGTCATCAGCAAATGACTATTCATGGGTGGACAGACATTAGCCCAGGTTTCTCTAAGTGTCTCACTTTAAAATTAATGTTCCGGAGAGCACAGGTGAAGTGAGAGAGTTTGTCTGGATAGATGCTTGACCTGCACTATATTCTGAATTGTCTAAGCAGGAAACTGAGTCATGGCCAGTGGTCATCACCTGACTGATATTATTGAACATAGGTTATGGAGCCCACAGTACGGACAAGAATAAAGTGGAGAAAGATATATAGCAAGCAATGAGAGGAGCCACCAGACTGTAGAGGGGATGGTAAGATGGATACATCTGTTTACTAACATCTTTTCTTTTCAGCATTTCTATTCTTAGAAGGGTGACTCACCCTCTATTTACTGGTCTAAACTAAATTTCTGTCACTATCACGTGCCCCATCAGTGAGGGGAGAGACGAAAAGAAGAGACACTAGAAAGGCAAGTTTGGTTCCTTATAGTTTAGATCTCCATGCAAACATAAATCTGTTGAATTGTTTTCCTGACCGCTCATATTTGCTCTTTATTCTATGTGAAGTTATTCTTTCTTTTTTTTTTTGGAGGAGGGAAGGCAAGGTAATTGGGGTTAAGTGCCTTGCCCAAGATCATACAGCTAGTAATTGTCAAGTGTCTGAGGCTGAATTTAAACTCAGATCCTCCTGACTCCAGGGCAGACACCATTCACCTCACTACCTAACTGCCCCTATGTGAAAATATTCTAAAAACACTTGCCAACTATTGCAGTTGCTTGGGTTTTGAATGCATATAGTCTGAGAATGGGAAGGGGAAATTCATTCCTTAAAAGGTGAGAAGAATATTTCCCCCTCAGTGAGAACTGGGTTTTCTGGGCCACAGTCAAAGAGAGAAAATGAATCTGACACTTCCATAACCTTCAGAATGTATATAAATTCTGGTGATACCAGACATAGAGAAAGAACTAAAAGGAAAATTAGCTGAAGAAAGGCCCATGCAATGTATATGAAGGAAGGGTTGAAGTCACTACTTAATCTGAGTGCATTGAAACTACCACCTTGAGGATATAAGTGGCTGAGGTATCAGAGCTGCTGCTGACTCTGCCTGGTGTATAATTACTTCTAGCATGAACACTAGTCCTAACATAAGAACAAGAAACTTATATTCACTATAGTCATGTGCTGCAATCTGTTCAGCTATTTCTCAGTTGAGGGATATCCATTTTATTTCCAATTCTTTGCTACCACAAAAGTTGTATTTCATGGGATATTAATTTTTTATGTCTGTTTTTTTGTATTTATGATATCTATATACTCTAGTATACAGTCAATTTTTGCAAAAGTGTCATGCATAGCTGAAAAATATATTTATTCATTGCTATTTCCATTTATTAGTTACTAGAGTTTTCATATCTAGCTACTCTAAAATTCTTTTTGCGTCTTTAACTTATTTATTGTTAATCTCTTTGTTAGGTTGATATAAGGTTGATAGGGGTAATTTAGGTCCCCAACTATTGCAGTTTTATTATTGATTTTTCTCTGTAATTCAATTAAATTTTCATTTAAGTACTTAGATGTTATGCCACTTGGGGAATATATATTAAATCTTGATATGATTTCATTGTCTACAATGCTTTGAATCATAATGAGACTTTTCCTATTTATCTCTTTTAACCACCTCTCTTTTTACTGTTGCTTTGTCTAAGTTCAGGGCAGTTTGGTGGCACAGCAAATAGAGTGCCAGCTCTGGAGTCAGGAAGAGTCGCCTTTGTGAGTTCAAATCTAGCCTCAGATACTCACTAGTTGTGCGAACCTGGGCCACTCACGTAACCCTATTTGCCTCAGTTTCCTCATCTGTAAAATGATTTGAAGAAGGAAATGGCAACTCCACTCCAGTATCTTTGTTAAGAAAATTCCACACAGGAGTCATAAAGAGTCAGACATAGCTGAACAGCAACCATAATTCCAGCAGTGAAAATGCTAATCATCCTTGGTTCCCCTCTTTCCAGGATTTTTTGTTGATCAGATTTGATTTTGTTGTAATACTATATGGCAAATTCCTCATTGTATTCTTTTGTTTTTTCCATCTTTGAATCCCTGGTATAGAAGCACACAGTATGAACTTCATCAGAGTTTATTGAGTTGAATCATCTGATGTTTTTTTCCAATGGTTACAAGTTTGAATGATACGTCTAGCAACGTATTCTGTTATAAACACCAATAAGGCAAAGGTCCTGGGCTGTCCTTTGGGATTTCCCATAAAAGGGTTTTACTTGTGTTTGCTTAGTGAGAAATTCACCTAACAGTCTCAGACTTAGTCCTCAAGTCAGAGCCCAGGAGGTTCTCCTATTCCAGGCATTACTTTTCCTCCTATAGGGTATTAAGGTCTAGTCAAACTAACCTTCACTGTATTTCCAAGTGCAGTTCTCCATAACTTCAGCTGAAATCCCCTAGGTATAGGACGTAAGATCAAAAAAATCTAAACATGTTTTTAATAGATCTGATCTCAGGTGTTTGATTTTCTTGTATTCAAGGGTCGTGTCCAATACTCGAAATGGCTCGATGATAAAGGACACAGCATGATCACTCTGTAGTGACGGAAGGTCTGATTGGAGTTGTACTCCTCCTCCCTCAGGAAGTTCTTTCTGTCAACATTTCCCTCATGAACCCCTTGTTTCGTGTGTTTATACTACGTCACTTGGGATTAAGATTCAGGGTATGAGACCTCAGTGTAAGAGTCATTGCTTCCTCTCTTTTCCTGAGCAGTTTAAGAAAATATATTTTGCCTTCTTAAAGTCATAAAATGAAAATAAGGAATACTAATGAGTTCCAGATGCTTTTATTTTTTTTTTTTCATTTTATACTTGGAAAAAAAAATACAGCCCAGGCTTTAAATTCAGAATCACTGTGGGGGGAGCTAGCAGGCCTATGCTTCTGTATAAGGTAGACACACTTTAAAAGCCACACACAGAGCTGAGGAATCACATTATATTTTTTTATATTATACAAAGCCTTAGTTTCCTTTAACCTGATCTTATTAGTACTGTTGGGGCTAACAACTCATATTTATACAATGTTCTAAAAAGTCTTAGTACATTTTCAAGCTTTAATAGCTTACATAATTGCTTTAAGCTTATTTAATAGCTTAACAACTACTTTAATATTTTAGAGCAGACCTGCACAACGTGGCGGTAGGTAGAGGTCAAAATTAAAATAGGCTCAACTTCTTTGGGATGCAGATAGGTTTTTAGTGGCTCATTTTCCAAGAAAAGTATAATTAATGATTAAACTATTTCTCAAAAACACTTTTTTTTAATTGGGACATAATCCAGAAACTGCAATCAGCAAACACTTCTTTATGAAATCAACATCAGTAAAAGACTTCCCAGCAGCAGCAATTTCTTTAGAAATCTGAAAACTAATCTTAGTAGCTGCCTCATTTTCTGAGTTTACTTTCTTGAAAAACTGTTGTTTCCCACTGAGATTTTTCAATCATTTGGACACTTTAATTTGTTTTTCATTGGTGTCCAATTTGCTTAAATCAGGATGTTTTGATTTGAAATGACTATGAAGATTTTCTTCAGAACGGCTATTGTTTCTCAGCAAACAAGGCACACTATTTTGTCTCTTGTGAAGTAAATATCTATCTGTGCACTCTGGATGAAACACTCTGGGTTCTGATTTGATCTTCTGTTTCTCTTTATCGCCCATTTTACAAAGTAACCACAAAAAAATTTAATGTTAGAACCAAAAAATCTCCACAGCAACTGCTCCAGTACAAAGAAATACTGAACTGAGTGTCTGACCTTGGAGAGAGCACCAGACATTGATATAACTTGTTGGATGGTGGCAGTGAAACGAGGGAAGGGAAAAAGCCCTCATGGAGTTGCAGCTTATCACTTAGAGGGCTTCAGCTGCGTTTCCGCATGGTTGCATTCACTTTGTCCCTGTTCAGTACCAGTAACAATGGAAAACACTGTGAAAAGATATGACTGATTCCTCTCAGACTGAATGGTTGGTTACCATGGGTCACGTGACAAACAGGAAAGAGTGTACAGTGGCAACCCACCCCACCAAGTCACATGATGGGCATGATAATGACTAGTGGATTATAAGTGAGGCATAGACAAAGCACTCAGTTGCATCTTTAATTTCTTTTATATACTCTACATTCTTCTTGAGCTGCGCCAAATCCCTTGGTGGGTCATAAGCTACCCACAGGCCGTATGTGGTACAGACCTGCACATTCTATATAAGGACCTTCTACGTAGCATTATCCTGAGGACACCTCTACCAGGCAGATGATTTAAGTACTGCTATCCCCATTTTTGGATCACAGATGTAGTTCTAGAAGGGATTTATAGGTCAATTAGTTGAACTCTTTTCATTTTCTAAACAATAAGGAAACTAAAGCTTATCCAGATTAAATGAGGCCACACAACTGAGTAAGTTGTAAAGTTAGGATTCAAACCCTGATCTCCTGACTTGCAGTCTACCACTGTCTTCCTACTGTGTCATGATGTTCCTTTCGTTTTACAGATGAGGAACTTAAGGCTTGATTAAAAACTGAGGCTCAGAGAGCTTGAGTGGAATAAATGGTGGAGTCAACATTCAGACTCAATGAGTGTGTCCCATTTTTAGACAATTCAAGGTGCAGTGCTATGGAATTTTAGACCTGGAAGATGCCTTATTGGTCTTCTAAGGCAACTCCTCCTTAGTAAGAGATCTGGTAATAGAACCCAAGTCTCTGGGCTTCCAGGCTAATAATGCCCCTTTCCCTAACTGATTTTCCCTGAGAAATTTGTGAAACAATGTTCTAAATTGAGATGACTTTCTTCAACTTTTGCAAGCTACAATTGTTAGCTAATACTAACACTCATAGTTTCTGCCTCCCTCTGCCATTACACTCTCTTTGTGACAGCAACATCAATGACGACAACAACACTGGTTAAATAAAACCCATTGACACAGTGACTCTTCTGACAGCCTGTGCCATATTTGTACTTCTGCTGCCTTTCCAAGACTAGGGAGGTATATTTCACCACTTGCTCCCTATGGCCAAAATTGGTCATGATTCATCAGAATTTTGCAGTATTTTAGTGTTATTTTCATTTCTATTATTATCTGTAGTCATTGTGAATGTTATTTCTTTGATTCTGCTTACTTCAAAACCTTGCCATATTTCTCTGATTCATTATACTCCCAATATTCATTATTTCTTACAGCACAGAAATTTTCCAAGTCATTTTTATCCCATGATTTTTCAGTCACTCTGCACTTTGTTTCCAGATTTTTTCTACCAAAAAGTGTTAGTTCCTATGAGTATATAGCAGAATGTGGGGACTTTTTGTCTGAGTTCCTAAGGGAGGTTTCCAGGTCAAAGGCTAAAAATAATTCAGTGATTTTTCTTGTACAATTCCAAATTGCTTTCCATCATGGGGAGATCAATTCATAATTTCACCAAAGGGTGCAAACCTTCAAATACTGCGTTATGGAAGAAACATCTCCTCTGAGTTCATGTGGTGGGTAATTATTGCCAAATATGGATTTACCAGAATGCAGAAACTGGGGAAGAAAAAAAACACACTAGGTTTTATTGTTATGCTCAAGCATAGGTTCAGAGCTCTGTGGGAATTAAAATTGCCAAACCTGCAAGAAAAACCACTGAGGCAGAGCTCCAAGTCAATAGCACTTTATTAAAGGGCCCATGGTTCCCTCTAATGAAGTGGACCTCAAATCTTTCTCATGATCTGTGATGCACCCTTCTTTCAGGGTTTTATTTTTATAAATTTGATGTCAGATTTGATACCTGAACATTCCAAAGAAGCTATACAAAGTCAGAATCCCATTGGTTGATGGATCTTGCTTCATAGACCAAAAAAATGATACATCTGCTAGAAATGGTATGTCAGCAGTGGGGTCTTGGATTGGGCAAAGCATGGGGCATCAAAATTGACCAAGTGGGGATGGTAATCCAGTTAGTCTTACACAACACGACTATCAGGGAAGTCATTTGCAAAACTACACAGATAGGGCCTAAATTGAATTGCCGGCCGTCCCAAAGGGAATGGGTGGGGAGGGAGGGATGGGGAGAATTTGGAACTCAAAGTTTTAGGAACAACTGTTTAATATTGTTGTTGTAACTAGGAAAGAAGACATACAGTTAATGAGGAATAGAAAGTCATCTGGCCCTACAGGAGAAAAGAGAAGATGGAGACAAGAGAAGGGAGGGATGACAGAAGAGAGGGCAGATTGGAGATAGGGAAAATTAGATTGCTTGGGGTATTGGGGTGGGGGGAGGGGATAAAAGGGGAGAAAACTGGGAACCCAAAAATTTGTGAAAATGAATGTAAAAAATTAAATAAATAAATAAATAGAATAATAAAAAAAAATTGACCAAGTGATTGTAAGATGGTCACCTGCTTGGAGAGAATAGTCCAGAGGTACAGAAATAAGTTGGGGGACTTTTCAAAGCATCAAAGCATCCCACTCATGCTGGGTTTGGATTTTGAGCAAGACAGGAAGGAGATATCTTCATCAGCATTCTTGTGTTTACATGAGTGAGTCTCATAACTTGGTACACAAATAGTGAACATTTCATTAAAGTTTGAAGCCTATGTTAAGAACCTATCCCTATATAATTTATGTAAAATATCAAGTTGATTAACACTGATTGGAATAGAGTAAGGGTCTGAATGAATTATTTCTCACACCAGATAAAATTTGAACAATTATGAGGATTTTCACATGTTGTCAAAGAGTCTGGGACAGTTGAGATTCATTCTCAGGTTTATTTAAGGCATGCTTGAGGTCCTAAATAAATTTTCTTATTGAGACAGGCTTTAGTCAGGTGAGGTTAGACTTTAGTTAACCAAAATTTGTAGGAGGAATGGCCCTAAGTCTCAAATAATAAAAGGAAATTAAAAATTCTCCTAATAACTGGGTATTTCCATCCATTTGCATTTCTCTTGCCATTAGTGATTTGGAGCATTCTTCTATCTTTATTAATAGTTTGAAATTCTTTTGAAAACTATTCATATTCCTTGACCTTTTCTCTATTGGAGAATGTCTTTTGGTTTTATATATTTGTGCCTATTTCCCACATGTTTTGGATAGGTATAAGGATTGGATCTGTGATTTCACAACTCTCAGATGAGGAAATCTCTTTCCTGATGCAGTTTGGCACCTTCTCTCCTACAGTCTTAGAAAGACATTTTGAATATCAGATTTTTGATCCATATATTTGACACAATCTAGTTAGTGTTTTCATTCCTTGTTCCGGCCAGATCAGTTTTGTTTTTGCAAAAGATTTTAAATTTTATAGAAATGGAATTGTCTGTTTCATCTTATTATGATAATCTTTATTTTATTTGGCTACTAATTTTCCCCTAACCATAGTTGTGAAAGGTATTTTTATTCTCTTCTTATCCAATCCAATCCATTAAAGCACTTTATCAACTGCTTGCTGTGTTCAAGGCATTGTGTTAGGCACTGGGTATACAAAACCAAAGTGAAAAACAATCCCTGTCCTTATAGAGTTTACATATAACATATCATCAGATGAGTATATACATGATAATTTAAGGAGAAAAAAAGAGAACATTAACTACTAGGGAGTTAAAGAAAACTTTGCAGCAAGAGTCCTGAACCTTTAAGGAAACATGGCATTTTTCCCCCTAGATTAAAAAATTTGGGGGTAGGAGCGAAGATACATGCTGCTCATGTGGGTTTATATATGTCAATAAGGTGACAAAAAAGTAAAATGTTAGATGTTGGAGGGGATATGGGAAAGCTGGGACACTAATACATTGTTTGTGGGATTGTGGACTGATTCAGCCATTCTGCAAAGAAATTTGGAGCCATGCCCGAAGACCTGTAAAACTGTGCATACCTTTTGCTTCAGGAATACCACTGCTAGACCCATATCATAAAGACATCCCAAAAAAGAGAAAAGGACCGATTTGTACAAAAATATTTATAGCAGCTCTTTTTTGGGGTATCTAAGAATTGGAAACCAAAGGGATGCCCATTAATTGGGGTACAGCTAAACATGTTGTAGCATATGATTATAATGAAATATTATTGAGCTGTAAGAAATGAAAAGCAGGAAGATTTCAGAAAAACCTGTAAAGACTTACATGAACTGATGTATAGTGAAGTGAACAGAACCAGGAGAATGTTGTACATGGTAACAATGATACTGTTTGGTGGTAAATCCCCCGGAGTTCATTGGACACAGTCAGACAAAAACTCAGATTCATGGGGTTAGTACCGAAGACTCCAGCAGTCCAGAAAATTATGGAGTTGTGTTTGGCTTTAGCTCAAGGTTAGAATTAGCCCAGGCCACCCTAATCTGCCAACAAGTAATCTTGATTCGATCACTCAAGGGCTTGCTAAGAAATCTGGTTAAAATTAGATTGGTTTTGTCCTTCTGGTAGAACTTTTTGCTTTTTCTTGATTCTCAGTCCTCCTGTATGCCTGGTTTGTGACCTACTGGTAGCCACTCATATATGAAGGGGAATACCTAGTCATCCATAATGTCTGTAGAGGATCCCCCTGAATTTATTTTTCTTAAGCTGCCACATTTTCTCAAAACACTGGAGGCCAGGAATGAGGATGAAGCCCTCCCTGGGTTGACATGATTTGCTACTTTCAACCCTAACAGAACTTTCAGTGAGCCCTTGAAGGTGAGTCAGTTACAAACCTTGCTCTAGACATTTTAGCTCAGACTGATAAAACTTTTTGTGCAAGCTAAGACCCTTTTAGATGAGTAGAACATTCTCCTACCATGGTCCCAAAGTTCCCAAGTCCCCTCTTGTTCCCTTTCATTTCTTCTCCCATGAGACTTCCCCTTTCTGCTGTAACCCTTAAATGCCTGCATTATTGGCCTCCATTGTACTCTGTACAAAAGGAGACCCAACATGTATGTCTTCTGCTTTCCCTTGTAATAAAATGAGTACACTACTCAGGTCTTTGGAGTTGTGAATATTGGTTGACAACACAATTAAATAAGTGCAGAAAGGGAGCTTAGGAGGATGGAGAAAATTAATAAAATCTCCATATCTAAAATTATGCAGAGCCTTACTTTCATTGACTTATTGATTAGAATTTCAGTGGGAAATGAAAAGGAAAATTGTGAAATTTTTTTTTTCTTTTTCTCTACTTCAGCAACCCTGATCAGATCAGAGATTGTAGAGATAATCCTACCCCCAAACCACCTTAAGATCACTAAAATGTTTTAGCAGTTACAAAAATCTTTTAGCTATGATTTGGAAATTTAAAGTAAATAGGTTACATTTCAGTTACAATTTTTTTTTCTTTTAAATTTATTTATTTATTTAACTTTTTACATTCATTTTCACAAATTTTTGGGTTCCAAATTTTCTCCCCTTTTATCCCTTCCCCCTACCCCAATACCCCAGCAATCTAATTTTCCCTATCTCCAATCTGCCCTCTCTTCTGTCATCCCTCCCTTCTCTTGTCTCCATCTTCTCTTTTCTCCTGTAGGGCCAGATGACTTTCTATTCCTCATTAACTGTATGTCTTCTTTCCTAGTTGCAACAACAATACTAAACAGTTGTTCCTAAAACTTTGAGTTCCAAATTCTCCCCATCCCTCCCTCCCCACCCATTCCCTTTGGGAAGGCAGGCAATTCAATATAGGCCATATCTGTGTAGTTTTGCAAATGACCTCCCTGATAGTCGTGTTGTGTAAGACTAACTGGATTACCATCCCTCCTACCCTGCCCCTCATTGTTTCTCTTCTGTCTTTTGATCCTGTCCCTCCCCAAGTGTTGACTTCAAATTGCTCCCTCCTCCCTTTGCCCTCCCCTCCATCACCCTCCCCCTTGCAATATCTCCTTCTCCCCCACTTTCTTATACTGTAAGATAGGTTTTCATACCAAAGTGAGTGTGCATTTCACTCCTTCGTTTAGTCATATGTGATGAGGGTAAACTTCTTGTTTTTGTTTTTTTTTTTCTCAGCTCTCCTCTTTTTCCCTCCACTAAAAAAAAACTCCTACCTGCCTCTTAAATGACATATAGTTACCCCCTTCCATTTCTCCCTCTTTCCTCCCACTACATTTCTTTCTCACCATTTACCTTAATTTCTTTTAAGGTATGGTCCCATCCTATTCAGTTCAACCTGTGCTCTCTATCTCTGTATGTGTGTGCATGTGTATATGTGTGTGCATGCGTGTACATGTGTATGTGTGGTCCCACCAACTACCCAGATACTGAAAAGTTTTAAGAGTTAGAAATATTGTCTTTCCCTGTATGAATGTAAATAGTTCACTTCTGGTAAGTCCCTTAAGACTTCTCTTTGCTGTTTACTTTTTCATGCTTCTTCTCATTCTTGTGTTTGAAAGTCAAATTTTCTTTTCAGCTCTGGTCTTTTCATTAAGAATGATTGAAAGTCCTCTGTTTCATTGAAAGACCATATTTTCCCTTGAAGTATTATACTCAGTTTAGCTGGGTAGGTGATTCTTGGTTTGAGTCCTAGTTCCTTTGCCTTCTGGAATATCCTATTCCACGCCCTTCGATCCCTTAATGTAGAAGCTGCTAGATCTTGGGTTATCCTGATTGTATTTCCACAGTACTGGAATTGTTTCTTTCTAGCTGCTTGCAAGATTTTTTCCTTGAGCTGGGAGTTCTGGAATTTGGCCACAATGTTCCTAGGAGTTTCTCTTTTTGGATCTCTTTCAGGTGGTGATCGATGGATTCTTTCAATACTTATTTTGCCCTCTGGTTCTAGAATGTCAGGGCAGTTTTCCTTGATAATTTCATGCAAGATGATGTCTAGGCTCTTTTTTTGATCATGGCTTTCAGGTAGTCCCATAATTTTTAAATTGTCTCTCCTGGATCTATTTTCCAGGTCAGTTGTTTTTCCCATGAGATATTTCACATTCTCTTCCATTTTTTCGTTCTTTTGGTTTTGTTTGGTGATTTCTTGGTTTCTCGTAAAGTCATTAGACTCCATCTATTCCATTCTAATTTTGAGAGAACTATTAAATTCAGTGAGCTTTTGAACCTCTTTTTCCATTTGGCTAAGTCTGCTTTTGAAAGCATTCTTCTCCTCATTGGCTTTTTGAACCTCTTTTGCCAATTGAGTGAGCCTATTTTTCAAGGTGTTAATTTCCTCAGCATTTTTTTGGGTCTCCTTTATCAAGGTATTGACCCATTTTTCATACTTTTCTTGCATCTCTGTCATTTCTCTTCCCAGTTTTTCCTCCACCTGTCTAACTTGCTTTTCAAAATCCTTTTTGAGCTCTTCCAAGGCCTGAGCCCACCTGCCACCCCCCTGGGGTGTCTGGGGTACTGAGGCCCCGCCCTCCACGTCTTTCCCTGATGGTAAGAATATTTCCTCGTCATCAGATCCGAATGTTGGGATCATTTGCATTTGTTGTAAAAAACTCTCTATAGTCTTATTTTTCTTCCCTTTTCTAGGCATTTTCCCATCCAGTTACTTGACTTCTGAGATTCCTTTCCACCCCCGCCTGGATCCGCCCAGCTAGTGCTTGGCCTCTGAGATTCAAATGTGCTTTCCATGGCAAGCTTTAGTTCTGGCACTGGGGTGGAGGCAGGGCCGCCTCCCAGGCTCAGTTCCCTCAGGGGCTTTATGCAGAGACTTTCAGGAATGGAGCGGGTGGGGGTGGGGTGGGGGGCCCACCTCCCAAGCTCAGTTCCCTCAGGGGCTTTATGCAGAAGCCTTCAGTAATAGAGCAGGGTGGGGGCAGGGCCGTCTCCCAGGCTCAGCTCCATCAGGTTTTATGCAGAAACCTTCCGTAATAAAGATCCTGCCTGCTGCTGGGGGATTCCTGAGTCCCGGGCTGCTGCCGCCTCAGCTGCCGCCCACCCCTCTACCTCCACTACTTCCTGCCCCCGTCTCTGCTGCCGCCGCTTCCTCCCAAGGGGGCCCGAGTCACGGAGACGCTCCGCTCCCCTCCTCTAGCCCAGCCTTCTTTCTCACTGACCTGTAGCTTCTGTGGGCGGAGGGACTTTCCCGGCTGCCGGAGCTTCCGTCCCTGAAGCCTGCTCGGGTCAGCTTCTCTGGGGCTATGGCCAGGGCAGCGTGGGGTGGGGTCCGCTTTCCGGGGTGCCACGGACCCTGGGGACGGCTCTTCAGGGCTCTCTGGCACGGAAATCTCTTCCACTCCGTTTCTGCACACCTTGTATTGACCCAGAAGTTATGGGGGTCTCTTTTTACATTAATTCTATGGGCTTTGGTTTTGGAGCTCGTAAACGTGCGTCCTTCTGCTCTGCCATCTTGGCTCCACCCATCAGTTACAATTTTTGTCTCCTATGACTTTATAATGCCAAATTTCTACAAACCAGGGAAAAATATTCCCCTTTTTCTGTCTTTATTTCTGCAATCTCTCATCTGATTTTGGTTGAATGTTTGTTTTGTAACTAAATTGTAATATGGTCTCATTTAAGTGAGATATGTTCTATCAGGATAATTGTGGTAAATTAGAATTCATTTGCAAACTATACTTGATAATTGGCATTAAGGCAGTATACTTAGAAACTGCATGAATTAGGAAAACTTCAGTTCAAATTCTGACTCAGATGATTACTAATGACCTTGAGCAAATTACCAAAGCTCCGTGTGCCTCATTTTCATCTGTAAAGTTAAGACTAGCACCTACCTTCTTCCCAGAGTTGTGTAAATGCACTCAACTAAATTGATATTATTTGACTGGCAAAAAGTTTTTCATTGTGTTTTAAAAAAACAAACTCCGTAATATTAGACTTATAATTTTTCTTTTATTTTGATTTTTGGGAAATTGTAAAAGAAATACTATTAATTTAAAAAAATGATATCCAGAGGATGTTGTAATTTATCATTAGGAAAGTAATTTCTTTTTAATCTGGATGCTGTAAAATGATTAACTGAACAGATAAAGGATGTAGTCACAAGGCTTGAAAATTGTTAAATATTTAATTGGGCATTATTTTGCTTTAAAATAGATAAAAGTTTTATCAGCCTTGTTGATAACAGGTTGTGAAGCTCTAAAGTAACTCTGAAACTAGGAGCTCACAGCTGAAGTAGAAGAATTTACCATTTTGCTTAAAGTAAAGAGTGATTTTTTTTCTGATAGATTGGCCATCATTTACAGAAATTATGGAATTGTACCTGGAATAGTATGTATTGAGGTTACATTTCAAAATCCAATTTAGTAACAATAAACCTTATTTTTAAAGATTTTATTTTGCCTTAAGGGTCTGAAGCAGGGATGGGAAGCCTATGGCCTCAATTCTGGTCCTTGGGTGTGATCTTTTAACTGAGTCCAAGTTTCATAGAACAAAACCTTTTATTGAGGGAATTTGTTCTGTCTTGTTCAGTCTTGAGGACCTATAGGGCCACATGTGGCCTCAAGGGTGCATGTTCCCCACTCCTGGACTCTGGAGGCTTATGTAGCCAGTGTTTTCCTAGGTTTTTGAATGAATTAACTCTCTGAAATGTGGTTGTTATTAAATTCTAATGTTTTTCTGTTCATGAATTTAAACTAGAAAGGATGAAAAAGATAAGACCTTTTTTGTGCTTATGTTTTCATATGTGCTTATTGCTGTTATTAAAACAGCATGAGAAAAGTAATAATAAGCTAGCCCTAAGTTATGATCAGTAAAATTTTTCCATTTGAGGTAAAATCTTTTGGGACTGTAATTTGATAATTGTTTGGATCGGGTATGATTTTCTGAGTTGTCATTAAGCCAATAATTCACCATTCAAGGGAAATGTCATGGGCTGTCCCAAGGGAGCTGTGGTCTGAGACTACTCTGGGTAAATGTCTGTGGCTGGGAAAGTTGAGGGGATGACTTTGCTTAGGTGAGGATAGGATCTTTTTGACTCAATTTTCCCATTGTCCTATTTATTTTTTGAGCAGGAAATTTTCCCAGGTGATTAATTCTGAGAATGGCTATAATACCCTGTGAATAAAGTGGAACTTTTCCATATAATTGGCTGTTAACTAGGACTCTTACCTAGAATCAAACAGAAGAAAGGGAATTTTTCCCTTGTTATACTTATGTTGGTTCCATTTGTGACTTCAAAGGGGCAGTTTTGATATTTTCATAACCATGTCCTTCTTTTTTCCTTTCAAAACACATTTGTAAAATCAGAGCCGGTGAAATGTAAGTTTTTATCATTGCAATACTAAAAATTTCTGAGTTGCTATGTTAGGGTGTAAGTATAAATGATTTTACAATTTTTAATCTGAATTTGTGGTGAACTCTATATCTTAATCAACTAGGGCAAATGAACTTACAGGCTTGCCAGCCCCTTAATAATAGATAGGTCTTTAAAGAATCATCTTTTCAGGATGGTATGATAAGAGATAATATATATCACCAAAAGTGGGAGATAGGATAAAGATGCAAAAATTTTAAATTTTAATCGAGTAGAAAATGTCACTTTAGAAAACAACAAGATTGGCTTCCAATTTTTTTCTAATGGGATGTACAGATTTTGAGTATGCATTAATAATAACTTCTCAAAACTAAATTAGTATTTTACATATAAAATCACTTTAAAAATTGTAAATAAATTTTTAAATCCTTTCCCCCTTAGTTTTGAAGTCTGTCTGATAATTGTCAGGTCCTCATGGATCTTTTTAAGATTCTTTCTTCAGCCTGTAGATGGAATTGTCCATATCAGGTCCATGAAAGACAGAAAGAGCAAATGGTATGTTAAAAACTGAAATACTTTGAACTTTCAGCTGAATTATGGGTTCCTAATTTGACACTCTTCATTGTAGCTCTGTTAACAGGATTGGTTCCCTAAGAGTTGAACTGGTTTTCAGCACATGAACTTATTAGAAAATTAAATTTAGGAGGTTGCACTAAATTTTGTTGAGTCTTGTAACTGGCAGGATTTAGCAACATCTAATAAGGAATCTGCACAAGTCATTTGGAAGCAGAGAAGCAGATTTTCTAGGAGTCCCAGAGCTACCCTGAAAACTCAAGGCTTATTCCAGAATTTCCAGGGGAAGGTATTTCCAGAGACCAGATAAACACATGGGATAGCTAACATTCAAAATGAAATATGTGGATTAAGTAGATATTGGGAGTGGGTTATCAGGAACAAGGAAATATTATTTGATATTGATGATCATTATTGTATTAATTTGGGTTTTATGTTTCATGATGTTTATGTTTGTGTGCAAGAGAGGTATGAATGAATTCCTGTTATTAACTGTTCTGGAACTGTTTGGCTAACTAAAAGTCTATCTTCTGTTTATATTGATCTCACCTGACCAAATTCTAACTTATAGAATAAAAATTTGAGCTTCCTAAAGTAATTTAGCTATTTGTCAGTTATGCTAGCTAACTATGTAAGGGAGAATTTCTTTGACCCTGAGTTTTCTTGGTTACCTTGAATGTTATGTAAAACTTTCTCCTCAGTGAGTCCATTATGAACCCTGTAAAGATAATGCAATCTATAACTGACTTAGTTTACCCATAGCTTTGTCTTCTTAAGGAATCAATGTAAGTTTGTTCAACTTTTATGACATTGAATGAGACATGGGATTATGATTTTTGTGATATTCATGACCATAGTGTACTTGGTTCCTGCTGTAAATTGAAGTCCCCTAACAACCCCTGAGACTTACTCAGATTGTTCTCTCTTACTATGAGATATTGAGAATTTTATTACCAATCTAGCTACTACCCCTTCTTAAAGGAACTCTATCAAGCTCTGAATGAGATAGGTAGTGAAATGTTTGCCAGTGATTTGGGTTATTTTAATGAACTCCTTTTGAAACCATAATCCAATTTCCTGCATCTGTAATTATGCTCTCTGCTTATGAGAATGTTGGTCTTTAATAAGCCCAAAAGAGGATTATAGGGAAATATTTTATATTTCTTCAGAAAACCTATCTTGATGTGGCCAGAAATTGGCTGATTTCAGAGATTCAACTCCTAGGGAAGTAGGCTGGCTTCAGGGAATGCTTGGGTGGATCTCTGAAATCCTATATAATGTAAACTTCTCAGACTTGGGAAGGAGCCTTCTTCTGGCTTTCTTCCTGCCAAAATACCTAACAAATTTTTTTCTGAACTTTTTTAGATTTTGTGGTTCATTCTTATAACAGGAGAAAGACAACAAAATTGGGTGTTCTTTCCTCCAGTCTCTCAGAAGGATACTGGACTAGAATTATATCTCTATCTCCATCCCCCTAAATATCGCTACTCTACAGACAAGTGGATTGAAAAGCTCTAGCTTTCATTTTCCAGTTTGATTCTTGCACACCAAATTCTACTTACTCAAAGACTACCGTAAGTCCATTCATCCACACAAATAACAAAAAAGAAAATATATGAGTGAATGAATTCTCCAGCTAGGAGTGAGATCTCAGTCTTGTTTTGTCTTGTCCCTGATTTCCAGAGCCTTCAGCTGATTTCTACTTCTCCTGTTGTGTCTTCACTCAGAGATAATGATACTTAGCTCCCCTCATAGTCTTCATCAAAGCTGTAGACTTTGAACTGTTCTCCGGAAGTGTCCTTGCTTAGAGTCATGAAGTCTCCCCATACCTACTCCCCAACAAAACTCTGCCAGTCAGGGCACCATGTGAAGCTACTTTTTTTTTTTTTAAAGTTTTCATTGGTATTTTCTATTTCTTGCATGAGCATAGTATCCCATTTATCCCTTCCCAATCCTCTCCCAGAGAGCCATCTCATATGACAGTGTTTTTTAGACAGGGGGAGAAAGTTAGCACAACTGATTGCTAATGTTGAAAAAGTTTGAAAATGTGATCAATGTGTAACTCTTAGGGACCTCCCATTTCTGTGAAGGGTTGGGTTGAGAATGTCTTTTCATATATCTTCATTTGAGTCCTACTGATTCTTTGTAATTTTGTTGCATTCACTTTTGGTTTTTTTGGTGTATTGGTTTTTTTTTTTTACATTGCTGTAGTCAATGTGATATTGTCTTCTTGGCTGTGCGTACTTCGTTCTACATCAGTTTATGCAGATCTTTCCATGCTTCTCTGCATTCACACACATTTCTTACAGCACAATAATGTTTGCATTGTGTGCTTCCATCCCTGCTAGGGCATATTCTGTCATAGTGTTATAGGTTCACTTATCCCTGGATTCTTTCTGGTTGTACATCTCTCCAGGAACTGAAGTTGGTGTTTTTCCAACTCTTTCTGTCTCTCTCAGTCCTGCTTCTCTTCCATGTTTGACTTGTTATGTGATTTTTCTTTCAAAGCTCATTTCTAGGGGTGTAGCTCAACTGCTCTAAAACTGACTATAAATTAATTAACAAATGTATTATTAATGAACCAAAGAGTAAAGAGTGCAAGGCTGGTTCACGCTCCACTGAGGGACCTCATCAAAACTAGAATCAAGACCCTCTTTCTGTTTGCTTGTTAACCTTGTTGATAAGGGGGTCTCCCAGGAAGTTCTTACCATCTTTTATGTGTAGAATATGCATAAAAAAACATGTAAACTAAAGATCTTAATGTAAAAAAATAAATATGACCATATACATCACTACGACTTGAGAAATAAGGGATACCTTATTCAAAACTTGATTGAATACATTTGGGTTTTTATACAAGGTTGTTTGTCCTTGATAGAGATAAAAAGACCCCAATGACAATGTCTTAAAGTGTCCAAGAGTGTCTGCAGCTAGAGAGTCATCACTCTAGTCAACCTAGTGAATTTCTCTTGATTTAAACTAAGGTGATGTGATAGGAGCTAGATGAGCCCAGATCTCTTAATTCTCTTGAAAGCTCAAGTGATATTCTAAATAGTCACCAGAAGGAAGAGTGAACATAAAGCCAAAGAGAAAGTTATTAGCTTTTCCATTACATCCAAAACTACACAAGGAGATTGTCAAAAGCCTGCAGATTATCTGAGTAGTGTAGATGCTCTGGGCAGACACAAGCCAAAGGAGGTAAAAACAATAGCAACTTATGCCAGAGTCACATTAGAAGATAGGGCCATTGTAGCATTTAGGCTTATGTAATGTACTTTAATCAAGTCAAAGGCTAACATAGTTATAGACATTGTGCCATATGTCATATGTGTCACAGTCACATATCATAGACATTGGACTAGAATTATACCTCTATCCCCCTCTCCCTAAATACTGCTACTCTGTGGGCAAGTGGGTAGAAAAGCTCTAGCTTTCACTTTCCAATTTGACTCTTGCAAACCAAATTCTATTTGCTTAAAAGTCTACTATCAGCTCATTCATCCACGCAAATAACAAAAAAGAAAGGGAGAAAATACATGAGTGACCTGAGGTTACCTGAGTAAACTTGCAAGGGTAAAGAAGCACAAGGAGGAATATTAAATCTGGCTTGACTAAGTCTTAACCAAAATAGAATTAAAAATAAATTTCAATTTCACAATTCCGCCCTATGATTCTTGGAAGGCCATGCCTCCCATGAATCACTTAGTCTGACTAAAGTTACAAATAAAGACACAGTAAAAATCATGTATGTCTATCACTCCATAATGTTTATAGTAAAGATGAAGTAATGATTATAGAAGCAAAAATTCTGTGAATAAAAAATTTGAATCATTGTGAACAACCACGAATTTCTTAGGAATCAATTGGCATAGGCCAGGTTTTTCTGAAGTTCACCTGCTCATCATTTTTCTTTTTACAGTCAAGGAGTTTACAACACTTTTTAAAAAAATAATTTATTTGTTTTCATTTTTCAACAATCACTTCTATATGTTTTAAATTTTCTCTCCTTCCCTTTCCCCTTCTTCCCTGAGATGGCATGTAATCTCATATGGGTTCTACACATATATTCTTATTAAACATATTTTTACATTAGTCATGTTGCATAGAAGAATTAAAATGAATAGGAGAAACCATGAGAAAAACCAAACCAAACCAAAACATAACGTAAGAGAAAATAATCTGCTCCATTCTGAGTCTGATTCCATAGTTCTTTCTCTACATGTGGATGGCATTTTACCTTGAGTCCTTTGGGAATGTTTTAGGTCCTTGCATCACTGTGAAAGGCTAAGTCTATCAGAAACAATTCTCATACACTGTGGCTGTTACTGTGCATAATATTCTCCTGGTTCTGCTCATTTTGCTCAGCATCAGTTCATGTAAATCTTTCCAGTTTTTTCTGGTCTGCCTGTTCCTCATTTCTTATAGCACAATAGTATTCCATTACATTCATATACCACAACTTGTTCAGCGTTTCCCAGATTTTTAGTTCTTGGCCACCACAAAAAGAGTTGCTACAGATATTTTTGTATACATTGGTCCTTTCCCCATTTTTATGATCTCTTTGAGATACAGCTCTAGAAGTGGTATTGCTGGGTCAAAGGGTATGAACAATTTTTTATGCCTTTGGGCATAGTTCCAAATTGCTCTCCATAATGGTTGGATCAGTTTACAACCCCATCAATACATTAGTGTTCCAATTACCCCACATCTCCAACATTTATCATTTTCCTGTTTTGTCTTGTTAGTCGATCTGACAGGTATGATGTGATACCTCAGAGCTGCTTTGATTTGCATTTTTCTAATCAATAGTGATTTAGAGCATTTTTTTCACATGACAGTAGGTAGCTTTAATTTCTTCCTCTGAAAACTGCCTGTTCATATCCTTTGACCATTTGTCAATTGGGGAATGACTTGCATTCTTATAAATTTTACTCAGTTCTCTACATATTTTAGAAATGAGGCCTTTATCAGAGATATTGACTGTAAAAATTGTTTACCTAAAACTAAACATTTTAAAATATCACGAAAGGTAGGACTCTGAATCTCTTTAAGCTAAGCTTTAAAAAATAAATCTTCCATTCTATTCAATTTTGGATATTTCCATACATGAGCATACTATTCTTAAGGAGATGACAAGTTCCAAAAACTTTTTTTATTTAACTGGTTAGGATATGAATTGATACCACCTATTGGTATCTTAGTATTTTTAATAAGAGTCCTCAATAACTCAGATGTCTTAGTGTTCAATGCTGAACGAGAAAAGTTTACCCCAATTGGCCATCTAATTTTAAGGACAATGAGTCTTAATTCCCCCCTTAACATAGAGAAATTATCTCTTTGTTATCAAAAACAGTGTGATACAGATATTCCAGTTAGTGAAGTGTTAGTTAATGAGCAGTGATCACGGTTTGGAAGGCATGTTAGGTGAATACCTAATAGATGTTAACTGGTGATAGAAACTCTGGGGAGGAGTGGGCTACCTGCAGGAATCTCCAGACCCTAGGGGGATTGTAGAAAAGGTAAAGAGAGTCCTCAGAAATCTCCAGGGACAAAGAGACATCAGGAAGCATGAAACAGTGGTAAAATAACAGATTTCAGCATAAAGAGAAGAGTGCTTCACTGAGAGAGGGTCAATAATGACTCTAAAAAGTGAATGGCAAACAGAAGAACTTACAATACTCAGATATTTTAATTTTGATAACTATATCAATAGGTTTGGCTCTGGTACAAATGGGTGCTATGGGTCACCTGCCTTGAGTATAGAAATTTGCTATGAAAGATAAAAAGAGGGACATACTTATGACAATATCAAAACTGTCCCCTCAAGGGAACAACAGACTGATGTGACATAAACCATAACAGGGAAAACCTTCTTTCCTCTATTTGATTCCTAGGCATAAGTCATATTTAACAGCCAGTCATGTAGCACAGTTCCATGTCTGTTCACAAAGTACTAAAGCTATACTCAGAATTAACCATGTGGTAATGTTTCCTGTTCAGAATGGAACTTGCATAACAAGGAAACTGAGTCAAAAAGTTTCCACTTTTGCCCATACCATCAACTTTTCCCAGGGACAGATATCTAACTATAGCATTTCATATACTGCACCCCAGGATGTTTCCCTTGAATGGCAAGTTATTGGTTTAATAACACTTCAGACAACCATAATGGAAATCAAACTCAAAATAATATCAAATTATTGTCTCAAGAGAATTTATGTCAAATAGCAAAATTTCACTAACCACAACTTAGAACTGGGCTATTATTATAATAACAGTTAGCAATGTTTATATATGGGCATTTTATTTGTCCTTCATAAACAAATTAAGAATAATTATATTCTGAACATATATACTTAATACTTGATAGCTGACTCAAAACCCAAGGAAAATGCAGATTATCGTAGACCTCCTGATCAACAGATCCATATTGTCTATTAACCTCTAAGGAAAAATAAAATATCTGTATTTAAGCAATTACTTACTTGATTCAAAATGTAATTTCAGTAATACTATTTTTATTAACATATAATTTAATAATTTTTGTGATAACCAAATAATCCATTAGATAAAACCCACCCTTTATTATAAGAGAACCTAGCAAATTTTTCCATTCTAACTGGGAGTGATCCTACCTGGTCAGCAGGACTGATAAGATCTTGTGACCCAACGCAAGCAGAAAGCCCCAAGGAATACACAGAAAAGGATAACTTAAGACTTAGTTACTTTTTTCTCCCAACAGTAAATTATTATTAACCATTTGAAAGAAAAATATATTCCATTAAATATTTAAGTTTTTAAACATTCTGATCACATTCTTTAACAGCTCAATTCATAAGCTAACAACATCTAGATTAAAATATTACTTCTGATACAAAGATTTACCAAATTCTGCAATATGAGAGAATATTTTAAAAGCACAATGACAACATAAACAGCATAGTGCATTTGCAACACGAAACAAACTCGTTACCAGTCAGATGACATCAATTCAGTTGAATGCATTTACAACTCATGTCACACAGAATATCGTTCATGTTATCATTTTTAGTATTTGCACTTTTATTGTGGTTAAGTGATTGTTAAGTTGTGACCCCAACTCATGACCCCAATTGGGGGTTTTCTTGGCAGAGATATGGAAATGGTTTTCCACTTTCTTCTTGAGCTCATTTTACAGTTAAGGAAGTGAGGCAAACAGGAGGTAAGTGACTTGCCCAGGGTCACACAGCTAGCAAGGGTCTAAGGCTAGATTTGAACTCACAAAGATGAGTCTTCTTTAATCCAGGCCTAGCACTGTATCCACTGTGCCAACAGCTGTTTATACTAATCACATCTAATACCCAGCATGGAGTAATTACATTCAATTAAAGAAATACTAATAATTATTGTGATGGCAATAGTTAAAATTTTTGTTGTATTTGAGATGTGGCAGGCAAACACTTCACAATTGTGTGATTCCCCACAACAACACTGGGAGGTGAGTAATTTCATTATCATTCACAGATTAGGAAACTGAAGTAAAAGGTGAAGCAACTTGTTAAAGTCACACAGGTAATAAATTTCTGAGACTGAATTTTAATTCAGGTTTTCTGATCCATGTATTTTCCAGCATAATGCTTTAATGCTGAATAGAAAATAGGATTTGCATTACATTCTGATTTACTACAATTACTCTAACATATTTCAAAGTAAGTGAGACCACATTATGATTTAATTTCAGAAGAAATTTCAACCAAATCAAATATGGATTTGTAACCACTAATGGCAACATTTAAATCTCAATTTCCCCAAGGGTCTACTGTTTGCAGCTAACTCCCAGGTTCAAAATTTTTGCAGTGATGTTTTTTTCCTCCTTTTAAATATAATAATGACTATAATAGTCCAAATAGCCAAGTCAATTCTGTTTGTTTCCTCAGCCTAATCCCACCTAGGTATCTTTCCTCAAGGTTTTTCAGTTGTAACCCTGGGAAGGTCAAAGAGGACCTGGAACTTGGACTAGGAAAGTTACTTGCTTTTTTTTTTTTTTGTACAAAGGTCTTTAGCATAACTAGTCATACCAGACCAAAGAAAACTATATCCTCTTTACCAATTAATTAACTTGACTGTATTAGGCTCTTATTAGGTATCTTCTCGGATAGGATAAAGAAATGGGAGTGAGTTCCTGGACCTGTTCAAAGTCCCAGGAATTTTAATTTGTAACCTTAAACTGATGGGGAGAAGGGAAGTACTGAAGAAGACATCCAGTACTTGTCAGAGACACTTCTAAAAATTTAATTAAATCTTCCCAAACCTGTCTTCCAACTCCAAATCCTTCCCTCCACATTAACCTCAACTCATATGATGCCACCTTTTTAATTATTTTAGCATTCTACCTTTTCTCATCCCTACTTGTTTAAACTTTTTTCTCTTCCACTTATATAAAGTCCTTTGAAATGACCTCTACCAGAATTTACATTGTCCCTCAGGAGAGAGGAGAGCTGTAGTTTGTTCTGAATCTTTCAGTTATAATAAAGACCTTCAAAAATGCATCTTCCTTATTTCTTCCTTACTTTGATTCCATCGCTTCTCTGCCTTTCTCCTACTTACTGAATTCCTTCAACTCTCACTCCCTTCATTATCACTGCCACACAACTCCCTTGTTACTTAGAATGATCTTTCAACTTAAGTGACCTTTATTTTCTAGCTCTGTGGCCATGTGGGTATTGGTAAGCCATGTACAGCTGCAGTTCTAGTCATAAATATTTGTAGGAGAGTTCTAAGTCTGTGAAGATTTTAAAACTCTCATATATTTTTCTTCCTGATTTATATACTTCTCCTTTTTCTGTGGTTAAGAGAAGTATTCTACAGATGTCCCACTCTTTAAAACTCAATTTTATAGAGTGATACTTGACTTAGAAACACCCTTTATCTGAAAGAAAAACTGAAAAAAAGTTAATTTATTTTACAGAAAACAAATGGCAGTAAGGCAGACATATACTTGCTGGCAGCTTTTAGTTCATATTAAAATACGACAATACAATAAGCCCAAGAAAGAATCCCCTCTCCTGAATCATTATTTTTTTTTTTTAAAAAAGATGTTAATTTTTAATTAATTTTTAATTTTCAACATTCACTTCCACAAGATTTTAAGTTCTAAATTTTCTCCCCTCCAGAATCACTATTAAAGGGCATCTGTCTCTGGAGGGAACACAGTGACTGAAAGGTTGGTGTGTCTAATGGGCATCATTATACTGGGCTGGTTTAGGGAGGGAAGGATACCGGCAATGAGTACTTCATGTTCCAATTCTTTCATAGTAGGGGGAGAAGAAGGAGAGGTAAAAGGTGAAGGTAAGACATCAGAAAAAGGTGAGCATGTGTCAGCAGCACCTAATTTAATAACATGCTCCCAGCTTCCCCTGATTCCAAGATGTATCCTATAGATATGCTATCATTGGATCATGGGATCCCATTTTTCCCTGGAGGGGACTTTCCCAAAGTTGCAATATCCAACTAGTTAAAATTTTATGAAGATATTTTAGTATTTGTCAAAGCATGTTACAACTTAGAAATTTAACAGCCACAAACTTTGTCTCTAATTAGTCTCTAAAAGATTCTTGCAGTCCAGAGAACAAGGGTCTCCTTTTTTCTTATCTGTCTCTTGTCTGCTTTTATTCAGTCATTCTTTGTGATCATGACCGGAACATGCCAGGCCCTTCTAGTCTTCACTATTACTTGAAGACTGTCCAAGTTCATGTTCATTGTTTCCATGGCATTATCTATCCATCTCATCCTCTGCCACCCCTTTCCTTTTGCCTTCAATCTTTCCTAGCACTAGGGGCTTTTCCAGTGAGTCTTATTTTCTCATTATGTGGTCAAAGTATGTAAGCTTCAGCTATTTGACCTTGCAGTCAACAATCTGAATTAATTTAAGTTTTGACTGATTTGGTCTTCTAGCTGTCCAGGGGACTCTCAAGAGTCTTCCCCAGGGCCACTGGAACGCTTGTCTTTTCTTATAGTCCAATACTTATACGTTGTAACTAGAGAAACCATAAGCTGACTATACAGACCTTTGTCTCTGCTTTTTAGTATTTTTTTCAGGTTTGCCATAGCTTTCTTTCCAAGGAGCAAGTGTCTTTTAATTTAATGACTGCAATTGTCTGCAAGTGATCTTTGAGCCCAAGAATATATAATCTGACGCTGCTCCAATTTCTTTTAAAAACTTTTGTCTCAGGTGGTTCTTATTTATGATTTCTTGAAATACAACTCTGAAAAATCATGCTTTGATTTTTGATTGGGATTGAATCCCATCCATTGGGATTCAAATAGAGCTACTGGACGACCCCTTTATATCCAAATCACTCTCGTTCTCATTGATTGGTCAATCATAGGTCCTAACCCAAGCCTCACTTTCTCATCGTTTATGTTTTGATGGCTCAGAGTGAATGTTTCTGTTCTGGTCAGAAACTCTGAGGGTCTTCCCCTCCCAGATGGATACTTCCATCAATGCAAAGTAGGTCATCTTTTGCCTCAATTTTAATTACTGTTGTCTCAGACAAACTGAGACCTGACAAAGACCCTCGCTTAAAAAGAACAAGGTCACCTCTGGGGCCATTGTCAGTCATTCTATCCTATATCTTGCCACTGGACTCTAACAGCTCTGGAGGAGATAGTGAGGCAGGTGACTTTGCACAGCCCTGCCTCACTTAAATCAATTCACTTGTAAGTCAAGCCACCACCCTCCTGATGTTGTCGATCCTCTTTGAGAATGAAGGCTGAATAACAACCAGGAAGCGATGGGATCAGTTGCCCAAATTTTTGTGACTTGGAGCTTCAAGTTAGTTTTTATACTCTTCTCTTTCACCCTCATCAAGAGGCTTCTTAATTCCTCTTCACCTTCTGCCATCAGAGTAGCATCATCTGAATATCTGATTGTTGGTATTCCAGCTTTTGATTCATTCAGCCTGGCATTTAGCATGACATACTCTGAGCCCGTCTTAGCAATCTCAAATCTAGTCAGGTTTAGGAGTGCCAAGAGAAAGACAGATTGTCATTCTGTTTCTTTTTTTTTAATTTTTAAAAATTTTTAAAGTTTTATTAATTTATTTGTTTTCAGTTTTCTACAATCACTTCCGTAAGTCTTAGACATTTTTTCCCCCTTCCCTCATCTCTTCTTCCCCAAAGTAGCATGCAATCTTATATGGATTCTACACATACATTCTAATTAATCACATTTTCACATTAGTCATATTGCATAGAAGGATTAAAATGAATGAGAGAAACCATTAGAAGAACCAAACCAAACCAAAACATAACACAAGAGTAAATGGTCTGCTCCATTCTGCGTTCTGATTCCATAATTCCTTCTCTGGATGTGTATAGCATTTTGCCTCGAGTCCTTTGGGAATATTTTAGGTTCTTGCATTGTTGTGAAGGGCTAGGTCTAAAACAGTCCTCGCACACTGTGGTTGATACTGTGTACAATGTTCTCCTGGTCCTGCTCATTTCACTCAGCATCAGTTCATATAAGTCCTTCCAGGCCTCTCTGAAGTCTATCTTTTTGTTTCTTCTGCAAGAAAGCTTTTATTCTTTCTTTTGGTTGAACAGGTCATAGGAAGATATTAGCAAAAAGAGTACAACTATGATAAGATAGATATGTACTTGCTATCAAGATTTTCCTTCTAAGTGTGCTCGATTTTCTAAAAGCCTATACACAAGAGATAAACTTTCTTTGAAAAAGTTTTTCAGGGGGGTGGAGCCAAGATGGCACAGTAGAAAGACTCATGTATGCTAACTCCGAACCTACAGCCCATATATTTCCTGCAAGAAGAACTCCCCACAAATTCTGGATCACTGCAAGGCACGCAGAAACACAGTGGAAAAGATTTCCATTCCAGAGAGCCCTGGAGAGCCGTCCCCAGGGTCCATCATGCTCCGGACAGTGGAGCCCACCCCTGTGCTGCCCTGGCTGGGCGGCCCCAGAGGAGCAGATCTGAGCAGGCTTCAGGGATGGAATCTCCAGCAGCCGGGAAGGTCCCTCCACCCACAGATGCTACAGGTCAGTGAGAGAGATGTCTAAGCTGGCCGAGAGGGGAGCGGGATGTCTCCATGACTCGGGCTCCTTGGGGAGGCAGAGGCGGAAGGAGCGGCAGAAGCAGCAGCGGAGGGAGTGCGGAGGGAGCAGCAGAGGCGGCAGCGGCAGCAGCAGCAGCGGTGGTGGCGGCCCCGGGACTCCCCGAGCAGGCAGGAAGAAGTTCAGGGTCATTACTGAAGGTCTCTGCATAAAGCCCCTGAGGGAACTGAGCCTGGGAGGCAGCCCTGCCCCGACCTGAGCACCAGAACTTAAGCTCACATTTAATAGCAGCTGCGCCTGCCACTGAAAGCCTATTTGAATCTCAGACCCCAAGCGCTAGCTGGGCGGATCTAGGCAGGGGTGGACAGGAATCTCAGAAGTCAAGTAACTGGCTGGAAAAATGCCCAGAAAAGGGAATAAAAATAAGACTATAGAGAGCTACTTTGAGGGGTGCAAATGTTCCCACCTTTCAATTCTGATGACGAGGAAATATTCTTACCATCAGGCAAAGATGTAGAGGTTGGGGCCTCTGTATCCCACACATCCCAGGTGGATGTCTGGTGGGCTCAGGCCTTGGAAGAGCTCAAAAAGGATTTTGAAAATGAAGTTAGACAGGTGGAGGAAAAACTGGGAAGAGAAATGAGAGAGATGCAAGAAAAGCATGAAAAACGTGTCAATACCTTGCTAAAGGAGACCCAAAAAAATGCTGAGGAAAATAACACCTTGAAAAATAGGCTCACTACATTGGCAAAAGAAGTTCAAAAAGCCAATGAGGAGAAGAATGCTTTCAAAAGCAGAATTAGTCAAATAGAAAAAGAGGTTCAAAAGCTCACTGAATTTAATAGTTCTCTCAAAATTAGAATGGAACAGATGGAGTCTAATGACTTTCTGAGAAACCAAGAAATCACCAAACAAAACCAAAAGAATGAAAAAATGGAAGAGAATGTGAAATATCTCATTGGAAAAACAACTGACCTGGAAAATAGATGCAGGAGAAACAATTTAAAAATTTTGGGACTACCTGAAAGTCATGATCAATAAGAGCCTAGACATCATCTTCCATGAAATTATCAAGGAAAACTGCCCTAAGATTCTACAACCAGAGGGCAAAATAAGTATTGAAAGAATCCATTGATCACCACTTGAAAGAGATCCAAAAAGAGAAACTCCTAGGAACATTGTGGCCAAATTCCAGAACTCCCAGATCAAGGAGAAAATCTTGCAAGCAGCTAGAAAGAAACAATTCCAGTATTGTGGAAATAAAATCAGGATAGCTCAAGATCTAGCAGCTTCTACATTAAGGGATCGAAGGGCGTGGAATAGGATATTCCAGAAGTCAAAGGAACTAGGACTCAAACCAAGAATCACCTACCCAGAAAAACTGAGTATAACACTTCAGGGGAAAATATGGTCTTTCAATGAAACAGAGGACTTTCAATCATTCTTAATGAAAAGACCAGAGCTGAAAAGAAAATTTGACTTCCAAACACAAGAATGAGAAGAAGCATGAAAAAGTAAACAGCAAAGAGAAGTCATAAGGGACTTACCAAAAGTGAACTGTTTACATTCCTACATGGAAAGACAATATTTGTAACTCTTAAAACTTTTCAGTATCTGGGTAGTTGGTGGGATCACATACACACATACACACACACATGTACACGTGTGCATGCACACACACATACACACATGCACACACATACAGAGACAGAGAGCACAGAGTGAATTGAATAGGATGGGACCATATCTTAAAAGAAATTAAGATAAATGGTGAGAGAGAAAGGTAGGGGGAGGAAAGAGGGTGAAATGGAATGGGGTAAATTATATCTCATTCAAGAGGCAAGCAGGAGACTTTTTAGTGGAGGGAAAAAGAGGAGAGCTGAGGAAAAAAAAACAAAAAGTTTACCCTCATCACATTTGACTAAAGGAAGGAATAAAATGCACACTCATTTTGGTATGAAAACCTATCTTACAACACAGGAAAGTCGGGGAGAAGGAGATAAGCAAGGGGGGGGGGATGATGGAAGGGAGGGCAATGGGAGGAGGTAACAATTTGAAGTCAACACTTGGGGAGGGACAGGATCAAAAGACAGAATAGAAACAATGGAGGGCAGGATAGGATGGAGAGAAATACAGTTAGTCTTACACAACACGACTATTATGGAAGTCATTTGCAAAACTACACAGATAGGGCCTATATTGAATTGCCTGCCTTCCCAAAGGGAATGGGTGGGGAGGGAGGGATGGGGAGAATTTGGAACTCAAAGTTTTAGGAACAACTGTTTAGTATTGTTGTTGCTACTAGGAAAGAAGACATACAGTTAATGAGGAATAGAAAGTCATCTGGCCCTACAGGAGAAAAGAGAAGATGGAGACAAGAGAAGGGAGGGATGATAGAAGAGAGGGCAGATTGGTGATAGGGAAAATTAGAATGCTCGGTGTATTGGGATGGGGGGAGGGGATAAAAGGGGAGAAAATTTGGAACCCAAAATTTTGTGAAAATGAATGTAAAAAATTAAATAAATTTTTATTAAAAAAAATAAAGAAATAAAATTAAAAAATGAAAGATTAAAGCAATAAATATATCAATGGGAATAAAGAAAAAAGAAAAAGTTTTTCATTCAATTCAGGCCACAGGAAAGGAAGGTAGTTTAATTTACCACAAGAGCACAGATGATACTTGCTGGCAGAGTTGCCAGTTGATTTTAAATTAGACAGGTAAGGCAGGTGGGGTGTTTTGAAGTAATTCTCTGGCATAAGGAAATCCCTCTGGGGATGATGTAGGGTTCCCCTACTGACCCTCACTTTCTACAAGTGGACTCACAGTATCAGACTTCCTCAGCATAGATGTAGCTGTCAATAGGTTAAGTCTTTGTCCGAGTACCCAGTTTGTATCTAAGGAAAAGCCCATAGGCTAAACAGAGATGTCAGAGAACATAAGCCTGTGGATATTTTACAGACAGACTACACAGATGTAGTCTCTGAGATTATTCTGTGGCTAGAAAAGTAGAACTAAGTGCTCTTATTTTCCTGTAGAAATGAAAGCGAAACTCATTGTAAAAGTGAGATTTTAGCCATTAGAGATCTGATTTAAATCACTAATCTTACCCTGGGTGCCCTGGTCCAAGGGGTCACGTGGTTTGACTGAACTCTTCAGTCCGTACTTTCTACTGAGGCTTAGTCAAGTTGGCCAAGTGGGGATCTGATCCTCAGTTTATCAATCTTAATCAAACCCCAGGAAGCTTTTAACAAGGGAATCTCTCCTGGTGGTCCATGGTTTTCCACTTAATAGCCTTTGCTATGAAAACTGCAACCACAGTGTTATGCTTAGGACAGTCTTGGGATGGTTGCCACTAATCACAGTACCAGGATCCGTGGCCAATTTATGAACAAGGATGTTGGTGTAAGAGCAGGCTCAGAAACTGACAATCTGCATACTGACACAAAATAGACAGACAAATGAAGGCTTGCTGAAGCTGGGACACAAAAACATAAACAGACACACAGAAGAACTTATTGGCAAAGTCCTCCTTAACCCTCTGCAATTTAAGAGTTGTCTGTTCTGAAAGGAGGAACCATTGGGCACCCCTCTGGCTCTTTTCACACACATAGTCAATACCAAATACTTTAATTTGTGATAACTGAGATTCCCTTTCTCAGGCCTAATTTGGGATTGGTTAGTAGTTATAATAGCTATTTTCTCATGAATTTAAGCTCTCTAGACTTTACTTTTGCTTTGTGAACAAACCCTGAATCTTAAGATTCTCTTAAAAACCATCGATCCTACTGTCTCTCTTAACAACTGGGGTGTGGAGGTGTGGGGGTGAGGGAAGTGAAGGGTGGGAAATGTGAGGGAGGCCTACTTATTCTCCAATATTTGTGAAGACCACCTGGAATTTAACCCAGGTCTTTCCAGCTTCTAGACCACCAAGCAGGAAAACCTATCTATTCCCTTAACCCTATTCCCAGATTTGAATTTGGATCAAATCAGAGGGTAAGTTCAACCTCTGGAAGCAGTCCCTTAAAGAGAAGTCCTTTAGGAAATTCAACTAGGGGGTTCTTCTGAAGGGTCATGCTTGGGGCATTGCAGTCCCATACTTGAGGCCTTTTGTGATTACCAACTGGAGAGAAATTCTGAAAGACAAAGTTCTAAGCATGATCCATTTGTGAACAAGGCTAGTAATTGCCAACAAATGGGGTCAGTGGCCTCTCAGTGATGAAAGACCCTGAATGAGGGCTGATAGAGTTGATTATATTTACAGTATTGTTGTGACTATGCAAATTGTTCGGAGACAACAAAGCAAAATCTTGAACAGCATACATGTATCTTCTTCTGTTAGACTAGAAAGTAAAAACCTCTCACATTGGACTATTACTGCAGCATTTGGACCTCTCCTTTTGCAACTGCTTTAACTACAAATTTAAGTCATGTGACCTGGGGAATTTGGGATTTTCCACGATAGCTTAAATTGAATCAGCCTGTACTTTCAGTTAAACAAGTTTCTCTGGAATGTGGGAGACAGGTGATGTTACAACGGTGTTGTTGATGTTGTTTGTCCTTCTTTCTCAAAGAGGACCATGACATCAGGGGGGTGATGCCATGACATAAAAGTGAATTAGATTTAAGTGATGGAGGGTTGTGCCAAATTACCAGCCTCACTTTCTCCTCTGGAGCCATCTGGGTCCAGTGGTAAGATATAGAACAGGATTACAAGGCACAAGGGTGGAGGTACAAATCAAAAGATATGGGTGAAAACACAAGTCACAAGAATAAAATTGTGGCCCAAATGACTTGGGGTTGCCTGAGTAAACTTGCAAGGGTAAGTAATAACAAGGGGTAAGATTAAATCTAATTTGTTTAAGTCTTAACCAAAGTGGAATTAAAGGTCAATTTTCAATTTCACAAAGATATAAACTCAACATAATCTTAAATGTGAATGGATTAAATAAACCAGTAAAATGAAAAACAGTGCCAGGTTGGATAGTAAAATAAAGCTGATAATCCATTGCTTACAAGAAATACGTTTAAAAAACAAAAAGAGGGACGAAAGGGGATTAGCAGTACTAGATTTCAAGCTATAATATAAAGCTATAATCAGCAAAACAATTTGGTACAGGGCTAGAATAGAGAGGTTGATTAATGGAACATAAAAGCAAAAAAGCATAGAAACCTAGTGTTTGATATACTCACAGATCCCACTTGTAGGAGTAAGAACACACTATTTGATAAAAGATATTGGGAGAACTGGAAAGTAGTATGGTCTGGCAGAAACTAGGCATAGACTAACATTTCCAACTGTAAACCAAAAGAAGCTCAAAAAGAGGCGCATGCTTTAAACCAGGGATGGGGAATCTCTGGCCACAAGGCCACTTGTGGCCCTCCAGGTTTTCAATTGTGGCCCTTTGACTGCATCCAAACTTCATAAGACAAATACAGCTTCCCACTCTCTCCCCAATTTAAACTTAAAGGGAGATATTAGAAGCAAATTAGAAGAGTGTGAAAAAAATCACTTGTCATATCTGTGGATAGGGGAAGAATTAATGATAAAACAAGAGATAAAGAGGTTTACAGAAGGCAAAATGGATAATTTTGATTGGATAAAACTAAATATTTTTAGGCACAAACAAAACCAATGCAACTAAAAATAAAAGAAAAGCAATAAACAGGAAATATTTGCAGTAAATCTCTATAAATGGCTCATTTCTAAAGTATAAATGGTAATGAAACAAAATTATAAAAATAAGAGTCACTCTTCAATTGATAAATGGTTAAAAGATACAAATCAGCAGTTTTTCAGGAAGAAATCAAAGCCATCAGTATCCACACTTTAAAAATGCACTAAATTATTAATAATTAGAGAAATGAAAATAAATCAACTCTGAGTAACCACCTCACATCCATAAGTTTGGCTAAGATAACAAAAAGGAAGATGATAAATGCTGGAGAGGATGTGGGAAAATATGTTCATTGTTATTTTCTGTCCTTTGTCCTTGAAGAGGACCATGACATCAGGAAGATGATGCATAAGTTAATGACTCAAGTGACGGAGGGCTATGTAAAGTCACCACCCTCACATTCTCCTCTGGAATCATCTAGGTCCAATGGCAAGATATAAATCAGGATGATTGGAGATGACCCCTAGATACACTAATGTACTGTTGGTGGAGTTGTGAACTAGTCAAACCACTCTGAAAAGCAATTTGAAACTATAACCAAAAAACTATTAAACTGATTATACCTTTTGAGCCAGTGATCCTGCTAATAGTCTATACCCTAAAGGGATCAAGGGAAGAATGCCCATATGTACAAGGAAAGAATGCCTTTATGTTACAAATATTAATAGCAGCTCTTTTTGTGGTAGCAAAGCACTGGAAACTGAGGACGTTCATCTATTGTGGAATGGTAAAACAAATTACAATATGAAATGTGATGCAATACTATGGTGCTATAAACAATGATAGAGGAGATAGTTTTTTTAAAAATCCTGGGAAGAGCTGTGTGAACTGATGAAAAATGAAGTGAACAGAATCAGGAAATTTATCCAGAACAAAATTTAACCAGAACAAAAATATTGTAAAGATAATTAACCCAGTAAGACTTAGTATCTTTGATGAACACGATGTACATTTCCAAAGGACAAATGATGAAACATTCTATCCACAACTAGAAAGAGAACTGATGGACTCAGAGTTCAGAGTGAAGCATATTTTCTCCTATCTCTTGCTTTTGTCCATTCGAATATGGCTAATGAGTACATTTGTTCTGCACATCTATACATATTTTTAATGGATTTTATTTTTCTTGCTTTCTCAAAGGGTGGGGTAGGAACAGAAGGAAGGGAGAGAATTTGGAATTGAAAATAAAGTAAAATTGAATGACAAAGAACAATAAAAAATAAAGAAATACATATAGTAAAAATTGGGGGCTAGAAATAAATTTACTATGTATCAAGCCACATGGAACTTAAAAAAAAACTGGCCACATATTAAATACAGAGAAATTACAGACAAATGTAACAAGGAAAACATAGTAAATACACCTTATATTATACAGTAAAAGTAGTAATTGGTTCAGGGACCCCAATCAAAAGACACAGCCCTAAATAGAAGCTTTACAATGAAATCTTAAATAATGAGTGGGTTAAAGAACAAATCATGTGACAGAAAGTGATAATGATGAAACAACAGATCCAAGTTTCTGGGATGTAGCTAAAGTCAGGAGAAAATCATGTCCCTACATTCATCTATTAACAAAATAGAAAAAGAGAGAATTAATGACATGAATGTGAATTTTAAAAATTAAAATATCAATAAGTAAAACTAAAGTAAGCACAAATGAGATATTAAAAATGGAGAACAAATAAGTAAACTGGAAAAAACTATAGAAATGATAAATAAAACAAAGCTAGTTCTTTGAGAAGAATAATAAAATAGATAAATCTTTAGTCAATCCGTTGAAAGAGAAGAGAGTAGGAAATCAAATATTACAAAGGAGCAAGGTGAAATCACAGCAAAACCAGAACATATAAAACAAATCAGAATCTATTATATACTGTTATATGCTAACAAAGCTGAAAACATGAAAGAAATAGAGGAATACTTTCAAAAATATGAAATACCAATGCAGACAGAAGACCAAATAGAGATATTAAATAATTCATTCTCAGAAAAGGTCATAGAACTACCTCTAAGGGAAATACTAAAGAAAAAATTCCTATTCCCTATGGATTCACAAGAGAATTTTGAAAATAAAGAACTATTAGTATTCATAGAATATACATTATGCTCAAAATGTAGAAGGAAAGGACCCTACCAAAATATTTTCTTAAAATTTTAAAATTTGTTTATTTTTAGTTTTCAACATTCATTTCCACAAGATTTTGAGTTCCAAATTTTCTCCCCATCTCTCCCCTCCCCTTACCCCAAGAAATTGTGCATTCTGATTACCCCTTCCCCCAATCTGCCCTCCTTTCTATCACACCCCTCCCTTCCCTTATCCCTATCGCCTCTATTTTCTTGTAGGGCAAGATAGATTTCTATACCCCATTGTCTGTATTTCTTGCTTCCCAGTTGCATGTAAAAACAATTTTTAACATTTGTTTTTAAAACTTTGAGTTCCAACTCCTCTCCCTTCCTTCCTCCCCACCCATCCCCACTGAGAAGGCAAGCATATACATGTGTAGTTATACAAAAGATTTCCATAAAAATCATGTTGTGAAAGACTAACTATATTTCCCTCCATCCTATCCTGCCCCCCATTTCTTCTATTTTCTCTTTTGACCTTGTCCCTCTCCAAAAGTGTGCATGTTATTCCCTCAAGCCAAATGTGAGGAGAGTAAACTTCATTTATTCCCTCTCACCTCCCCTTTTCCTCCTCCACTGAAAAAGTTTTTTCTTGCCTCTTTCATAAGAGATAATTTGCCCCATTCCACTTCTCCCTTTCTACTTTTAATTTATTTCCCTCTTACCCCTTAATTTTATTTTTTTAGATATCCCTTCCTATTCAACTCACCCTGTGCCCTCTGTCTATATGTATATAATCTATGTATATAATCCCTTCAACTACCCAAATACTGAGAAAATTCTCAAGAGTTACAAATATTATCTTTTCATGTAGGAATGTAAACAGTTCAACTTTAGTAAGTCCCTTATGATTTCTCTTTCCTGTTTACCTTTTCATACTTCTCTTGATTCTTGTGTTTGAAAGTCAAATTTTTTATTCAGCTCTGGTCTTTTCATCAAGAATGCTTGAAAGTCCTCTACTTCATTGAATGACCATTTTTCCCTCTAAAGTATTATACTCAGTTTTACTAGTAGGTGATTCTTGGTTTTAATCCTAGCTCTTTTGACTTCTGGAACATCATATTCCAAGTCCTTTGATCCCTTAATGTAGAAGCTGTTAGATTTTGTGTTATCCTAATTGTATTTTCACAATATTTAAATTGTTTCTTTCTAACTACTTGCAATATTCTCTCCTTGACTTGGGAATTCTGGAATTTGGCTACAATATTCCTAGAAGTTTTTCTTTTCAGATCTCTTTCAGGAGGTGATCAGTGGAATCTTTCAATATTTATTTTACCCTCTGGTTCTAGAATATCAGGACAGTTTTCCTTGATAATTTCATGAAAGATATAGAAGCTCTTTTTTAAATCATGGCTATCAGATAGTCCCATAATTTTTTATTGTCTCTCCTGGATTTATTTTCCAGGTCAGTTGTTTTTCCAAGATATATTTCACATTGTCTTCCATTTTTCATTCCTTTGGTTTTGTTTTATAATTTCTTGATTTTTCATGAAGTCATTAGCTTCCATCTGTTCCATTCCAATCTTTAAGGGATTATTTTCTTCAGTGAGCTTTTGGATCTCCTTTTCCACCTGACCAGTTTTGATTTTTAGGGCATTCTCCTCATTGACTTTTTGAATCTCTTTTGCCAATTGAGCTAGCCTATTTTTAAAGGTGTTATTTTCTTCAGCACTTTTTTTGGGTTTCCTTTAGCAAGGAGTTGACTCATTTTTCTTGATTTTCTTGTACCACTCTCATTTATCTTCCCAATTTTTCCTCTATGTATCTTCCTTGATTTTCAAAATCCTTTTTGAGCTCCTTCATGGCCTGAGACCAATTCATATTTTTCTGAGAGGTTTTGGATGGAGGAATTTTGACTTTGTTTTCTTCTGTTTGCATGCTTTGGTCTTCCTTGTCACCAAAGTAAGATTCTGTAGTCTGATTCTTTTTCTAGTTTTTGCTCATTTCCCCAGCAATTTACTTGACTTTTGAGTGCTTTGTTAAGGTAGTTCTCTGATTCCAGTGGAGATGGGGATTGTGCTGTCAACTGCTCCATCCCCCCAACTGACTTTCCAATTTGTCCTCAGCATTTTGAGGTCATGAAGTCTGGAAACCACCACAGGTGTGAGAGATTCAGTCCCCCCAAGGCCTGCTCAGGTCCCTTTTGTGCACACACAACCCACATTTGACTGTGCTCTGCTCCCAATATGGTGTGATACATACTTCCCAGTGGCCTTCCAGGCTATCTGGGGCTGGAAATTTGCTTTACTCTGTCATTCTGTGGGTTCTGCAACTTTTTCTGTTTCCACAGAAAGTCTGTGCTGTTACTCTGCCATCTTGGCTCCACCCCCTGAATCTTTTTAATAGGTATTAGTCCTAATATCTAATACCAAGGAAAGATAAAATATAGAAGAGAACTAGATTTCTTAAAGTTTTCCACTAGCAACCCCTTCAGTGCTTCTTAATAGACCATTATCATTAAAGAGTATCAATTGAAAAATTTTCAACAAATGATGTCAAATAAACTACATCAACATATACATGAAATATTCATTATGATTAAGTTGAATTTATATCAGGGATGTAAGGATATTCAGTATTAGGAAGTTTCTAAGCATGATTAATTTATTAGGTAGACTAGAAGTAATTAATAAATTGGGTCAATGCCCTCTCTCAATGACCAAAGACCATGAGTGAACAGAGTCCTTTAAACCTACATGTGTTTTCCTTCTAATTGGCTTGACACTGTATCATTTGGACTTTCTTTTCCAAACATAAAGCAATCTTGATTGGTAGACATTTTAATGAGGAGATGGGTTAAGAGTTCTCAGTTCTTCTCTATTTCCCTTCTTTTTTTTTTTGCAAAGCAACCAGGATTAGGTGACTTGACTAGTATCACACAATTAGTAAGTGTCTGAGGTCAGATTTGAATTTAGGTCCTCCTGACTCCAGGGCCAGGGTTCTGTCTACTGTACCAACTAGCTGCCCCTGGCTTATCTCTATTTCTGTAAGAAACATAAAGAATAATTAGGCAATACCTGAGCTCAAAGAGTTTACAATCATGCAATTTGTTATGCCCTGAACCTCAAGTCCATGCCACTGTACATCTTCTTAGAGGTAGATGGATAATACAATTTTCGCTTAGTACTAAGACTACGAGAGCTATTGGAGGATCACTGCATGTGAGAAATGCTATATACCTAGGTTTTGTGGGCAAGGAGGGGAAACTGGAAAATCACTTTAGTAAATCAAGGAATATTGGCTAGGCTGTCCTTAATGGCTTTACTAATAAGTACTCTTTGCAAAGACAACAACAGCAGCAACCACCAAAATAGTAAGCAACACAATGAATATTTGGTTATGCTTTACATATATGCCCTCTCCTCATGTTCTTAGTGTTGCCTGCCAGATATAGAGTGAACTAATGATGATGAATAAAGAAAAGAAAAATCAAAAGACCTAGGGGTGGAAGGTCAGTCATAACAAGGAAAGCAGATTTGTTTCTCCACATTATTTTTGGTTGTTCTTGTAATTTTCAATGATAAAACACTTGCTGAAGCTCTATCACTTATCTATTTAAAATCCTTCCATTTGCTTTTGGAGAGTATCTTGAGAAGTCTGCAAGTGAATGGGGGAAAGCCATATGCTCTGTACTGTGTGTATAATGCTATGGAAAACCACTATCAGTCAATATTTATTAAGTCCTTATTACATGCTAGGTATTGTGTTGTGTTGACTTCACAAAGAAAGGCAAAAACATGACTCCTGCTCTCAAGGAGCTCATATTTTAATGGAACAGACAACATGTGATCATATATGTACATATAAAATATATCCAGTGTAGATAGGAAGTACAACTAGGTCCCACTTAGTGAAAATAATGAATCCCCTGAAGAAGTCAAATGTATTAAAATTCATAATATTCAAAGTTATAATTATATAAAATATGATAATTGGTCCTAGCCCAGTGGAATACATAGTGTGAATTTGAATGATGTGACCATTTAAAAATATTCGTTATTTTCACTAATGGGATTTAACAGAAAGTCCAGAATGTAGATACCATCAGTGGTGGGGAGGAGAGAGGGAACAGGAGAGATACCTTGTAGAGGGTGGGATTTGAGATGAGTCTTGAAGGAAGCCAGTAGAGCCCAGAAGTGGAGGTGAGGAAAGAGAGCATTGTAAGCATGGGGGATCAGTCAACAAAAAGATATGATTTAAGGAGATGGAGTGTTGTTTTTAAGTAATGTAAACAGACCAGTGTAGCTGGAGGTTAGAGTCTGTGAAAAGGTAAGGAGACTGAAAAGGTAGGAAGGTTGGTGGTGGTTGTTGTCCTTGGTTCTGGAAGAGGACCAAAATGACATTATTGTTAGAGTCAAGTTATAATCCATCTGACTAAAGCTAATCAGACCAATGAGCTTGGAATGCTCTACTAGTCCATGCGAGCATTTGGGGTAGATTCTCCAAATTTGCACATTTCCATGTTTCTTTTGAGCTACTGCCATTCTACTTTGCTAATACAGCACAGCAATTTCTCTGATGAGGGCAAACCCTGCTGAGTAGTCCTGTACCAGTCTCCCATGTTCCACAATCAATTCAAAAGTTCTTAAGAGAGACTTTGAGAGTGTATCACTTGTATTGCTTCTTCTGACCACCACGTGAGTGCTTGCTCTATCTCCATAAAATAGTCTTTTTGGTAAGTGTAGGTTTGGCATTTGAGCAATGTGGCCAGCCCATTGGAGTTGTGCTCTCTGCGGCTGAGTTTGAATGCTTGGCAGTTTAGTTAGAAGAAGAACCTCAGTGTCTTTTATCTTATCCTGCCCAATGATCTTCAGAATCTTCCTAAGACAATTCAAATGGAAGCAATTCAGTTTCTTGGCATGGGACTGGTATATTTTCCAGGTTTCACAACTGTACAACAATGAGGTCAGAATAACAGCTCTGTAGACCTTCAGTCTGGTAGTCAATCTAATATCTCCTCTCCCACACTTTCCTTTGGAACCTTCCACATACTGAGCTTGTTCTGGCAACATGTGCCTCAACCTCATTACCAATGTGTACATCCATAGAAAGTATACTGAAAAGGTGAGTGAACTTATCCACAGCATTCAAAACTTCTCCATTTGCTGTAACTGATGGTTTCATGTATGGATGGTGTGGTATTGGCTGATGGAGCACCTGTGTTTTCTTAGTGTTAATTTTTAGGCTAAAATTAGCAGAAGCAGCAGAGAATTGATCCATACTTTGGTGCATCTCAGCTTCAGAGGCTGCACTGAGTGCACAATCATTTGTGGAAAAAAAGTCACACACAACTTTAGTTTAAACCCCCTCCACTTTAGTTTTGGCTTGTAGTCTTTTCAAGTTGTATTTACTGTCAGTGTGGTGGCTTATGATTTCGTTTTTGCTTTCACTGAAGGCATCTGACAGAATTGCTGAAAACATCATGTTAGAAAGCTTGGGAGCAAGCATAAAGTTATATGAATAGAGGTAATAACTGAACCCTTAGGAACTAAGATATCATCAAGGAGGGAGTATCATATCATGGAAGGAAAAAAGAAAAAGACTTAGGACAGAGACTTGAGGGTAACTGATGGCTAATAGGATGAATTGAATCAGGAATCAGAAAAGGGAATCTTCATGGTGAAATGAAGTAAACAATAACCTTACAAAGTGTTACCCTGGGTGATTTATATTTCATGGAACTCTGAGAAGGAGAAAACACACTATCTCAAATGAAGTAATGATGATACCATGTACTGCAAAAGATAGCCAGAAATCAAAGATCCTAAGATATTCTCCAAAGATGTGGGAGAATTCTAAATTCTCACAATTAAGCTTCTTCTGAAAGAGAACAAAAAAACTTAAAAGGCAAGATGGTTAGTTTGCTTTGAAAAATTAAAACTTAATACGTTACAAACACTTGCAATTATTTCTGTAAAATGTGAGATTTGTTTCCAAAGAATTTTTTTCATTTGCTTTTAATTTGAAATTATACATTCTATTTCACAAAACATACAGATGTTGCTGTGTTTGTCCTTCATTTTTGAAGAGGACCATGACATCAGGGAAATGATGACATGACTTGCAGTTGACTTTGATTTGAGTGAGGGAAGGCTGTGCAAGGTCACCAGACTTACTTTGTTCCCCAGAGCCATCTAGGCCCAGTGGCCAGATAGTCATCAGCATGACTGGAGATGGCCCAAGATGCAAAGGGAGACCATTCATTGACCCTTTCAGGCTAAGGCCTTTTCAGATACTCACTTAGAGTGAGGTAATGCCCATTCAGTGAATAGGCCTCTTTAAGAAGTGAGTCAAGGGATGACCCCTTTAATTAAAAAAAAAAAGAAATCAAGCTGCGAGGGGAAGACCCTCAGGGTTGCTGTTACAAAGAGAAATAGTTAGCATTGACTGTACACTCTAAGCCAGGAGGGCCCAAAATACAGCCATTAAGTAGAGTTTGGGTGGGGACCTATTGTGGTCCAATGTAGTAGCTTTAGAGTGAACTGGGTTTAAGGTTTAAGAGGAAAGAAATAAAGAGAGAAAGAAAGAGAGAAAGAAAGAAAGAGAGAAAGAAAGAAAGAGAGAAAGAAAGAAAGAAAGGAAGGAAGAAAGGAAGAAAGGAAGGAAGGAAGAAAGGAAGAAGGAAGGAAGGAAGGAAGGAAAGAAGGAAGGAAGGAAGGAAGAAAGAAAGAGAAAGAAAAAAAGAAAGGAAGGAAGGAAAACAGAAAAATAGAAATCTAGCAATCTAGCAATCTAGCCAGTATAGCCCAAGTTAACTGGGCAGCTTCTGACCATCAAAATTTACCTTCCTTTGCAGCAGGAGAGTCAGAGAATGAGCTAAGTGATGTAGAGAGGACCTAAGACAGTAATGTAGGGCTCTCAAGAGAGAACAAAGTCATCATTTGTTAGAGATATATTTATTTTGCAATTAGCAAAAGTAAGAGAATAATTGTTAAGATGTTTGCATGGAGCCCAGAATATAAACTAAGTTTTCTTTTTAAAAACATTTATTGAAATCCCCAGTAGACTGAGTACTCAGTGATGAATTCTTTGGTCCTTGCAACACACAAAACAAGGAAAAATACAAAATAGACCCCAGTCCTATGTAGTGCCTTTTAGTTTCTGCAGTGGTGGTGGCAGGGTGGAAGGAGAAGAGACAGAGGGTGCTCTTAGAGGAACTGAGAGCTATAATTATTTATATTTATATTATTTATAAATTATAAATATAATTATTTATATTTTTGCTACAAAATAAAACTAGAAGACAAAAGATATGATTAATGGAAAGATGATTCACAGGTTCTCCTTGGAGAAATAAGTCACCTTTTGAGTTACACAGGGTTTATACCTGAGATGAGATGGTAGAGAAATTCTCCAAAGAATTCGATTAGATATCCCAAATAAAATTAACTAATACTCAATGGCTTTGATGCAAAAATGGGCAGAGAGGAGAATCAGGAATTATAAACGAAAGAAGTCAAAGACTAAAAAGAAAACTCCACATCATCACAATGATGAATTATGAATACACACATACAGTTGATTATATATAAACAAATAGGAAAAGACTGGGAGTCATTTCTAAATTTGTTGTCTGTGTACAATCTGATTTTATTATAGCATAGGAAATACACATTAAAAAAAAACAAGGTATGAAATTAGTAGTTCCAACCTGCCCTATGGTGAATAAAATGTTGATAATGAAAAACAGGAAGTGACTAAAGGCATTAATATCACAGATGATCAACACTTCCCATGGCAGTTCATTTCTTGTAAATATATCTGGAAACCACCTTGGATGGCCAACACATGATTTCTTTGCCAAATGGAGAAATGTAGAAGCCAAAGGCAACATCAGTTTTGAATATAAACTTATTTGTAAAATCCTACAAAGAATTCATTCAATTCAAATTAATAAGCATTTATTAAAAAACTACTACGTGCATTTGCTCTGTGCTCATCGCTAGGGATAGAAGGACACTATCCTTAAGAAGTTTACATTTTCAGCCAAGATGATGGAGTAGGAGAAAACCGTTCAGCCCATCTTCCTCCTTTCCCTCACATATATATCCACAATTACTCCAAAAAAACCAAATACAAAAATGCATTAAACTGAATCCTGGCCATGAAATCATTCCTGCTCCCACTCCCCCCAAAAAATCATAGTGGATCATTTTTTTCAGTACACATTGGCATAATGAAATGAACAAGGTCTCTGAACACTGGGAACAGGTTCTACAGTGCAGAACCTTATAGTGTGGAAACTAAGCTAAGGCTACCATCTAAGAGTAAATAATAAAGAGGTGCCAGCCTTCACTAATGGAAGCAGCTTTCTCATCCACATTCCAAATACTGATGATCATGGGTCCATGTTACTTACCAAGTTATACCACACAAGCATTTGTTTTAGAAACAAAAAAAAAACTTTATATAACTCATTCTATCACAAAATGGAAGTTTAAAAATGCGATGGCATTATTTAGGTTATGTTAGCAAAGTTATTCTTACCATAGCCGGAAAATTCAAAGAGAAAAACTCCATTCAAAAGAATGACAGAATGTCTATAACACTTGGAAATCCAAGATGTGCAAAGGCATATGAATGCAACCATCCCAGGTCAGGTAGGTGGTAAAGTGGATATAGGGCCATGAGTCAGGAAGACTCATCATCCTGAGTTCAAATCTGGCCTCAGACACTAGCAGTGGACTCTGGGCAAATCACTTAATATTGTTAGTATCAATTTCCTCATCTGTACAATGAGCAGTATCTTTGCCAAGAAAATCCCAAATGGGGTCATGAGGAGTTGGATATGACCAAACTGAACGAATTATTCCTAAATAAATGGATAGATACTAATCGTTCATTATTGGGCCATGCACATATAGTAAAAACATCAATACAACCCAAATGAGTTTTCTTTTTCAGGCCATAAAATAAACTGCTAAATGATTACTTTATATAGCCAGAAGAAATGATTTTAAAAATTCATCTGGGGGAACAAAAGTTCAAGAATCTCAATAGAAATAGTGCACCAGTACAGGATAAAAGAAATTTGAGCAGAGAATAATTCTTGAGGAAAAAGACAGGGCTTTTCTTCGACTGCAATTCCAATATAAACCAACAATTTGTTATGGCAACCAACAAAAAGCTAATGTGATTTAGGATATACTAATATAAGTAGGAACACCGAGAGCTTCAAAGCACTTAGGCTTTTCAGCTGACAGATTTGCATAATAAAGGCAGGAATTGGAACTAAGTGGGTCTCCTTAGCTTACCTTTTGTTCTGGCTTAAATTTCTTCACCACAAAACCTGAGAGGATTTTGTGAATATAAGATTGAGAGAACTCTAAATCAGATTGTTATCTTTAATGGAAGGCTGTGATTTCCTACCCTGATAATAGGTTTGCTATGGGGAGACTTAATCTTAGACTAGTAAGAGCTGTCAGCCAATTCATAGGGAGACATTCCTTAGGGACCTCGTTTCAACTGACTAAAGCTGAATTGGTTTGTCTGACCCTGAGGAGATGAGCCCATGGGACAGGATCGCTAAAGCACACCAGTAAAGATTATAAAGTAAAAACTGTGTCTTGAGACCAAGAGAACCTACCAGAGAAGAGATGCTATGTCCAGATGATGCAGTTTAAAGGTGGGTTGAGAGGTTCAAGGATCTCTTGAAGACTGAAGTACAGGAGAGGGTCATCTAGAATGAATTCACTAACTCAAGCATTCTTCAAGTCAAGTTGGCAAAGGTTTATTGTAAAGCCAATATAGCAGACAGAGCTCCTTAAGGAACTTGCAACTTAACAGGAGTGGTGCTAAAGCTTTTATAGGAAAAGGAGTGAATTATCTGGCAAATATACTAGTTAGGTGATAACTTACAACCTTGGTCACAGCTGCCATTCACTCCCGGAAACCTGGTTTCTTGGGGTGTATTTTTTTGTCTGTTATGTCTGTAGCAATATAGCTTTGAGAGCTGATGTGTATAGCTTGACCCCTGGATTGAATATGATAACTTTGGGAATCAATATATGATAAGTTTGTGGTTACAAGATAGTCCTGTTTTAATTTCTTCAGAGATCAGCTTGTGCAGGTGATGGGGAAAGATAGTTTGTTTTACTGGGGGCCCACCCATGAGTAATTGTGAGAAAAGGCAGATTTGCATTAGTGAGGCTCCCTCATGAGTTATTGCTAGGCATGGTGTCCTTGGGCTGGGGAGAAAACTGTCATGGATAGTGTTTTGAAGCCAGGGAGAAATGTGATCTTGAAATTGGGGTCCAAGCACAAGCACCCAAGCACCCCATTATTGTTAGGAACAGAACAGAACAGACCCAGAGAGTCCAATAGAGATGGCTTGCCTAGAAAGGAGCTGACCTAGTGACAGCAGTGTAGTGATACCATCAGAAGGTGTCAGGGGTCCTACACTGTAGGAGGTTTGAGTTGCCCTGTACTGTATATGCCCCATGTGTACAATCATCTGAACGCATGATCACTTTTCCTACTGATGACATATATATTTGTGTACCATAGGTTTAGGAGGGGAATGTTCTATGGTAGATCTTTCTAGGCAAATCCATTAAGTAATTTTGCTCTGAAAAAATTCTGTTTTCTAGGTAAGGAAAAAAGTAAATACCTTACTGTAGAATTATAAGCTATTGTTCTGAGTGGATTTGGACCCATAGAGTATTTTGATTTTGGAGATCTGGAATTGAAAAATTGGAAAAGGAGATTCCACGTGCACCATAATTAGTAGTTATAAATAGTGTTCAGCATTAAACACAGTAAGCAACAGTTTTTGATGATCAACTATGACTGACTTAGCTCTTCTCAGCAATATAATGATTAAATACGATTCCAAAAGACTCATGAAGGAAAATGTTATCCATATCCAGAGAAAGAACTGATGGAATCTGAATGAAGATCAACACATGCTATTTCTGCTTTATTTTTTCTCCATGTTTTTTCTCCTTTTTTGTTCTGTTTCTTCTTTCACAACATAACTAATGTGGAAATGTTTTAGATGACTGCACATGTATAAACTACTATATCCAATGGCTTGCTGTCTTGAAGGGATGGCAGGGGAGGGAGGAAAAAAATTTGGAACTCAAAATCTAATAAAAAGTGAATATTGAAAATTGTCTTTATAATTAATAATAATAAATTAGTTATTATCCTTAATTATTAATAATTAAAATACTATTTACATGAAACAAATTAGTGTTCAGAACCAGAAAAGTAATTATTCTGTATTCTGTCCTGCTCAAACTACATGTAGATTATTGTTTTTTATTTTAGGTTCCAAATATTAGGATAAACAATGACAAATGAGAGCATACAAAGGTAGAACAGTGAGGTGATAGAACTGGAGACTATGTTACATAGGATGCACTGGGGATTTAGGGACTACGGCTGTTTGGTCCGGAGAATAGAATATTTGGAGGTACCATGATAAATATCTTCTAAGTATTTTGAAGGTTGTCTTATGTGGAAAACATATTAGATCTGTTTTGCTTGATTCTGGAGAGCAGAAGCTGGAATAGTGGATGGAAGTTACAGAGGCAGATTTAGGCTCCATGTAAGAACAATTTCCTAATAACTGGGGCTGCCCCAAAGCTGTTGGTTTGGGAGAGAGTTTACAATAGTTTTGGGGGGAGGGAGTCAAGACGAGTCTTGGTATCCACCTCCAAGAATCCGTTCTACTTCTGAGTCTACACAGGTTTTCGATTCTTTCTTTGCGCTGTCCACTTCCCTCCCTATTTGGCTTCCTTTGGGGCAGTCAGGAAAATAAGCCCTGTCTCCGTTGCTATGGCAACCGCTGTGTTTCCATCACTGCCTCCTTCTCCCAGCCAACCACACTCCCTTTCTGCCCCCTCTCCGTGCATCCATTGTTCTCTTTCAACCCCTCGGGTTTGGCCACGCCTCTTCTCACCTCTCACTACAAACACCCTCTTCCCCTCCCCAGGAAAGGAGATCCAGAGGTTTAGGGGGTGCCTAGCCCTGGGGTGAAGGCGCGAGCCCTCATCCTCACGGCTGGGTGACTGTTAACAGAAGAGTGTCGGTCGGCAGGGTCCCGCAGGAGGCAGGACTGTGGTGGTGGTGGTGGAGTCATGTCGGATCTGGGCTCTGAGGAGATAGAGGAGGAGAGGGAGAATTATCTCGGGGTGAGGATGAGGATTATGGCTTCGGGGTGAGGATGAGGATTATGGCTTCGGGGTGAGGATGAGGATTATGGCTTCGGGGTGAGGGAAGAGGCTGGGTCGGGGAAGGAAGGTGGGGGCATTTGGGCCGGTCCTGCTTTGGACAACACCGCTGCCCCTTTGTCTCGGATTCCCCCTGGGCTTTTGTAACAGGGTTAATAACACTGTTAGGCGTCCAGCTCTGCTTTGCCTCCTGCCTGTCTGACAACTCCGCCTCTACCTCTTCCCCCTTTCTGCAGCATCAGCCCATGCTCGCACTCTTGTATGCATGTGCTCACATAATCTCTCTTTGAATCTTTCGGTCAACCGTCCCTTGGTGATCTCAGCTCCAATGAATTCAGTTTTCTATGTGGAGAAGGAAATAGTGCTGAACTTTGCCTCTCAGCTGCGAGTGTGGAGGTTTAAATTTTTATGGGCCATTTGAGAGTGGATGCTGAGCTGGTTCTCTCTGTGTAAGACCCACCCTTTGGAAGTCCCCTTTAACCATTAGTGACAGAGGGTGGAGGAATGTGTGATAGTCAACCTACGGAAGCCCCTTTGACCTTTGATGTCTCCAAAAAGCCAACGATTGCCACTCACTTCTTTCTCTTAGTCTCTCCTTACTGTCTCCCAATCCCTCTCTTCCCTTTTCTTCCTAAGCAATACTCATTTTAGGCAAAACTTTTAAATTTTGCATTCAGAGTTTTTCATCCTATGTTTCCAGGAATACTTTCTATTTCCTTAATGCTTTAAAGCTTATAAAATGTAGTTAAAGTTAGCATTTTCTTTTCCCTCAAATTATATATAAAAACAACTTTAACATTCTTTTTTCCCAAAATTTTGAGTTCCAAATTCTCTCCCTCCTTCCACACTGAGAAAGCAAGCAATTTGATATAGGTTATACATGTGCAGTCATGCAAAACATACTTCCACGTAAGTAATGTTGTGAAAGAAAACACAGACAAAAAAAACCACCAAGAAAAATAAACCCTTGAAAGTATGCTTCAACCTGCATTAAGATTCCATCAGTTCTTTCTCTGGAGATGGATATCATTTTTCATCATAAAGCCTTCAGAATTGTCTTGCATCATTGGATTGCTGAGAATAGCTAAGTTATTCAGTGGATCATCATACAATATTCTTGTTACTGTATACAGTGTTCTCCTAGTTCTGCTCATTTCATTTTGTATCACTTTATGTTAACTGTTGCAGGATTTTCTAAGAGTATCTTGCTTGTTATTTCTTATAGAATAATAACATTCCATCACAATCATATACAACTTGTGCAGCCATTCCCCAATGGATGAGTATCCAATGAATTTCCAATTCTTTGCCACCACTAAAAGAGTGACTATATACATTTTTGTACATATAGGTCCTTTTCCTTTCTGTTTTTTTAAAAAATGTCTTTATAAAACAGACCTAATAGTGGCATTGCTGGATCAAAGACTATGCATGGTTTTATAGCCCTTTGGGAATCGTTCCCAATTGCCCTCCAGAATGATTGCATCAATTCACAATGCCACTAACAGTTCAGTGTTCCAATTTCCCCACATCTCCTCCAATAAAGATGGCACACATCTAATCAATATCTAAAGCACAAAGGGATGAAGGAAAAAAAGGGAACTTTACACCAATATTTTTGATAGTCATTTAAGAATTTTAAATAAAGTCGTGGCAAAAAGACTATAGCTATTTATCCCCCAAAATAATTTACTATTATGAAGTTGCATTTATACCAGGGGTGCAAAAATGGATCATAATGCTTGACACATTGTAGAGGTTTAATAAATGCTTGATGACTTGAATTCCCAAAGCCAATATGTGCCAGACCTGGTACCTACACCCACATTTCCTGAATCTCAAGTTAAGATCAACGTAGCAAGCTATTCCCCTTCTCCAAATTTATGCTTGTACAAACTGGATTACTCTTCTCCAAGAATATTTCTTATCTCCCTGCCTTTGTCCACAACATTCCCTAGATTCAGAATGTCCTTCAGAATATGCCACAACTTAAGCTCATCTATCCTTCAAGACCAAGAACCAATGTCATCTTCCTGTTGTGACAATATTATAAGATTGAAAGAAAATTGAACATGGACCTGGACACAGACAACAATCCCAGACTCATTTTCCTTATTTATAAAATAAGAATGATTCTTTTACCAGGTACCTCCAAAATTATAGCACTATATAAATGTAAACTATTATTTTGTCCTAGAGTTACTGGTGCATATCTTACCTCCTTGTAATGGTAAAGGAATTTGAAGATCTTCCTTGCCCTTTAATAGGCCCAGGTGACCTGCTTTGAGCTCTGGCCCAGCTCACAGCCTGAGTCCCATGGAGCCAATCGTGGGAGGATCTTGCTGAATGGGTGGAGCAGGACTGGTATTGATTGCTGAGAGAGAATGAGGCAGAGCTGGGATTCAGTGAGGCAGAGCAGAGGCAGAGCAGCTAGTGTGAGTGAGAGAGCGAGAAATTTTGCCTAGAGGAACTTGTTTGTGGGGAGGCCTAGCAGAGAGAAGACTTGGGAATGGCATAACTCCCTATATTAGTAATGTGTACAAACCTTGTTGTTACCATGGTGGAACTGACTTTCTGGTATCTGAATAAATATCTTAGTTTTGTCTTTGAGTAAAAGAGTTTATATTTTGTGAATTAACCCTGGAAATAACTCTGCATGTCCATGGCAGCTGCTGTGGGTACCACATTGGCATTACACTCTTTTACTACAAGGCAGGGATCATGTAAAGGAGAATTTAATATGGTTGATCAACAAGCATTTATTAGGCACCTACTATGTTCCATACACAATGCTAAACACTTGGGAATAAAAAGAAAGGTAAAAAACTACCTGTCCTCAAGAAGCTCACAGTTCCATGGGGGAGGCAACAAGCATACAACTATATGCAAACAAAATATACACAGGATACATTGGAGATGATCTGCAGAGGGAAGGCACTCTTAAGGCGCACCATGAAAGGTTTCTTGTAGAAGGTGAGATTTTAAATGGAACTAACCAAGTCACTCCCAAGCCTTCTATCTACTTAGACTCCTTCTCTGACCCCTGATGATAATGGAAGGCAAAAGAGACATATGTATCACCTCCACCTATTAGAATGTAAGCAATTTATCCTTGTTTTGTCCTTTACCATCGTCCGGCTGTGTTTACCTTTCTATATTTCTCTTCACTTCTGTGTTCGAATTTCAAAGCTTCTCCAAAGCTCTGAAGTTTTAATCAGGAATGCTTGGAAGTCACCTATTTAATTAAAAATATATTTTTTTGCCCTGAAGAATTATATTCAGTTTGTTTGGTAAGTTATTCTTGGTGTTAAGCCAATATATACTTTGCCTTCTGGAATATTGTATTTCAAACTCTCAATTTCTTCACAGTGGTGACTGCTAAAGCATATATGATTCCAACTGTGGATTTTGTCTGAAATGTTTCCTTTTTGGGGTTTCTGGAGGTAACTGGTGGATTCTTTCAATTTCTGCTTTGTTCTTTGGTTTTAAGAAATCCTGACAGTTTTCTTTTAAGAGTTTTTTGAAATATGATATCTAGGTAATAGCATTCAAGTAGTGCAATGATTCTTAAATTTTTTCTCCTTGATTAGTTTTCCAGGTCAGATGTTTTTGCTTTTTTTTTAGTCTTTTGACTTTGTTTTAATATTGTTTGTTGTTTCCTTGTATCACTGCCTTTTATTTGGTCCATGCTAATTTCCAGGGAATTTGTTACTTGATCAAAGTTTTCAATCTTTTGTGCCATGCTGTTAATTCCCTCTCCAATTTTTTCTTCCATGTCTCTCATTTTCATTGTTTTCCTCTAGCACTCTCATTTCATTTATAAAAAAATTTTTAAATTGCTTCTTTTTAAACTCTTGCTTCATCTCTTCCAGGAATTCTAGTCAAATTTTGTGCTGTTTTTGGAGGCTTTGTACGTGTTAGTTTGAGAATTATTCTCTTTCCCCAGGTTTATATCTCGAGTGTCCCTATCACTGTAACAGCTCTTTACAATGGGATTTTGCCCCCTCCTCCATCTCAACACTTTACCAGTCAAGTTCTTCCAAACTACTTTCTTCCTTGATGTTAGGGCTAGGTTTCTGAGCATTTCTGAAGGGTCATGTAACTGCTTTCTTGGGGTACAGAGTATTGTGTTACTCCAGGATCTCAGGGCCAACTCAAGTTGGGCGACCCGTACACTTTCAGTGTTTCCAAAATGGTCTGACCCAGGGCAGGTCTGACGGCTTCCCTCCTGATCAGGTATTTGCAAATCTTTGACCTGGTTTTGGGTCAGTAGACTTCTGTCTACTTCTGAGACTTCTGTCTCAGCCCCTGTCAATCAGTTGGTTCAGCAAGATGGAACTTGTGGTCTGGGATTTCCTTCTCTGGTTATGTGTCTGCAGGCTTCAGACTGGGTTAGAAGCTGAAATTGATACCCTCCTTGGCTCCAGGGATATGAGCCACATTACTGATGTTTGCTTCTGGACATTTTCTTCTCTTGGTACATAAGCTCTCATAGACTTGCTTATGGTTCCTTATCCCTGAGTATCACCCTGGGTAAATTTCTTTCCTTAGTCTATCCCAGATCTATGATGCAGAACTAAATAGTGAGTGACAAAGTTGCCAGATGGTACCCATTCCCAGTACACAGCCTTTCCTATTGGAATGCTTTGAGCTCCTTGTCAGACCCTATTTCTAGTGCACACAGACTTCTCTGTCTTCCTATTTTGACCTGGGATAAAACAAAATTATTCATTTTGACTTTTTCATAGATTTCTAAATCAAGATAAAGTCTGATGCATTTTCTAACTCTGTTTGGAGGAATTTTGTTAGTGGGGAGCTAAGAGGGACTCATAATTTTTTCTGCTGCTTTGCCTTACAAAGCACTTTTAATGACTCCTAACTTAACCTTGGAAGAACTCATTTAAAAAATACCAATATTGTACTAGTTGTACTGCCAGTCTCCTGTATCCGAAGAAAACCATTCAAAGGGCAGTAGAGATCACATTTTGGATGTAATAAATTGCAACATATCACAACTCTGAAGAACTAAAGACTAGAATCTTTACTGGTAGAAAATGACAACTCAGTCACGTGGTGAGACTGAAGGATGGGCAGCTTTTGTGCTCCATGGAAATGCTTTCAGCCTCAAGAGAAAGTCGTGAAGGGCCTCAGTATATTGAACAAATCTCATTTGGCACCTGTAAGGCAAGATGTATACATAGGTCACGAAAAATGGGCTGGAATGAATATGCTGTGCTCTGTATCATGGGAAGAAATATCTATAGTGATGTATTTTAGTCATCTTTCAGCTGTATGTAGGATGGATTGGAGGAAAGACTATAAACATTTTTTTCCCATGCTTCTCTTCTAAAAGTACATCACATAATTAATTAATTAAATTAAATTAATTAAGCATTTTTGTACTTAATGGTGGCAGGAGTGGCCAGGCCTGTGTTTCTATGGGTGATCATCCTCAAAAAGAGTCCATAACATTAGTCAATACCTAAGATAAACATAGGTCTTCTTGTTTTGTATCTTATTTAACACTGAAACTAAATAGGTGATTAGGTAAAGTTATCTCTGTGACTGTGGATTGTATAATTTCTATACATTTTGTACATGGAGTCATGTAATTTTTTCATGTGTGAGAGATCCCTTGTCTGAGTAAAGTCTTCAAGTTTGTCTTTTGTTCTACTGTTAAATGTTTTTTGAAAACCAGTTAAACATGAAACTGTTTTGTATGACTGCACATGTATAATCTATATATAACTCTTTGCTCTCTGAAAGGGGGAAGGGAATGGAAGGAGAGAATTTGGAACTCAAAATTTTAAAAAACAAATGTTAAAATTTTTTGTTTACATGTAACTGAGAAAAAAACAAAAATAAAAATTAAAGAAAACCAGTTAAATGCATTTAGTAAATGATAGATATTGCAAAAATCTTATATCACTGTACTTCACTCACATGTGTACTTATTTTCAGGAAAGGATCTGAGATGAGTTACCTATACTTAAGTGTGAGTGCAATGCACTGTGTTACCTCTGGGTCCAGATTAATCTTTATTTCTGATCATGGAATAAAAAAGACTTTGTTAATTAAAAGAAATTTCACATCAGTTTGCATGTGAAAAGGTTATTTTGGGGAATGAGAGACTTCTGAAGTTCTCTGAAATTATACATCATAAGCTCCTTTTTCTACCAGTCTTGCTAATATTGCTGATACATAGTCAATGTTTTAAAAATACTTTTTAGTAATTTAGTCTTCATTAATTTATTCATTTCATAAATCAATTCACTTTGCTTGTCTCATTCCTTAAGGAATATGAAGGAGACCGCAATGAGGCAGGTGAACGACATGGAAAAGGGAAAGCAATGTTGCCCAATGGGGATGTATATGATGGACAATATGAATTTGGTAAAAGACATGGTCAGGTAACACTGAATGTATTATCTATTTTTTTAAAGTGTTCTTTGAATTATACTTAGAAATGACAAGAACAATTTATTTCAGGGGATGTACAGATTTAAGAATGGTGCTCGATACATTGGAGAATATCAGCAAAATAAAAAACATGGGCAAGGCTTGTTTATCTATCCAGATGGATCAAAATATGAAGGTAAAATTGTATTGTTACATATTACTGTTTCAAGACAATCAGTTAAATTTTTCTTCTGGTGATTGAGCTTATCTGTGAATATTGAAGTGCATGGAAACTCCAAATTCTTTAGTTTAGTCAGTCAAAAGTAATTTACTGAATACCTGCGATGTACAATATCTGTTGTGGGAGATAGTAGATAAAAATATAATTCCTTCCTTCAGTGACTTTGTAATCTAGTCAGTGAGATAGGACCTTTAAATATAAAAGGATAGCCAGCAAGATAAAGTTAACATTTAATAAAATACCATAAAAAAAATTGCTTTAAGAATTCATTTTGGGGTTGTGTGTTCAGAGAAGTAAAGAGAAGGACCTAAGCCCCAAGTGAGGGAAATGACATGAGCAAAGGGTAGTTAGTTGGAGATGTCAAAATTATATTTGGAGAGCAGTCTAGCTATGGTAGAGTGATTATGTTATGAAATAATCAGAGAAAAAGTTAGAAAGATAGGGCCCTTGAATGCCAGACTAAGGAGTTTGGGACTTCATTTAGTAGGTAGTAAGGAACAGATGAAAGATTTGGAGCAGGTAATTGACATAATGTAGGAAGAAATTTAGGCTGATTCAAGGCCAGTGTGGAAGAAGTGAATGAGTTTCTAATATGCCAAAACTTGGTACCGAGGCAGGGCACAGTTTTGACAAGAGTCTGTGTGAGAATACTACAAGCTATTTATGCTGGAGTTTTCTTTCTCCCGTAAGAAAAGCATGTGATAAATTTTTATCTTCTTGATAATTTCATCTTTATTGTGGAAGGTAGAGGAAAAATAAGGGAAATTACATTCTAAATGTAATATTGATCTACAAAGAACTAGCTGGTGAAGGAATATCAAGAACCATGAAAGAAAATAATTGCTATTTTTAAACTCACCATGACCAAAATATAACTCAGTATCTTGCCTCTCAACACTACTTCTCTTCCTAATTCCCCTGTTTTATTAAGGATAGTAATTTTTTTCTGGGCCTGCAAGTTTGTAGCCTTAGAGTAATTCTTAATATTTCTCTATATGAACAATTAACATCTTAACAATTCTTAATCTCCCTCCTCACATATATTGTTATACCTTGTGGATCCTGCTTCCTCATTTCCTATCGGTCCCCTTTTTTTGACTTACCTAAACTATTACAACAGCCTCCTGATTGGTCTCCTTTATTCAAGTCCCCCTCCTTTTCAAGACATCCTTCTCAATGAAACACAGTCCCCCAAGGTAATTTTCCCAAAGCATAGGTCTGACCATGTCTGCCCCTTGCTCAGGAAACTGCAGGTTTTCTGTTCCTACCAGGATCAAATATATGGTATCACGTTTTGCATTTAAAGATGTTTGCAAGCTACATTCAGTCTGCCATTGCTGTCTCATTACATGTCAGTCCCCGTCAAGACCTCAGTCTTCCAGTGAAAGTGGTCTTTTGGCTGTTTCTTCCAGAGACTGTTCCATCCTACCCTCTCTATGCCCCTTCCATACCTAGGAGGTACACTCTGTTCATCTTCACCTCCTGGAATCAAAAGCTTGTCTTCAAAATTCAGCTCTAGTTCCATTTCCTAAATGACACTGGAACTCCCTCCCTTTCAACCCCTCCTCCCCCACAACATTCTAATGCCCCCACCTCTACCTTATATTTACTTTGTGCATTTGTGTGCATAGTATATACTTATATGTGTGCATGTTTTTTCCTTTAAAATTTTAATTGGTATCTTTTGTTTTTATACCACCCTCATTTCTTTCTTTTTGAATATTATTTTCATTTTTCAAGTAACAGGAATTTTTTTTATTAATCTAATTAATTAATTAAAATTAGTCCATCCTACGAACACTAACCCTAGCACCCAATAGGCAAATTAAAAAAATATCAATGCCACTTCCCCCACATCTCTCAATATATAGCTGTATAGCCCATGAAAACAATGAGCAATATTTGAAAATGTGTGTTTCTTTTTATGTTTTAAGTTCTTCACCTCTATCAAGAATGAGTTCCATGTCTCATCTCATTATTTTGGACTTTTGATTTATCAGAGTCCTAAAATCTCTTAGAATTTTTTTTTCTCTCTAACATTATAATTGTATAAATTACTCTAATAGCCCTCGCTTTGCTCTGCATCATTCAATAGAAGTTTCCCCAATTTCATTTGAAATTGTCAATTTCATCATTTCTTATTGCATATGCATACCAGTCAATTAATAAGCATTTATTAAGCACTTACTATTTGCCAGACATTGTGCTAAGCAATGAAGAATCAAAGGAAGGTAGAGTTTCAGATAAGGCTACTCTATAAATATGAATAAGACAAAAAGATAAACAGGGGAATTTTATTATGTTTAAATAAATAACAGACAAATCAATACTAATACTTAATATATGTGCACTTAATGACATTTAAATAAATACTTAAAGCAAAAGTTAATTAAATTGGAGAGGGAAGTAGTAAAACTATAGTAGTGGGGAAAACTTTAATTTGTTCTTTCAGAATAAATCTAACCAAAAGACAGACAAGATAGAATTTGAATACCTGCATAGAACTTTATAAAAATTAGCTATGATAGAACTCCAGAAATTTCTGAATTGGAATAGAAAATTTGTATGTAATTCTCACCTGTATGTGATAACTTGACAAAAATTGACAAGGTATTGGGCCATAAAGATCGTACCCCAAAATGCAGAAAAGTAGAAGTATTTAACATATTATCATAATGCAATAAAAATTATGATCTTCTTAAATGCAATGGTCTAGTCAAAAACAAGCAGAAAAAGATCCCAATCACCACTCACACATTTAAGTATGAGTCATTCCAGATCACTAGCAATAAAAAACCAATTCAATCCAACAAATTCCTCTTATGTGCAAGTGAGAAACAGTGTAGCCTAGTGGAGAGAGAATCAGGGCCACAGAGACAGCAGAGGAGTGCTAGAATGTTTCATGCTTCTGGCTGGACTCTGTCCCAGCGTCTGTCCCTCTGAGCTGTTCTGGGCTGGGAAAAATGTCTTGGTTTTCCCATTCCGAATTTGGTATGGTGTACTTTTTAGATCATTGTCAAAGGAGATATCCTGCTAAAATGCTGCTTCTCATTTCACCATCTTGACTTTGTCTCCATCAAAAGCATAGCAGTACAAATGGCCACCACCAAGTTCAAGGAAAGTGAAAAGACAAGATAAATTCTTGCACTTGACCCCCTTCAATGATTACTTTTTTGCCAGTTTAAAATTGCATTTATAGAGGTATCTGAATTCTGAATTCGTTGTCAGGCTTGTGCTGTCTCATCAATTTGCTTGAAAGTGTAGTGAAAACCAAATACGGATAGGATAAGAGCTGCACTCTCTTTTAGCCTCTCTCTGTTATCATTAAATAAACACACTCAGTGCCTAATGTTTCTGATGTTAACAAGGTTTTATGCTAGGTAAATGAGATCTAAATGGAAAGTAACAGATAAGAATTTTTTTTTGTATCAAATAACTCTGAGAAGGATTTAGTTTCCAGGATACCTATATAACAGAAACATATATCAAAAACCATTCCTGAGAAGATAAGTGTCCAAGGATATGAACAGTTTTCAAAAGAAAAATTGCAAAATATTAACCACCATAGGAAAAGGTGACCCAAATTGCTAAGTAAGTCAAAGCAACCTTGAAGTTTCACCTCCCACTAAAAAGATGGGAACAGTCTATGATGGAGGAGTTGGGGAAAGACAGGCATACTAATGCATTGGGACTAGAGCAGTAAATCAATATGACCATTCTGGAAAACAATTAGGAATTAGAGTATACAAATAAAGCCACAAAAGTGTCCATACCAGGTGACCTAGAGATTCCACTAGTAGGTACAGGGTTGTTGACAAGAAGAAAAATTCCATATTCACCAAAGTTTTTAGTATTCATAGTGAATGCCAATAGTAATTGTTTCTCTTTTGACCAGAAACCCTGAGGATCTTTCCCTCCCTGTTTGATTTTGTTTTTAATTACAGGGCCATCCCTTGACTCACTTCTTAAAGAGGTCTGTCTATTCACTGAATGGGTGTAACCTCACTCAAAGTGAGAACCTGAAAAAGACCTTCTTAACCTAAAATAGCCAGCATATCTCATAGCATTCTAAGCCATCTTCAGCCATCCTGATAAATATCCGGCCACTGAACCCAGATGGCTCGGGAAGAGAAAGTGAGGCTGGTGACCTTGCACAGCCCTCCCTCCCTCACATCAAAGTCAACTGCAAGTCATGTCATCATTTCCCTGATGTCATGGTCAAAGGACAAACACAACAATATAGTAATATTTTTATGATAGTGAAGAACTTGAAAAAAGGTAGAATCCCATTTATTAAGGAATGATTAAATAAATTGTATTATGTGAATGTAATGAAATAGTACCCTGCTGTAAAAATTGAAGAGGAGTACAGATAAACCCTATATGAACTGATACAAAGTGAAGTAAGTAGAGACATGAAAACAATGTACACAATTATGACAACAAGGTAAATGGAAAGAATAATTACCACAAAGAAACAAAAAATAAATGTTGCACAGTTTTAAAGTACTGTTTTGGTAGAAGATATGTAAGATGAAATACAAGAAGATACCTCCTCCTTGCCCTGCACTTCTTTGGAGAAAATGCCAGATTTTCTAATATGGGATATAGGATTAAATTTAGGGGATGTAGAAACAAAATATCAAATAAAAATTTATTAAAAGCCATACAAGGTACAAGCAAGTCTGCATAACCAGTCAATTAGAAAAGAGACTTCACTATGTGACAGAGGTCACTAGATGTGCCCTATTCCTTGGCTGGCTCTCGTTGCCCAGGAGCTGAGAATTCCTGATACATTATGCTATAGCACAGGTTCAGCCCAGGTCTTCTAACAGTCCCTCACAGCCTACTTCTCTCTTGGAAGTGGTCCTTCTCCATGTGTCTGTGCTCACCTCTCTTCATCCTTCCCTGTAAGTAAAACTCTCCTGTCTCCAATTTCTTCCATCTTCTCCCTATACATTCTTTTCCTAAAGGTGACAGGTTTGGGCTTAGGAGTCAAAGCAATTGTCGGTGCATTTGTCCTTCCTTCAAGGTTCTGCTTTTTTTCCCCCCAGAGTCAAGTTATAGTTACAAAGGAAGGTTTTTTGAGTGAGGTTTTATTAAGAATAGACCATGGTGTAAAAATAAAAAACATTGATAAAATATTTTAAAAGTAGCCTTATTTCACTTTCTGAGGGTATTTCATGCGCACGTGTGTGTGTGTGTGTGTGTGTGTGTGTATGTGTGTGTGTGTAAATACCATAGTAAATTGAAAACATTTAAAGACAGTCTAAATTGGATTGCTTATGCTGACATGGTTTTTGAATTGTTAATTTTAGGAAGCTGGGCAGATGACCAAAGGCATGGCCATGGAGTTTATTACTATGTAAATAATGATACATATACTGGAGACTGGTTTGCTCACCAAAGGTTTGTTTTTTACTTTTTCTTTGGTCTTATAGTTTTAATTAGGCAAGCTAAAGGTCCTGTTATATCTTTAGATTGATTACTTATTAAAGAAAATTTAGAATAATAAAATCTACAAAACTAATTTCAAACTATTCTTGAATTAAAAATAAAGCATTGTGGAAAATAATCACTTCCATATGAATCTATGGCATCTGTATCAAAAGACCAGTTTCATGATAATTTATTAAGGCATCCTTCCATAGGTTTATGCAGGAGAAGTTTTCATCATACAACTGGAGAAGGTAACATGTGCATGTTACTCTCATTATCCACTGGGTACAAAAGAATCAAGTTAGTCAATGAACATTTATTAAGCACTTATTACGATAAGTGCTGGGACACAAATGTGAAAAAGAAAGGACTTGCCCTTAAGCAACTTACAGTGGAGTGAAAAAAGACTACACACAAAAGAAAACTGAAAAGGAGCGATAGAAGAGATGGGACCTGGCATGGGGGCATGGTGGAGAAATAAAAGAAATTCAAAATGAGTGCAGTTAAATCAAATTTAAACTGAATGCAGTTGGGTGGGAAAGGAGATGTCTGAGGAAAGAAGAATATAGATGCAGCATGGCATAGGGATAGAAAGCTAGAGTTAGATTAAATGGACATATAATTAGGTCAGTGTGATCAGTGCTTTGCTTCAGGTGCTAGAATTTGGAGGGTGCTTGCAGCACTTACATATCTTCCGCAACGTAGGAAAAACTGAGCTTAGGACCTGGTTAAAAAAGCAATTAGGAAAAATAGGAAGCTACAATGTGGAATGTTTTCTTTTCAAACTCCACATAGCACAGAGTGGCCATCACTGGTTTCTTCATTTTGTAAAACTTTCCCTATCTCTGAAGAGACTCTGAATGGTATCCTCTGATACTTAAGTCTGTGATCAGGGATGAATCATTTAGCCTCATTAAAATCTTACATTCCTCATCTGTAAAATGAGAATAGACAATATATATAATAACTTTCTCACAGTGGTGTTTTGAGTCATAAATAAAGTAAATAAATAACTTTGTAAATCTTAACATGCTGAACAAAATATTTTATGCTGGAGTTTGCCTTCAGTAGTTAACCTGAGGATAAAATTGGCTAAAACCAAAGGCATTTCCTTGAGTAAGATAGTAATAAAGCACCTTCTCCATAAATTGGCTTACTCTATAAGATACAAAGCAATTGGAAGAGTAGAATTCATATAGAAGTCAACAGGAGAGAGGCACACATGTAGGAGCCATGAGCAGCCAGGAGCGTGACTCACACCTTTGATACTAGATTCAGCTGCTTGTTGTTGACCGTAGTTCTTCCATAGCTGCCACAAAATGTTGCCCAATGATTTATCAGATGATGTCAGACTATTGCTGCTGTTTGTCCTTCATTTGAAGATCAATGACATCAGGAAGGTGAGGTTATGACTTACAAGTGAATTGGATTTAAGTGAGGCAGGGCTGTGCAAGGTCATCAGCCCCATTGTCTTCAGAGCTATCTGGGTCTAGTGGCAAGACATAGATCAGGAGGACCAGAGACAGCTTGGATTCAGTGGGAGACCTTGACATTTTTAAACTAAGGTCTTTCCCCCATCTCAGTATGTCTAAGGCAATGCCCATTCAGGGATTAAGGCTAGGTAAGAAATGAGGTAAAAAAATGTCCTCTTTTGCTTAGCAAAAAAATATCAATGTGGGAGGTAAAGACCCTCAGAGTTTCTGGCCAAAACAGAAACAATTACTATTTAAACTCACCCTAAACCATCAAAACCCAAACAATGACCAAGTGAGACTTGGGTTGGGACCTATTCTTGACCAGTCAGTGAGAGCCAGAGTGATTTGGGTTTAAAGCATGGTGAAGTAGGTCCATCTGAAATCCCATAGGATATTATCAAACCCCAGATCTCCAATGCTGTATTTCAAGAAATCATAAATGAAACTACATAGGGCAAAGGAGTCTATCATCCCAGTTTTTTTCTTTCATCAAAAACGATGGAATAAAGTAGGGAAGAAAAAAAGAAATCTAGCCTATAAACTTCAAGATAACCTGTGAGGTTTCAGTGATCAAAATCTATATTCCTTTAGGTAGAATACTCACAGGCAAGGGAATGATTTTCCTATGTGGACAGGGGGAGAGGAGGGAGATGACAAAGGTAAGAATGAAGGAAAGAAGAAAAGAAGGAAGGAAAGAAACTGACCAGTTGGATCCCCAGTAGGGAAACTACTGCTGCTCACAGATTGTTTGTCATTTGTTCTTGAAGAGGACCAGTCACACCAGGAAGGTGATGTCTTGACTTGCAAGTGAATTGGATTTAAGTGTATTGCACAGGAGTGTGCCAAGTTACCAGCCTCACTCTCTCCTCAGGAGTCATCTGGTTCCAGTGGCAACATATAGATCAGGACAACTGGAGATGGCCCTGCTACTGTCAGGAACTTCTGAACTGGATGCAGTCAACTGTGCATCTGATACATGCCACTTTATTGATTGCTTATATTCATAAATTCCTTCAGCTTTGGTCCGAGGTACTGCCATAGATTTTTGGGAAAAAATTGGATCACACGCCATGGCTCCAGGGTTTACTGTCTTCTGAGCTTGTGTTCAGGCAACTCCCAACTCCAGGCAGACAACTCTATTCCAACCCAAAGAAAACTGAGAAAGTGAAAGAGAATGATAAAGGAAAAAGGACCTGGCTCTCTCAGAGGGATTATCTGGTCCCAGATGAGCTCCCAGAACACTGAGGTCTCTTCCAACAGGAATGGGGACCAAGAAGTAACTGAAGGTTGCCTTTCATCCTTAAATGAGAATCAAACTATCCTGCATGAAAATTCTTCTAATGGGCCTTTTTATTTAATATTTAATAATTGGATCCTTGCAAAAAATTGACATCTGGGTAAAAATTTCTCCGAGTACCTGAACAAATAGAAGGCATTTGAAAGTTTTCCAGTGGATCCCAGCAATGTATAAGATAATTCATTATTTTTTACTTTTCCTTATGTAGTCTATTCCATTGATACACTTTTAAATAAAAATCAGGTGATTTTTTATGACTGCTACTTTATAAATATAATTTGAGGTCTGAAATTACTGTTCTCCCTTTAGCCCTATATATTTTTCATTATTTCCCTTAATATTCTAGATCTTTTGTTTTTCCAAATGAATTTTGCTATTATCAAGTTCTACAAAATATCCCTCAGACTGTTTGATTGACATAGCATTAAAACTGCAAGTTAACTTTTAATGTTAATTATTTTATGATATTGACGTGGCCTACTCGTGAGCACTGAATATTCCTTCGTCTATTTAAGATGTTCTTTATTTCTTTAAGAAATACTTGGTAATTGGATCTATGCAAGTATTTTGTATGCTTTGGTAAACTGACTCCCAAATATTTTATGCATTTTCTACTTACTTTCAATGGATTTCCCCTTTATAGTATTCTCTCTTGGATTTTATTAATACATAAAATGTTTATTTTTATGGGCTTATTTTGTAACCTACCCCCTTTTTTTTGAAGGTAATAATTGCCTTTATTAGTATTTTTGCTAATTCTCTAGGACTTTCCAAATAAATCATCATATCATCAGCAAATAGGGATAGTTTTATCTCTTCTGTACCTATTTTTATTCTTTCCCTTGTCCTACTGCTATTAGTAGAATTTCTGGAACTATGTCAAATAATGTTAGAGAGACAGGATGTCCTTTATCTTATATTTATTGGAGAAGTTCATCCCTGTTACATTTAATGTTTGATTTTGGTTCTATAGGATACTTTTTATGACATTAAAAAGGTCCGTCTATGCCTTTACTTTGTAGGATTTTAGCACACACACACATGCGTATACATGTATATTTGTGTGTATATATATATATATATATATACGCATGTGTGTGTGTGTGTGTATTATATACACTACTTTTTCAAAGGCTTTTTTGTGCCTCTATTGGATAATACATGGATTTAGATGTTTTTGTTTTTAGCATGATTAATCATGTTATTGATTATTTTCCTAATGTTTAAACACAGTTGCATACTTGGTCATAATGAATGATTTCATGGATGAATTATTGTACTCTGATAATTCATTAAAATGTTTTGAATCAGTACTCATTAATGATACCAGTCTCTAGTTCTCCTTCTGTGCTTTATGCTTCCCTAGTTTAGGTATCAGGACTACTTTTGCATCACAAAAGGAGTCTGTTAGAATCCCTTTCCCCCTCATCGTTTTTGGATAATATTAGTATAGTATAGGATAGAATAGTGCTAATTTTTCTTTAATATTTTGATGGAATTCTTGTGAATTCACCAGGACCAGGAAGTTTTTCTCCGGAACCCTTGTAGTTCCTTTACAAGTATTTGTATTTCCTTTTTGGAAATTGGAATATATAAGATTTCTATTTGGTTTTCAGTTAGTTTGGGCATTTCATATTTTTAAAAGTATACTTATATTTCTTTTGTGTTCTCACTTTTTTTTAAAAGAATGTAACTGCATAGTAGATTCTCACAGTTCTGGTTTTTGTGACTTCACCTGGGCCTTTGCTATTTTGTTGATTTGATTTTCTACCTGTATTTTAATGAGGCTGGCTAAAGATTTATGATTTTTATTAGTCTTTTCAAAGACCCAGTTTTAGTTTTGTCATTTCTATAGTATTTTTAGTTTCTAATTTTTTTTCTATTTTTCCCCTCTAATTTTGAACATCTCCTCTGCTTATTTTGTATTTACTGGCTTTCTAAATTTAAAAAATGTGTAGTTCAGTTACTCAGTCCTCTCTCTTTCTATTTTGTTATTGTATATTTTGGTGATAGACTTTTTCCCTAGCTGCAAGTCAGACATTTTGACATGTTGCTTCATCATTATAATTTTCTTTCAGAAAATTACAAGTTATTTCAATGATTAGTTCTTTGGTAACTCACTATTTAGGATTTTGTTCTGAAGTCTCCATTTGGACCTGTGTCTTTTGTCTTACCTTTTTAATTGTGTGAGGGTCTGTAAATCATGCTATCTATTTGCAATATTGCTGTGCTGTAACACCTCATCACTTTTTGTGAAACTTGTATTTGGTCTTCCGAAGTATGTATATTCTTTATAAGCCTCATTTAGAAGATGCTGTAAGACTTTTAACTTTTATTTCTTGAGCAATTTGTTCATTTCTATAATTTTCCTTTACTTATGATTGTGTTATGTTTGTCCAGAACTGAGAGGGAAATAAAAGTTACCTAATATTACAGTTTTACTATCTATATCTTCTTGTAGTTCAGTTCAATTTTCCTTTATGAATTTAGATCCTAATGTATTTGGAGCATATCAGTTTACTGTTAATATTGGTTTGGTCTATAGTTCCTTTCACCAGAATGTAGTTTCCTTGTTTATGCTTTTTTAGGTTGTAAAGTTTTGATTTCCTTTTAGTTTGTGTATGTCTTCACTTTTCAGCTGTCCCCTTTGTGCCACTCCTAATTATAGATCTGTTATTAAATCAATTATTTTATTTATCTGGAAAAACATTAGCATTCCACTCTCCTATGGCTCTGCTTACTAATCCTGTACTTTTCAAAGCCAAAATATCCCTTCCAGGGCATTACTTTCCTTTATGTATTGTCTCCTCTTGTTAGAATGTAAGTCAGGCACTATTTTTTGCTTTTACATTTCCATCCCCAGTCCTTAGCACAGAGCTTTAAAAATGCGTTTTCATTCATTCATTCATTCATTCATTCATTCATTCATTCATTCATTCATTCATTCCCATCATGGAGAGTGAGTGAGGAGAGAGAAGTCCCACCCTCTAGCTTTAACTCTCTGAGAGGCACAAGATAAAGGGTAAAGAATGATTTCTTAAACACATCAAGAATTGGTTTTGTTTGTATGGATGGCTCTCTTTACTAACTTTGCAATTCATTTATTAGTAGGCTCAGGTCCTCTATTTTAAATTCTCGCATCCTTCCTATGTACCCACATCACTGGAGGCAGAGAAAAGGGCCCTGAGATGGACACTTTCTCTTTGTTAGTGTTTAGGTTCATTTTTTTTTTTTTGGCAACATCACCCACTAGTCTGGGTATATGCTCTTAAACCTCAAGAAATAGTGTTGTTGTGGAAATTGCCTCCATGAGAGTATACCTCTTTCAGAACTCAGAATAAAAGCCATAAGGACAAGGACAGAAACACTGAGATGTAAGGGTGTGAGTCTCCATCTTTTAATGAATCTGAGATTTTTGGTAACCCAATGGTATAGGAAAAAGCCAGCAGAGATGATGAAATATCATAGATTGCCTCACCATCTTTTCATAAGTCATCTAGTTGTATAGGCTGACTGGAGAAACCCCAGAGTCATTTGGTTATGATTAGGTAAATGACCATTGATTTCTTGGTTATAAAGGTGAAGATTTATAAAATCGTGGTCATAAATTAGGGTGAAGTCTCTCACTAAGGGGACCCAGCCTGAACCACAAAGTTGTAAAAAGAAAGACTGAACCTGAGGGTTGCTGCTGATCCTGAAGCTAGACATGTCAAGTTGTCCATGAGGAGCAAGCCCAGCAGACAGACCTATCTAGCACAGATGTTAAGCCTTGTGAACAACATGTGGAGTGATCTACCTGGGAGAAACACTGCACTTAAATGTAGCTGCAGGAAGATTCTAGAAACCAAGGACTTCAAGGTCATGAAATGAGAAGAGCTAGAATTACTCTTTGTCATTTATGAATCTTATGTGTGTTCCAGCCTACCATTTTACACTAATTCTGAGCTCACTTTTCCCATGATGCTTCCCATGATACTTCTCCCATTATGGGAGAGTATACTCCAGACTTATGGGGGAATTTTTTTTTAATCAAATTTTCTTAATATGCCATCTTAATAAATCCCCTTGGTAAAAGCTAATTGTTTACTTTCTGATAGCTAATGGGAAGACTAGTGATGGGAACTCAGAAGCTATCACACTTGGAGCAGCCATCCACAAATTTAGTCCTGGAACCCAAAGTAGCAGCCATCTTTGCACCCACACCATGCCGAACCAAATTGAGGGAGTGATAAAAGGAAAGTTTTACTGTGTGGGTTTCATCTGAAATATATTTAGATGTCCTTCACATTTGCAGGTCCCCTGGAGAGATTTTCTATCTGAAGCTCTCCTACTTGAATACCATACTTTTATAGGGATCCATTACAGAAAAATTAGAATTTTTTCTCTTTTGTTTAGACTGGTATTGAACAGTGTATTTTCTTTTCATGTCTAAACAGTTCTGTTGAGATTTTGTTTTCCAGTACTGATAGTCAAATGAATGAAGCATTTATTAAGCACTTACCACATGCAAAACCCTGTGCTCAGTCTTGGGGATACAGATAGTCTCTTATCTGAAGGAACTAACATTTTAATGGAGGAAACAATATGTGGAAGGTTTCAGCTGTGAGTTGTATTCTTGCATCCATTATAAGTATGATGGCTGAGATATGCATATTGTATACTTAAAATGCCTATCAAAACCCCTAGTCACACAGAAGACTCCTTGTGGAAGCAGTACCACAGAGATGAGGATACTGAGAGGTGATATACTATCAGTATTTTGAGAGAAATGTGAAGTACTAATTAGGAATCTGTAAATCACTGGAAAGTGAAGAGTGTTCTCAAATTCTTGATGAATCTCTGTGATCACCTATAGGGTCATGGGTTCCTTGGGAAATTGATGATATATGGATGCATGGAATTTTAGAGATACACAATAGGGAAAGATCTAGGGAAATTTAATTTTGGTGGCTCTGTGTTGCATTAAAAATGCAAGACCAGTTGAGTGATCATCTTAGTAGAAGAAGGTGTTTTTGTTGCAAAAGTAGAATGTGGGCGTATCCAATGAACAATTCACAGAATCCACATCATAGACCCCAAGATGAATCATAGAAGATTCCTCTTTTTGTGATAGGTTGCTTAACTGACCATACTTCTTACAGGCACAGATGGATCAAACAATTAGACTTCCTGGGTTTATTCCTTGATGGCAGCTGAAGTCTCCAACACAACAACTTCAAACCAGCTACAATGCTGTGTCTTTTCAAAAACTGCAGAGAATGACTTTCAATTAGCTTAGCAGAGCGATTGAGAGTAGAATAGCAGCAAGGCTGAAAAAAGGACACCAGACTGAGTAACAAGCACAGAGAGAAACAAGCACAGAGAGAAACTGCATTAAGGGGGGAGAGAGAGAGAGAGAGAGAGAGAGAGAGAGAGAGAGAGAGAGAGACAGAGAGAGAGAGAGAGAGAGAGAGAGAGAGAGAGAGAGAGAGAGAGAGAGAGAGAGAGAGAGAGAGGAGAGAGAGGAACTAGGAATTTAAAAACAGTAGCAAAAGACTTCAGTGAGAAAAGCCCACCCTAGAACAATGGACACAGATGCCTTCCAGCATGTAGAACATAGATCTTAAAGTTGTGTGCTTAGTAGCATTGTGATTAGAGTTTGGATCAGGGATCCCTGGAGACTTCAACTGCCTTACTCTGACCCTTGACTGGCACAGCTCATACCAGGAGGATAGCTATCAAACCATGCCCTAGATAAGATTACTTAAGGAACAAAGCATCTTTATTTTACCTGCTTGCACTAAATGAGTGAAGTCCCTGAAGAGCACTGCACTTCAGACCCAGAGGAAGCAATTGCAAAACCTAAGATAGCACAAATTGGGACCGAATAAAGCCCCAGAATTCCCTCTGGAGGAATTCGTAGTCACTCTAACACAAAGTCCTTATTAAGGAAGTAAGGCTAGAAAAATTAGTAAATAGCAGAAGGCACTGATCACAAAAAGGTCATCCAAAGATATACGAGATAAAAATTCAGGAAAAAATTGAGAACATCTATATAAATAAAAAGATTGCTTTGCCATAAGCTTTAGTGAAATCTCTGGAAGAAATGACGCACAAGTTTAAAAATAATATTACAAATTAAATGAAAGTTCCAGGGAAAAGAATTTAAAATAAAATGAAAACTTCAGAGGAAAGAATAAAAAGGATAGTAAATAGCTTAGTATAAGACATGCAAAAGTCACATCTTGCCCACATCTTGCCTGAAAGTTAGAATGGGCCAAACAGAAATCAGTGACTCCTTGAACAAGACATTCTAAAACAAACCCAGAAAGAGTGGAGAGCCTTACTTAGGATTGCCAGGAGTCTTTCCCATTCTACTCTTTCTGAACCAAAAAAAAAAAATATAATCTAGACTGATAGATCTGGAATTTTTATAGATATGTTGTAAACTATCTATTTTAGCAAAATATTTGGCAAAATCTCTTGTATTGCTCTTGTTAATTGAAGCTAGAAATTAGTTTGTTTGATGGATCTGGAACTATTTGAATGGCCGTAATCAAAGATTAATTGTTAAAAGCTAATGTCAAGTTGAAGGCAAAGTCAAGATGGTAGAGTGAAGGGTTGCAACTGGTACACTTCCTCCAGAAACTATCCTATGAGATGAGCACAGAAAATGTCAAATTAAATTCTGAGCAGAAAGGTCATCAAAAGTTAGAATAAATCACTGTTCTGACCCTGGACAGCTTACATAGACAGAGAGATCTGCAGACACTGGGGTGGACAAGAAGCTGGGGGCCTTGAAACTGTAGCATCAACAGCAGGAATACTGGGTATGCTCAATGCACAGGGAAGTAACTGAATAACTGTCAGAGATTGCAGGAGGCTCCCGTGCTAGCCTTGGGCACAGGACCTGGCACCATTTGGCAGGCATGTGGCCTATTAGCTATCGATAGTAATGCTGGGGCAGAGAGGAATGATCACAGTTACAAGGGAGCATGATTCTTACCTGGTAAGGACCAAAGAGAGCAAGAGGGCAGTGACCAGATCTCTCCATAGATCACATCACTTTGGAACCACTCAACACTATAAGCTCCCCTACAGAAACTCAGGCCAGCTATCCATCTTACAGGTAAGCAGAGCCCATTCCTAATATAAAGTCTGGAAGTAGGCTGAATAAATGAGCACATAATAACAAAAAAGAACCTGACAGGGAAGCTCAAGATACAAACTCAGAAAAAGACAGTGACTTAAGCAAATCCTTAAAGAGAAACTTTGATTAGATACAAGCCTAAGAAAAATACCTAGAAAAGCTAAAGGAAGAGTTTTTTTTTTTGAAAGGGCAAAAAAATGATTTTAAAGATCAAATCAGAATGATGGAGAGGAAATTGGGAAAAGAAATGAGAGTAATAAAGAAAATTATAAAAAGAGAAAATACGCCCACTTACCATGTAGATTAGAGCAACCTACTGGTACCACAAATGCAAAATGATGAGGTTGGACCAGGTGATCAGCAAGGTCCCTTTAAGGTTTAAATCTACAATGGTTTGCCCAAGGTCACACAATAAATAGCACCAAATCATTTGACTCCAAATACCTTGCTCTTTTCCTTTACACCTTGGAAGTTGACTTTATGTTGGCTTTTTTTAACCTTTAAAACTTTATTTTCCAATCAGTTTTAAAAATTTCATTAAATTTTAACCTATGCAAAATTAAAACCTTTTCAATCTTAAACAGGCAGGGGCAAGGAACATATGTCTATGCTGAGACTGGCTCTCAGTATGTTGGTACTTGGATAAATGGACAACAGGAGGGATCAGGAGAATTCATCCACCTCAACCATAGATACCAGGGCAAGTTTGTAAATAAAAATGTAAGTAATTTTAAAAGTGAAGCTTTTTAATAAGTGCATTAAAATACTCTCATTAAGTATCCTTCAATGTACAAAAATTACAAAATAAAAGTACTGAAAACGGAAAACATTTTTTTAAAATACAGAGGTTTTCGATGAAATGACAGTTTGGTATAATGTATGAGAACATTAAGACTTTCTGCCTCACTTTGTGAATCATTATCTTGCCACTTCTATTTTTATTATCAACCAAGGAGAAAGATGTGGATGGAGTAAGACTTTTTCTATGAGTATCTCAATAACATTTTTTCTCACATCTCTTTTCTTGTTATTTCATTGTACTTCTCCAAAAATATTAGTCATCATATTTTTTATAAATGTTTACCTCTCAAAAATCAGGAAATCAAATGTTTATTCTTCATAAAAGACTCTTACATACATATCATATGATTATAAGTAAACTTTTGGCCCTTACATTCTTTCAAATTCAGCATCTCTCCAGGATATTCCCAATTGTGTTACAGACTGAGTACATCAAAATAAAATGCCCCAACACTTCCACCTCAGAATAATATGAAATTCATCAAATAAAGTAATCAAATAAAAAAGAAATTATTGGAAACACCTCCATACAAAGTCTTTTGAAATAGCAGCAGAGGACTTGATCATGATCTCACTCCCCTTCTTGTACCCAGTGCATCTAACTCTTCCTTTTAGCTTTGGCTGAGAATGTCTTCAGCCTTGTTCCCTCTTGACAGTGAACCAGACTGATCCTTTTATGCTCACTTCTTAATGGAGGAAGTACAATGAACTTGCCCAGCTTTGAGGTGGAGAAAGAAACCAACTGAGGTTGGAGAAAAAAATTGAACCGTAAAAGAAGGGAAGATATCCACAGAGATGTGACCAACTCCCTCCGTTTGAAATGTAGCACGGACCCATGTACAACCTGTACCGACTTCATAATGAAGTCGTTGAAGATGTCTACCTTCTATAGTATGGACAGGAGAAAATGAATAGTACTGGATGTGGAAAGCACCAAAGAGCAAAGGATCAAGAATCACTGTTCCATGAAATGGAAAAGGCACAAGCGAAGAAGAGGAAGATTAGATAATAAACCCAGCTGCATGCAGCTAAACCACTAATGAAATTCACAAAGAGGGAAAATAAGGAAGCCATCTGGAAGAATTCATGATAGAATCAATATGCAAAGAAAGATGAAAACCTTCAATGAAAGAAAAAAAGGTAAGAGCATAATACTTTGTGGTATGTCCTGAAATAGTGGAACAATAACAAGAAACCCCATATTGGTTCAGGTTAGAAAAAAAAATATTTCAAAGAAGAAATAAGGATGAAATTAATGCAGAAAACAAAATCATCAAAAAAAAAATTCAGTAAATAAGAAAGCAGAAAATTTGAAACACACCAAGAAGAATATCTTCAAAAGTAGATAGTTTTTGAAAAAGAGAATGGCAGATTTGAAATTAAAAAATCCAGGAATGGAGGAAAATTTGAATATATTAGGAAAAAATGGGATCTCTTTAACTAGCCAGAAAAAACTGAATTTTGAAGGTAGAATGTATAGAGGTAACTTAAGGATCATAGATAACCTGGAAAAATACAATAAGTACTCTGAATATTACACTGCAGAAAATACTACAAGAAAATTCCTCAAAAATATTAGAAATAGGGGAGAAGGAGAGATCAATAGAATCCATACCTCAGCAAAAGAGGAAAACTCAAATTTGCATCTATAAAGATTGTATTAGTTAAATGCTAGAATTTCAGTGTCATTCAATAAAGTTTTTGGGAAGTCAAGAGGAAGGCCTTCAACTGTCATGGAAATGAATGTAAGAGTCCAGGATTTTTCTTTGTTTATGATATTAAAGAAAATGATGTGATATTCCAAAATGCAAACCAAAAATAAGTACATCAATTTTGGTAGGATCTTTTTTATTATATTGGCCCAGTTCAACCATGAGCAATTAAAACATCCTTCCATCATACTTCAGACATAATTTTGATTAGTCAGAGACTGTATTATTCCATGAAATGGCATCTAGAGTACTGGTGTCAAAAAGATTGGAATTTGTTTATAGAGAAGTTTGGAGTCATGGAAATTGAGATTGCTCCTTTCCTTCCATTAAATTTTGGTCCTAGCTATATTCTAAGACATACATGATGTATAAATAGATCAATTTAATGGGTAGATCCATCCACCAATGTAGCATAATCTGGACATTTGGCATCCAGTACATTTCTTCGGTGTAGGTTGTATAGTTGTAAATTTCCAGTTAGGAAGATTTGCAGTTTTCTGGGTCTCTATTTAATCAAATCAAAGTTATCCATAAACAGATTATCTACAGTGCCTCACTATTTAAGTCCTCTTTCATGTGGATTTCATATAAGCTCTTCTCCACCACCACGAGAACCTTCTTCCTGTTTTGTGCTCCCATGATACTTTTTTTTTTAATTTAATTTTTTACATTCATTTTCACAAATTTTTGGGTTCCCAATTTTCTCCCCTTTTCTCCCCTCCCCCCCACCCCAATACCCCAAGCAATCTAATTTTCCCTATCTCCAATCTGCCCTCTCTTCTGTCATCCCTCCCTTCTCTTGTCTCCATCTTCTCTTTTCTCCTGTAGGGCCAGATGACTTTCTATTCCTCATTAACTGTATGTCTTCTTTCCTAGTTACAACAACAATATTAAACAGTTGTTCCTAAAACTTTTAGTTCCAAATTCTCCCCATCCCTCCCTCCCCACCCATTCCCTTTGGGACGGCAGGTAATTCAATATAGGCCCTATCTGTGTAGTTTTGCAAATGACCTCCCTGATAGTCGTGTTGTGTAAGACTAACTGGATTACCATTCCTCCTATCCTGCCCCTCATTGTTTCTCTTCTGTCTCTTGATCCTGTCCCTCACCAAGTGTTGACTTCAAATTGCTCCCTCCTCCCTTTGCCCTCCCCTCCATCATCCCCTCCCTTGCAATATCTCCTTCTCTCCCACTTTCTTATACTGTACGATAGGTTTTCATACCAAAATGAGTGTGCATTTCACTCCTTCGTTTAGTCAAATGTGATGAGGGTAAGCTTCTTTTTTTTTTTTTTTCTCAGCTCTCCTCTTTTTCCCTCCACTAAGAAAATCTCCTACCTGCCTCTTAAATGACATATAGTTACCCCCTTCCCTTTCCCTCTCTTTCCTCCCCCCTACATTTCTCTCTCACCATTTACCTTAGTTTCTTTTAAGGTATGGTCCCATCCTATTCAGTTCAATCTGTGCTCTCTATCTCTGTATGTGTGTGCATTTGTGTATGTGTGTGCATGCGTGTACATGTGTATGTGTGGTCCCACCAACTACCCAGATGGTGAAAAGTTTTAAGAGTTACAAATATTGTCTTTCCCTGTATGAATGTAAACAGTTCACTTCTGGTAAGTCCCTTAAGACTTCTCTTTGCTGTTTCCTTTTTCATGCTTCTTCTCATTCTTGTGTTTGAAAGTCAAATTTTCTTTTCAGCTCTAGTCTTTTCATTAAGAATGATAGAAAATCCTCTGTTTCATTGAAAGACAATATTTTCCCCTGAAGTATTATACTCAGTTTAGCTGGGTAGGTGATTCTTGGTTTGAGTCCTAGTTCCTTTGCCTTCTGGAATATCCTATTCCACGCCCTTCGATCCCTTAATGTAGAAGCTGCTAGATCTTGGGTTATCCTGATTGTATTTCCACAGTACTGGAATTGTTTCTTTCTAGCTGCTTGCAAGATTTTTTCCTTGAGCTGGGAGTTCTGGAATTTGGCCACAATGTTCCTAGGAGTTTCTCTTTTTGGATCTCTTTCAGGTGGTGATCGATGGATTCTTTCAATACTTATTTTGCCCTCTGGTTCTAGAATGTCAGGGCAGTTTTCCTTGATAATTTCATGGAAGATGATGTCTAGGCTCTTTTTTTGATCATGAGTTTCAGGTAGTCCCATAATTTTTAAATTGTCTCTCCTGGATCTATTTTCCAGGTCAGTTGTTTTTCCCATGAGATATTTCACATTCTCTTCCATTTTATCGTTCTTTTGGTTTTGTTTGGTGATTTCTTGGTTTCTCATAAAGTCATTAGACTCCATCTGTTCCATTCTAATTTTGAGAGAACTATTAAATTCAGTGAGCTTTTGAGCCTCTTTTTCCATTTGGCTCATTCTGCTTTTGAAAGCATTCTTCTCCTCATTGGCTTTTTGAACCTCCTTTGCCAATTGAGTGAGCCTATTTTTCAAGGTGTTAATTTCCTCAGCATTTTTTTGGGTCTCCTTTACCAAGGTACTGACCTGTTTTTCATACTTTTCTTGTATCTCTCTCATTTCTCTTCCCAGTTTTTCCTCCACCTGTCTAACTTGCTTTTCAAAATCCTTTTTGAGCTCTTCCAGGGCCTGAGCCCACCCGCCACCCCCCTGGGGTGTCTGGGGTACTGAGGCCCCGCCCTCCACGTCTTTCCCTGATGGCAAGGATACGTCCTCGTCATCAGATCCGAAGGTCGGGATCATTTGCATTTGTTGGAAAAAACTCTCTATAGTCTTATTTTTCTTTCCTTTTCTAGGCATTTTCCCATCCAGTTACTTGACTTCTGAGATTCCTTTCCACCCCCACCTGGATCCGTCCAGCTAGTGCTTGGCCTCTGAGATTTAAATGGGCTTTCCTCCTGCCGGCTGTCAATCAGTGAGCTTTAGTTCAGGTGCTGGGGTGGGGGCAGGGCCGCCTCCCAGACTCTGATCCCTCAAGGGCTTTATGCAGAGACTTTCAGGAATGGAGCAGGTGGGGGCGGGGTGGGGGGCCCCGCCTCCCAATCTCAGTTCCCTTGGGGGTTTTGAGCAGAAGCCTACAGTAATAGAGCGGGGTGGGGGCAGGGCCGTCTCCCAGGCTCAGCTCCGTCAGGTTTTATGCAGGAATCTTCCGTAATGAAGATCCTGCCTGCTGTTGGGGGATTCCTGAGTCCTGGGCTGCTGCCGCCTCAGCCGCCGCCCACACCTCTGCCTCCGCCGCTTCCTGCCCCCGTCTCTGCCGCCGCTTCCTCCCGAGGGGGCCCGAGTCACGGAGACATTCCGCTCCCCTCCTCCAGCCCAGCCTTCTCTCTCACTGACCTGTAGCTTCTGTGGGCGGAGGGACTTTCCCGGCTGCCGGAGCTTCCGTCTCTGAAGCCTGCTCGGATCAGCTTCTCTGGGGCCGCGGCCAGGGCAGCGCTGGGGGTGGGGTCCACTTTCCGGGGCACGCTGGACCCTGGGGACGGGTCTCCAGGGCTCCCTGGAACGGAAATCTCTTCCACTCTGCTTCTGCACACCTTGTATTGACCCAGAAGTTATGGGGGACTCTTTTTACATTAATTCTATGGGCTTTTGGTTTCGGAGCTTGTAAACGTGCATCCTTCTACTCCGCCATCTTGGCTCCGCCTGCCCCCGTGATACTAATCAGAATGTCATTAAACAAAGTTACTTTTGTCATTAAATATATGATCCTGAAGTTTACTTGGGAAGCATGCTGTTGGAGAGTCTGTAAGTGAGCATTTTGTTCCAATCATACATGGAATCAAACACTTTTTAATAGTCAAAAGACAATGAATACAACTTGATCTTGTGCTTTCTGTACCTTTCAGTGATTTGTACGACTCTAAAAATATTTTTAGAGTTTAGCTATAGAATTTCATTGTGAAAAGCTGTCTGTTTTCTTCTTGTTATATTGTTTGTTATCTATCGTAATATATATGTATGTCTGTGTCTTTGTGTATATAATACAAACATATGTACATACATACTTTCATGAGTAGATCATTCTCATCAATACTTTTTAGAGGTGAGAAAGCAGGTATTAATCAATAGTTGATTTCTTTTTGATCATCTTTTCATAAATTTCAAAATCATATGTGATCCCCTTCAGCCCAATTTGCTATTTTCCTCTCTTTTCCTCCTCAACTTCCTTAGTATCTACTCACCTCAAGCACAGACTTCCACTGGGTACTTGGTCCAATCTACTTAATAGTTTCATTTTTGTTTTCTTTAGTGTCATTGATACTATTTCATATAATATTAATAATAGCAAATTTTATATGGTGCTTTAAGGTGTTTAAAGTACTTTATACATATTATTTCATTTGATTGTATTCAGCTGTGATGTTAGAGTTTAAAAGTTGCATATGTCTCCATTGTTACTGATAAAGAAAATGTTGATGGACATGTTGACATACCTTTAATACTTTTTTGTCTATTTTTCTCCATCTAATTTCATGTTTAGATGCTCTTGGGGGTGATCTGTCCTGTCTGGATCTCATGAAAATTCAGATAAAATTCTTTACAGATAATATATGTCTAATTCCTTTCCTGACTTAAAAAATAAGTATAGAAAAATTATGTCTATTGAGTGGTTATAATATAATCACGATGATGAAAGCCAGCATTTATATAACACTTTAAAGTTTGCATTGCAAAGCACTTAATAAATATTTCATTATATTCTCACAAAGACCTTGGGAGGCAGGCGCTATTATTATATGCATAATGTTTAATAAAGAATACTTATATTGTATTATTTGTTGTAATATTGTTTTTCAAATATTCTTAAAAATACACTTGGCATTTAGCATTTTGTACATTTTTTTCCTTTTTCTTTTAGATTTTGAATTTTCACGTAAAATGGAGAAAGCTTATTAATTCTGAACCTCTTAGTCTGGAAATCACGGTCATTTGATCAGGGGATAAAACTGAACTTTACAGTCACTTAGTTACAGAAAGAATTTCCTAAGAAAATCAGTGGTATCAAGATTACTTAGGAAACATCCCACTTACTTGATAAAGCTGTCTGTTGAAATCCTCTTAAAATGAATGTAAATAAGTTTAATCGATTCACTTCATAAGGAGCTCTGCTTTGCAACAATCATTAATTCATAAAAGTATCCAATAATTAAGATTGTCCCTCTCCCAGTCGTCCCAGATTGTTGAAGTTATGCTATGGTATGCTTTAGGAGAAGCACTGTGATATAATGGATAGAAAGGGTCAACCTTGTAACTAGGATGTCCAGGGCTCAAATTCTGCCTTTTACACAAACTGATGGCATGAACATGGAGAAGTCACTTAATCTGTTGCTTCCCCTGGCAACTTTCTATGACTATAAGTTACAGACAAAATATTGATCTACATTGATGGAGGAAGTTTCTACACTGAAGAAATTACAGGCCAGGGGAAAAAATGTTGTAAATCATACTCTATTTGTATTAAATTTGAACCATCATAATTAGAGGAAACATTTTACTTCTTTTTTGCATAGCCATTGGGACTTGGAAAGTATATTTTTGATATTGGATGCGAACAGCACGGTGAATATAAACTTGCAGATATGGTAAGTTATATAATAGAATGTAAATAATTAGTACATTTGTAGGTAACATGGAATGTCTAGTTATGTTGCTGCTGTAAAGTCAGAAGTGATATGATTAAAAAACTTAAAACAGCTTTGGGAAATAGTCTACTTTTTAGTTTTATTTGTGTTCAGAAATAGAAAATTGAAATATTGGTGATGTTAGCAAATTGAAATGTATCCTATCTGTTGCTTATTGTTAAAATCTAATTTGTCTTGCATGTTAAAATTAACAGTTAATAGTTACCAGGAAAAGTTTGGGAGTTAAGTCTGAAAACTCAAATGAGTTTTATAACATCATAGCTCAGTCAATACAACAAGGGAAAGTGGTACTTACAGTGGAGATAAACTGGAAGTCCTTTCAGTAAGATGAGGGATGTCTATTATTGACACATTTTTAGAAGCAGATTTCATACCAGTAATTTCTCTTAGTTCTGGTTAGATTTTTTTTGATAAAATGAGCCACTTATAGGTCATTGAACAGTAATTGAAATGGAAATTTGCTTTGTCATAACACAATATGGCTGTAAGACAAAAATACGGGAGCAATTTGGTACACTTTGTTTCTCTTATCTCCTTATGGAAATGTGTCTGGGAGAGTAAGGTGTAGTGACTTCCATGATCTTGGGCACCCACCAAGTGTAAGAAGGCTAAGGTCTGAACAGTCTTTTTATGCTCTTAGATGAGTAGAAAACTTTATCAGGAAATCCTGACCAATCAGATCCCTGCAGCAATTTTGTCATCTTTTACAGAAAATGAATATCTGTCAACACAGCAAAGGAGGAAGAGCCTGGATTTACCTCATATTGGGGAGTGCGGGGAAATGCTTTTATATATTCTGTCACATCACTACTGTTGATATATGTAACTAGGAATATTGGATATAGCAATTAGATATAAGAGAAATTGAAGGAATAAATATAGGCAAAGAGAAAATAAGCAGCGACATGGCTCAGTGTGTACAGTGTCAGTCTTGGAGTCAGGAAAACCTGAATTCAAATCTGGCCTCAGACATTTACTAGCTGTGTGACCCTGGGCAAGTCACTTAATCCTGTTTGCCTGTTTTCTCATCTGTAAAATAAGCTGGAGAAGGAAATGCCAAATTGCTCTAGTATCTTTGCCAAGAAAACCTCAAATGGGGTCATAAAGAGTCAGGCGTGACTAGCTGATTGACCAATAAAAGAGAAAACAGTTATTGTTTTTTTCAGATGATAGTTTACTTAGAGAACCCTAGGGAGTCAACCAAGATTGATTAAAACAATTTCAGCATACAAAACAAATCCTTTAAATCACTAGCATTTCTGTATCATGTCCACAAAACCCAGCAGGAAGAAATATAAAGAGCAATTCCATTTAAAATAATTACAGAACGTATAAAATACTTACCAACTAACACACAGCAACTATGTAAATACAACTATAGTATACTTTTTACACAAATAAAGACAGACTTAAATAAATGAAGAATTATTAATTGCTTATGGATAGACAAAGTAAATATAATAATCATGACAATATTACTTAAATTAATTTGCTTATCCAGTGCCAAATCGAGCAAACTTCCAAAGGATTATTTTGAAATTATGAAAAATAATAACAATTCATTTGTAGAAACAAAAGATAAAAGTATCTCAAGGAAAATAATGAAAAAAATTGTAGGAAGGAACTTAGCCATACCAGGTCTCAAAAAATGCTACAAAGTGTTAATCATCAAAATGATTTGATCCCTATTTAAAAAATAGTGAGGTTAATATGTGGAACAGATAAGACATAAAATGTATAGAAGCAAACTAACATAGTATTGCAGTGTTCGATGATCCCAACACCTCAATACTATAGTAGGTATTCATTTGACAGAAACTACTGGGATTATTGGTGCGACAGAAATTAGGTCAGCTACTACATACTTCTGTATGCCAAGTTAAACTATAAGTACATATATAATTTAGACATCATAAAAAAATTAGATGAACAAAGGAAAAAAATGACTTTTCCTCTCTGTGACTTGAAGATTTCATGACAAATAAAAGGTATGGAGAAAATCACAGGATTTTAAAATGGACAATATTAATTACTTAAAAATAACATGCTTTTCCCAAACAAAATCAATACAACTAAAAGAATAAGGAAAACAGTTCACTGGGAAACAATTTTTGCAGCAAGTTTCTCTGATAAAGTTCTCATTTCCAAGAGACATAAGGAATGGATTTATTCAAACTCATAAAAGTCTTTCTGGAGTCAGGAAAACCTAAGTTAGAATCCAACCTCAGATGCATGTTAGCTTCGTGACCCTGGGCAAGTCATTTAACCTGTGTCTGCCCCAGTTTCCACATCTGTAAAGTACAGATAATAATAACACTTACCTCCTATGATTATTGGGAGGAAAATATTAATATATGTAAAGTGCTTTGGAAACTTTAAAATACTATATTAATGCTAAAGATTTATTGTTATTATTTAAGAATTGAAAGATGGTCAAAGGATATGAATAGGCAATGCCATTTTCTACATTTTGAAAAAAGAAAAAAAGCTTTCTTGTGTCAAATAATCCCCATCAAATAATATAAATCCTTACATTAATCATGTTAAAAAAAACATATTCTCTCACTTAACATATCACGTCCATTACCTTTTCTGTTAGAGGATCATTAGCATGTTTTGTCCTCTGGAGCTGTAGTTAGTCATTGCATTGATCACGGTTCTTACGGCTTTCAAAGTTGTTTTTCTTTATACTATTGTAGTTATGGAGTATGTGGTTATGTTCTCCTAGTTCTACTCATTTTTTTCTGAATCAGTTCATACTAGATTCTTTCTGTTTCCCTGAATTTCATCACTTTTTTCATTTCTTACTATAACATTCCTCTAACATAATTTATTTAATAGTTCTTCAATTAACTGCTATCTCCTTATTTTTCAGTTCCTAATTATAACAAAGTGCTGCTATGTATATTTTTGTGTATATCTTTGATATATTATTATCCACATAATTGTTCCACATATATTACATTCTACATAATTCCACATATATTCCACATAAATTATCCACATATTGTTCCACATATAATAGGAATTTTTAATAGGAATATTTATAATTAATCCATCTTTGATCTTTTGGGAAGTATAAAACTGGCAACACCTCATTCAAGGGGGATGCACAATATTCCAGATTGCTTTTAGAATGAATGCACTATTTCATAGCTCTACCAACTGTACATTAGCACATCCCTTCCCACAATTTCTATTTTCCGTTTTTGTTTTTGCCAATCTGATGAGTGCGAGGTATAATCTTAAAGAACTGTGAAAGAAAAGAAATGAAAAATAATAAAAATAATGAAAAACAACACAACTTCCACAAATATTTTTCTGCCATGGCTAAGTAGAATTTTCTAGAATTAAAAATATCAACATTTATAAAAAGTAATAATTTTAGAAATTTCCCTTGTGATCTTCCTTCCCTTTCCTTGACCCTTTTACTTAGAATTATCTAAACTCTGTGGCCTCATTCTGTAGTAATGTCATAAAATCCTATGAGATGAACCACTTAAAATTTTGCCATTTTTGTTTCTTTTCTAAGATGATATTTATTTTTATTTTCCTTTTTTTCAATAACGACTTGTTGGCATTACTTTGGTGGGCCGTAGGGAGGAAAGAGAACTATTATCTTTTTTTCCCAAACCTTATACTTTTGTAAATAAAACATATTTCCATTTAAAATAGGAAAGAGTGGAAGAGGAAGAGGAAGAAGAAGCTTCAACTGCTGTCCCAAAATGGAAAGCTCATAAAATTACCCCATTAGAACTCTGGAAACCAACTCCTGATGAAGAACCTCCCCAGCTTGATGTGCCACCAGAGCCAGAAGAGCCACAAGCTTCCTTGGAAAGTATGTAGTGTTCCTGGATTATTCAAGTTAGGGAAACAGTTTTCAAACATCTCAGGAATCTATTAAAATCCTCTAGCCTGCTATAAAGAGCAGCATGATTGGGTTTTATATCTCATATTTTCTGTCATTTTATTTCAGCTGATGATGTGATTGAGGATATTCAACCTCTTCCTGATTATTCAGAAATAGAAGACCTTGAAGTACTAATGAAACAGGCAGAAGAAATTGAAGAAACAAGAGGTGAAAGCAGAGAGGAAGGTAGAGTTGAAATAAATTATAACATAGATTGGGGGAGGAGATAATTCCTATAGACCAGGGGTAGATAACCTATGACTTTGAGGTCACATGTGACTTGTCCAGGGTCACAAAGCTAGTAATTGTCAAATGTCGGAGTCCAAATTTGAACTCAGGTCTTCCTGACTCCCGGGATGGTGCTGTATCCAGTGTGCCACCTAGCTGCCCCATGGGTGAGGATTTTTATTTCCCATTGGGGGCTGCTTCTGTTGCCTACCTTCTTTACTTTTAACACCAGTCTCTCCACTTAGCTCAGGATTCTGGCTCCAGATATCAGCTTCAGTTCAACCAAATCAAGTTTCCCATCTGAGAAAGGCGAATTTCCTTGCTCTTATCTACATAACTAAACATTAAGTACAACAATTTGGCTTTTTCTTGGCCAAAAGTTTTATCAGATTTTATGCCTTAGAATTCCAAGTCCCTTTCTGTCTTTCTAAGACTGTCAAATGTAAAAGAAAAGTAGAGATTTTAATGTTAGTGGATAATGTGCAATATATTTTGCTTCTAGGGGTGGGGAGGTGGGTGGGAGAGAAGGGAAGAAAAGGTGTCATGCTTTCTTTTCTTAGATCATACTTAAGCAACAGTGAAGATACTTCCAATTCATAGTTCATATTAGGATCTTCTCTTTCCTTTTGAGCTCAGGAATCATAGCCACTTGAGTTAGCATAACCTCAGGCATCTCATGAGGTTCTTTTCTCCAGTTCTTCCTCACAACTTTTGCTAACATTTTTAGTACAGTATTGAATAATAGTGGTGATAATGGGTATCCTTGCTATACCCTTGATTTTCTTGGGATGGTTTCTAGCTTATCTTCATTACAGATAATATTTGTTGATGGTTTTAGAAATGTATTACGTATCATTTTAAGGCAAGTTCCATTTATTCCTATGTCCTCCAGTGTTTTTAATAGGAATGAGTGCTATACTTTGCAAAAAGCTTTTTCTGCATCAATTGAGATAATCATATGATTTCTGTTGGTTTTGTTATTGATATGGTCATTTACTCTGATAGTTTTCCTAATAGAAACCAGCCTTGAATTCCTGGTATAAATCCCACCTGGCCAGCGCATGACCCTTGTGATATAGTGCTGCAATCTTCTTCCTAGTATTTAAAATGTATGCTTCAATATCTATTAGAGAAATTGGTCTATAGTTTTCTTTCTCTGTCTTTGCTCTTTCTGGTTTTGGTATTAGTACTATATTTGTGTCATGATAGGAATTTGGTAGCACTTCTTCTTTGCCTCTTTTTCCAAATAGTTCATGTAGTATTGGAATTAACTGTTCTTTAAATGTTTTGTAGAAGTCACTTGTGAATTCATCTGGCCCTGGGGATTTTTTGTTCACTTTCTTTTTCTAAGATGGTGTTATTTAAGTATCCTATTTCCTCATTTGTTAATCTGGGCAATTTCTATTTTTGGAAATATTTGTCCATTTTGCTTAATTTTTAGATTTATTGGCATATAATTGGGTAAAATTGCTCTTGATAATTGTTTTAATTTCTTCTTCATTGGTGGTGAATTCACCCCTTTCATTTTTGATATTGGTAATTTGGTTTTGTTCTTTTAAAAATCAAATTATCTAATGATTTATCTATTTTATTATTTTTCCTCAATAAACCAGAATCTAGTTTTGATTATTAGATCAATGATTTTTTTCATTTCCAATTTTTATTAATTTCTCCTTTGATTTTTCAGGATTTCTAATTTGGTGTTTAATTGGGAATTTTTAATTTATTTTTTTCTAGTTTGTATTTTTGTTATTGCATGCCCAGGCCATTGATCTGCTCTTTCTCTATTTTATTGATGTAGTCCTTTAGAGTATACATTTTCCCTTAAGCACTACTTTGGCTATATCTCATAAATTTTGATGTGTTGTCTCATTGTTTCCATTCTCTTTAATGAATTATTGGTTCTATTATTTGTTGATTAGACTTATCTAGTTCTGAGAGGGGAAAGTTGAGGTCCCCCACTAGAATGGTTTTATTACCTGTTTCCTCCTATAACTCATTTAAACTATTTTTTAAAAATTTAGATGCTATATAATGTAATGTACATATGTTTAGTATTGATATTTCTTCATTATCTATGGTACCTTTTAGCAAGATACACTTTTCTTTATCTCTTTTAATTCAACCTCCTTTTGCTTTGTCTGAGATCATGATTGCTACTTCTGCTTGTTTTTAAACTTTAACTGAAGCATAATAGATTCTTCTCCAGTCCCTTACTTGTACTCTGTGTGTGTCTCTACATGTCTTATATGTTTCTTGTAAACAGTATTTTGTAGGATTCTGGTTTTTTAATCCATTCTGCTATCCCCTTCCATTTTATGGGTGAGTTCATCCCATTCACATTTATAGCTATGATAACTAACTGTGTACTTCTCTCCATCCTATTTTTCTCTTGTTTATCCCCACTTCTTTCTTACCTCCCATCCTTTTCCTCCTCACAAATGTTTCACTTTTGACCACCACCTCCCTCAATCTGCCCTACCTTCTATTAGTACCTTTCTTCTTCCCCTTTCTCTTATCCCTGCCCCTCTTTACTTTCATATAGGGTAAGATAGATTCCTATGTACACCTGACCATGAATATTATTACTTTTTGAGCCAATATTGGTGAGAGTAAGGTTCAAGCATTGCTTGTATTTTCCCCTCCACTGTAATAGCTCTTTCATGCCTCTTTTATTTGTGCTATTTTACCCCATTTTATTTCCCCCTTCTTCTCCCAGTGCAATCTTCTTTCTCACCCCTTAATTTTTAAAAATATTGTCCCATCATATGAATTCACATCCACACCCTCTATGTATGCTCCTTCTAATTGCCCTTATAGTGATAAACTTCTTAAGAGTTACAAATATCTTGCCATATAAGAATATAAACAGTTTAACCTTATTGAATTGCTTATGTTTTCTTTTCTTGTTTCTTGTTTCTTTTTGTATGTTTCCCTTGGATCTTATATTTGAGGATCAAATTTTTTATTCAGCTCTGGTCTTTTAATTAGGAGTGCTTGAAAGTCTTCTATTTTATTAAATATATTTTTCCCTCCTGAGCAATTATGCTCAGTTTTGCTGGGTAGGTGATTCTTGGTTGTAATCCTAGTTCCTTTGCCTTCTAGAATGTCATATTTCAAGCCCTCTGTTTCTTTAGAAGTTAAATGCAGTGTAATCCTGACTCTGGCTCCATGATATTTGAGTTGTTTCTTTCCGACTGTTTGCAGTATTTTCTCCTTGTCCTGAGAGCTCTGGAATTTGTCTGTGATATTCCTGGGAGTTTTCATTTTGAGATCTCTTTCAGATAGGTAGATTCTTTAGTTACTACTTTGCTCTCTGGTTCTAGTATATTAGGATAGTTTTCCTTGGTAAGATATTTCTTGAAGTGTGATGTCCAAGCTCTTTTTTTTAAAAAAAATCATGGCTTTCAGGGAATTATATAATTCTTAAATGATCTCTCCAGGATCTATTTTCCAGGTCAGTTGTTTTTCCAATGAGAAATTTCACATTTTCTTCTATTTTTTTCATTCTTTTGATTTTGTTTTATCATTTCTTAATGTCTCATGGAGTCATTAGCTTCCAGTTGCTCAATATTAATTTTTAAGGAATTATTTTCTTTAGTGAGCTTTTGTATTTAATTTTTTATTTGGCCAATTGTATTTTTAAAGAGATGCTTTCTTTAGTGAATTTTTATCCATCTTTTTCTATTTTTTGTGCTTCTTTTACTAACCTGTTGATTCTTTTTTTCCCATGGTTCCCTTGCATTACTCTCACTTCTTTTCCTGATTTTTCTTCTACTTTTCTTATTTGCTTTTAAAAATTCCTTTTTGACTTCTTCCTGTAGTTCTTTTTGGGCCTGAGACTAATTTACATTTTTCTTTGAGGTTTCACATGTAGCCACTATTGTCCTCTTATAAATTTGTGCCTTGATCCTCCCTGTCACCATAGTAACTTTTCATGGTCAAGTTGCTTTTTTTTTTTCTCATTTTCCTACCTATTTTGTGACTTTGTACTTTCATGTAAGAGTTGGGCTCTGCTCTTGCATTGTCCCAAGTTTTTTGTGCCAGGGCTCAGAGATTTTCTGGTGGTTTTCACTGGAGGGGAGGCCTTCCTGCTGGCTTGCTGTAGGGATGGAACCTTGTTGTTGGCCAGTGCCAGGAGTTGGGTTTAGCTGCAAACCTGCTCCAGGATCAGAGCTTTGCTGCTGGCTTGCTCCAGGAGGTGAAGTTTTGCTTCTGGCCAGCAATGGAGGCAGGTCTTGCTGGTGGCCTGCACTGGGGGTGGAGCTTCATTGTGTTGCCAATCTGCATGGAGTGTTGGCTTGCCTCGGGGGATGGGGGGTGAATAAGGGGAGTCAGGGTCTCGTTGGTGTGTTGCCTCACCGCCTGTCGTCAAGCGCCTGGGGTGTCGCCTACTGTTGTTTCTCACCAACTGCACTCCCCCTCTACTCCAGTGAGGTAGACCTTTCCTGATGACTCTCCAAGTTGTCCTGGGCTAGTAAGTTGCTTCCCTACTCCTAAACTGATTCTGAGGCATATTTCAAGGTTGTTTAGAGAGGGCTTTGGGGAGTTTCTGCCTCACTCCACCATCTTGGCCCCTGGAAGTCTGCATTGTTTATTTTAAAAAAGAGTTGCAATCTCTACTTTGTGTACATCATCTCACTATCAGGTGGTAGGCAATATGTTTCATCATTAGCCGCTGGAATCATATTTGGCCCTTGGGGTAATCAGAGTTCTTAAATTTTTCAAAGTTGTTTACCTTTACAATACTTTTGTTATTATATGTCATTCTCCTGGTTCTGTTCACTTCACTCTATTTCAGTTCATAGAAGTCTTCCCAGGTTTCTCTGAGACCATCTCCTTCATTATTTTTTGTAGCGCAAATAGTATTCAATCACATTGTTATACTAAAACTTGGTCAGCCATTTTCCAGTTGGTGGGTATCCCTCAGTTTCCAATTCTTTGATATCACAAAAAGAACTTCAACATTTCTTGAACATATATATTGTCCATTCTCTCAGTTCTCCCTCCCTTCCTCCCTCTCTCTCTCTCTCTCTCTCTCTCTCTCTCTCTCTCTCTCTCTCTGTCTCTCTCTCTTTCAGGGTATAGATTTAGTAGTGATATTTCTGGGTTCAATAATTTTTTGGGGGCATATTTCCAAATTACTTTTCAGAATTATAGAGCCAATTCATAGCTCCATCAGCAATGTATTAATGTACCAGCTTCTCCACGGCCCTTCAAGTATTTGCCATTTTCCCTTCTTGTCAACTCTGACACTTTGATGATGGGTGTGAAGTGGTACCTCAGAATTGTTTTTGTTTTTCATTTCTCTAATTATTAGTGATTTAGAACATTATTTCATATGACTTTGGATAGTTTGAGTTTCTTTTCTTCTGACAAAGGATCAAAAATCCTTTGGCAATTTATTAATTATGCAATGGATCTTGTTCTTATAAATCTGTTAATTTTCTGCATGTCATCAAATTAGATATCAGAGAAACTTCTTGCTGATTCTTCCCTCCTCCGGTCATCTGCTTCTTGTCCTGTTTTTCTTTTCTCTTTTAAAATGGTTTTATTCATTTTGAACTTAAATACAAAAAGATTTTTTTTTAAAAAAAGAACATTTCCATATACGTAGCACAACATAAATAGAAAATTAAATATAAAACCATGAATATCTATTTCGGACTGTTAACTTTTTAAAAAACTATGTAATGAATACTACACATTGTTTTCAAAGTTACCCTACTTTCCTGTGCTTTCTTCTAAGTTTTCTTTTGTTGTCTACTGACTTTTATCTGAAAGACTGCCTACAAACTTGCCCCCAGTTTTTTGTTTTCCTTCTTAGCTTGGCTGCATTGGTTTAATTGTCCAAAATCTTTTTTATTTAATGCAATTGAAATTATTCATTTTATACCTCACAATGCTCTATCTTATATTTATTCATGAATTGTTCTTCTATCCCTAAATCTGATAGAAATATGGTCCATATTCTTCTCATTTTCTTCCTAAAGAAAACTTATCATTAAATTTATCTTGGCACATGATTTAAGATATTGGCCTACACCCAAATTCTGCCAGACTGCTTTCCAGCTTTCCCAACAATTTTTACCAAATAATCATTTCTTATTCCCAAATTTAAGTCTTTACATTTGTCAAACGAAAGGTTATTATAATAATTTTCTACTGTGTATTACATGTCTATTCTGTTCCATTTGTTTATCTTTCTATTTCTTAGCCAGTACCAGACAGTTTCTAGCAAGTACTGCCTTATTATATAATTTAAGATCTGGTATTGGAAAATCTTCTTCTTTTGCATTTTTTTCATTAATTTCTTTGAATTCTTGATCTTTTATTCTTTCAAGTGAATTTTATCATTTTTTTCTAGCTCAGTAAAATTCTTTTTTTTTTTGGTAATTTAGTTGGGATAGGATCAAATAGATAAATTAGGTAAAATTCTCATTTTTGTTATATTGGTTTTGCCTACTCATGAGCAATATTTCTTCAAATTTTATTAAAATTTGACTTTATTTATATAAAGAGTACTTTATAATTATGTTCATATAGTTCATGGGTCTATTTGGGCAGGTATACTCCCAGGTATTTTATATTGTCTATAATTATTTTAAATAGGATATCTCATTATCTCTTCTTGCAAGTTGCTATTGGTGCTATATAAAATACTGATAATTTTAAATCCTACTACTGTGCTAAAATTACTAATTGTTTCAACTGATCTTTCAGTTGAGTCTTTAGGATTTTCCAAATATATCATCATATGGTCTGCAAAAAAGAGATATGTTATTACCTCATTTCCCAGTCTGATTCCTTCGATTTTTTTCTTCTGTTATTCGTATTGATAGCATTTCTAAAATGATATTGAATAATTCTGGTGACACAGAGTGCAGTTTCCCTATTTATTCTTTTAATTACATCTATTTTAACTTTAACTTTGTCTGAGATCATGATTGCTATACCTGCTATATTTTTACATCAGGTGAAATATAATAAATTCTACTCCATGTTTATCTCTCATTTAAAAACGTGTTTTTTTGTAAAGAATGTATTGTCAGATTCTGATTTTTAATCTATTCTTCTATCCATTTCCATTTTATGGGTAAGTTGATTCCATTCACATTCAAAATTATAATTACTAGTTGTGTATTTCCCTTCATCCCATTTTCCTCATTATCTATCCTTCTCACCTTATTTACTCTATCCCTCCTCACATGTCTTATTTACTTCTAACCACTACTTTGACCTCCTATTCCTTAATCTTCCTACTCTTCTAAGAGTCTCTCCTTTATCCTTTTCCCTATCCTCCTGTTTCTTCATCTACATACCCTTCTAAAAGTCCCTCCCTCATCCTATCCCCTTGCCCTCCTATTTCTTTATCAATTTTGACTCTCATATCCTTCTAGATTTACATATTATTCCATCTTTAACCCAGTTCCAACATGAGATTCCAGTACTACCAGCCCGCCACTCCAATCTGCTTCCACTATAGCAGTTCTTCGATTCATGTTTTGTTTGCATATTACTCCATTTTATCTCTCCCTATCTAGTTTTCTTTTTTAAAATCATCCTATTATATTTAACTCAATCCCAAGCCTTTTATCTATATATGACCTTGCAAACTACCCAAGTAATGATAACAATCTTAAAAGTACAATACCATTTTCCCATATATGAAGGAAAAAGTTCAATCTATTGAGTCCCTTATAATTGGTCTTTAAGATTTACCTCATGTTTCTCCTTGATCTTATATGTCAGATTTTCCATTGAGTCCTGTTCTTTCTGTCATGAATAGCTGAAAGTCTTTCAGTAAGTTAAATATTAATTTTTTTTCCATTCAAGATTAAACTCAGTTTGGGTAAGTTATTCTTGGTTACAAGCCCAGTTCCTTTGCTCTTTGAAATGAGATGGTGTAAGTCCTTCAGTCTTTTAATGTAGAAGCTGCTAGATCTTGTGTTAACCTGACTGCAGCTTCACAGTATTTAAATTTTTTTTTCTCGTTGCTTGTAGTATTTTCTCCTTAACTCTGGAGCTTTGAATCTTGGCTATAATATTCTTGTAAGTTTTCATCTTGGGATCTCTTTCAGGTGGAGATCAATGATTTTTTTTGTCGATTCCCCCCCTCTCATTCTAGTACTTCAGGGCAATTTTCATTAAAATTTTTCATAATATTGTGTCTCAATTCTTTTTTTTTAAATATAGCTTTCAGATAGCCCAGCAGTTCTTATATTGTCTCTTCTTGATCTGTTCTTCAGATCAGTTGTTCTTCTAATGACATATTATCTTCCATTATGTCATTCTTCTGATATTGTTTTATTATTTCTTGGTGTCTTAAAACATCATTAGCTTGTCCTTACACAATTCTAGTTTTTTAAGGAATTAATTTTCTTCTTTAAATTTTTTGGATCTCTTTTTCCAATTCGTTGACTTTCTTTTCACAGTTTTCTTCATTTTCTTACTTTTCCCCCCTAATTATTCCTCAGTCTCCTTATTTGATTTTAAAAGTCCTTTTAAAACTCTTTCAAGAACTCTTTTTGGACTTTGATATTTTTCTTTGAAGTAGGATTTTTTTTTAGCTTCACTATCTTCTGAGTATGGATGTAGAGCTTCTCTTTCCCCATAGTAGTGATCTATGGTTGGATTCTTTCTCCTTTACTTGTTCTTGTTATAATAATTATTATTAGCAGCCTATTATAGTCAGGTTCTAGTCCCAAGGTTTTGGGCGTTGATGCTTCACTCTTCAGGTTTTATGTCCTGTTGCTTTCTAAGATGTGTCTAGGAGTTCAACCTTTGTAGTCACACATATCTACCCTTGAGCCATGACTAGGACCCCCAGCCACACAGTCACTACAAATTGTTCTCTTTGGCCCTTCTCCGAGCTGTAAATTTCATCTTATCTCTATACCTTGGAATGGGAAACAAAACTAGGGACTTTGCCCTTCTGCAAGTGCCCACAGCCAGCAGGATTCTAGTGTTCTACTACTGTACTCAACAAATATGTGCTCATTCCTTGCTCACAACCACAGCCCGGATTGTCTCTGTTCGGTGTATCTGGGCCTGCTGTCCAATGACCTGTCCAATTTCCCCTACTCAGCTATCTGACCCTGATACTGACGCTGGAGTGAAAATTTCTATGAGGAGGCTGTTCGACCTTCCCTCTGCACCCTGGTCTTATTGTTTGTTGACACATTAGAGTCTGCCTGGAGTATTCAGTCAGGTCAGACTTCTGCCCTTGGAGGTTGGGTTTTAAGGTCCTTCCCAGTTGCTGTAGGAGGACAAATATGTAATATGTAATTACAAAAATGTAAATCTGTAAATAATAGTTTCTTAACTTAAAATTCTTTTTGTGGCAACATTTTTATTGTGTTTGTGGGAGAATTTTAGAGAGCCTCGTGTTTCCTGTCTTACTCCGCCTTCTTCCTAGAATCTTCTTTCTACCTGCTTCTATTCTAAATTTAGCTTCACTGGTTTTATTTGGACATAAATTTTTGATTTTAGATAATCCAAATTATCTATTTTACCTTCTGTGATCTTCTCTATCCCTTTTTTGGTTATGAATTCTGCCCCTATCCATAGATTTGAAAGATAAAATTTTCTTGGTGCTCCAATTTGTCTTTTATGTCCTGTGTGTTCATCTTTTACGTCCTTCTGCTGCCTTCACAGCTCAGTCTGAGAGGCTGGAAGTTTCCAAAGTGATGTGATCTGGCAAGAAGTCTGGTCACTGCCTTTTTGATCTGTGATCTTCAAGTTCCTGAACCAGTTTGGATCTGTTGACTTATGTGCGATTGAATTTCAATAAACTCCTGCTGGACTCAGTTATAGTTAGCCTGCTGGGAGGTTCTACAGGTTTATAGTGACTGAACCACGGGGTTCCTCTTAGTTTTGGTCTCTTGCCCTGGTCTATTCTTCTGTAGGCTTCTGTGTAGGACTAAAAGTTAGAACTGACTAAACTCCCCACCCCTATAGCATCTATGGTGACTGTGAATATGCTAGCACAGTTCTGAATTGCTAAAGAGAACAGATTTGGCACATGGAAGACAGAACCAAAACATTTATTCAAACACCAGAAAGTGAAATCCCAACACCAGAAAACCAAATCCATCATAGCAACAAAGAAATCCACCACAGTAACCAAGAAGTCTATATACATTATCAGGCCTTTACACAAACAGGATCCCCTAAGCAAAATGCCTTTCTCTCACTCACAGTCAGCTGCCTGTTTTTTCTGTCCTTCCCAATTGTGACTAGTGTGACCAACTTCCTCTTAGCTCTGCTCCAGACTTCTTGTTCCACCATTCAGCAAGCTCCTTCCACCACATGTGACTTAGGTTTCCATGTGATTTAAGCAGGTCACATGGACCTATTAATGGATGGGAAAGATCTTCAAATTAAACAAAAATACATGAACACTACACCCCCTTGGGCTCAGAACCACAGAGTTAAACTCTTTGAAGTTTTTCCTTGTTCCTTACACATTTCTTTGTGACCAAGACTGCAGCTGATCCTTTCTGCTCTGGACCTGTGACCTAGAACTAGGTAACGGGTGACAGATCTGAGTTGTGCTCCTAACCCATTCTTACCCCAGTGTCTGTAGGCATTTCTATCTTTCTAAGATGGCTTGGTTGAGAAAAATGACTCACTCTGACTTTTTCTTAGCTTTCCCAATTAGAATTTGGGGTGGACAAGGTTGTGGAGGAACTAAGGCAAAAAATGTCACCTTCCACTCCATCTTGATTCTGCCCTACCCCAAGTAATTGGAGGGCCATATCAATGGCTTGTGTCCTAGGTCCCCAGACCATGTACTGGCCTCTTTCTATGCCCTAAGTGATTGGAAAGCCATGTTGATGGCTTATGTTCTAGTCCCTTGGACCAACTAGGAAATCTCAGGAACAATTTCCTTGACCCTTAGGGAAAAAAATCAGCCTAATCTACATGATAGGTACCCTTGCAATTATTGCTGCTACCACAGGGATGCATATTTTAGAAACATAGATGATTTTTGTGTATTTATCTGCCTTGAATGTTTCCTTTTGACAAATGTGATTTAATGGGTAGGGATTGTTCATTTTTGTCTTTCTGTCACCAGCACCTAGTGCTTGGTAGTGCCATATTTCTTGGATTTAATTGAAATTCAAGCTGTCCCCACTAAATGACATTAAGAACATAAATAATGTATGTATATATATATATATATATGTGTGTGTGTGTGTATACACATGCATACACACATACATACACAATATATATTCATGTATATTCCTTTTCTCTCTGAAAATAATATATATTATTTCATGCTTAGAATCATTAAAGTCTTGCTAAGTAATTTAAGAATTTGAAACTATTTAAAATTAATCTGTATCTCATTCACATTTGTTTCCCAGCATCAAATGAGGAGGAGGAAGAGGAAGGAAGATGACCAGCATCACCAGATTAAAAAGAACTGATCAACAGAAAAAGAGAGCATGTATTGGGCATATATATTACAGCAATCTCATTTTACTTAGTTTGTAAAATTAGTTTAAATATGCTAATAAAGACTTCAATGATCAATTGTTTACAAAATTTTTTCTGCACATTCTATAAACTGAAAGATCCTGGATTGTTTTTTTCCAGGCAGTCTGGTATGGTGGATTTAGCAGCACACTTGGAACCAGACAACATGAGGTCAAATCCATCACCCTCCTCCCAAAATACAATCTACTGTAGGAGGGTTACTTGCCTGACTCTTAATTACATTCACAAGTCAGGTCCTCAGGACATCTGACTTCTTCCACTGAAAGGAGCAATCCTAAGATTCTACTACTGGCATTCATGAGTTTTTTTGTGCCTCTTGTTGATTACCAGCAGAATTAATTAGCTTTTGAAAAGTAGGTCTAGCAAGAACAGTTACAGGAATAATTCCTCTTCATATGACCTGGGGGAACACTCTACCTTTGCACATGCAAGGTCCCTGTGGAACGCGGATTCAAACTTAAAACATAAAAGTAGTAATGCACATATGCAGTGTGGCATAGTGGATAGAGTGCTGGGTCCCAAGATCAGGAAGACCTCAGTTCAAATCCTTCCACACATCTTAGGAGTTATTTGAGCCTGGGCAAGTCATTTAACTTCTATCTCCCTTGGTTTTCACATCTATAAAATAGGGATGATAATAATAAAACTTATCTCCCAGAATTATTGTGAGGATGAATTGAAATAATATTTATAAAATGCTTTGTAAACCTTAAAGTGCTACGTAAATGTTTTAATGTGGCAGAGGTGTGCTGCTAAGTGTTTAATAACTGACTGTGGGAAATACATAGATACATACATGCATATATACATGACATACTTTTAAGTTTAATCCTTATTGACACTTTCCCCATGACTTTGAGTATGGAAATCAACAAAACAATAACTTAAGCCCTGATTTTTAGGGTTTGCTAATTTCCAACTTGTGCTGAAAATTTAATAATTACTTTTCATGAGCCTGTATGAGCTGCCTCCCCTACATTTCTATGAAGAGGTAATCAAAGGGGCAGCTAGATGGCAAAGTGGATAGAGCACCAGCCCTGAAGTCAGGAAGACTTGAGTTCTAATCCTGCCTCAGATTCTTACTAGTTGTGTTGCTGTGGGCAAGTCACTTAACACTAAATGTGCCTCAGAAAAAAAGGTAACCTAGATCTTGTTAACTGGAAGTCCTTTTTTCTCTTCATAGAGTCTTCATTAAGTTTCATATTTAGCCCTCTTATAGAGCCATTGTGCTGACCTCATTGCTGTTTGCCTGTGAAACCTGGAGAGTATACCAGCACCACACCAGGAAACTGAATCACTTTCATTTGAGTTGTCTTAGGAAGACTCTGAACATCACTTAGCTGGATAAGGTACCAGACAGTGAGGTCCTTTTTCAAGCTACCCTGCCAAGCATTAAAACTCTCCTGCAGAGAGCACATCTCCAATGGACTGGCAATGTTGTTTGAATGCCAAATCTACACTTGCCAAAAAGACAGTTTTATGGAGAATTCACATTGGTGTAACAGCAAGCATACATAGAAGGACCTGCTGTCCAGGTTCTTAGAGTTGCTTTTCTAAAAGAAAAGTAACTTTTGAGGGGTCAACTATCTACCTTAATCAAAGAACATATGTCATTCACTTAGTTCAGGGGAAAAAGTCAGCACCCTGAACTTCAGAGAAAATACAGAGAAATAAAAACCAACAGACAGGGCTTCCAACTGTTTGACCATAAGCAATACATACATCACAGATCAATATATAGATCCAACTGTCTGACCATTACGTATATACATAGTTACCAGAGAGAGAAGCATCAACATCTGGGTTTTCAAAGCTGGGGGGACTCCTTAGTGGCTACTATAGTCTCATCTGTCCAAACAAACACTTCAAGAGAGTAAACCCCAAACCTCACCTCAGAGTATTTATACATTTTTCAGAGTCAGAGGGCACCACCCAGTGCCTCAATAGAAATTAACAAAAGGTATTGAGACCTATTAATGGATGAGAAAGACACCTACCTTTTTACCTTACATTAACATTACAATAGGGCAAGTGCTCACAAGGTGGTCAGAAAAAGTGAGACAAGGACACTCTCAAGAACTTTTGAATTGATTGTATGACATGGGAGACACTGGCACAGGACTGCACAGCATGGTGTGCCCACATCAGAGAAGGTGCTGTGCTCTGTGAACAAAGCAGAATTGAAATAGTTCAAAAGAAATGCAGAATGTGCAAATTTAGAAAATCCACCCCAAATGTTCATATGGACTATTTGTGCTTAACGTGTGGTAGAGCATCCTGAGCTTGTATTAGTCTGATCAGCCACAATTGGACACGTTGTAACTTGCCTCCAACACAGTGATGCCATTTTGGTCCTCTGAGAATGAAGGACAGCTAACTTCTCCACCTCACTTAGGGGTCATATTTCCTGAAGTGTGCCTTTCCTCATTGTGTCTGTTGTTGAGTCATTCAGTCATGCTGATCTTTGTGACCCCATGGACCATAGCACACCAATATTGTCCATGGTGTTTTCTTGGCAAGGATACTAGAGTGACTTTCATGTCCTTCTCCAGTGGCTAGATTTGAACTCAAGGCTTTTTGACTCCAGATCTAATACTCCAGGCACTGAGCTGCTCCTTAGTCATCAGTGTATCAAGTTGGTCCTTAATGTGAGCCCCTGATACAGACACTGTCATCAGCCCCTGATATTCCTGGCACAGAGCTACCTTTCCAGGGTCTAAGGGGTCTTGCTACCTTTCCAAGTTTATAAGCAGAGAAGGGGAAGAATGAGAAACTATCCCTCAGAGCAATTCCCTCTTTGCATCCTTAAGAACTGGTTTAGAGCATTGGACTGACAGTGTGACCTTGAGTAAATCATTTGACTTCTCTGAACTGCATCTCATTTTCAAAACAGGAATAATTCTTTCTCTAAAGCCTAACTTACAGGATTGTGATGAGCCTTGCCTACCTATGGTAAAGCACTCTGCAAACTTTAAAGTGTCTATTGTTATTACTGCTGTAATTGTTACCATGGATTTTTTTTTTCATCCTTATTTTCCCTGATGCTCTAGAAAAGTCTACACTCAAGTTCTATACTCTAGATGTCTCCATTTGGTCTCGAGGGGAGCCTTGGCTTTGGAGGGATATGCCAATGGCACCCAAGTTGTGTTCGATCCTACCAAACCAGAAAGACTTCAAATATGTGACCTAGGGGGCAGATATCCCGTTCAATCTGGAAAGCAATTCATGATGCTCATCTTAAGACTTAGAATGTAATCTGCCCCAGGCAATGAAGAAAGTGCTCAAATCATGTAAATCGTGTATGTTTTGGAGTTTCAAAGTGAAAAGTTCAAAATAAATCTATAAAAGGTAAAAGTCCCTAGGAAGGAATTAAACAAAGTGAGAGAAATAGCTTAATAACTCGCTAGCTTGAATTGTATACCAGTTATTATATGCAAATGAATATTATACTCAGTTGATTATATCTCAGTCTTAGTTGCTATTTTTTAAACAGAGAAGATATTAAGCTAATCTTAAAACATCTTTTGCTTTAGTCATTATACAAGTACTGGGTGGAGACAGAGATTTTGCTTTCATGCCTGGCATTGCCAAACAATTATATGACCACCCTAAGTGGTCAGAAAGATGCCCGAAGTCATCTGTTATGTAATTAGTGTTTAATATAGTTGTTTACTTACTTTTTGAGGTATTTGACCATTTTTATTTACCTGACAAGATAATATTTGAGTCAAAACAAAAAGATGTATGATGATGTATTCAGTGTACTTTAAATTAAGTCCCTTTCTCTCTCCTCTGTGTAGTGACACCCTCCCCACAAATCATTGCAACTGAGAAAAATTATAGTTGCATGTAGAATAGTATATGGAAAATGTTTCTAAATATCTAAACCTCAATAAGTTCAAAAGCTACCAAAAATTGAGAAGAAATTGAAAAGAATATACAACCATGAAAGAGAACTCTAAGGCTGTTGCATTAATTTTATTTAGCATAATCTATATCTCTCATGTCTAGGATTATAGTTCTTAAAATTTGTTGCATACTTATACTAAATTTTAAATGTCAGACATGAAGGCAATATCTAATATTTCTTATCGTTTTATATCTTGCTTTGTAATTAGCATAGTGTTATGCCTATAAAAAAAGTACTTAATATTTTATTCAAATGAATCCATGCCTTATGTGATTAGGGCCTTGGCTAAAGTAATCGCAGTGTGGATGTAGAAGGGATGCTCATGAACTATTTGAAGGAAAATTCAAAAATACATACTAATTATAAGAGATACTGGAGACTGATAAGTCAAAGATGGGATACTAACTTAGGAGGGAAAAGGAAGGAAGTGAAAATATGATTTTTTAAAGTGTGGCAAACACCAAACACAAATATTTGATGTAAAGTCAGAAAGAGAAAAAAGCATGTATATTGGATATACTAAATAAATTTTGCATCTTCTGAGGGAAGAATGATGAAAAAAATAAGATATTTTAAAATCCCTAATAGTAGAAATAATTCAGTTGATCATGTCTCAGTCTTTTTTTTTTTTCACATTGGAGTTATTGCCTATAAAAGTCAAGATGTTAACCTGAACTCCTAAAGATATCTTTTGTGTTAGTCACAATAGAGGAACTTTTAAAAAATAGAAAGTGTGACACTGAAGTTGACAATATAATAGGCATTAAAATATATATGCTATTCCACTAGAAATCTTTGGTTGAAATCCTTATTTAAATAGATATTCATTCAGTTTCTATGTATTTATGTTTACTTGTCCAAAATGGCAGATTCAAAATGGTACTGGATAACAATATAAGAATTTCTAATCAAAATAATTATTTCAAAATAGATTTATTTTAAACAATTCACAGCATTAAACTTGATCCTGACTCACTCACTGCCTGTGTGACCTTGGGGAAATTCTTTAATTTCTGAACCTCCCTTTCCTCATCTATAAAATGAGAATGTGATTTTGCCACATATACAAGCCACAAATATTTACTTAGCAACCAAGAGGTGATCTGTTCTAGCATATTTCAAAAGTGAATTAAAAAATCACCTAAAACAAATACTCAAGTTATCACAATTTCAGGTACATGCCCTCCCTCCATTTCTTAGTTTTCCATTTTACATTTTTTCCAATTCTTCCTTTTGTAATTACATTTTAACCAGAGCGTAGTGTAATTACATTAATTAGCATGAAATGTTAATAGTTCCCCCACAAGCTCTAAACTCAAGCTAAATTTGTAGTCAGTTGCTACAAGATGTATCTGTACATTAATACATTAAGAATCCTTAGTCTTCACTCCCCACTCCCTCCGCCACTTTCCAGTTCATCAGTAACTTTGAAGAAAATACTTTCAAATGAGTACCCATAAATTATAAATAGTAGAAGGGTATTATAATGATCTAATTCAGAGGTGGTGGATTTGTGAGCAGAGAGGAGGCATAACAAACAAAAGATCCTGCGAAATTAAAAATGGTAAGATCTGACAACTGATTAGAAAAGTGGAGAGAGACAATATGGTGGCAGATGTGTATCAATGGAAAGATGTTCTATATGGGGAGTTACCTATGCTTATGAAGTTCTCTCCCCACTTAAAAAAAAAGTGTTTAGAATTAAGAAACGTGCTACCACCATTAAGTGCATACATATTGAAATCAATGTTGTATTCTATGTCTAATCCATGTCAAGCACCGGAGACTGCTTTGGGAAAATATAAATACAACCACTTCTCACTTAGGAGACTCCATTTACACCAGATTCAGTCCTTTTGCCTAGTTGGGGAGTAACCTGATATTTCTGGGGTGGCAACAAGAATAATATTTGACAACAGACTTCTTTTAGGCCAACTAGGTGGTACAGTGGATAGAGTGGTAGGTCTGGAATCAACAAAACTGATCTTCCTAAGTTCAAATCTGGCCTCAGACATTTACTAGTTGTGTGACCCTGGGCAAGTCACTTTACCCTGTTTGCCTTAGTTTCTTCATCTGTAAAATGAGCTGGAGAAAGAAATGGCAACTTTTTCAAGAAAACCCCAAATGGGGGCCCAAAGAGTCAAACACAGATAAAATAATTGAACAACAACAGACTTCTTTGGGGTCTTTAGTGAGAGTCTGCCAAACCACCCTTTGCCTTTGGATGAGCTCAGGCAACTTTCTTTAACTATACTTCATTGATAAAAGTTATCTTCTATACTCCATTGTTGGCAACATATTTAGGTTGTGATATGTTTGCAGAATTTTCATAGGTTATCTTTTCTAAAATCACTCTATGACCCTATAGTACTCTAGACCTGCCTCTACTTTGTGGCTAGTGTTTATTGTCTGTTTAAAAGCACTGATGAGGAATGATGGATGGCTGAAGAGTTGATTCAAGATCATGAAAGTAAAGAACAGAGAAAGAAGGGTGAAGAAAAGGAAAAAGGGAAATACTTTGGTGTTACTATTAGGTCTCTACGGCCTCTATGAGGGAAGGAAAGTAGCAGGAGGGGAAGACTTGCTGCCCTCCGAAGAACAATGATAAAGATCCTTAATCTTCCCTAAATTGCAGGAGACAATGTGGTGTGGTATACAGGGCACAGGTATGTAGGGTGTGCTCAGGGCAGATTAGTGCCTCTGATGTGAGGGCTGCTTTCCATCTTTGGGGTCCACTTGAATCACCCAACTCTCATCAGCGATTCTCAGAAGATGTAGTATGCCCAACAGACCCACCCCAGCAAACTGTTTTCACAGAGAGACTAAACTAGGATGGGGGTAACTGAGGGGTCTCAAAGCCTTTGGTGAGTTAGGGGCATATGAAGACTGCCCCCTAATGGAATGGGCAGAAAAGAACAATTTGTTCTAACAGCCATGAAGGTGGTTGAAGCAGGTGCTATGGAGGACACCAAGATCATCTTCTGCATTCCAGCCCATTACCAGACATCTTGTCTTTCGTCTTTTCACTGGACTCTGATGACCCTAGAAGATGGAGGAAGGCTCGCAACTCTGCCGTACTTTGATCCAATTTATGAGCAAATCAAAAGACATCACCCATACCATTTTGCCATTTTTACCTATCTCAGAGTCCTGTGGCAAGAGGCAAGTGACAAAGCAGCAGGTATGGCTACACTGGGAGCTGTAGTCATGACCCTGCACATAGGCAGTCCAGGTTTATGGGTCGTCTTCTCATTGGACTGAAGCAGCAGTGGGATTTGGCAGCCCCCTGGGTACCTGATGAACAGCCCCTTTTAAAGGACTGCACCACTCACCTCTTGGCACAAGGAAGGGTCTACAAAAGGTGCTTTAAAAATTGTCTGCTTCACCCAACCTTGGCCTGCTTGCCATGGAAGTAGCTCAAACGAGATTTGAGAAGCACAAATTTAGAGCCCATCTCCACCTAAGTGTTCATATAGACTGTTTGTGCCCAAACTGTGGTAGAGCCTTCCAAGTGGGCATTAGTCTATTCAGCAGTAGTCCAACACATTGTACCTTGACACCAGCCTAGTGATGTCATTTTGGTCCTCTTTGATAATAAAGGACAGCAACCAATCAACCAATCATGCAAACACTGAACTTGAAGCTCAAAGACCTAAATTTTCATTATAGTTCTGTACTTATAGGCATAAAAAGCAAAAGGTTAAGCAAAATAATTCTTATGTCCCTTCTTTCTCTAAAATTTGGTGATCCTGTATATGTAGGTGTAGGGAGGAAGGATTCGAATTCCTCTTTTGAAGCAGAGAAATTAGATGTACATGACATACAATAAGACGGTTATCTAAGCTCAGCTCCCATAGTCTTTGTATGGAGTGTTGTTCTCAAGAATGAGCCCCCAAATCTAAAATAGTTTTAGAAAGATATTTATTGATTCATTTGGTTGAGGAGAGCAAACTGTAAGGGACATGTGGTTCCCTGTCTTTGGAAAGTTTACGTTACATTGGGTTTGTCCTTCATTTTCAGAGGACCATGACATCAGAGAAATGATGACATGACTTGCACTTGACTTTGCTTTGAGTGAGGGAGGGCTGTGCAAGGTCATCAGCCTCACTTCTCCTCCTGAGCCCTGAGCAAAAGGTGGAGCTGTGGATAGCGTGCTGGGCCTGAAATCAGGAGGTTCAAATTTGATCTCAGACATTTATTAGCTATGTGACTCTGGACAAGTCACTTAACCCTGTTTATCTCAGTTTCTTCATCTGTAAAATGAGCCGGAAAATGAAATGGCAAACCACTCCAGTATCTTTGGCAAGAAAATCTCAAATGCAGGCATGAAGAGTTGGACATGACTGAAAATGACCGAACAGCAACCAAAGTGAATCCATGAATACAAGATTAAAACTGCTTCATGATAGCAACTTCGAATTGAACCACAAGGGACTCTTAGGTAGCCACACATCATATAGGATTTAGACAAAGGGGTTGTTGCTCAGCCATTTCAATTATGTCCTACCCTTTGTGACCCTACTTTGGGTTTTCTCAGCAAAGATACTAGAGTGGTTACCATTTCTTTATCCAGCTCATTTTACAGATGAGGAAACTGAGACAAACAGCATTAAGTGACTTTCCAAGGGTCACACAACTGGTAAGCATTTGAGTCCAGATAGGAATGCAGGAAGATGACTCTTCCTGACTTTAGGACCGGTATTCTAACCACTGTGCCACCTAACTGCCCTTACACAAAGATTCCTGCACACAAATCACTTGTACACAATTAAGCAATTCTGCTGAGAGGGCAACTTGACAGCATGGTAGATTGAGTAAATATAAACATTCAATAAAATGTGGGTACAGCAGAAATAAAAGGGGAAACCAAAAAGCAAGTTTGGATAGACCCAAAACAAGACATGGGTGTGAAGACCCAAAACAAAAATGTTTTAGGTTATTCCAAGACTTTTGGGAACCCAAAATTCCTTGTAACCTTCTCCAGCATTCCTCGAGAGTTACAGAGGTCAAGGTGACATTCTAGGTCCAAACAATTGCCAGTTTGATTCAAAGAGTAAAATAAGTTTTCTAAACAACATAAAAAAGCATTTTCCACAGGAGAGAAGCTAGAGAATTCCTGATTGAAGTACCCCTTCTGGAGCCACTTGAAGGGGTGCAGAGACCAGAGAAAATCACATCATATGCTCCCTTCCTGCAGTATTTTGAAGCAAAAGAAATCAGACTAAAGAAAACATTAAATGTGCATCATCAAATGGGAATAAAGTCACAAAAGGGTAGCATGAAAGATGGAGTGGGGTAGTTAACCTCACTGTTTGAGGTGATCAGTGGAAGGATAGGAATTCTTCTTGTACGTAGTTACTGGATAACTCAAACTCACCTACTTCCACCACTAGTTGTTGGTTTTGTATTGGCATGGTAAAATGCTTATTGAGTTTGCAAATGTCAACTAGAAATGAATGAATCAATTTTTGAGAGTAGTGCCCACACAGGGAAAACAACAGCCTCATGTGTTGATAGAGCCACCTATGGTGAAGGGCTATCTTGTGTAGTTCCAAGGGAAGCAGAATAGACATATTTAGATGTCTTCACTCCCTCCTCTTCTCCAAGGGAGACTTTTATTCCTCCCAGGAAGGAAAATAGGAAGTTGGGGCCAGAGGCCACTCTGCTCCTCTCAGAGATAGGAGGTACCAGGCTAGAATTAAATCTGCTCCCTAAAATATTATTCATCTAGAGGTTATGATCAAGTTGGGGCAAACTTTTGATTGTTTTACCATTTGAAGGGGAGGGAAGGAAGACACCAAGTTCTATATCCAAGAGTTGACCACTTTCCAACCTAATGAACATACCTAGAGAATAGTAAAGAAACCCACTTATCTAAATCACAGCAAAGTAGAAATCTGAGAAGGTACACATAGGAGAATATAAACCAGACAATGCATACTAAAGGAGTTCTCCCATTGGGACCAAGATAACTTGGCTCAGCCAAGAGAGAGAGAGTCCTAGATCTCACTGAAGAGGAAATTCCCCTGACTCTCCAGTGTAGCAAGCTGGGGGATAGGGACATGATGGAAATTGCCATGTCCTCCTATGTCTTTCCAGAGTCTTTTTCTTCATCAGTCTAAAGTTGTGTTGACGTTTCTGTTGAAGTTGGAAGCCAGGAACACCCAAAGTGACTCAGTATCACAAAGAAGACTCAAAGCTTGATGAATCCCCAAAGGAGACTAGAAAGGGATGGGCAGAATCTAGAAGTCTCTCACTTATCACCAACTCCAGCCTTCCTCTGCTATAGGTCAGAGCCTTCATCGTCACCAATCGGTAGAGTCTCATACCAGTGGACTTTGGGACAGGAATCATACCTATGAAGCTGAAACTTAGGGTCCAGGTGATGAAAAATAAGATATACATCATTCTGTGGGTGAAATTAGTAATCATTGACAATTTATTTCAATTTTCCTGATGTCATCAGCTAATCTTTGAAGGGAATTTGAGGGTCACATTGTTTGTCAGATGTGTGGTGCAATGAAAATTAGAAGGAGAACACCCAGAATCTCATATAGTCTCTGCCACTTACTGGCACTTAACCCACATGATCTTGGGTTAACAGCCTTATTTCTTTGCACCTCAGTTTCTTTATCATGTAAAATGATGAGTTAGACAAAAGTTAATACAGAAAAAGATTTTAATATAATAATAATATCTGGCATTTTCAAGATTTGCAAAGTACTTTATGGATATTATCTCTTTGGATCATTACAATAATCCCGTGAGCTAGGTGATATAATTATCCCCATTTTACAGATGAGGAAACTGAGGACAAGGGAAATTGATTGACCTGTCCAGGGTCACAAAGTGAGTGTCTCAGGGTTGTTTCTAACTCAACTGTTTCTGACTTCTGGCATTAGCACAGCATTCTAGTATACCCCTAGAGGAACCTAGCTGTCTAAATATTTTAGCAGTGTCTAAGGCACAATGATGACACTATGAAATGACAGGCAAAAGAACTTATGGGATCTTCCTTCCCCCTTCCTCTTCCCTCCTTTCCCTTTTTGGTGTGTTCAGGTGGGGAAAAGGATTTTTTATTTAATTTGGTATAGGAAAATCCATCAATGTAAGCTGACACCTGCTGCCCCTGGAGTCTTATAGAGTTTCTTGGATTTGAGCCAGTGAAAAGCTGTTGGACTGGTATGGCCCACCCCTCTTGCTACCCCAATAGCCCCATCAGCCTCTTGCTGGAAATGTTATCACAAGTGTTAAGCCTCCCACTTTTCTGTTCCTCATTTCCACTTTCCAGCTCCACATTTCCTACTCATTAGTAGGACATTGAAAGTTTTTGATAATTTGGTAAAAGGTAATTTAAAAAATGTTATTTTATTGGAACTACAGATAGCAAGACAATGTACCCTTGGTATCATACTGGCTCTTTGTCTCCAATGATATATGAGTTTGAGCCTGGAGGGCCTCCAAGTTTTCATCTGGGGTCATATGCAGAAAACCTGCCTGAGACACAGGTGGTCCTAAGGCCCTGGGGCAGCACAGGGTCATATTAGAACCATTACAGGGACATCAAAGGGATTTTCAGACTCCAGGTTCCACCTGGTGATTGACCAGGAAGAAAATGAGATAAGAGCTAGAGTTAGGATGGGGCCGCCATTTATTAAGAACAATTCTTTTCTCCCTTTTTGTGACTTTTGTTTTAGGGAAATGCTTCATAGTCCTGCTTTGCGAAAGGGCTCTGGATGACTTTTGTTTTAGGGAAATGCTTCATAGTCTTGCTTTGCGAAAGGGCTCTGGATGAATCTGTTCCTTGGGAAAAAAATGCAGTTACAAATGATTTAGGTCTTCATTCCTACTTGCAGCCGTTGGGAAGTTGAAATTTCAGGCCTTTGTTGGAGTACATGGGCTCAGCTGCTCAGCAATTTCGATGCTGCGTCTTTTAATTTCCATTTTGTTTAGTAAATGTACTCTAATCTACAATATGATTATTTAGTTCTTTGTGGACCCCTAGAAGCTGGGAAAGACATTAGAGCCTTAATGGTGATGGGGGCAGTCCGTTCAAGTAAGCTATGATAATCTTCATAATTTTTCTCCCTCAAGCAAATAAAATAAGATAGAAATGGCACTGATTTCTAAGATGGTAGATGGGGACCCAGAAAGTCTGGTCCCAACAGTGCCTAGGGAAGGAGCTGGAACAGCTTAAAATTGAGCACCACCTGGTGGCTATTATAAACATTGCATCCTGAATGTCTGGGAGGCATTTGACACCCCTTGTCCACCCACTCATCTACTACTTTTCTGCTTCTAGTGTCAATGTAAAAAAGTCACTCCTGTGGAGAGGGAAAATCTATGACTGTCTACAACAAATTACAATAGGGTAGGGTGATATTTGGGCGGCTAAGTGGTGTAGTGCACTGCATGCTATGCCTAGAGTCAGGAAGATCTGAGTTCAAATCTGGTCTCAGATACTTGCCAGCTGTGTGACCCTGGGCAAGTCACTTAACCCTGTTTGCCTCAGTTCCTCCTCTGTAAAATGAGCTGGACAAGGCAGTGGCAAAACACTCCAGTATCTTTACCAAGAAAACCCCAAAAAGGGGTCACAAAAGAATTGGACACGACTGAAACAACTAAAAACAAAATGGTGGTATATGTTAAACACAATCTCTCCTGTTGTTTTGCTTAACTACATTCAGGAAAAATACTTTGTTTTTGGATAGAAGGCTGAACTTGAACTCAGCATCAAATCGCAGATACTAGCTGTGTGACCCTGGGCAAGTAACTAAATCTCTCTGAGCCTCAGTTACCTCATCTGTAAAAAGAGAATTGTGGCCCTAACCTCTAAAGACCCTTCCAGTTCTAAATCTATGATCATAGATTCTTTCCTAGTTGGGATAACCTTACATACAGGGCTTCTTCAAATTTGAGTGCCTTGATAGCCTGCTGCATGTTGTTTCTGTTTTCTGGGGTTTCCTTGGATCCCAGTTCACTGGTCAAGTGGAATTATCTCAATTTTCCATGGGGGTGGGGACGGAGCAATATTGGCTCCTAGAAAACAACACAAAATTCAATAACATGAATGTTGGTACATTGAATCTATAGGAAATAGGGGATTAAGATCCAGTGACGATCAAAAACGGAAAAGTTTTTTTTGCTATAGATCGCTGAAAATACACTTTTCTGCATACAGTTCTTTGAAACAAAACAGTAATTCTGATAATACATATTTTTCCTAACAGTAACCATGAAATAATCCATGAAATTCAGAGAAGAGTGTTAACACAGGACTGAACCTGGAGGGTAAAAGACAGCAATGGCAGAAGAACCTGAAGGTAAAAAAGGGAAAAGGGCAGCCTGTCATCTCTAATATCTGTTTTATCTCTGTGGTTGAACTGCTCTCAGATGAAAAGCACATGCCTTGGGGTGCATCTCCATCCCCATCCTCACTTGGAACTGTAGGCCAGAGGAGACCTGGCGGGCATCACTGCTCTGTCACCTTGTAATGCTCGAAACCCTGTAGCTTGGCAAAGGGTTGGAATGATCGCCATCTCACTCTCCCACAAACCTAACTGTTTTCCCCTTTTTTCAATTCCTTTATCACACATTTGAGAGGTTACCTTAGCACTTTCTGGAGAAACTCACAAACACTTTTACAAACACTTACCTTCTTCTTGCTGATAGTATGAATTATTGATTCATTAACACCAAACTCAAAGCTGACAGCAGCTGCAGACATTTTGGCAGGAAGTTTATCTAACACCTTTATTTTCTCACTAAGCTGCATCTTTGACATTGCACACTTGGACTTACAGCTCAAAAGACATGCACTATGCTTTGGGGGCATAATTGCAACACAAAATTTGAATTTTAAAGGCAAACAATGAAAATATGCAACAAATGCATGGAGAACTCTTTATACCAGTGTAGCGAACAAGACCAATGAAATGCCCAGTAAGATACCAGCTACTCCACAAATTTGAGCACATCAGGCCTCTTTTCTCTACTGCGCATTCCCATGAATTGTGCCTGGTTGCAGCTCGAAATCGAAAATGAGATTACTAATAAAATCACACTAAAGATTGAAGTTGTGAACGTTAAAGGTGGGAATGTCAAGGATTGACTTGTAACAGACACCCTTGGGAATGAACAAATAGTAGACCCTTTTTCCTGGTTCCCCTGCTGTATCCACCTCCCTAAGGACAGGGTATCAGGCAGACTTAACTCTATTGCCCCTGTTTCCAAAAGTGGCTTTATAGGCTACAAGTTTCAGAATTTAAAAACAAACAAACTTCCCTCTCCCCCTAAAATCCACGTACAATAATCTTAAGCATAATAAATGCTTACATAAATAACTTTAAGCACAAATAGAATAAAATTCTAGACAAACTTCAATCATAGTTTAAATATCACCATAAATTGACTCCCTCGATTCCGACGTCATTCTCTTCTGTGTCCCCCTAGAACTTTGTACTCCTCTTTTGGCACTTATGAATATGTGATACTTCTGTTATGAAACTTAAGTTTTAATGAAATTTGGTGAAGGTGCTTCGGTAATCCAGGTATGTGTAATGATACTCATAACTGAAGTGAATGGGAGTAACAGATTATATTCAAACAAATGGAGGGAACGAAAAGAAAAGCATCTAGAATTTAGGGTTTTGTTTTTTGTTTTTTTTTTAGTTGTTTCAGTCATGTCTGACTCTTCAGGATCTCGTTTGGGGTTTTCCTTCCCAAAGGTACTGAAATGGTTTGCCATTTCCTTCTTCCGCTCATTTATAGATGAGAAGATTGAGGCAAATGGGGTTAAGTGACTTACCTAGGCTCACACAGTTGCTAGGGTGTGAGGCCAGATTTGAATTCAGGTCTTCCTGACTCCAGGCTCACTGGTCTATCCATTGAGCTGCTTTGCTGCCAAACTAACAATAGAGAAGGCCAATATTCCCTGCCCCCTAATGGGGGATTATTCAATACCCCCTCCCTTTGAGTACCCAACATGCTCTCTGCAGTAAGGCTGCACAAGCCCACCCAAAGGATTGCAATAGAACTCCACTTTACACCCTGATCTCTGCCCCTACCTTCACCAGTGCTGAGGAAATACAAACTCCAAGAGAAATTTGCTCAGGTTGTGATATCCCTGTGGCAGAATTCTGTGTTGCCCATAGAGGATCAGAAGAAACAGGGAAGTAGTTATGACTAGCCTTATAACTGAGCTCATTCCATATCCTGACATCCCCTGCCTCCTTCAAGTACCACTGAGATCTGAGTTCCAAATGACAGAAATTTGCTCAGGCTGTGATAGCAGCATGGTAGCACTCTCTGGCTGGACCAGAAAATCGAGGAATATAGGAAAGAAAGATGGGGATTAGGGGAAGGCAAAACCTGGTTGGGTGCCATATAGCACACCACTAAGCCTGAGGGAAAGAGGCCAGCATCTGTCTGGGATAGTTCTGTTATACTCCCCAGATCCCCCAAGTGGCTTGGGCAAGAGATATGGGCTGGTGAACTATGAATTGCCCAGTGTGGGAGGAGGCAGAGGTACTTTGACATCTAGCCCCCAGGGGAACCTCCATTAGAGGGGAGAGAATTAAAAAATGAACAATAGTGGTAAAATGACTGAAATTACCAGAGATACCAGGAGGAAGAAAACTCAAAAACCTTGAGCATAAGCCAGTAAACCAACAGGAAAGATCTTAGCAGCAGAAGGAAATATGGTCTCCAAATCTAGTAAAAGAGTTCAGCCATCAGTGAATAAATACTGCAAAATAAAGAAAAATCATTCAACACTTTATGAGGCAGAGAACTTTGTGGATTTGGAAAAGAGCATAGAACCATAGCATACTGTTTCCAAATGGTTTAAAAGAGAAATAAGAACTGTGAGAACATAGTTCATGGTCCACAGAACAAAATATACTTGGCAGAACAGAAAAACTTGAATCCATAGTAGCACATCTTATCACAGAAATAAAAAGGATAACTGATTGAGAATGCAAATAACGGAAAATTAATGACATTCTGTAATAAGAGAAGCAAAAAGCAATAACTTTAACAGAGAGCACGTTCTCCATACAAGCAAAACAGACCAATCTCAAAGACAAGATGTATAGTAGGCATCCTGGCAACCTCTGCAGGAACCACAATGGAAAGCAGGGTCAATATGACTCTCAGGTAGCCCACATAGAAGTCACAGCAAAAGACAATGCCAGTAAGGGCCCAGACATGTACTATTCAAACAATTTGCATAGTAGGACACAGGGACCATCGCATAGTATAGTATATGTGTATGTGTGTTCATCCTTCATTGCCGAAGAAGACCATGCCATCAGAGAAATGATGACATGACTTGCACTTGACTTTGTTTTGTGTGAGGGAAGATGGAGTATAGTACAGTACAGTATAGCATAGCATAGCATAGCATAGCATAGCATAGCATAGCATAGCATAGCATAGCATAGTATAGCATAGTATAGTATAGTATAGTATAGTATAGTATAGTATAGTATAGTATAGTATAGTATAGTATAGTATAGTACCAGGCATCCTGTGCTTGTGCAGGAGACAGGGCTAGCATAGCATCTGAAGTCTCGAAGGACACTTGCTACCAATGTAATTAATAACATTTAACTAGGGCCTGTCAAGGTCATAGCAAGGAATAGGAACCAACTCCAAGTTGGGAACTATACAGAAAGAAGTGAAGCAAGGGTCAAGGCTAAAATCTGGGTTGAGCCTCAGGAGATGGAGGCTCAGTCAGAGATTTCTGTAGAGGGTGGATTCTATGAGACCTAGACCCTCCATATAGAATGTCAGAGGCAATAGCATCTGGATTATAGAAGGGATATGACCAAGTCAGACTTACTACCCAAGCTAAGACAGTGAGAGAGTGCAAAATCTGACCCAGACACAAAACCTCAATCTGGAAACTAAGTCTGGAGATCATGAGAAAAAAACAATACACTGAACACAATTGAAAAAAATACTATGAGTTGAAAAGAAGTCCAATATATACATACATATGCTATATATATGTATATGTGTGTATGTGTGTATGTGTATGTGTGTGTATGTGTATATATATATATACCTAGAAGAGAAAAGTAACTCCACATAAATTCAAGAAGATTTCAGATATGAGTCACAAGGAACACAAGAGTACATAGAAAAAATTTTCTAAAAATTATATGGCAACTCTATATTTAAATTGGACAGCTAGTGGAGCAGTGGATAGAATACTGGACTTAGAATCATCCAAACTTATCAGGAAGATTCAGCTTCAGACACTGACTAGCTGTGTGATCCTGGGCAAGTCACTTAACTCTGTTTGCCTCACTTCCTCATCTGTAAAAACGAAATGGAGAAGGTAATGGCAAACCATTCCTGTATCTTTGTCAAGAAAATTCCAATGGAATCATGAAGAATCAGACAAGACTGAAAAAAATAAATTTAAAGACTGAAAGAATAAATAACATAGAAGAGAAGGGTAGAAAACTTTACAAAAGTAACAGCATAAAAAAATTGATCAGATCAATCAGAACTCAGTAACTTCACAAGTCGATAAGAAATATAATCAAAAGACTTCTTTGTGAAAACACAGTGATAAAGACAGAGTTCAAGTATCAATAAAAAATCACACAAGACTATCTTGTGCTATATGATATAGTATTTTGTGCCATATGATAATATATTTTATGATATATGATATAATCTTGGTTATATGATATTCCAAAAGGCAAAAGACAAAGGCTTACAACCAAGAAAATAATGCCTTAAACAGGTGAATATAATTCCATAGGGTCAAAAATGTATCTTTAATAGAATAGAGAATTTTCAGATTGATGGCAGGATGAGAACCAGTTAGAATCTTTGAAATGCAAACACAGGAGAAAAGAGAAGCCTAGAAAGGTAAATATAGTTGAGCAATGGGAAGGGGTTAAGTGATGATAAAAACTGCTAGCTTTCTAATAGAGGAAGAAGAAACAAGTGTCCTTTCAGAATCCTTCTAGGGTCACAGAGGGAGGAAAAAAGAAAGGTAAGCATAGGTCTGGTGGTGGCTTGTTTCCATACTGTTGGTTGTAAGAGAGGAAAGAAAGGGGAAAGAAAAATGTGTACAACCAAGGATGAAATGAGCAAGAAGGGGTAGGAACTTTTCTCATAATTGATGTTCACAAGAAGAACATGCAAAGGTTGAGGAGTAGATGAGAGGAGCCATTTCATGAACCTCACTCTTTTCTACATTGGGAAAAGGAGGATCAGACATATACATAAATAATTTGGTATATAAATGCACTAAATTCTTCAGAGAAATAGGCAAAAACAGGAAGAGTGGAGAGATGGGTTTAGGATGGAGGATGGAGTTGGGAAAACAACTGTTGTTGAGTCATTTCAGTTGTGTCTGACTATGACCCCATTTGGAGTTTCCTTGGCAAATATACTGCAAGAGTTTGCCATTTCCTTTTCCAGATGAAGAACTTAGGCAAACAGGGTTAAGTGACTTGTCCAGGGCCATGCAGTAGTAAGTATCTGAGGCCAGATTTGTACTCAGGTCTTCTTGAATCCAGGCTCTAGCTGCCCAGATAAAACAATAGTTACAAGCAAAACAAACTTTAATTTCAGAAGTATATTATAAGGATTAGTCATAAGGAGGATTAAAAGGAAAGGGGAAAAAGCGTAAGAACCAGTGATTAGAATAAAGACTAGGTGAAGAGAGGAGGGGCAGAGGAGTAGGATAAAGCCATTTCAATTACAGATGACTAGCATCAACCAGATTCCTTTTCTTTCACCAGCTTCTTCATTTTTAAAGAGAAGAGTCAGGGCAAAGGAGGTGGGAGAGGATAAGAAGACATTGTCAAAAGAAAAAGACAAATATTGATATTAACAGGGAATGTGAATGGAAGGAACTCAACCACAATAGCCCACATAAAACAGAGAAGGGCAACCGAATGGATTAGAAAGTAGAATTCAACAACATGTTGTTTATAACAAACTCTACTGAAACATAATAATTTACTAAGAGTTAAAATGAAGGGTTGGAGGAAAGAACTTATTGTGCCTTAAGCAATATATTGAAAAAAAAGTGGTGGCACTGAAAACATTAGAAAAGGCAAATAAATAGGTGTGGTTGAAAGAAATAAGCAAGGAAATTACATTACATACCAAAAAATGAAATAATATCATTACTCAAATTGTATTCACTAACTAGTATAACTTCTAACCACTTAAAAGAAAAACTAGTGAAATTACAGGAGAAGTAGAGAGCAAAACTATATTAGTTTGGGACCTTAATGAATCCCCTTCAGATTCAGAAAAATCTAACAAAAAGATTAACAAAAATGAAATTAAGAATCCAAAAATAATTTTAGAGAAGTTAGATATGGTAGAACTCTGGTGATTATTGAATGAGAATCAAAAGGAATGTACATAATTCTCAGTTACATGAAACCAATTTACAAAAACTGACCATACAGTAGGTCATAAAAACTTCAAAAAATGCAAAAAAGCAGAAATATTCACGTCTTTTGCTCTCCACAGCACAGCAAAAATTACAGACAATAAAAAGCCTCTGCCAAAAAGATTCAAACTTAAATGAAAACTAAATAATTTTAAAAACTGGTGGATCAAAGAACAAATCACAGTAACAATAGATGATTTCATTTAAAAAAATGAGACAGTATCTATACTTTTGGAATGCACAAAGCAGTTATTAGGGAAATTTTTTTATCTCTTTAATTACTTTCATTAATAAAAGACAGAAACTATACATCAATAAATTGAGTACATAGCAACAGCAAAAAAACACCCTAGAAAAACAAGTAATAAGACTAAGCATAAAAATAGAAATCTCAGCATCAAAGGGAAAAATAAAATTGATAATAAAACCATTAAATTGATTAAAATAAGTAGTTTTTCATTAAAAAATAAAGCAACAACAAAATGTACAATTTGTTAAAACTGGAAAACCACATTGCCAAGTAAACAAGCATTTATTTATGTGCCAGGAACTGTCCTAAAGGCTAAGAATGCAATGAAAGGCAAAAACCAAACAAAAACCCAAACCCACCAAACAAACAAAAACCAGTTGTGTGGAGGTGATAATTACAGGATAAACTAGAGATGATCTTAGAGGGAAGTCATTAGTATTGAAGGGGTATTGGGAAAGGCTTTTTTTTTTTCTCAGAAAGTTAGATTTCAGCTGGTACCTAAAGGAAGTTAACAGAAACTAGGGGACAGAGATGAAGAGGCTTAGTAGCTATTGTCATAGCTTAGTGTAACAGCAAGGACTCCAGCACACACAGGAAGACCTGCTGTACAAGTTATTAGAAGTGTTTTTCTAAAAGGAAAGCAATTTTTCATGAAGTCAACAATCTACTTTAATCAAACACATGTATCATTTACTTAATTCAGGAGAAAAAGTCAGTACCCTCAACTTCAGAGAAAATGCAAGCAGAAATAAAAACCAACAGACAGGGCTTCCAACTGCCGGACCATAAGCAATACATATATCACAGATCAACAGACAGACCCAACTATCTGACCATTACATACATACATAGTTACCAGAGACAGAAGCGTCAACATCTGGGTTTTCAAAGCTAGGGGGACTCCTTAGCGGCTACCCAGAGTCTCGTCTGTCCAAACAAACACTTCCAGTGAGTAAGCCCCAAAGTCAAACCTCATCTCAGAGTATTTCTACACTTTTCAGAGCCAGAGAGCACAACCCTCTGACTCAGTACCTCAATAGAAATTAACCAAAGGTGTTCGAGGCTTGTTAATGAGTGGGAAAGATCTTTAACACTTCCCCTCACCCACCATTAACCTTACATTAACATTACACTTAGTATCTGGAGGCTCTTTCTACCCATAGTATGCTACTACTCCTGAATCAAGACAACAGTCTGGAAGTCACTATTTCCTACTCCCTTTGCCTAGAGTGGAGAGAGAGTCAGGTATTTCATGGGGGATATTTTGTGAATATATGGAGACAGCTATGGTCTATTCTGTGGTTGACAGTAACTTATATAAAAACCATTCACCCTTTTGTGATGACTTGAAATATTAGGGGATATGGTCTGCTCGGCTGTATCAGGGGCAATATTTCCCTACCAAAAATGACGTTTCCCTTTAGAACCTACATACTGAAATGGCTGAACACAAAGGACAGGAATTTATGTCTTGAGGGATGGGAAAGTTATTGTTGCCTCCAGAAATAGAAAAGTGGAATTCTATTACAGTAAAAGAAATATCAGTCATATTGATCTAGGATGCCACCAGAGCCACTTCCAAGTCAGTCCCTAGTGCTAAAGTAACCCTGCTATATGTTTCAACACTCTAAGCTCACACAGAGGCTAATGAAGTTTGATTTTGTTAGTAATAGCTAACATTTATATAACACTTACTCTTTGTCAAGCACTGTACTAGGTACTTTATCATTATTATCTCATTTGATTCTCACACCAACCCTGAGCAGTAGTTCTCATTTTACAGATGAGGAAACTGAGGCAGAGGTTTTAGTGACTTGCCCATGGTCATACAGCTAGCAAGTATCTGAGACTGGATTTGAATTCAGGGCTTCCTAATTCCAGGATGTTCCATTCACTGTGACATTTCTTAGGGAAGAGGGAATTCTGTTCAATGTCTTGTGTTTCCAAGGAATAGTTGGAGAAACTTTTTTTTAAATAAAAAATGGGCAATGAAAGAAACCTGGTATGTTATCTTCAGACCTACGTGACCTTCCTGAGACAAATCAACATCACCCTATGACTTTAAATCCACTTTTCCTTTACTAGCCAGTTGACTGAATCCTTTCTTATCAGGAAAGGATGAGTTGCCAGGGGAAACAAAAGCTTTTCTATTTGAAATATTTTTTTAAACTGAGAAGTCATCCCTTAATACTTCCCCCACATACACATAGAGGAGTAGGTGATGAAAACCATCATTTTATTATTATATGAATTAATTAATAGAATCATTCCAGGAAGACTCTTTCATCCTGTCCCACACCTCTTAGTTTTTTTCTTTTTTTCTTTTTAGAGCTATATAAGATGCTGTTTCTGTGAAAGAAACATGGTACCTGAGAAGTCTGGGACTTTTGTCTTTGTTGTGTAAAAGTTTTCTTTCTTTGTATTGTGCCTGACCTTTTCTAAGAATAAAATCTTTGTAGATAAGAGAGAGAGAGAGAGAGAGAGAGAGAGAGAGAGAGAGAGAGAGAGAGAGAGAGAGAGAGAGAGAGAGAGAGAGAGAGAGAGAGAGAGAGAGAGAGAGAGAGAGAGGAGAGAGAGAGAGAGAGAGAGAGAGAGAGGAAGGGGAGAGAGGAAGAGAGGGCAGAGGGGGGAGAGGGAGGAGAGGGGGAGAGAGAGAGAGAGGAGGAGAGGGAGGAGAGGGGGCGAGAGAGAGGGAGAGGGAGAGAGGATATCTTGATGCTCCTAAATTCCTAAGAATTTTTGCCAACTGAAAACACTTGTATACCCTGGAAATCTAGGACACATGGCCATCCCTTAATTGCTAGTATAACTGAGGACTCAGTAATGTTTGCTTGGAGAACCATGGGGCTGAAAGTGGAAGTTTGGCTCCTCTTCTCCCTCAGAGAAGGTGGTTGTGCAGGAGACATCTCACTGTCTTCATTAGAGGGGACCATGGACCCTTTAATAAAGTGTTATTGGCACAGAGCTCTGCCTCAGTCTCTTTTATTGTGGGTTGGACAATTTTAATCCCTACAGTGTCCTTGAGCAAGTGACTAAACCTTTATTTGCCTCAGTTTATTCATCTGTAAAATAAAGGTAATAGTATCTCCCAGGGTTGTTGTGAGGATTGAGTAAGATAGCATGTGTAAAGCATTTTGCAAACCTCAAGGCACCATATAAATTCTAGCTATAATATCAAAAGTGATTTTTATTTTTATTATTATTAAAATTGTTGTATTGTTTTGCCAAAATCTCCCATTGTGAAGCTTCTATCGTGTGATCTTTCTGACTCTCTTATACTGATCCAGTATATCCATTCTGCATTTCTTTAAAAGTTTGTTTACTTTAAAAATTTTTATTGCCATACATTTTCAAAAGAAACTCTGTGTGTGTGTGTGTGTGTGTGTGTGTGTATGTGTGTGTGTGTGCGCGCGCGCGTGTCCTTAGGACAAAAAGAAAGTAACTAAGCTGGAGGCTTTTGCTCATTATACAAACATAGAGAGGAGGAAACTTCCTTACTAAATTGCTGGGGTGCCAGCTGGGGACTTGAATGAACCAAAGAAATTTTATTATAAGCATATTATTAAAATCCCCAAAATTAGAGATCAAAATAGATTGTTCATGGATTCCCATAGGCACCGTTCAGCTAAACAATAGCACAGTGCCTAGTGCAATCTAAGAACTTAAAGAAAGCTTGTTGACTGGCATAGGGGAGAGAGGTTTGGTAAATGAGGATCAGGAGTTGCTTCCCAAAGAGATAGTCTCTTTGGATGTCTCAGAAATTCCTTTGTTCTTTCTTGCCAAGTTTGAAGAAACTGCTACCCTGAGGAGGAGCTGAGGGTGGTGACTAGAGATATCACACTTGAAGGGAAGAGTAGGGAACAGAGTGGCTCTGCCCATATGGGAAGAATCATCTAAAAGCGAGGAGATAGTTTTCCTGCTAAGCTAAACAACTCCAACCCTCAGTCACTGGTACTTCTGGGGTTTAACATCTCCTTTAATAGGAATGACTTCCCTTAACATGCCTGATCTAATTCTAATTCTCTCAATTCCTCTGATTCTCTCAATGTCCTTATCCATATTTTCCTTTTTCCTTTAATTTATTTAATTTTAGTTTTCAACGTTCATTGCTGTAAGCTTTTGAGTTTTAAATTTTCTCTGCCTCCCTCCCTTTCCCCTCCCTAAGATGGCATGCAATCTGATAAAGGCTCTACATATACATTCCTATTGAACATATTTTCACATTAGTCATGTTTTCCTTATGTTTTAGAGAAAAAAATGACCCTCCTCATTCCCCAAACCTCTACCTCAAGCCTTGTTTCCATTCTCTTGTCCTCTCTATGATTTTGTACCTTCAGTCACTCCACCTTTCTCTCTCTCTCTCTCTCTCTCTCTCTCTCTCTCTCTCTCTCTCTCTCTCTCTCTCTCTCTCTCTCTCTCTTCTGAATTTTTTCTCCCTTTCTATTAGTTTCATCTTCATGCTTAGGCTTCACCTAATCTTAAAACAGACAAAGAAACACAAAAATCCCTTCCCTTTCAAATGATCATGCTATCTCTCTTTTTCTCTTTTACTGCTTAATATTTAGAAAGAATAATTTCAGGGGCAGAGTCAAGATGATGGGATAAAAGCAGGGACTTGCTTGAGCTCTCCCCCAAGCCCCTCCAAATACCCGTGAAAAAGACTACAGAACCCAACCCAACACAACCTGGAAGATCGACAGGAAGGGTATAGTGCACTGGGCTGGGAGTGGAGCATAGTTTAGTGTGGGCTGTGCCAGCATGGATAGGCTGGAACAGGCCTCAGTGGACTGGATCACTGGCACCTGTGGCAGTTTCCAGACTTCTCAACTCATAAATGCTGAAGACAGCATAGAAGGTCAGTGGGAAAACTATGGGACCTGGGTGAAAAAGAGTGCAGTCTGGCTGAGGTCTGGCCCCAGCCCTGGAATGGTGGCAGTAGTAGCAGCAGCAGCATCAGTGGCTGCTTCTAGAGCTTTGGGTCCACAGACTGGGGGGGAATGAGTAGCTGTTACAAAACCCCTGAAGCCTAGGACAGTACACCCATGATAAAGACCTGGATAAAGAGTTAAAAAGTCAAGTATTTGGCTGGGAAGATGAGAAAACAGAGGAAAAAAACTCAGACTATAGAATTTTACTTTGATGACATAGACAATCAAAACATGCAACCAGAAGAAGACAGCAAAGTCAAAGCTCCTACATCAAGAGCCTCTAAGAAAAATCTGAATTGGTTGCAGGCCATAGAAGGGATCAAAGAGAATTTTGAAAGTCAAGTAAGAGGAGTAGAGGAAAAATTGGGAAGATAAATGAGAATGATGCAAGAAAATCATGAAAAATGAGTCAACAGCTTGCTAAAGGATACCTCCCCAAAATATTGAAGAAAATAACACCTTAAAAATAGACTTACCCAAATGGAAAAAGAAATCCAGAAAACCAATGAGGAGAAAAGTGTCTTAAAAAGCATAATTGGCCATATGGAAAAGGAAGTCCAAAAGCTCCCTGAAGAAAATAATTCCTTAATGGAATTAAAAATTAGAATGGAACGGAAAAATGATAAATGTTGAACATGTGGGAGAGTTAGAACACTAATTCATTGTTGGGGGCATGCTGGAGAATAATTTGGAGCCATGTCCAAAGGGGTATAAAAACGTGCATACTCTTTGACCCAGCAATGGGAAAAGGACCCACTTGTACAAAAAAAATTGTAGCAGCTCTTTTTGTGGTGACCAAGAATTGGAAATCAAGGAGAATGATTGAACAAGTTGTGGTATGTGAATATAATGGAATATTATTGCACTATAAGAAATGATGAGCAGGTGGACTTCAGAAAAACCTAGCAAGACTTATATGAATTGATGCTGAATGAAATGAACAGAACCAGGAAACTGCTATACACAGTAACAGCCACAGTGTGCAAGGATGTTTTTGATAGACTTAGTCCTTCTCAGCAATGCAAGGACCTAAAACATCTCCAAAGGACTCAAGATACAAAATGTCATTCACATCCAGAGAAAGAACTATGGAATGCAGAATGAAGCAAATTATTTTATCCTTTGCTATATTTTGTTTTTCTCATGGTTTCTCCTATTTGTTTTAATTCTTCTATGCAACATAACTAATATGAAAATATGTTTGATAGAAACGCGTGTGTAGAACCCACATACGATTGCATGCCATCTTGGGGAGGCAGTGGGGAGGAAGGGGGAGAAAATTTGAAACTTATGGAAGTTATTGTTGAAAACTGAAAGCAAATAAATTAATAAATTTGGGAAAAAGCAACAAAAATTAGAATGGAGCAAATGGAAACTAATGACTTTATGAGAATTCAAGAAATTATAAAACAGAACCAAAAGAAAGAAAAAAATAGAAGACAATGTGAAATATCTCATTAAAAAAACCACTGACCTGGAAAACAGATCCAGGAGAGATAATATATAAAATTATTGGGCTACCTGAAAGTCATGATCAAAAAAGAGCCCAGAGTCATCTTTCAAGAAATTATCAAGGAAAACTGCCCTGATATTCTAGAACCAGAGGTAAAATAGAAATGGAAAGAATCCATGTATTGTCTCTTGAAAGAGATTCCAAAAGGAAAGCTCTTAGGAATATTGTAGCCAAATTCCAGAGTTCCCAGGTCAAGGAGAAAATACTACAGGCAGTCAGAAAGAAACAATTAGAGTATTATAGAAATGCAATCAAGATAACACAAGATTTAGCAACTTCTACATTAAGGGATCAAAGGGCTTGAAACATGATATTCCAGAGATCTGGGGAGTTAGGATCAATGCCAAGTATCACCTACCCAGCAAAGCTGAGTATAATCCTTCAGAGTAAAATGGATCTTCGGTGAAACAGAGGACTTTCAAGCATTTTTGATGAAAAGACCAAAGCTGAATAGAAAATTTACCTTTCAAGTACAACAATCAAGAGAAGCATGAAAAGATAAGCAGGAAAGAGAAATCATAAGGGACTTATTAAACTTGAACTGTTTATATTCCTACATGGAAAAATGATATTTGTAATTTGTGATACCTTTCTCAGTATTAGGATAGTTGGAGGGAATATATATACATATATATGTATGTATTTATATATATCTATGTGCACACATATTATATACTTATATGTGAATATATGTATACACATACAAGTGTATATGTGTGTGTATGTCCACACATGTCCATACACGTGTGTATATATATGTATACACACACATATATACAGAGAGAGAGCACAGGGTGAGGTGAATATGAAGGAATGATATCTAAAACATAAAATTAAGGGTGAGAGAGGAATATATTGGGAGAAGATGAAAGGGAGAGATAGAATGGGGTAAATTATCTCACATAAAAGAGGCCAGAAAAAGGTTTCACAATGGAGGGGAAGAAGAGGAAGGTAAAAGAGAATGAGTGAACCTTACTCTAATCAGATTTGACTTAAGGAGGGAATAACATACACACTCAACTGGGGATCTTATCCCACAGGAAAGTAAGGGGGAAAGGGATGGGGCAAACGACAGAAGGGAGGGCAGATTTGGGGAGGGGGGAGTCAGAAGCAAACACTTTTGAAAATGGACAGGGTAAAAGGAGATAATAGAGTAAGTGAGAGGTGGAATAGAATGGAGGGAAATATGGTTAATCTTTCACAACATGACTCTTATGGAAGTGTTTTGCATCACTACACATTTATAACCCATGTTGAGTTACTTGCCTTCTCCATGAGGGTGGGTGGGGAGGGAAGAAGGGAGAGAATTTGGAACTCAAGTTTTAAAAGCAAATGTTAAAAATTGTTTTTACACGCAACTAGGAAATAAGATATACAGGTAATGGGGCACAGAAATCTATCATGCCCTACAAGAAAGTGAGGAGGAAGGGAAAAGAAGGGGTGAAATAGAAGGGAGGGCAGACTGGAGGAAGGAGTAATCAGAATGTATGCCATCTTGGGGTGGGGTGGAGGGGAGAAAATTTGTGTCTCAAAATCTTGTGGAAATGAACATTGAAAAGGGAATCAATCAATTAATTAATTAATTAAGAAAAAATAATAATCTCTTTTCACCACTTTTACTTTCTTGATACCCATTTACCCCTTGTAAAAGTAACTAAGTAAAAATCTATAATCCATTATACATATGTAGAGACAAGAAGACTTTCTAGCTAAATTACTGGCAGTACCAACTTGAGTCTTGACTGAACCAAAGATATTTTGTTGTAAACATATTCTTACACTCTCCAAAATGATAGACGAAAATGGATTTCTTTCTGTTCCCATAACTTTGTTGAAAAGGTTCCTCACATATTCTCTAGTAACTTTCTTATAGCTTTTTTTTTTTTGCTTAGTAGAGCTGGATTTCTTTTTTTTCCTCATCTTCCTTTATCTCTCAGGGGAATTTGCTATTGTGGACCACCCTTCCATGATGGCCTCCCTTCGCTTTCATTACGCTATATTCTCATGGCTCTCCTCTGAACTTTCTAAACACTTCTCTACCTCCTTTTCTCATCCTTATTCTTCTCTGATTCTTTAATGTGGCTCTCTCTCAAGGCTATGTCTTTGGTTCTTTTTTCATTTTCTATACTATCCTTTTCTCAGAGATCTTTTCCACTAATATTGCTTTAAATATCACCTCTATAAAGAAGGCTTCCAAATCAATTTCTCCACATCTAAACTTCTCCCCAAAGTAGCAGCTTCATATTTTTTCCAGCTGCCTGTTATACCTCCACCTGAATGACACGGCCAGCACCACAAATTCAACATATCCAAAACACGTCATCCGCTTTCCTCTAAAGCTCATACCTGGCCTCCGACTCTTCTATTTCTGTTAATGGTACCATTTTGTTTTCTGCAACCCAGAGTGTAAATCACAGAGCCAGCTTTGACTCTTCATTTCTCCTACTCTTTTAATCCCATCATTTACCAATTCTGGTCAGTTCTACCTCTATACTATTTCTGATATCCTCTTTTCTACTCCCACTCTAATCACCTTATTCAGGTTCTCTTTTTTGTATCCCACAATAATAGCTACCTAAGTGACTTTTCTGCCACTAGCATCTCCTACCCAATTAATCTTTCACATCACTTGCCTTAGAATTTTTCCTAATGTGCTATAATAGTTATCTAAGTCACTTAACTTTTGTCTGCCTCAGTTCCCACATCTGTAAAATGGGAATGATAATAGCATCTAAATCCTAGTTGTGAGAATAAATTAGATATTTGTAAAAGTTTTTGCAAACTTTAAATCTCCATATAAATTCTAGCTGTTATTAGCTATTACTATAATTACATCACTTCAGTACTTAAAAAAAATTTCAGTGATTAAGGAGTTTAAACTCCTGATCTTGGTTCTCTAGGTCCCTCACAATCTTTCCCCAGCCTACCTTTTGCCACCTTATCTCATACCACTCTAGGTTTTGGACAGATTGGAATATTCTCTTCAGATAAGAGATACAGGCTATTTTGGGGCCTGCATTTGAAGCCTTTCACAGTTGATTCAAATGACCTGCCAGAGGCTCTGACAGAGGCTTCAAAATCTCAGGGTCATCTCCACACCATGCTGATTCATCCAAGAAGGATTCTGGTAAAGGTTTCATATTAATGGATGAAGAAAAAAATACGACCATGAACTACTCCAAAATATTTGCACAATATTCACATTTATGTTGTGCTCAGTAAATATGTGTAGTAAAATATTTCTTTGATTATAAAGAAGGGAAAGGTGTATGTATCACAAGGTAAACCACATCCTCAGTGAAATATGTTGCATAGGGCATGCACCCCACAAAATACAATATGGGGCATGTGTTCTAGGAAGAAAGGCTGAAATGATTCTTTGGTGCTGCTTAGTGAAAGAACCAAAGGAAAAGAGGTGGTTGGAGCTTTACTCCTATTAGGTGTGTAGGCTTATGAATTGTGTATCTGTCTAGTCCCATGGACTCATGAACAGATCCACAGTTAGCTTGGCTCTCTATCAAAAGCCTGGTAATTTCACAACGTTTTCATTTTGTACTCACAGAGCACAGGATGTCAGGAGTCTAACCCAAGCAACATTTTAGATTGGAAAGAGGAATGTATTCCACAGAAATATAAAGTTGCCTTATGCTATCCAATTTTTCCATGTATGTTTGTAATAAATTTTTAAAAAAGATCTTCCTTGGGAAAAGACAAAAGGTAAATATACTGTGAAATACATAGATGAAAAAGCATTCATTAAGTGCTTACTCTTGCTAGGAAAGGTGTTAAGGGATGCAAAGAAAAGCAAACAAGTCAGTTATTGCTCTCAAGGATCTTATATTCTATGATCTAGTAAGATGGTAGTTGAGTACTGGCCAGGGATGATTGGTAGTGTTGATTTGATTACTGTCTTCAGAGTCAGTGCTGGAAATCATGGGACCAGAAGTGGTGTAGACAGGAGGTAGGATGAGGGAAGGCTACATCTGCAGCAGCATGACATGAAGAACACTGGGAAAAAGCACGAGGAGTTTTCCAGTAAGACTCAGCCTCCAAGGAGGGACACTAGTTTGACATGCAAGTTGAAGTGCAAGAATATGGCCAAGAGGAGCCTGGTAGAGGTATCTCTGAGTTAGATGTGGTGATTACTTACCAGTAAAAAGATCAAGGCCCTTAGATAGGAGTTTACAGTACAATTATCCCTTCTGCATTGCAACTTTCCCCACCATGGTTTCAATATATTTCAGATTGGCATAGAAAATTAAAGGAGAATTTTTTGGGAGTTTTGCAGAAGCCACAGACAACACTCAAAGACCAATAGATGACACAGAAAAAGTTTAGAGACTCAAAAATACACAAAATATATGTATAGTTTTATATAATATCAATGTATTTTGTTTTTTAATAATAAGCAGACTTCTCCTCTGGTTTTAAGGAGGGCTAAAAAAATTTTACATGATTTTTCCAGATCATGGGGTGTCATTTCCCTATCCCCTCCATGTGGAAGGGATAACTGTACTAGGATGGAGGTGGAGTCAGGATCACAGGAGAAGGCCAGGAAATAACAAGGTAGACCTGGTCCAGTCTATATGAGTTTTGTTTTGCTTTTTTAAAAACTAAATCTATTGGGGAAAAAAAAGAAAAAAAATTCTTATGAAAATATGCAGTCAGGAAAAACAAATTCCCACATTGGCCATGTCCAAAAATATATGTCTAAATCCGAATCTTGAGTCTATCACTTCTCTCAGGAGGTGGGTGGGATGCATTATTGCTGGTCCCCTAGAGTTATGATTAGTCATTGCATTGATTAGAATTCTTAACTCTTTCAAAGTCTTTAAAATAGTGTTAAGGTAAGAAATCTTCTCCAGGTTATGGTTACTTCACATCAGCTCATACAAATCTTCCCAGATTTCTCTGAAACCTTCTCCTTCATCATTTCTTATGGAACAGTAGAATTGTATTACATCCATATACCACAATTTGTTCCTTTGTTTCCCAATTGATGGACACCTCTTAATTTCTAGTTCCTTGCCACCACAAAAAGAACTGCTATAAATGTGTTTGTACATATAGGTCCCTTTTCTCTTTCTTAGATCACTTTGGGGTTATAGGTCTAAGAGGGTAAAGCTGGGTCAAAGCTATGCACAGCTTCATCATTCTTTTATCATAGCTCCAAATTGCCTTTCAGAATGGATGGGCCAATTTGTAGCTCCCTCAGCCATGCATCAGTGTGCCTTTGGGGCTAAATATAGTGAATATTTAACAATCAGAAGAACAGAGTCCCAAGATAGAAGCTTGGAATACTGGGTTTGGGTTAAGAATCTTAGCCCAGGAACAATGACCAGGAAGTAACCTGGATAGTTTGAGTGAGTGATATACTAATAGACTATTGTTGGAGATATAAATAGACTTAAGCACAAAGGACAGTAATCTGAAATTGTAGTAGGAGGGTGACTAAGCACCAGTACCTTTTGACTCACAGATCATACTGTCTATACTGCAAGGATTCCATTGAGGGAAGGATGTCTCCCATGCACACCAAAATGATTAAAGCTTCACTTAGAAAAAAATAGTAGCAGACAACTGGAAACCATGTATATGTTTCTTTTGGGGGGAATGAATAAACTAATTTTGGTACCTTAATGTAATGGGATATTATTGCACCAGAAGAAATAGTATATATACAAGGAAGCATGAGGAGACATATAAACTGATGTAAAGTGAAGTACACAGAACTAGGAAAATAGAACAGATGTCAGCTATGGGCCATGCTCATGGTTATTCCTCTCCAAAGAGGGACTTCTGAACTCAGATCCTGATCATGGAAAATGGAAGAGGTACCACAAAATTGAAGAAGGGTAAATGTTGTGTGTATGAAAGAGAAAAAGACAGAGTCAGCAACAGAGATAGACAAAGATAGAGAAACAGTTTGCAAATTATAGACCAGTGAGCTTGACATCAATTCTTGGGAAAATGATGGTACAGATTATTAAAGAGATAGTTGGTAAATATTAAGTAGAGACAGTAGTGCTTACAAAGAGGCAACATGAATTTGTAAGTACAGGTTGTTAGATTAGCCATATTTTCTTTTGGATTATTAAATTAGTATATGAGAAGAATACCAAGGATAACAGTTTACCTGAATTTTAACAAAACTCTTGAAGTTTCATTCATTCATGTGGAGAAGGTAGAGAGATATGGATTAGACAATCACGCAATCATATGGAGATTCAGAACTGGTTGGAAAGTCAAACTCTAGAAACTGTTCAATTTTCAATGTCATTGTGGCAAGGGATCATCAGTGAAGTTCCTCCAAGGATCTGCCCTTGGACCTGTTTTATTTTAACATATTTATCAATGACTTGAATAAAGGTTTAGATGGTATTCTCATCAAATTGACTGATGACACAAAGTTAGGAAGGTTAGCTAACACTGTTTGACAGAGTCAAGGTCCAAAAGAATTTGACATGCTAGAGTATTGGACTCAAAGTAATAAGATGAAATTCAATGGAGATGAATCAAATGTCTTGTGGCTTGACACAATCTTGATACGATATTACAAGAAATTATTAAGGAAAATTGCTCTGAAGTTCTAGAACAAGAAAGCAAAGTAGAAATAAAAAAAAAATCTACCGATCACCACCTGAAAGAGATTTCACTAGGAAAACTTACAGGAATATCATGGCCAAGTCTAAAAGCTCCCAGTTTAGGGAGAAAGTTTTGGAAGCAACAAGAAAAAATTAAATATGGAGCTACAATAAGGATTACACAAGACCTAGCAGCTACTATGTTGAAGGATCATAGGTCTTGGAATACTATATTCCAAAAAAACCCAACAACTTACAAGTACAGATAGACTTGGTTAGACAACAATTGTTCTGAAATAGTTTTGAGCGTTTTAGGGAATTGTAAGTTCAGTAAGAGTCAGAATGAAAATGGCAGCCAAAATAACAGACATGAATTTGGGTTACATTAAGATGGGCATAACTTCCAGGAATAAGGAGGCAATAATTTCACTGTACTCTTCTCTCATCATACCTCATCTGTGATTTGTGTACAATTCTGGATGTAACAATTTAAGAAGGACATTAATAGGCTGAAGAGTTTTAAGAGGAAGACAACTGGGAAGTTCATATCATAAGAAGACTGAAAGAACTGAGCATTCCAAAAAGTTATCAAACTTTGCAAACCTCTTCACCCAGTGATAATATTACTAGGTCTATACCCCAAAGAAATCAAAGAAGGGGGAAAAGGACCCGTTTATACAAAAACATTTATATCCACTCTTTCTGTGTTGGCAAAGAATTAGAAATTTAGGGATGCCTGTTAATTAAGGAATGACTGAACAGGTTATGGTACATGAACGAGTTTGAATACTACAGTGCTATAGGAAATAATGAAAGTGATGGTTTCAAAAAAAACCTGGGAAGGTTTTTATGAATTGATGCAAAGTAAAGTGAATAGAACAATTTACACAGTAACAACAGTATTTAAAGAAAGTCAAGTTTGAAAAACAGGAGAGGATACTGGGAAGATGGCCGAGTAGGTCAGAAAACTTTTGACTCCCCAGATTTCCTCCACAAAAAAGACAGAACATCACCTCAGAGTAGCAGAATACATAGGGTAAATCAGTTGTCCTTCAAAGACAACTTGAGAAGACCCCAGGAAAGAACCAAACTCCAAGGGCAGAGGTTTGGCCTGAATGAAATGTAAACATCTCCAGGCCAACTCTGCTGAATCAGCAAACAGCAAGGCCTGGGAGCAACTGGATGGAGAGACAGCTTCAGCCTTAAAAAACTTTCTTCTCCTTGACAATATGCAGGTCTGATGACTGAGTGAGAGAAGACTGAAGGACCTTCCCTTGTCCAGGATGCTAAGCACAGTTGTATTGACCCGACACTTTCCAGGTTGTGGCTGGAGGGAGAAAGAAATAGCACATATCTGGTGAGTGCAGTAGTGAGGGACCAGGACTCTCTTGGCTGTGACACTCACAGGAGAATAGAATCCCTAATTTCAGTTCTGGGGCAAAGAAAATAGCTATAGTTTGCAGCCACCATAGAGACTGCAGGGAGAAAGATCATTTGTAAGACAGTGTGGCTATGAGCCCTGGACATGACTTAGGAGTGAAAAGGAGAACCCAAGGTTGGGTTCAGAGATAGACCTCATAAAATAATATTAAGAAGGACCTGAGGCTTGGAGCATCATTCCTCATAACTCCAGACTATAATTGATTACACTAATAGCTGTTAAAACACACATACACACAATAAATAAAAATGAGTAAACAAAAGAGAAAGAATCCAACCATAGGTAGTTACCATGGGGATAGAGAATATCTGGGTTCATATTCAGAAGAAAATAATGGAACTTAAAAAAATAAACACTCCTTTTTAATTGAGAAACATCAAATGGTCCCAAGCACAAAAAGAATTTTTGGAAGAACTTAAAAAGGCCTTTAAAATCCAATAAAAGAGACTGAGGAAAAATTTAGGGAAAAAAATGAGAGCAATCCAAGAAAATTATGAAAAAAAGTCACTCAATTAGAAATAGTCAAAAGCTTAAGGAAGAAAGTAATTCCTTGAAAACTAGAATTGGGTAAGGAGAAGTTAATGACACTCCAAGACATCAAGAAAAAATAAAACAAAAGCAAAAGAATGAAAAAATAGAAGAGAAAGTGAAGCATCTCATCAGAAAAAGAACTTATCTGGAGAACAGATTGAGGAGAAATTATAACACTAGTTGGACTACCTGAAAGTTACAATAAAAAAAGAATCTTGATACAATATTACAAGAAATTATTAAGGAAAATTGCTCTGAAGTTCTAGAACAAGAAAGCAAAGTAGAAATAAAAAAAAAATCTACCGATCACCACCTGAAAGAGATTTCACTAGGAAAACTTACAGGAATATCATGGCCAAGTCTAAAAGCTCCCAGTTTAGGGAGAAAGTTTTGGAAGCAACAAGAAAAAATTAAATATCATGGAGCTACAATAAGGATTACACAAGACCTAGCAGCTACTATGTTGAAGGATCATAGGTCTTGGAATACTATATTCTGTAGAGCAAAATAGTTGACATTACAAACAAGAGTAACTTACCCAGAAAAGTTAAGTATAATCCTGAATGAAAAAAAGGATATTTAACAAATTCAAAGACTTTCAGGTTTTTGTGGCAAAACCCCCAGAACTTAAGGGAAAATTCAATATATAACATCTAGGAGAACTATAAGATAAACATAAGGACTCAATAAGGTCAAACTGTTTACTTATTACATATGCAAATATTAGCAGTATTCTTATAATTGTCATCATTATTTAGGTAGTTTGAAAGAAAGACATGGGCTGAGTTGAGTATCATGAGCTGATTCTTAAAATAATAAAACTGTGTAGGGAGAGATAAAAAGGAGTAATTACCTCATACAAATGAAGCATAAAAGAAAAGAAATTGATATAAAAGCTAGTTGGGGGGTGGATGGGTAATTCTAGAATCTTATTTTCATCAGGAATTTATTAAAGAGGAAACAACAAGTATATCTAGAAGGGTATAAAATTCTAAATTCAGAAAGAAATAAAAGGTTAAAGCAATTGGGTGGGGGGAGAGGATAAGGGAGGAAATTTTACAGGGGTGAGTAGGTTAAAGAATAGGAGGGCAAGGGAGCAGGTAGAAGTAAAGCAGAGGAGTGAGGAGGGATAGGGTAAATAGGGTGAGAAAGATAGTGAAGGAAAATAGGAAGGAGGAAAATACACAAATAATTGTACCTTAGAATGTGAATGGCACAAATTTACCTATAAAATGGAAATAAATAACAGGTTAAAAATTTGAATTCAACAATATGTTTCTTTCAGGAAACATTATGAAAATGAGAGACACAAAGATAAAATAAAGGACAGGAGTGGAATTTAGTATGTAAAAAAAAGCAGACATAGTAATCATGATCTCAGACAAAGTTAAAGCTAAAATATATTTAATCAAAAGTGAAAAACAAAGAAATTACACTATGTGTTAGTAATATTCAATATTGTTTTAGACTCTTTAAAATACCTAGATGGTATAAAATACCTGAGCATAGACCTGTCAAAACAGATGCAGGAACTATTTAAGCATAAGCATAAAACTCTTTTTGTACACATAAACTCAGATCTAAAAAACTGAAATGATATTTATTGTTCATGGGTAGGGAAAGCCAATACAATTTTTAAAATGATAGCTTTACTTAACTAATCTATTTATTCAGTGTCATCCCAATTAAATTACTAAAAAATTATTTTGCTGAGCTAGAAAAAATAATAGCAAAGTTCATTTGGAAAAACAAAAGATCAAGAACTTTAAAGAAACTAGGGGAAAACAGATGTAAGGAAGTAGATTCAGCAGTAGCAGACCTGAAGCTATTTTATAAGGTAAGAACATTGTTGAAGTGTAAAAAAGGGTAATTTTGCTTATTTTAAATTAAAATTTTCTTGTATAAATAAAATATATGTATCCAAGAATAGAAGGAATGCAGAAAATTGGGATGAAATCTTTTATAGACAATCTCTCAAGATGAGATTGGATTGGTGTGTGATGTGGTGTAGATAATGACCAGCTAATTGATTTAGAAAAAGACTTTGAGTTATGAAGGAAGATGCTATCCATCTTCAGAGAAACATATGATAGGAGGAAATAAGCATAATCCAGTCTTACATATATGTTTATGTGTATGTTTATAGATATAAATGTCTATGTATATATATGTGTGTGTATATATATATACATATATATATATGTATGTATCCATATTTAATTGTAACCATCTTTAGGGTAAAGAGGGAGGGAAGGGAAAAAGTAAAGTAAAAACTTCACAGTACAGAACGCAAGAAAAGCAATAGGGAAGCAAGAGAAATTGGGACAGTTTTGAAAACAATGTGTAGTATTTATTATATAGGTTTTCTTGAAATGAAAATTTCTTGTTTTATATAGAACCCTCTCTTATGGTCTTCTGTGTACATGACAACTTTTTTCTTATTTTTTATTCACATTTAAAATTTTTAAAAATTGCCAAAAAAGAGATAAAAGAAAAGGCATAAGAACTTTGATCAATATAATGGCCAAACACAATTCCAAGAGCTCATGATGAAATATGCTCTCTTCTTCTAGAAGGAGAAATGATGGACTCAGAGAGCAAACTGAAGCATATCTTTTCATTTCTTTTCTTTTCCTACTTTTTCCCTTTCCATTCTTTTCTATCTTCCTTTCTGTCTTCCTTATTTTTCTTTTGGACATGACTAATACAGGAATTTGTTTTGAGTTATTATGCATATTTGTAATGGGCTTGTGTTTTCTTGCCTTCTCAAGGGGTGGAGGAGGCAAGGGGAGGGAGGGAGAGAATTCAAAACTGAAAATAAAATAAAATGATTTTTCTTAAAAGAAAGAAACTGAGCATGTTTAGCCTGGAGAAAAGAAGACTCAGGTTGACCATGATACCTGTCTTCAAGTGTTTGCAGAGCTGTCATGTGGAGGAGATTTGTTCTGTTTGGTCCTAGAGGACAGAATGGGTCCTTGATGGGTGAAAGTTACAAAGAGGTCAATTGATTATTGATCTCTTTTTGAAGCCTTTATTCAGAGTCTGGGTGTCCACTTGTAGGGCATATTCCTTTAGAGTAGTTATTCCTTTCATGTATGGATTAGATCAGATAGCTGCAATGGCTTCTTAGAACTCAAATTTTGTGACTCTGTAATTGAAACAGAGCAAGCCTAAATTCACTAAAATCCCTACCTAAGCAACAGGATCAAGTTCTCATTCTAGGCAAATATCCTTAAAGCTGAAATCTAACTCACATCTAGGAACTCCAAAAAACATATAAGGAGGTTTCTTCTAGAAAAGTTACTCAATGTGCCAAATAGTGATTAGCAAGTATAGAACATCTGTTTATTTCTTCCATTACAAAAGACTCATAAGCATACATTGACAAATACTTAAGACATGAAATAATACCCCACCACTCCCGTTATGCTCTCTTGGGAGATAGGAGAGAGTCCTGGGAGCCTTGTGGATGTATTTCTCATCACCTTAGACTGTACTATTCAATCTGTTTGTCCTTCCTTCATAAGGAGGACCATGACATCAAGAAGATGATGCCATGACTTACAAGTGAATTGGATTTAAGTAAGGCAGAGCTGTGTAAGGTCACCAATCTCACTTTCTCCTCCAGAGCTCTCTGGGTCCAGTGACCAGATATAGATCAGGACAGCTGGAGATGAACCCCCGAGCAGCAGTTCTTCAAAGGCTGATGTCTTCTGGGAATTCAGGCATTTGGGGCTCATCCTCCTGGCAGCATCCATCTTCTCTTTTGAGAAGTGGCACAGTTTCAAGAACTACCTTCTGTTGCCTGCTCTTAATGACTCCAGAACTCTAGAGCTCATGAAGTGGCTATTTGTACCCAAAAGCAAGACTGGAAACATCTCAAGATCATTATTTCATCATCTATGCTCAGAAAAAAATACCAAAAACCACACCCACAAAGCTGAAGAGGCAGCTAGAAACTTAAGATCCAGTTTTAAGCAAGTAGCTACAGCTCATGCGGGAGAGAGGGGAAAGGAGAAAGATTTCCTTTTCTCCACCCTTGCTGCAAATTCCAGTGGAAAGTTGTCAGAGTTCTGAGCCACAAGAGGAAGGAAGAGAAGGGCAGAAACATTGGCTTTTCTATTTAACCAGTCAATCAATGAGTATAAAGGCTGGGGAGCAGGGATCTGGTGAGCAGACCTCAGACTTGTTAGCTGATGTAATCTCTCATGGGGAAGAAGCAGTGGAGCCTGCTTCTAAAGAGGCATGATGATGTGTAATGGAAATGCCATAGAGAGATTTGGAGCATGTGCAGACTTTCTGTAACTGGTTTTGGTCTGTTAGCCATGCATTGAAGAGAAACCTTTTTGATTGCCTGAATAGCTAGAACTGAGACTAATCAACTTGATTTCTTCCGATCTGACTAAGGTCTGATGAAAGTAGAACAAAAATTCCATGTGGGAAGGGGCTTTGGGCTACCTTTTGAGACTGACATATGACCTTTGAAATTCAAGCCTCAGTTCTTTGCTTGGTATTTTTTTTCCTGCTTCTTTTTTTGTGCCATAGTCCCCTTTGGTAATCTGGTGAAGCCGGTGAACCCCTTCTAAGATTAATGTTTTTAAATAAATAAAATAAATAGCATTAAAAAGGAAACCAATTATATTGAAGTGGTTACCAAAATATGTTGCTTGTCCTTTGTTCTTGAAGAGGACCAGTGACATCATGAAGCTGCTATCTTGACTCACAAGTGAATTGGATTTAAGGGAGGCAGAGCTGTACAAAATAATCAACCTCATTCTCTCCTCTAGAGTCATTGGAATACAGTGGACATACGTCAAAATGATAAACAATGACTCAGGATACAGTGGGAGACCTTGATCTTTTTAAGCCAAGGTCTTTCCTAGGTTGGGGTAGCTAGGTGGTGCAGTGGATAGAGCACCGGTGCAGGAGTCAGGAGGACCTGAGTTCAAATCTCACCTCAGACACTTGACACTCACTAGCTGTGTGACCTTGGGCAAGTCACTTAACTCCAATTGCCTCATCCTGGGTCATCTCCAGTCATCCTGATGAATATCTAGTCTCTGAATTCAGATGGTTCTGGAGGACAAGTGAAACTGGTGACCTGCACAACCCTCCCTCACTCAGAAAAAAAAAAAAACCAAAGTCAAGTGCAAGTCATGTCATCATTTCTCTGATGGTGTGGTCTTCAACAACAAAGGATGAATACCCACAATGTGAACCTTTCCTAGGTCTCAGTTTGTCTGAGGCAATGGCAATTCAGTGACTAAGGGCTAGGTAAAAACTGAGACAAAAGTTGTCCTAGTTTGCTATCACAAAAGAATCAGTCTGGGAGAAGAAGACCTTTAGAGTGTCTGGACAGAACGGAAAACAAACGCTATTTATACTCACTCTGAGCATCAAAACCCAAACAATGAGCAAGAGAGGCTTGGGCCCATTTGAGGCTTTTTCAAAGCCTGTTTTTTTCAGAGCTATATTTCAAGAAATCATAAATGAAAATTACAGAGACAAAAGAGTTAATTGTCCCAGTTTTTTAAAATAAATGATAAAATAAACAAATGGGGGGGAATCTAGTCCTAAAATCCCCAAATACTTTGTAAAGTATAAATAATCAAAAATTATATTCCTTTGGACAGAATATCGACATGTAAGGGTATGATTCCCCATGTGGACAGAGGGACAGAAGGAGAAAGAGAAGAAGGAGAAGGAGGAGGAGGAAGAGGAGGAAGAGGAGGAGAAGAAGGAGAAGGAAAAGAAGAAGGAAAAGGAGGAGGAGGAGGAGGAGGAGGGGCATTGACCAACTTGAACTGGTCAATTAGGTCCCTACTACATACAAACTGTGGTTAATCTTTCATTCTCAAAGAGGACCAATGACATCATGAGGGTGATGCCTTGACTTATGATTGAATTGGGTTTAAGTGAGGCAGAACTATGCAAAGTCATCAGCCTCACTCTGTTCTCCATAGCCATAGGAATCCCGTGGCAAGACAAAAAGTCAAGATGACTAGTCACATACACATATGTATGTATACACTCATACATATTTAAACAAATTTATAGATCCTGGGTTAAAAACCCTTGTTCTAGATGAAGGAAGGATATTGGAGATGGTCATGACCTCATGAGCTTCAAAAGGTCACTAGAACCTCTGGGGTAGAACTCATGCTGGGTTTTGTGATCAGTCAACTGAGTATCAAGGTCCATAGGTGAGGGGCAACCTTTAGGACCCAGTCCATTGCTAGCTGAGTGATATCTTATGAAGTGGCATTTAAATGTGAACACGATGGGACCAATGCTATGGAGAAACTTGTGGTCTATGTAAATGGATTTGAGGTACAGTCTCAGATTCACTTCGATAAGCACATGTCCTCACTACTAGGTGTGTAGAGCTACCAAAACTGCTACTAGACAGGAGGAGAGAGAAATTTTCTCCATCTTCACTAGAAATTCAAGTGAGAACTGTCAGAGTCCTGAGACTGATCTTGAAAGAATGAATAGATATTGTTTCTCCTCTTAAGCTTACTTCGTGGGTGATTCATCCTGCTTAGTCACCAAGCATTTTCAATATGGCTTCCAGCGATGGAACCAGAGGGACTCAACCAGGAGCCTCTGGTTGAACACGTAGCTAATTTATCAAGGGGCCCACTGGAAGTTGTCAAAATGCAAACCCATCCCCACACATGCTCCATGGGTTGGTTCCTATAGTTTCCAGTCCTGTATATAAAGAAGCTCCCCTAATTACTCCTAGTACATACACAATGACCAGAATGATGTGAATGGAATGAACAGCAAAATTATTAAAAATCAATGTTATCAAGTTATAAGGATTGAATATGACATGAAAAAAGAGATGACAACTTACCTCCCTTTTTTTTTGTAAAAATGAGGAGCTATGGGTTTGAGGCTAGGCAGTGGCATATAATGTTGCATTTGATTAATGTATTGAATTTCTTTTTCTCTTTTTTATTATTTTTTTTAAAACAAGGGATGGCTTCCCAGGAAGGGGAGACTGAAGGTATGTGTTAAGAAATGTAGGTGATACTATTTGACAAAAACTACTGGGAAAATTGGAAAGCAGTATGACAGAAACCAGGTATACACCAACATCTAACACTATTTACCCCCCTAAAAAGAGTCAAAATGGGTACATGGTTTAGACACAAAGCGGGATGTCATAAGCAAATTAGAAGAGCAAGGAATAGTATATCTGTCAGATCTACAGAGAAGGGAAGAATTTATGACCAAAAAGGAGATAGAGAACATTATGAGATATAAAATGGGTCATTTTGATTATATTAAATTAAAAAGGTTTTGTACAAACAAGATAAGAAGGAAAGCAGAAAGCTACGAAACAATTTTTACAGCAAATGTCTCTGATAAAGGCCTAATTTCTCAAATATATAGAGAACTGAATCAAGTTTATAAGAATACAAGTCATTCCCCCAATTGATAAATGGTTAAAGGTTATGAACAGGCAGTTTTTGTATGAAGAAATCAAAGCTACCAATAATAATATGAAAAAATGCTCTAAATCACTATTGATTAGAGAAAATGCAAATTAAAAAACTCTGAGGTACCACCTCACACCTTTCAGATTGACTGATGTGACAGAAAAGGAAAATGATAAATGTTGGAGGGGATGGGGAAAAATTGATACACTGATGAGTTCTTGGTGGAGTTGTGAACTGATCCGACCATTCTAGAGAACAATTTGAAACTATGCCCAAAGGACTATGAATTTGTGCATACCTTAGGACCCAGTAATATCACTAATGGGTCTGTATCCTAAAGAGATCCTTAAGTAAAGGGAAAATACCTACATGTACAAAAATATTTATAGCAGTTTTTTTATGGTGGCAAAGAATTGGAAATTGAGGGGATTCCCATCAAATAGGCAATGACTGAACAAGTAGTGGTATGTAAATACAATGGAATACTATTGTGCTATAAGAAATGACAAACAGATTTCTGGAAATCTGGAAAAACATATATGAACTGATTCAAAGTGAAGGAAACAGAACCAGGAGGACAACGTACACAGTAATAGCAACATTGTGCAATGATCAACTATTATTGACTTAGCTCTACACAGCAATGCAAAGATCCAAGACAATTCTGGAAGACATAATGGAAAATGCTATCCATATCCAGAGAAAGAACTGTGGAGTCTGAGTGCAGATCAAAGTATCTATTTTTATCTAATTTTCACTATTTTTGGTAGTTTCTTTCTTTTTTTCTTTTCTTTCACAACATGACTAATATGGAAACATGTTTTACATGATTGCACACATAGAACCTATTTCAAATTGCTTACTGTCCTTAGGGGAGGGAGAAAATTTGGAACTCAAATTATTTTTTTATTTTTTTTTTTAGGGTTACAACCAATAATTTCTTTTTCTTTTTAAATATAAATTTATTTATTTAACTTTTTGCATTCATTTTCACAAAATTTTGGGTTCCAAATTTTCTCCCTATTTGTCCCCTCCACCCACCCCAATAGCATTCTAATTTCCCCTATTACCAATCAGTCCTCTCTTCTATCATCCCTCCCTTCTCTTGTCCCCATCTTCTCTTTTCTCCTGTAGGGCCAGATGACTTTCTATTCCCCATTAACTGTATTTCTTATTTCCTAGTAGCAAGAACAATACTAAACAGTTGTTCCTAAAACTTTGAGTTCCAAATTCTCCCCATCCCTCCCTCCCCACCCATTCCCTTTGGGAAGGCAGGCAATTCAATATAGGCCATATCTGTGTAGTTTTGCAAATGACTTCCATAATAGTCGTGTTGTGTAAGACTAACTGTATTTCCCTCCATCCTATCCTGCCCCCCATTGCTTCTAGTCTCTCTTTTGATCCTGTCCCTCCCCGAGTGTTGACTTCAAATTGCTCCCTCCTCCCATTGCCCTCCCTTCCATCATCCCCTCCACCCTGCTTATCTCCTTCTCCCCCACTTTCCTGTATTGTAAGATAGGTTTTCATACCAAAATGAGTGTGCATTTTATTCCTTCCTTTAGTCGAATGTGATGAGAGCAAGCTTCATGTTTTTTTCTCAGCTCTCCTCTTTTTCCCACCACTAAAAAGTCTCCTGCTTGCCTCTTGAATGAGAGATAATTTACCCCATTCCACTTCACCCTCTCTCCTCCCCCTACATTTCTCTCTCACCATTTACCTTAATTTCTTTTAAGATATGGTCCCATCCTATTCATTTCACTCTGTGCTCTCTATCCGTATGTGTGTGCACATGTGTACATGTGTATGTGCATGTGTGCGTGTGTGTGTATGTGTGTGTGTGCTCCCACCAACTATCCAGATACTGAAAAGTTTTAAGAGTTACGAATATTGTCTTTCCATGTAGGAATGTAAACAGTTCACCTTTGGTAAGTCCCTTATGACTTCTCTTTACTGTTTACCTTTTCATGCTTCTTCTCATTCTTATGTTTGAAAGTCAAATTTTCTTTTCAGCTCTAGTCTTTTCATCAAGAATGCTTGAAAGTCTTCCATTTCATTGAAAGACCAGTTTTTCCCCTGAAGTATTCTACTCAGTTTTGTTGGGTAGGTGATTCTTGGTTTTAGTCCTAGTTTGACTTCTGGAATATCCTATTCCACGCCCTTCGATCCCTTAATGTAGAAGCTGCTAGATCTTGTGTTATTCTGATTGTATTTCCACAATACTGAAATTGTTTCTTTCTAGCTGTTTGCAAGATTTTCTCCTTGACCTGGGAATTCTGGAATTTGGCCACAATATTCCTAGGAGTTTCTCTTTTTGCAGCTCTTTCAGGTGGTGATCGATGGATTCCTTCAATACTTATTTTGCCCTCTGGCTCTAGAATATCAGGGCAGTTTTCCTTGATAATTTCATGAAAGATGATGTCTAGGCTCTTTTTTTGATCATGGCTTTCAGGTAGTCCCATAATTTTTAAATTGTCTCTCCTGGATCTATTTTTCAGGTCAGTTGTTTTTCCCATGAGATATTTCACATTATCTTCTATTTTTTCATTCTTTTGGTTTTGTTTTATGATTTCTTGGTTTCTCAGAAAGTCATTGGCCTCCATCTGTTCCATTCTAATTTTGAGAGAACTATTTTCTTCAGTGAGCTTTTGAACCTCTGTTTCCATTTGGCTAATTCTGCTTTTGAAAGCATTCTTCTCCTCATTGGCTTTTTGAACCTCTTTTGCCAATTGAGTGAGCCTATTTTTCAAGGTGTTATTTTCTTCAGCATTTTTTTGGGTCTCCTTTGGCAAGGTATTGACCCATTTTTCATGCTTTTCTTGCATCTCTCTCATTTCTTTTCCCAGTTTTTCCTCCACCTGTCTAACTTGATTTTCAAAATCCTTTTTGAGCTCTTCCAAGGCCTGAGCCCACCAGACATCCACCTCAGATGTCTGGGATACAGAGGCCCCGCCCTCCATGTCTTTCCCTGATGGTAAGAATTGTTTCTCGTCATCAGAAACGAAAGACAGGAACATCTGTCCCCCAAGAAGGTAGCTTTCTATGATCTTATTTTCCTTCCCTTTTCTGGGCATTTTCCCAGCCAGTTACTTGACTTCTGAGATTCCTCTGCACCCCCGCCTAGGTCTGCCCAGCTAGTGCTTGGGGTCTGAGATTCAAATTCTGCTCCCCAGCCTCAGGGCCTTCAGTGGCGCACAACTGCAATTCAATGTGAGCTTAAGTTCTGGTGCTCAGGTAGGGGCACGGCCGCCTCCCAGGCTCAGTTCCCTCAGGGGGTTTATGTGGAGACCTTCAACAATGGTGCTCCTGCCTGTTTGGGGAGTCCCTGCTCCCTCTGCTCCCTCTTCCACTGCCTCCTGAGGAGGCCTGCGTTATGGAGACACCCTGCTCCCCTCTCGGCCAGCCCAGAAGTCTCTCTCACTAACCTGGAGCACCTGTGGGTGGAGGGACCTTCTCAGCCACTGGAGATTCCATCCCTGAAGCCTGCTCGGATCTGCTCCTCTCAAGTTGCATGGCCAGGGCAGCGCAGGGGTGGACTCCGCCATCCGGAGCGTGACAGAGCCCTGGGAACGGCTTTCCAGGGCTCTCTGGAATGGAAATCTCCTCCACTGTGTTTCTGTGCGGCTTGCACTGATCCAGAATTTGTGGGGAGTTCTTTTTACAGAAAATTTATGGGCTGTGGGTTTGGAGCTAGCATACATGAGACTTTCTACTCCACCATCTTGGCTCCTCCCCACCTCAAATTTTTATTTTAAGAAATGAACTTTAAAAATTATGTTTACATGTAATTGGAAAAAATAAAATATTATTTAGAAGCAATATAGGGGATATTAAAAACAAAAGTTATCAATAAAATTTTAAAAAATAAATCCAAAGCATAAGTGCCTGCTATGAACTGCAGCATGCCTCTGTAGCTGCAAGGTCTGTGCTGCTTCTGTTTGTCTGCATACTCAGATTTATCTTCTAATATAGAAAGTTAGGTTGAAGTCATTCAGTAGAGCTTGGAGACTGGAGCAGCTGTCAAGTTTAGGGTTTGAGGGCGAGGGATTCATCAGAAACCCAAGTACGTAACACTAGGAAAGAAATAACATGAGGAATTGGTGATGAGGAGGCTATTATAGAAGACAACATGAGGTCTTATTCTAGCATGTGGCAGCAGCAGTAAAGAATGTGATGGGGAAAGAGGAGTGGGATTTTGCTTGGACCATGGCTACAGATATAAACAAGAATTCTCAGCCTCTTGCCAGTACTTTGATTGCCTGATGTGGCTCCACTCAGACTTCTCTCTAGTGGGATGTCTAGAAGGGTGGGGAGGATAGTGGAGAGGATGGCCTGACATCTGTCAGTCAGTAAACGTCTAATAAGTACCTACTATGTGTGAGACACTGTGTTAAGTGCTACTAAGTAAAAGTTGAAGAACTCTTCAAAAATTAAAAATAGAGGACACTTGAAGACAATAGAAGCTGGGATGACATTACAACCACATTACCTGCTGTTATCAGTTCTATGTTCAAGGTAGTATTAGCTCTAAAGTCTTTGAGCATTGTCATGTTCCAGCAAGGAATGGATTCGGTGGGTGAGGGAGACCTGAAAAGACAAACAAGTACTCAAACCAGACTGATGTACTAAATAACTCAGGACCCCATGGGGGTGAACGATGTCATCTCTTGGCCATAGAAATGGCGGTGGCTACAGCAAAGTCCATGTACCCAGGGATCTGTTTTATTATTAATAGAAAGACCTGAGTTCAAATCCCATCTCTGGCACTTACTACTTATAAGACCTTGGGAAAGTCACTTACTGCTTCTAGGCCTCAGTTTCCTTATCCGTAAAATTAGAGAGTTGGACTCAGCAGCCCCTTGGGTCTCTTCCAATGGTGTATTTATGATACTGTAGTATTTACCAGTGATAAGGGTGATTGTGATATTCTCCTGCTTGTCCATGTTGAGGAGAGAAGGAAGGTCTATAACAAGAGACTGAATATCTGGGTTGAATATCTCTCTCAAGAAAACCCCAAATGGGTCACAAAGAGTCAGAAACAACTGAACAGCAGTTACCCTGGAGGGAGCTCTTACACAAGTCCTGATGCAAGACTGTAGACAGCTTTGGCTAAATAAGCATCATCTTTGACCGTTGGCTACACAGACTGACTTCTTTCAGAATATCATGGGGAAAAGAGGAAGGTCAATTTGATTCCTCTTCCAAAAAGATTTGGTCCCAAAGGATCCAGCACTTAGCATACTGTTTAACACATGTAAAATCATTTCAGTCACATTCAACTCTGCGTGACCTCATTTGGGTTGTTTTGTTGGTGGTGGCTTTTGGTGCAGATACTGGAATGGTTTGGCATTTCCTTCTGCAACTCATTTTACAGTTGAGGAAACTGAGGCAAACAGGGTTAAATGACTTGCCCAGGGTCACAGCTAACAAGTATCTGACACATAGTAGGCACTTAATAAATGTTCATTGACTGACCCTCTCTAAAGCAGAGATGTGCAGAGAACTGTGAGTTTTCATTCAACTCTTTGCAGTGAGAAATTCTTAGTAGAAAAACTTAGTAGAAAAGGGCCCTGCTCATCTACATCCTTTCTTCCCTGTAAAGAGAGTCCCTGAAGAAAGAAAAGTGAAAGTAATAAGGAGAAAATACAGAGAAAGCAGATGATACCCAACATTTTCCTTATGGATGCTACAATAAGTTCCTTTTTTTCTCCATCTTCTAAGTAATGTAAAGTTCGGTTATATTAATTTTGTAGGGTGCAATAAATGCTATTCTCAATAACTCTTCTTAACTAGTTGAAACACATGGACAAATCTTTGCACCTATGTGACCTTGACTTTTCCTTAGATATGAAAAAAAGCTGGCCTTTAACATCTTTTCAGTCTTGGCACTCTGATTCTGCCACCTTGAGATGTGACAAGGTCCCAAAGTATGGTCTAAGTCCGCAAAGAATCAATTCATTTCAGTTCAACAGACATCAAATCAACCTCTTCTATGGACAGAGCACTGTGCTAGCCCTTGGTGGAGTTTTAGTGCTATATTTTATGACACTGAAATCCTTTGAAAATTGATAATCCATATATAGCTTAAAACTGAAATGCATTTATCTGCAGAGAAGATTTTTTTAAAAGAAATTAAGCTCCTTTAGATATTAAGGTTCAAACCCATTGCTTCCCTAAAACCTCATAGCATGGAAAATAGGTCACCATTCCTTTTTCTAAGTGGAGAATAGCTGCACTCAGAGTCTGGATTCTTCTCTCATTTTCTTGGGTACCTTGACAGAGCCTTTCTCAGTTTCACTTGTTAGAAGATTCCAGGCCATAGGAAGAAGCTGAAATAGCCCGATCTTCCTCCTTTTGCTGAAGCATGGAGTAGACTCAGTCCTACAACCTAATTAATGCTTTTTTTCTCCAAATGAGACTCTACTGGAACTCTTTTAATTCAGGCCAGTCCAATGAGTCAGGTTTGGGATTGAAATTAAATGAGACCAGGGCAGCTAGGTGGCACAGTGGATAGAGCACTGACCCTGGAGTCAGGAGGACCTGAGTTCAAATCCAGCCTCAGGCACTTGATATGTACTAGATGTGTGACCCTGGGCAAGTCACTTAATCCTCATTGCCTCACAGGAGAAACGAAATAAAATAAGATACTTGTAAACTGTCCACTGCTTAACAAAAAGTTAATTTAACTGTATTATGGAAAGGATATTCAATAAGAATACATCCCTGTTTCAGAGAGATAGTACCATTGCCTACCCTTCTTATCTCCCTATGTAAACATGTCTGGTCAGAAGGCTGTGTTGATTTTCATGGAAGTGAACCATTCATCAAACCTGAGGAACTTGATGCCTCATAATAGGCTTGCCTTTCTATGTCCCTTCAATGGCTCAAGGTCTAGTCCCTAGACCACTCAAATATCTGGGACTGTTTCCTTGCCTGATAAAGAAAAATTGACGTTTGTTTCTACCATACCTCAGAATTTGGTGGGAAGGTTCTATGGTAGTGGTTCCCAAAGTGGGGGCCAGGAGCCCTAAAGATGTCATGGCTTGACCCAAGTAGTTTGTTGTCAGACAGTAGGAGGATAACAAAATGGGCCACATCCCACCATCTCTGCCATAGCCAATCACAGGTTTTGTCTCCAATACAACCATATGAATCCTAATCCTCAAACTCTGATATTCTGCTGCCAACCTCCTTCTATGCAAGACTTCCATCAGAACCCTTTATGTGTGTGTGTGTGTGTGTGTGCACTTAACTATAATTCTAGGCAATATAAGCCACTCACAGCTGCAGAAGTAATTTAGAAAATCCACCTCTCTCTTTACTCCCTGCCCCCTAGATCATCCTGTGACTGTGTCCCTCAGAGACGCCTTCATTCCAGGGCAAAACCAGTCAGTGAGATCTATACCTGTCCCCTTTTTGTTTTGAGGGGTCTAAGGGAGTCCCACAGGATTAGAGGGCAGAGATTGGTTGGAAATGATCTCAGAGCTCATGTCACTTTCCTCCCTAAACCCACTTTTCTTCTACTCTTACCTATTAGAATAAAGGGCATTTCCATCCTTCTGGTTACTCCAATTCACAATCCCTTTTATCTTTCATGCCGCACTCTCCCTCATTCTATAAATCTTACCACTTCTATATCCAGCCCACATATTTCCCTTTCTCTATAATCACATAGTCTTCACCCTAGTTCATCACTCTATCACTTTTTATCTTGATTCAGATAAAAGGTTTCTCAATAATAATACCTAGAATTTATATAGTGATTTAAAGTTTGCAAAGTGCTTTATACGCTTTTAAAGTTCACAACAGCCCTGTGATGTAGGTACTGTTAACTTCATTTTACTGATAAGGAAATAGGTTCAGACAAATTAAGCAACTTATCCAGGGTCACATAGTTTCTGAAGCAAGATCTGAACTCAAGTCTTCCTAAACCTCTGATCCTGTCACCTTCCATACTTCATAACTCCAATGACTCTATTGGTCTAGAATAGATTACTATTTCACCTTTATCTCATTTTTAAAAAAATTCATCTTTTGTTTGTAAGCTTTCTAATATACACAATTGCAGTATAGTAGGATATATTCTAGGGGCAGCTAGGTGGTGCAGTGGATAGAGCATTGGCTCTGGAGTCAGGAGAACCTGTGTTCAAATCTAGCTTCAGACACCTACTAATTGCGTAACTGTGGACAAGTCACTTAACCCCAATTACCTCAAAAAAAAAAAGGATCCATTTTTATATATATATGTACACACACACACACACACACGCACGCACACATATACCCTTCATCAGAATGTAGCCCTGCATCAGAGTAACTGTACAGATTCAGATACTTTCCCAGGATTCAAATGACTTCATGAATTGCATGGGATTGTTTAAGAGTGTTGGAAGGGAGATACCAGAAGGAGGAGACGGAAACAGGTGGAGTGTGTGGGAACATTCTCCATCTTGGGGAAATGTAGAGAGATGTTGACATATGATGATTAAGCATTGTGTCTGGAGGGGATGGTGATGAGGGGTTACAGTGCCTAATCCTGAACAGATATGGTTCAATGAGACTGCCCTTTTACATTTTCCCTTTCTCCGTAGCTCTGAGTGGTGAATGTGCTACATTGATTATTCCAGCCCTCCCCCTTCCGGTGTCTATTCAGGAATGATCTCTCATTCAGAAAGTTAGCTCTGGCTGTAATATTTCCAAAGGACAATGCTATACAATATCACTGCTCCCCTCTAGCAACTGGAGTTGGTAGCAAGATAGTCCCAGAGATATTAGTACAGTTATCTCTTCCACATTGGCAGGGTTAGGGGTATGGCACTCCCTTCCCCCACACCATCTGGAAAATTTGTGTAAAATGTTTTGGACCTCCCTTTGTATCAGAGAAGAAGTCTGACTTTTTTCTTTTTCTTTTATGGTACCTTATCGTAAAATTTGAGTTAAGTGTTTGGTCATACGCTCTGTGTCATCTGCTGGCCTTCATGTGTTGTCTGCGGCTTCTGAAAACCTTTCCAAAAATTCCCATTTAATTTCATATGTTGACCCTTAATAGATCAAAAGTATGACAGAGAAGGTCCTGAAAGGGAAGGGATAGCTGTAGTTCGATTCAAGAGAGGAAATGCTTACAAGGAGATGAGGATGAGCAGTTACAACATTCTAAAGGATTTTGACCTATTGAGACTGGAGAAAAAACATAGTCTCTTCTTAGTGGAGTGCTGGTAAATGTTTAACAATAAGATCTCCTCCCCAAAATGTACACTCAACACACTTTAAATTTTTATCTACATTATCAACATTTTCTCCATTACTTTCTTAAGTCTCTAGGCAACTGACAAAGCAATAAATGAAACCCCGATTTGTATCATTTTCTGATGACCTTGAAAATTTAGCAATTGGCTCTTGAGAACCAGTATGGGCTGAGTCCAGTACACCACTGTCCATCCGCTTATTCCTATTTCCCTCAACTCAAAACCCCACCCTCTAATATTCCATCTTAAAGCTACTCACTCCTTCCATTGTCCTCTCTGTAGTACCTGTCTGCTCCATAGATTAAAAAACTTGCTTTCATCTTAAACGTTTTCCTTTCTCATTTCATCCATCTTCTTGTACTCAATGAGACCTGGCTCCCTTCTGATAACGCAGTTTCCCCAGCCTCCCTTTCCAGCATTAGTCACACTTTCACTTATATCCCATGGCTCACTAGTCATTGTGAGAACTGGAATACTCTTGGTTCCCCACTGCCATTTCCAGGCTCTCTCTGTACTGCCATCACTCAATAACTCTCTATCTTTGAGGTTCATTCAATCCATATTTATTTTCCAATCAAGATTCTGGTGGCTGTTGTCTGCCAACCTCTGGGATGCTCTCTATCCTTCCTCAACAAGTTCAGTGCCTGACTCAACTTATATCTCTCTTCCCCTAATTTCTGCTTTCATGCAAGAGCACTTCGCTGTGATGAATGAAAAATAAAGAGGGACATATTTCTGAGTAATTAATAATCAATTTATTATTAGGCTAACTAATGATCAATACATTGATGGTTAGTGGGTTTCTCTTGGTAACCAAAGACAAAAGACATGGAGAGCCTGAAAGCTTTAAATAATTTTTGAAAAGGAATTCCCTTGACAACGGAAAATCCACCCCAATTGGTGGACATTTCATAAGGAGGTAGACTAGATGTCTTCAGCTTCTTCTGCTGAGAACATGACTTAATCATGAGACTCAGACACCTCCAGCAATTTGGATGGGGAATGCATTTCCGTTAGGACCACTCTAGTTGGTTTTCTCCTTCATGAGCCTGGTTGCCCTAAACTCTGACAGAGGGGCATAAGAACCGGAACTCATTTCCCCCAGTTAAATACTCATCTAAACTGGATTCTATTTATACTCCATATTGATGTATAATCTCATCAATTGGGAGTCCTCTCCAATGATGTTGTCCACAACCCATCACCCATGCTTGCCCATCTTGTGGGGTTCTCATCCATGTTCTCCCAAAAAGGTCACCATGAGGAGTCCACTCAAAGTCCACCTTTCCTCTTTTTCTCGGAAGTGAGATTGGCTGACCAACCTATGGAATCCACTCAGTTTTGCCAAATATCTGGCCCATCTTCCATTTCAGTTATATAATTCCTTGATTTTTTAATTTCTTTTTTAATTTCCTCATGGTTTTATATATTATAACTTGCTTACACCCATGATGTATCTCTGCATTTTACCTCTATGTGATGCTTACCTTTAGTTTTTTGGAGGGAATATTTTTTCCAGGTCTCCTTGTTATACAGAAACACTGATAAAATGCTTGTATTTAAAAGATGTGCTTCTGTTGTTTTGGGAAACTTAAGCAGATTAATAAATAAAAGGCATTTATTAAAAGCTTACTGTATTCCAGTTACTGTGATAAATGCTGGTGATATAGATAGAAGCAAGCAAGACAATCCTTATCCTCAAGAAGTTCATATTCTGTATTTATTTTATAGGATATTTTGAAATGGATATTTATTGCTGTATATTTTTAATCCTCTCTTATGCTGTGCCCATGGCAATGTTTATTTTTTCTTTTCTCATTTTACATTTAAGTTTCAATATTTAAATTTATGATGTTTCTTTTTATTTTCTTATTGTATATTAAAATTATGTATTTAAGTTAAAAAAAGGAAAAAAAGAAGTCTACTTTCTAAAGGAGAAGACAACACATATAAAGTACTGGAAAGGAGGAGTTGAAATATTTGTTTGGGGGCACGAGGAAGAGACAGATGGGAAGTAATATGAAGGCTTAGGCTAAAGATCAGTAAAAGCTCCTTTATCAGAACCAAGGGATCCAGGGGGGAGAGTCCAAGCTTTTGATGGGAGGAGGAATGAGGATACAGGACAATTTGGTGAGGAAATGAAAAGAAATGTGGAGACTTGGGGTCCTAATGAGATAAGGCAAAAAAGCACACTTATGAGGGTCAAGGGGCGTAGGTCAGTAAAAGTTTTCTGAGTTTTCCCAAAAACATTCTAGTGTGTTCCAGAAAGGGGAAAAGGAAAAAAAATGCCCAGGCATAAGACTTATGTGTCCCAAAGAGACTTAGTAGAGAATATCCTTTACATCTGTCTGGGAATAGAAAGTTTTTCAATGGCTCTCCAGATCTGCACCCAAACTGAGATGATGGAATGGTATGCCACTCCCCCAAGAGGGCTTCCCTTTTGTAAAGAAAAAGTCCTTTCCGTTTCTGAAGACTGTTAGAAATGCTCCCTCATTTAAGGGTATTCCAGGATGGTGGTTGAGAAGGATCAAGATACTTTTACTTCCAGATCTACATTTTGGGATTCTTTGATACTAGTGACTGGTTGAGGCATATCGTCTGGAAGTCTCTCTCAATTTACTTGGGGTTAGTGAACAGAGGAGATATGGAGGAGCTTGTCTATGATTCCCGAAGGAATAGGTCACTGGGGCCCAGAAGGGAAGTGATCTTTGAAGTTATGGGGGAAATGGGGGGAATTTCTTGGTTGTATCTTTTATACAGCTTCTCATTTGTACCTAGTTCCAGGCTCTTTGTGTCCTTCGTGTGCTGCTATAGTGCTGCTTGTCTGGTCGTCAGCCTTGTTTCTTTGCAAGCCATAGAATTCCACAGAATGCTGAGGTGCTATATAAGTTATTGTTTGAGAAAAAAATTCCCTTTTCCTTGGATGATGACAGCAGAAGAGAATTTCCTGCAAGGAAGTTGTCCTGCATGACTTTAATCACAAGCTCACAAGTAATAATTTCTATCCATGAAGCTACTCAATAATGAAAAATGTACAATCCCAATCCTGGTCTTTGGGGGTCCCAATCTACTAAGGTCTCCCAAGTGTTCTAGCTTGTCTTCATGGCTCCTTATCGCCTCTGACTTGTAAGTTTTCTTTGGGTTTCAGGACAAGTTACATTGAAATATGGCCTACCCTATATTTTAAGAATGATCAATAACAGTATAAGGTATCCTCATGATTAACTTTCAGAAGGGAACAGTAGTAGCCCTAGGTAATTGCCTGTAATTATCGGTTATCTGAGACCTTCCCTTTAGCCATCCTGGCTCCTAGAGTTCATCCATTCATTCATCATTCAGCAAATATTAATTAAGAAACTACTAGGTGGTGAAATAGAGAACTGAACCTGAAGTTAAGAAAATTCATCTTCCTGAGTTCAAATCTGGCCTCAGACGCTTACTAGCTGTGGGCCCTGGGCATGTCACTTAACCCTGTATGCCTTAGTATCCTTATCTGTGAAATGACCTGGAGAAGGAAATGGCAAGCCACTCTAGTGTCTCTGCCAAGAAAACGTCAAATGTGGTCATGGAGACTTGGACATGGCTGAAAACAATTGAACAGCAATGAGAAAGATACTGTGCTAAGAGATACATACTACTCAATTGTATATAGTAACTGACTTCCCTCTGACTGCTGGTGCAAAATCTGGGGAACCAGGCCCTCCCCACCCCACCCCCCCACTCTTTTTTTTTAATAGAACTTTGGGGAAATTTTCTTGTGAGAACTCAGGGACCTCTGATGACTATGGAAAGAGATATGTGGATGCTGGAAGCTCAAATCCTTCCACTTATCCCATTCCCAAGATGCACAAATAAATAGTGTCAATAATGAATATATAATGCAATTTCCAGAAACCACCAAGATAGTTCTTTCTTCACCCCTACTCTCCACCATTCTCTTCAGAAAGGTTTTAATTTCTTTTTTCCCAATGTCTTTCCATCTTTAAGCCCTGCTCATTGTACAACAAACTAATCCAAGGAGTCATTTTCCTGAATTTTTTTTTAGCATTGGAACTCTATATTTGATCTTGAGACCAAAGGGCTCTGAGTGAGGAAGGGCTCACTCTGTGCAGTATTATGTGCTCCCTTCATAGGAAAATGGCTGGCTTTTTAAGTCCATTGTGTGGGAAATTCATAGTGCTTTTCCTCGGGGAGGGGGTCTGGGGGTGGTGGTGATGGAAAATGGCTGCCAACTAATCACTGACTATCGCGTAATCAAGTCATTTGGGAGCATGCCAAAGCAAGGAAAGAGGAAGGCATATTAGCCATGGCTGCATCACATAGCAGCACAGTTTGAAATTAATGTTTAAGGCGAAGGCGGTTTGTACTGTCACATTCTCAGTCCCCACAGAGAATGCTTATTAGAGACAGAAGTTGCCTAGACACTTGGTCTTTACCACTGGGGTTTGATGATGCTACATGCACACAACAGAGAAACCAGTCTGGGCTTGAGAATGATGAACCCAGTCAAATTCAGATGGTTGTTCGATGTTTGCTGATTTTCCTAGCTAAATCAAAGCAAAGCAAATTACAGGTCCTTACTGAGGAACTGGATGGGCAAGGCACAGTGGGAGGTATTATGGGAGATACAAAGATCTATAAGCTATGGCCTCTCCTCTCCAGGAGTGTGTATGTGTAATGGATCTTGGATGCCTTCCTGGATCACCTACAATGGAAGCACTCATGTGGGAGATGCCAGGGACCTGCTTTTGGGATAAGACATGCTCCCTTACCATATGGGTTGGTGTAGTTGTCTTCCATTGGTTATGTAGTAGGAACCGCTGGTGTCTTTTAAAAACTGCGACATCGGAACAATCTTGCTCTTTTTTTTTTTCAGTGGTATGGGCAGGGGGGAAATCTTATTCACCTGCAGCATGGGCACCATGCACTAAGCTGGCTGGGGGAGGTCCACTTTAGGTGCTATGGCCCTTAGAAATAGGCTGCAAGGACTGATCTTATTTCTTATGTCCTTTTTCAGTTGTAAGCTTGGGAATGGAATCCAGAACCTGAGCCATAGAGACCTTGGAGCCAGGATTTCAGGCCAGATATTGCAGCACAGAAACCCTGAGAAACCAGAGCCTTGAGACAAGCCCAGGGAAACTTTGGACCTGGAACTCAGTGTGACTGGTGATACACAGGAAGTGAATTACGCTTGTGAACTTTATCTGCCTTCCCTCCCTAGAGAGTAGGGAATTTTTATATGCTTGTTTTTGCTATACCTTTGAAGTAAATATTCCTCTGTCAAAGCTAATCTAACTGTTAAAGGGTTAAATGAAACTGGGGGCTGAGAACATTTAAAATTAAGGACACACATTTTTGGGGAATCAGTGATGAAGATGAGAATTTCCTTAAGGGTACTGGAGAATCTTAGGGGTGGAGGGGTAAAAGTAACATACCTGGCCTTCAGGTAGCAAGGGCCAGGGTAGTCCTCATTATATATTGTCTAGGTGCTCCTAATTATAGTGTAGAATTTTTGCAGAAACTGAGATTCAAGCATCCCACCTTTTTTGCTGAGGTGGATCTATCTGGATTATCTTAAAGTTACCTATATAAAAACCATCCCCATAAAATGTGGGAGACAGTTCTTCCCCAAATTATCAAGAATGTCACAATTTGCAGGTAAGGGTCTGTGACAAAGAGCAGGTGATAGTGAAAGCTGAAGATTTGGTGTCTCCTTCCCCAGCAGTCTCCCCCAACACTGGTTGATATGAAGGACTGGGAACAGTGGATAACTAAGTCAACATATGTATATTTGTGTATACATACAGATAGCTCCAGGAAATAATATTGGATGGTAATTTCTTTTGTTGTCCTGAACTATGATTTCGTCGGTTTAGGGAGCTCCTGATAGAGGAACTCTTTCCATCAACACAGATCAATACCTTTCTTGTAACTTGCAATGGTAGAGAGTTGCTGGGGACACTGAAAGGTTTGGTGACTTGTTCTTGGTCACGAAGCTTGATCCCATAAGAAGGACATCCTTTGCTTGGGATGGATTAGGTGAAAATCACTGACCACCAAGAGGACATTGAATATCTCACTTCTTATTTTCTTTCTGTTTTTTCCGCAAAAGAAGAATGATCAGAAATGACAGAACAGAAGTAATTAATGGAGCTGATACCCCACCTAAGATAAGGAAGAGAGAGAGTTACTTGTAATATAGTAAGTAGATATCAGAGATAGTTGATCTTGAATTAAAGTCATCTGACACAGATCATTTATATCCTTCAGTTCAGAGAGATGTGTTTGCTGAACTGTCAGTAAACTGGAAAGCTCCAGACAGGGTATCACAATTTTGAAAGGCAGGAGAGGTTTCTTTAAAAGAGCAGAATCTGACAACGAAAGGTCAGTGAGCTTTGCTTCCTGGGGAAATTCTAGAATGAGTCCTCCCAGTGATGGTCAGGTAACATTTACCAGGAGAAGCAGTGATTACAATGAGCCAGCATGACTTCTTCTGGAGCAGATCACTCACCTCTTACTCCCCTCCCCATTTTTTTTTTTTTTGGAAAGATATTAAACTAGAAGACAATGAGAATGCTGCAGCCAAATTTTAGTATAACTTTGGATAAAGCACGTCATACTGTTTTCATGGTGGAGTCGCTGAGTAGCACAGAGCATAGAGTGCTGACCCTGGAGTCAAGAGGACTGGAGTTCAAATTTGACCTCAGAAATTCACTAGCCGTGTGACTCTGGGCGTGTCACTTAATCCTGTTTGCCTCAGTTTTCTCATCCATAAAATGAGAAGGAAATGGCAAACCAATCCAGTATCTCTACCCAGAAAACCCCAAATGGGGTCAACAGGGATTTTGAAATGACACAACCATCTTATGCAAAGTTATGGATTCGTATAAGTATACTGACAAGATAGTGTCCAGAGGAAGTCTGGAGTCCATAATCATATGAAAATCTGTTGAAAGAACTGGGCATGTTTACCTTGAGAAGAAGAGAGGGAGGAGGCTTGAGTAGGGGGGATAACAGTTATCTTCAAGTATTTGAAGGTCTTCTTCAGTTTTCCCAAATATAAAATGGGGACAGTAATAGTAGCTAACTGCCAGGATTATTCTGAGCATCCAATGAGATCACATTTTTAAAGCCTTTAAGCATAGTGCCTGACATATAGTTGGTGCTTAATAAATGCTAGTTCTCTTCCCTTCAACAATTTGACACCAGAGTTTGACTCCTGAGGTCAAGTGGTAGAAGAATAGGAGTGATTTTGTTTGTTGGGGAAAGTAGGGTAAAGGTTGCTAGTTCTACGCGTTCCACCCATTCCTCTTTGCCCTGGCTTGATTTGTGTGGCAACCAAGGGCATTATAGGAGTTGAAAAGAATCTCTTAAGCCCAGCTCCAATGAGCTCCTTTGTAGTTTTGCCAAGCAGAGCCCTTGGGATAATTTGAAGGGAACCCAAGTGAGGGGTGTAATAGGAATTAAAGGGAATTTTTGTACCATAATTCAAATAAAAGTTTAGACTGAGACATTTCCCCACGCTCTCAACACATATTGACCACAAAAAAAAAAAAAAAAAAAGAATTTCCAAAGAAAGACTTTAAAATGCCTAGGGGTTCTTCTAGCTAGGATGAGGCTGGTTAAACAAAGCCTGTCAACTCTAAAGAGTTGGCTGACCCCTGCTCGGAGGGGTATAAGTTGGGATGAAGATGAAGAAAAACTGGTGGCTGGAAATTATGTATGCAGATGCCTGCATAAGTTACATATGCAAAAGTCTGTAGCAGAAGTTATGTATGTAGATGGCCCCTGCAATAAGGCTGCGTCACAAACTGGGGCAGTAGATGGCAGCAGAGAGCAACAGTACAAACATCCAATAAGAGACTAGCACAGTAGAAACGTCCAATAGGAGAGCAATGGGATGACATCATCAGAGAACATTTGTAGCTCAGCAACATGAAAATACTCATGTACTGTGGCCACTCTATTTCCCAGGAATGTTCTCTATTCACATATATTCTCAGTGAATAGAACGCTGGGCCTGCAATGAGAAAGATCTGAGTTCAAATCCAGCTTAGCTGAGTGACCCTGGCTAAGTCACACACAACTGAAGGGCTGAATGTCTTCAATCTGGGGTAGTTTTGGGGAAGGCTCATGTATAAGAACTACCATGGTGTCGCATCTAAAAATTATACAATATCTTGGTTAACATCTCCCTGCATTACACATGTGATATTCATCTGTTAACAGGTTGCTTAACTTGAGCCTTATGGAAAGTTGCCAGTCTCTTACTCAGACTCCTAACTGGTTCTTCCACAGAAGATAGTGGGAGTTTTTAGGATAGCAACTGTTTTTCCCCTGTCCCAAGACAATATGCCACTTTTCATCTTTAAAATGTAAAAGAATTGTTTCCTGTTAAGAAACTCTTCTTCATTTTATCCTTATTATAAACTAGAGGGAAAAATGGAAATTTTTCCATCCATAGTAGAAAATAGAAGAATATAGAAAGATTGTTGGAAGGAGCTTGTAAACCCCTTAATATTTTAACTTAAATTTTGCATAAGAAAAAATAGCTCCAAGGATAATATTGACATATTAGGCTCCCTGGGCTTTCCCCAAACCAGAAAATCCTCCCTTTTTTTGTGGTTGGCTAGCTCTGTCCACCTGCTGGGATCTTAGCAGAAATTGATCTCCGCAGGTTGCAGTGTTATATAAAATCTATTCAGGACAAACAGAAAGCAACTGTTCACAGAACATAGCTTTTCCTCAAGCAGATGGGGAGAATAGTGCATTTAAGCATTAAGGTCTCTGGTTAATCTTTAAAGGGCTTTGATAGAAAATGAGAAGGTAGGTTGAGACCAGAGAGCCTGGGGCCAGTTTTTAGGAAGGGTAATTAAAGATTGAAGTAAAAGGAAAAAGGAAGAGGAATCGTTATCTTTCTATTTCATTTTCCTTTTGTGTCTGATGCACACCCCTTATCCTGCGGGAAGAGACCGGAAGAAAGAGAACAAAACAGAGAATATTTCAGAATGACTTTTGCCCATGAAGAAATGAATGAAATTACACAATACTACCTTGCCAAGCATTTGCTGCCTTTCAAAGTGCTGTCACAAACATCTCATTTCATTTATATTGCTTAGGAGGGTCATGTGATTTAACTGAAAGATAACCAGAAGATGGAAGTTCACATCTCAGTTTTGCTACTTTACAGCTTCATGCTAAATTTCATTTAGAGTCTAGTGAATATAAGGATTATGTTTTTCTCAGCTAAATTGACTATCCCTCTAAAATCTATAGAGGGTCTGTGGACCCAGGTTAAGAACTCTTGAGCAAAAGGATCTCTAAGGTTCGTGGTCGCTCATGGATTGGACAGCTTCTAATGTCCTTTTTTTTTGATAAACCAATCAGGGTTAAGTGACTTGCCCAAGGTCACATAGCTAGTGTCATGTGTCTAAGGCTGGGTTTGAACTCAGGTCCTCCTAAATCCAGGGCCACTGTTCTATCTACTGCACCACCTAACTGCCCCTCTAGTGTGCTTTCTTACATTACAAAGTCTATGACTATATCCTCATACCAAAACAAAGAAGTGGGTAGGACAGGTTTTATCATTTCCACTTTAATGATGAGGAAACAGACACACGGATGATAAGGTGAACTCATCTCCTTTTCCTTTTTGACTTTGTATCCCTAGTACTAAGCAGTGGTACTTGAGTGGCGCTAGCCAGTTAGTAATAGATTTAGGATTAGAGCCCAGATTTTCTGATGTACCATCCTTACTTTAGCCTACTGTTCAATACTAAAACTTTTAGAGCAAATAGTCACAGAATGAACCTTTAGCCTTTTCCATAGGGTTCACATGGAAGTTATGAGTAACCATATAGGATGTTATTTCCTTTTATTCTACTCCTAATTCTAGAACTGACTGTAGCAAAAAGTGAAAATTTAGAAAATCCACAAGATTTTCTTCCCCTTCAACTTTGTCTCTTGTCATTCAGATGGTTACAGCCACTCTGTATTGAAGATAACAGCAAATGAATAAAAATTAACCACTTCAAAATTATCAAATGGGGAACAGTCATGCATTTTGCACAGACTTTTATTAGGGTTTTTCCTCTGAAATGACCTCATATAAGAAGGAACTCAAGATCAGAATGGGAAAAGAATATTAACGGTTTCTCCCATAGGGAACCACCTGTGAAAACATCTTAGCATGTAAATGGCATGCTTTCTGATCAGAGAAAGAGCTGTACCCTGTAGGGGTGAGACCATTTCCCTCTTAGTTAGGAGCTTGCAGATTTCTATCCTGTTTTCAACATGTTGAAAATGTTCTGCCTTGGTTTCTTTCTCCATAAGGAGCAACATTTTCCAGTTCACAAATTACTTTCTAAAGGAAGCTGCAAAATGGGAATTTGATTCATGCCCAGGTCACAAGATGGAATTATCTGAGAGAGAGATGCAGGACCTTTTTTAGCATGGCAGAAGAACTAGTGGATCCATGGAGATTCTATGCTAGCCAACCTTGTGGTTGGGAGCAGTCTTTTTCTAATGGCTGGATAGCCACAACTGTCTGCACCTTTAAAACTAGACTGAGGAAATTCTCCCTCTTTCTTTCAATTAGATCTAAAACTGAAGGACTCCTTCATTCACAGCAGGTGACACTATGCTGACAAGCTGGTCTGAGAGTCAACTCCCTTTTCCCCACCACTTTAGGTCAGGTTACCCAGAGAAATGGGCTCAGGGTTTTGGTTTGTTTTTCTGGTCTTTTTCAGTTCTAGATTATTCCATAGGGATCTAGCCACAGGGATCAGGGACCTCAAGAATCCAGGCTCAATGTTACAGTCTGTCCAGCAGCAATGGTCTAGAATACTAGAGTTTAGTGGGACTAACACTATATGGGACATGAGTTAAGAGCTATGAACCTAATCCCTCTCCCCTTCCCAGAGATTGAGCTGTTATAGGGGGAATTATGCCCCCAAATGTTGGGGAAAATATTTGTATGTTGCTATATCTTTGAAGAAAGGATCATTTTGTAAAAATTCATTGTTAAGTGTTTGAATGGAACTGGGGTGCTACTCACTAGCTCCCTAGAAATGGGGAAAATAGCATCGGTAGGGACTTGAATTATTGCCAGAGAATACTACAGTGGTTGAATAAGGCATTATAACAAACCTGGTCTTCAACCAGTGAGACCAAAGCAAACCCATATTACACTAAAATGTATAATAATGGCTCACAGTTCCATAGCACTTTGAAGCTTACAACTAATTTTACTCAAAGACAATAGGGTAAGGTTGTAGTATAAGGATTTTTGTCCATATTTTATAGATGTGGCTAAGAGAGGAGGCATAACAAAAGAATGTGAAATAGCAAGGATTCGAAACTGGTATGTTTACTAGGACCTTGGGCAGAAAGAGGCAGAGTTCTGGAGAAAAGCAGAGAGGTGGAATGAAGTGTGTAAATCTCATTACCAGTTGTTCAGTTGTCTTTGACTTTTTGTGACCCCTTTTGGGGTTTTCTCAGCAAAGACACTGGAGTGGTTTGCCATTTCCTTCTCTAGCTCATTTTATGAATGAGGAAACTGAGGCAAACAGGGTTAAGTGACTTGCCCACAGTCTCACTGCTAGGAAGTGTCTGAGGCTATACTGAAATTCACAAAAATGAGTTTTCCTGACTCCAGCAGTCTATCCATTTGCTCCATTTAGCTGCCCATAAATCTCATTAAATAACTGGATTTCATCCTGTGTTTCTGAGTCTTCTATCTTTCTTTCTATTTCCGTCTAGTAAATAAATACAGCCTCCCCCAAGTGGATCCAAAGAGCCATGCTCAGAGACATAGAAGGAAATACATGAGAATCAATATAGGGTAAAATGTTGTAAATATCATATTCACCTCTCAAATCACAAATCTTTTAAATAATCATTTTTCCCCAGAGTAGTTAGCCACAAGGATTAGCCTATAGACGACAAAAGAATAAAACTAGTTTTAAACAACTGTGGCTTACAGAGGGTGCTATGTTTGTATTTCTGTCACGACTATGGAATGTCTATGTAGATTGAAATTACATGTTAATTTCTGATCTTGAGGAGAAAATTAAAGGGCTAGAGAAATGTATGTCTACTTTTCAAATTATTAGGGAGAAAGGAAGAAAGCAATCCATAGAAAGATGGAAAAAGGCACATGAGATTTCTTATCTCCATAAGGAGGTTATTTCATTTTCTACAGCACCTTTAAATATAATGTAATGTCTCTGCTTATTTCTTTTGGGAACTGGGTGATGCACTCAATAGAGCACCATACCTGGAGTCAGGAAGATCTGAACTCAAATTTGGCCTCTGAAACTTTTTAGCTTGCTAGTTGTGTGATCCCAGGCAAGTCACTTGACCTCTGATTGCCTCAGTTTCTTTGTCAATATTTTATATATAGGGACAATAATAAACCCTGTCTCAAAGAGTTCCTATGAGGATCAAAAAGTGCTTAGCACAGTTCCTGGCATATAGTATATGCTACATTGTGGTAATTGCTATTGTATGCTCTTATTACTATCATTCATATTTATTTTTTATTAATATCATCTGAGATCATCATTGTTAGTCTTGTTTTTTTAAGTTCTTCTGAACAACAAATTTTGCTCCAACCCCTCAGTTTCATTCTGTGTGAAGAATCTTTATTTAAAATGTTTTGCTTGTAAACAACCTGTTGTTGGATTTCATTTTCTAATTTATTCTGCTCTCCTTTTGTGTTTTATGGATGAATTCATTGCAATCACATTCATAGTTGTGATGGAATAGTGTCTATTTTCTCCTTCTTTCCCACCTTTTTATAGGCAAGAAGAAGGTGGAGTAAAGGAAAGAATGTGAACCATGTTCATCATCTGAAAATGAAGCAATCTGCTTCCACTCCATTATCCCCATTCTCTTCTCCTAATGCAGACCACAATCATGGAGTCTTTTACTTTTCTTTCTTTTTATTTATCCTTTTATAATCCACCCCCTGAAGGTGAAATTTGTTTTGCTTGTGGCTTTACCTGCCTTCTTAAAGTACTTCTCTCCCCTTTCCTTGTCCCTGACTACCAAACTGTCAAATCAAACTCTCTCTCTCTCTCTCTCTCTCTCTCCTCTCCTCTCTCTCTCTCTCTCTCTCTCTCTCTCTCTCTCTCTCTCTCCAATTTGTCTTTACCTGGTTCAGAGGCAAGTGAAGTTCATGGGATGATCACCCCCTAACTTTCCTCTATTTTACATATTTTTCTCAAGAATTCCAACCATGAGATATTACAACTTCCCTTTTTCCTTGTTTCTTCTCTGGTATATTCCCTTTCCTCTCCTTTTTCTTTCCTCTCTTAAGATAATCAACAAAACTACCCCCAATCCTTGTGCCTGTCTTATTTAATTTCTTATATGATACTTGGTATATGATTCACTAGTATTCTGATTTCTTATATGATCCTTGAGATTATTAATATTCTGAAGTATATGCTTGTCTCTTCTTCCCCCTATTAGAATGTAAGCATGTTATCATCATTTAGCCTCTTTCAATTATTCAAACATATTTGCCTTTATGGTTTTCTCTAGTGTTCTCTTTGCATTTTGGTTTCCTTTCTGCTCTAGCCTTTTCATCAGGAATGCTTAGTAGAGAAGTCCTCTACTCCATTTAGGAGCCATAGAGAGATCTAAGTGGTAGGATGGCTAGACTGCTGAATCTAGAGTCACAAAGAATTGAGTTCAAATCCTGCTCCAGAGACTTTCTTTCTGTGTGATCCTGTTCAAGTTATAACTTCTTTTAGCCCATTTTCTTTCTGGTAAAATTGGCATAATAATAGCACCTACTCCCAGGGTTGTTGTGAAGAACAAATGAGGTAGCACATGTAAAGTTCTTTGCAGACTTTAAAGTATCATATAGATAACAGTCATTTTTATTTTTCCCCTATTGAAGAACACTCAAATTTTGCAGAGTAAGTTAGGTTTTGCCCTTTGGAATTTTGTTTTCTAAGCTATCATTAAATAGCTGCTAGGTCTTGTGCAATTCTTTAAGTTTTTCTATTAGTTCTTTTTTCTTGCTTGTTTTTATCTAGTAATTTAATGTATCCCTTCTTTTATTCTATTTCGGTTGTCATCAAGTAAATTTCCTCTTTTTTCTCCTTCCCTTCAACTTGTTTTGTTCATTAGTTTTTTCCATTTAATTTGCTGCATTAAAATTTCAATTTAATATTCATTCTCTTAAAGGTATTTCTGTTCTTGAATCTCTTCATTATTCATCTTCCCTTTCTGTCCATTATTTGATTCATGGCCTTTATACTGGAATTAAAACTTCTGAGGTGCCTCTTGGCATCAGTTTTAAACAGTTTCTACATTATTGGCTGGTGGAGCTTGCCTCCAGCTTGTTCTTTTTATGTTTCTTTTGTGCCTCAATCTTAAACATTCCATTTTCTGGCAGGGATAGAGAGAGCATTGTCCTGTGGTTAGAATTTTACTATGGCCCTGATTGTGTAGTTCATTGTTGACTTGTCCTCCTTTTGGTAAATATTCCCCATTTGACTTGAATTCTCTTCTCTGGATCTACGCCCTTCCACTCTTCTGGGTGTTCATTGTCTTCAGGACCTCTGATTCCTTTTCTCCAGGTTGAGTGGTCTCTGTAAGTACCAAATTCACACAAGCTGTACCCTTGTAAGGTCTTGATCCGGCTTTATAGCTCTCTTCTCCCATAGCAGATTTATCAACAGCTGAAACAATCCTCCCCACCCCTTTTACAATATCTCCTTTTGCCTCCTTGATTCAGCTCCTGTAGATTCTCCTTGAGAGAGTAGAGGAGTTAATTGTCTCTCCATTGTTAGCTTTTGACTTGATTAGCCTTGAATCTTTTTCTGGAAGCAATCTATGGATTCCAGGGTCCCAGAAGGTGCTATAGAGGTGAGTCACCCATGCCTTAGTATAAACTATTTCCCGGGTCTGATACTTCTATTGCAATGGAAGTAGCTATGATAGCTGTGATCTTGGTGAACTAGTTGTGTTCCAAGAATGATACCACATTTAATGTAAGTACAGATTCACACAGAGGAAATCTTAGTTCCATGGACACAGATTCTGCCTGTAACTCAGTCCAGCTGGTTTGTCTGAGTGTCATCTGTCATTAAAAGGACTGGACATCCCATTCGGCTCTAAAATGCTATGACCATATGAGAATTTAGATGATTTGGCACAACTCATCTCCTGAACTGATGGTGCATTAGTCACGTCTTGAGCGTATCAGTTCTGGGCAACACATTTTAGGAGGAACATTGGCAAGCTATAGCACATTCAGAGGGGTGCCAGTGTCCAAGCCATGTCATATGAGGAGCTTCAGCTGAAGGAACTGAGAATTTTTCACTTACAAGAGAAAAGACTTGGTGGAGGACCTGATTGAGAGTAATCTGTCTTCAAATATTGAAAAGGCCAGCAGGTTGACAAGAATTTTTGTTTGTGATATCAGAAGGGAGAATGGGTCCAATATTAAGGAACACTGATTTTGGCCCAATATAATGAAAAATCTCCTAACAGAGCTGTCTGTAGTGAGCTCCTTGTTACTGGAAGAGTTCAGCCAACAGCTTAATCTATTTGTCCAGAGTGGCAGAGGGAATTTATGCATCAGGTTGGGAATAAACTAGATGACTAACATGGTCATTTTTTTCCAGCACTTAGCGGCAGTACCTGGCAGATGCTGCTACTATTCAAGTCATTTTTTCAGTCATGTCCAACTCTTTGTGACCCTATTTAGGGCTTTTCTTAGCAAAAGGTATTGGACTGGTTTGCTATTTCCCTCTCCAGTTCATTTTACAGATGAGAAAACTGAGGCAAACAGGGTTGAGTGACTTACCCAGGGTCACACAGCTAGCATCTGAGTCCAGATTTGAACTCACGAAGATGACTCTTGTGACTCCAGGTCTGGCACTCTGTGCCACCTACCTGCCCACCCAGCACATAGTAGGAGCTTAATCAATATTTGTTGGTTGAGTTCTCTTCCAGCACTGAGGTTCTTTGATTCAAAATAACAGTATCATTTTACTATTTAAAAAACTACATGCCCTCTGTTCCTGCTCACTTTTACGTTTGTGGTACAAACGAGTTTATCAGCCAAAGCTTCTAGATGAAGGCAATCCTGCTGGAGATGGAGTGTTTGGCTTGGAGTCAGGAGGCCTGAGTTAAAATCCCATCCTAGAAACTTACTAGCTATGGGATAATAAACACGTTACTTAACCTCACATCTGTAAAATGGGGATAATGATATTTTGCTACTTATCTGATAGGATCTAATGAGACAGTGCAATTTGAAAAATTATTCTTTGAAAACTGAAAAATGACAATTTGAAAATTGCACTTTGAAAAATTGCTCACTCCTATCAATAAAAGTTTTTGAGCTTTTTCATCAAATATGAATATTTATTTATGAATTACATGCATCTTTTGCTGTGTATTAATAATATATACACAAAAATAGATGAGTTAAAATGAAATAAAAACAATAATGAAATAATTTTTCTTTATTAACAATGGCAAAAAGGTTTATTTTGCTCACTAAAAATATTTGTATTTTTAGTGAGAGCAATGTGATTGAATATGCTTAACTATTTAAAAAAAATCTTGGTTTAAAACTTTACGATACAGTGATTTGAAGGTCTGGTTCTAAATTTAGTATATTTTTATATTTGGTTTAAATGTCTAGCCAGGCTAAAAAAATAGAAAGTTATATAGACCCAAATGGAAGAAATACATCATTGGCTACGCTAACTAAATCATGATATGCATATTTTAATCCTAGTGATGAATTATGCAAAGGTTTGTGTTGAAATTAAACTAGTAAATTTCCATCTTCCTTGATCACATGGAGCAGGAATGGACTCTAGAGGTTGAATTCTAGGTTTGTGGCAGAGAAGATGGTAACCCATTTGCCGCTGCATCACTGTGAAGTTCCAGTGTAGGAGACTAGGGCCTATGGTTGTGCATCTGGGCAGGGAGCACAGAGAAGGGGCATATTGAAAGCTTTTTATTTTGCCACCAGAGTGAAATCTAGAGCCTTTCAACCTAGTCTTGGAGCTAGAACCTCAGGCCTACGAACTGGAGCAGAAAGTGCAGACCAGGGGCAAGTTCACAATATTGATGCCCTGTAATTCATCTACTTACAGGGCAGGCAAGTGGCACAGGTGGCACTGGACTTGGAATCAGAAAGACTCATCTTCATGAGTTCAAATCTGGCCTCAAATACTTAGCTGTGAGACCTTGGGTGAGTTTCCTCACCTGTAAAATGAGCTGGAGAAGGAAATGGCAAAACACTCCAGCATCTTTGACAAGAACACCCCAAATGAGGTTACAAAGAGTTGTATATGATTCAAGTAACTCAGCAACAACAGTAACAGAATTACAAAACATAACAAAAATAATGGACTCCCTTTAGTGTAGCAGGGTCTTGTCCATGCCCAGGTCACCTAAGAAACAGTCACTCATATGGGAGTTGTGCTAAAAACCTACTTCTGGGAGAAGACATTCTGGGTTCCCCTACCATGTGGGTGGGAACAGCCTCTCTCCATTCATTCTATAACTGGAAAAAATTGCATCTTTAAAGCTACTAGTCTGGGACAATTTTTCTCTTTCCAGCAGCATTTAGTAGTAAAGGTCCTATTTACCCACAGCATAGACTTCATGACAGGCTACTGGGACGCTTAGAAATAGACTTGGACTTCTGGTGATCTGTTTCATTTGTACTTTTCAAGTCTAGGTACAAGTGGCAAGGTCTCCCTAGACCCAGGAGCTTCAGCCATGATGACCTTGGAGGCAGGATTCCAGGGCAAATATACAGCCAGCCAATCTATATATTTCCAGGGACGCCCTAAAAAGTCAGGGTATCAGGACTCAATCCCAGGGGAGCTTTGGACTTGGAACCTGATGGGACTGATGCTATATAGGAATTGAGCAAACCTGGGAACCTCATCTTTCCTCCCTCCCAAAAGATAGAAATAACTAGATTTTTAAACACATTGGATATATAGAATAAGAGTGAGGAAATGAGTGTAACACTGAGTTGTAAGCCTGAGTGATTGGGAGATTGGTGGTGCCATGGATAGTACAAGAAAAATTCTGAAGATGGGAGAAAGATAATGATATTTGTTTTGGACATGTTGAGTTTTGTGCCTATGGAATATCCAGTTTCCTTTGTTTAAAAGGTGGTTGGTGATGTTTGACTAGGAATCAGGAGAGGGACTAAGGTTAGATATAGATCTGGGAATCATTTACATGGAGATGATAGAACCAACAAGAGCCAGTGAGATCAACCAAGAGAGAGAGAGAGTATCAAAGGAAAAAGAGAAGAGGGCCCAGGAAAGAGCTTTGAATGAAGATCTAAGGAAGGAGACAGAAAGGAATGGTCAGACAAGAGAATGTGGGGAAAGAAATGTTACAAACCTAGAGAAGGGAAGGCATCTAGCAGAAGAGAGTGCTCAACAGTGTTGCAAGTGACAGTGAGTGTTTATAGCTGCTATTTTTTTTGTGGTTGCAAAGAATTGGAAACGGAGAGAGCATCCATCAATAGGGGGTTGGTTGAACAAGTTGTGGTGTATCATTCTAATGGAATAGTACTGTGCTGTAAATACCACTGTGCTATAAGAAACGACAGGCAGGCTGATTTCAGAAAAACGTGGAAAGACTTACAAGAACTGATGCAAAATGAATTAAGCAGAACCAGGAGAACACTGTACACAGTAACAGCAATATTGTATGATAACCAACTGTGAATGACTTAACTATTTTTGGCAATACAGTGATCCAAGTAATGCCAAAGGACTCATGATGAAAAATGCTATGCATCCCTAGAGAAAGAACTGATAGATTCTAACTGCAGAGCTAAGAATACTGTGTTTCATAAACCAAAAAAAGGTTTGTGTTTTCTTTAACAACATGATTAATTGTTTTACATGATTGCACATGTATAACCTACTTAGAATTGCTTCCTTTCTTAAGGAGGGAGAGGAGGGAGAGAATTTAGCACTCAAAATTTTACAAAATGGATATTAAAAATTGTTTTTTACATGTAAAAATAAAATAGTACTAAAAATAAATCCTATGGTCCTGGGAATTAAAAAAAAAGGTTGCAATAAGGTCAAGAAGGATGAAGTTGAGAAAAGGCCATTACATTTGGTAATTAAGAGATCATTTTGAGGGGCAGTTTTAATTGAATGATGAATTTCAAAGGCAGATTTCAGAAGATTCCTAAGAGGGGCTAGACACACATACAGAGAGACAGTCATTAGAGAGTTACTACTGTTCTTACTATGCCATTTGAGTAATGGTATCTAGAAAATATAAAGAGCTTTCTGGTTTGTAAAGCACTGCATATACCATCTCATTTGGTCCTCACAACAACTCTGGGAGGTTGGTATTATTTTTATCTCCATTTTACAGATGAGGAAACTGAGGCTCGGAGAGGTTAAGCAACTTCCCCAAGGTTGAATAGCTAGCAAGTATATGAAGCAGGATTCACATTCAGGTCTTTCATATTCCCAAGTCTAGTACTATAGCTACTGTGCCACCAAGACTTCATTAAGCAGTAAACAGAGCTACATAGTACAGTGACTACCATCCTGGACTTAGAGTCAAGAAGATCTGAGTTCAAATCCAGCCTCAGACACTTAATAGGTTTGTAGCCCTGGGTGAGTCATTTGACTATGTCTGCCTCAGTCTTCTCAGCTGTACTTCATAGGGTTGTTGTAAGGATAAAGTGAGATAACATTTTAAAAGTTCTTCACAAACTTTGAAGTGTTAGCTTTAAGAAATGTTAGCTGTTACTGATTGCTGACATTCTTGTTAAGGAATAATTGAGTTAATTGTCTGACTGTTAATCAGAAGCACACTTGGGAGCTGTAGTAGCTGGAGTGGCTTCCCACAAGGTTACATCTAAAACTGAAGATATTTACTCTTGTGGAGATCCAATCTATGAACATGATTAAATGCTGAGGGGGTAAGCTGTAATGGGCATTCTAACTGTATAAATGTGAATTATTACTTCCAAGAATTGTTTGTTGGCAAACATGGCCATTTAAAAAAAAAGCAGGAATGTAGAAAATTCACCTTCTCATGCTAAATCTGTTCCTATCCCTCACCCCTACCTCCATCTCGATTCCCTTCTTGCACACACCCTACCCTACATGCACACACACACACACACACACACACACACACATTTACCCACTCACTCTTTGATTCAATTCAGTTTGAAACAAGTGACAAAGTAAGAGAGCAGCCACTGCCCTGTGAGTGATCAAACCTATTTTTCTCAGTCCCAGGTGACATCATGGCAAAGCCAAGTAAGGGAGGAAATGGGAAAAGAGAGAATCATTTCAATAGCAGAAAAAGTAAGAAAAGCCCATACTGCACCACAGAGGAATGAACTGCTTTGAAAAGTATGATCCCTATTTTTCTTAAGACAACTCTTTAAAACAAACCACCAATCCCTTTCATCCCTTGCCTAGTCCAACTCCCTTCAGGCTGAATTTGTTTTTGAACACTATGTACAGCACAATATTCTGAAAGTTCCAACCTTGATAGAAACTCTTAGGGATGCTTTAAAAGAATGGAAAGCCAGAAATCCTCTGTTTTAAATCTGGATCTTCTCACAATCATCCCAGGACCATAAGCATCTCTGTTCTCTATTTTTTCTTTCTTAAGATAGGGTAAAGTATTATGGCTATTTTTTTTCAATAAGGGAATTAGAGGGCATTTCACCCAATGAGCACTCAATGACATTAAAATAAAGGGAATCCACTTTAACTTAACAGAATAGCTTCTGATGTGGGAATTTTTTCTTCTTTTTTTTTTTTGATAAAAATTTATTTATTTAACTTTTACATTCATTTTCACAAAATTTTGGGTTCCAAATTTTCTCCCCTTTTTCTCCCCTCCCTCCACCCAATACACCGAGCAATCTAATTTTCCCTATCTCCAATCTGCCCTCTCTTCTATCATCCCTCCCTTCTCTTGTCCCCATCTTCTCTTTTGTCCTGTAGGGCCAGATGACTTTCTATTCCTCATTACCTGTATGTCTTATTTCCTAGCAGCAGCAACAATACTAAACAGCTGTTCCTAAAACTTTGAGTTCCAAATTCTCCCCATCCCTCCCTCCCTACCCATTCCCTTTGGGAAGGCAGGCAATTCAATATAGGCCATATCTGTGTAGTTTTGCAAATGACTTCCATAATAGTCGTGTTGTGTAAGACTAACTGAATTACCCTCCATCCTATCCTGCCCCTCATTGTTTCTATTCTGTCTTTTGATCCTGTCCCCTCCCCAAGAGTGTTGACTTCAAATTGCTCCCTCCTCCCTTTGCCCTCCCTTCCATCATCCCCCCCCCCTGCTTATCTCCTTCTCCCCCACTTTCCTGTACTGTAAGATAGGTTTTCATACCAAAATGAGTGCGCATTTTATTCCTTCCTTTAGTCAAATGTGATGAGGGTAAACTTCATGTTTCTTTCTCAGCTCTCCTCTTTTTCCCTCCACTAAAAAGTCTCCTGCTTGCCTCTTAAATGACATATAATTTACCCCATTCCATTTCACCCTCTTTCCTCCCACTACCTTTGTCTCTCACCATTTACCTTAATTTCTTTTAAGATATGGTCCCATCCTATTCATTTCACTCTGTGCTCTCTGTCTCTGTATGTGCATGCATGTGTGTATGTGTGTGTGCGTGCACATGTGTACATGTGTGTGTGTGTGTGTGATCCCACCAATTAGCCAGATACTGAAAAGTTTTAAGAGTTACAAATATTGTCTTTCCATGTAGGAATGTAAACAGTTCACTTTTGGTAAGTCCCCTTATGACTTCTCTTTGCTGTTTACTTTTTCATGCTTCTTCTCATTCTTGTGTTTGAAAGTCAGATTTTCTTTTCAGCTCTGGTCCTTTCATCAAGAATGTTTGAAAGTCCTCTGTTTCACTGAAAGACCATATTTTCCCCTGAAGTATTATACTCAGTTTAACTGGGTAGGTGATTCTTGGTTTGAGTCCTAGTTCCTTTGCCTTCTGGAATATCCTATCCCACGCCCTTCGATCTCTTAATGTAGAAGCTGCTAGATCTTGAGTTATCCTGATTGTATTTCCACAATACTGGAATTGTTTCTTTCTAGCTGCTTGCAAGATTTTCTGGGAATTCTGGAATTTGGCCACAATGTTCCTAGGAGTTTCTCTTTTTGGATCTCTTTCAGGCGGTGATGGATGGATTCTTTCAATACTTATTTTGCCCTCTGGTTGTAGAATGTCAGGGCAGTTTTCCTTGAAAATTTCATGGAAGATGATGTCTAGGCTCTTTTTTTGATCATGGTTAGTAGTCCCATAATTTTTAAATTGTCTCTCCTGGATCTATTTTCTAGGTCAGTTGTTTTTCCCATGAGATATATTTCACATTCTCTTCCATTTTTTTCATTCTTTTGGTTTTGTTTTGTGATTTCTTGGTTTCTCAGAAAGTCATTAGACTCCATCTGTTCCATTCTAATTTTGAAAGAATTATTCTCTTCAGTGAGCTTTTGAACCTCTTTTTCCATTTGGCTAATTCTGCTTTTGAAAGCCTTCTTCTCCTCATTGGCTTTTTGAACCTCTTTTGCCAATTGAGTGAGCCTATTTTTCAAGGTGTTATTTTCTTCAGACGTTTTTTTTTGGTCTCCTTTACCAAGGTATTGACCCGTTTTTTCATACTTTTCTTGAATCTCTCTCATTTCTCTTCCCCAGTTTTTCCTCCACCTGTCTAACTTGCTTCTCAAAATCCTTTTTGAGCTCTTCCAAGGCCTGAGCCCACCCGATATCCCCCTGGGATGTCTGGGATACAGAGGCCCCGCCCCCCCACATCTTTCCCTGATGGTAAGAATATTTCCTCGTCATCAGAATTGAAAAGGTGGGAACATTTGCACCTGCTCAAAGAAGCTCTCTATAGTCTTATTTTTTCTTCCCTTTTCTGGGCATTTTCCCAGCCAGTTACTTGACTTCTGAGATTCCCTGTCCACCCCTGCCTAGATCTGCCCAGCTAGTGCTTGGGGTCTGAGATTCAAATGGGCTTTCTGCGGCAGCTGTGGATGCTATTCAATGTGAGCTTAAGTTCTGGTGCTGAGGTGGGGGCAGGGCCACCTCCCAGGCTCAGTTCCCTCAGGGGCTTTATGCAGAGACCTTCGGTAATGGAGTGGGTGGGGACAGGGCCACCTCCCAGTCTCAGCTCCTTCAGGTGGTTTATGCAGAGACCTTCAGTAATGAAGATCCTGCCTGCTCGGGGAGTCCCGGGGGGACACCGCTATTGCCGCTGCCCCTGCTTCTGCCTCTGCCTCTTCCTCCCGAGGGGGCCCGAGTCACAGAGACACCCCGCTCTCCTCTCAGCCAGCCCAGATGCGTCTCTCACTGATCTGCAGCATCTGTGGGTGGAGGGACCTTCCCAGCTGCCGGAGATTCCGTCCCTGAAGCCTACTTGGATCTGTTCCTCTGGGGCCACCTGGCCAGGGCAGCACTGGGGTGGGCTCCACTTTCCGGGGCATGATGGACCCTGGGGACGGCTCTCCAGGGCTCTCTGGAACGGAAATCTCTTCCACTGTGTTTCTGCACACCCTGCAGTGATCCAGAGCTTGTGGGGAGCTCTTCTTACATTAAATCCATGGGCTGTGGGTTCGGAGCTAGCATACGAGAGTCTTTCTATTCTGCCATCTTGACCCCACCCCCTTGGAATTTTTTCACAAAGAGCAGTCAAGTCATCTACTAGTTATTTGTAAAAGTCAAAATTGTCAAATTAGAAGAAAGGAGAAAGATGAGAAGACCCAGCCTGTAATTATAACAGCTAGAACCCAACCAATTGCTTCCAGAAAAATAAATGGGATGTAGATAAAAATAAGGACAATGGCTCTGATTATGACCATTTCTTATAGAAGCTTAATTAATATAAAGCAATTACCAAGGCAAAGAAGCCAGAAAGAGCCCAGAAAGTATATCAGTAAACCAATAGTTGATCATGATAAGTGGAGAAACATGATTAACTAAGAACAGCTGGTTATAAGTATAAACTCATTTGAAAAATATTGCAGGAAACACCCCTATGTTTTTTCCTCATGCCCTCTAAATTGGCAAAGATGACCAGAGATGGGAATCGTTGATGTTGGATGAAAAGATAAACATAATAGTGCATTATTGATGGGAAAATATTATAGAGGAGGATGGTGCAACAAAATGGTCATGTCGAGGAGAAATCAGCCTTCTATTCAGCGGCAGAGCAAGGTGGAAGTTGCAAAGAGGCTAAGTTAGGATTAATAAAATGAAAAAAAATCATAACAGAGCTATGCAAAAGTGAAATGAGCTTTTTTGGAAGAGGGTGTCAGAGATTAGTGGTTCCCATTCATTGGGCACCTTTAAACAAAGAATGAAAAACTACTTCTTGAGTATGTTGTAAGAGAGACTTGTTCAGATGTGGGCTGGACTATATGGCCTCTAAGTTTCTTTCCAACTTGGAAATTCTGAATTCTATCCTTCTGAACAGTCTCACCTTGCAAAATAGGAAAGAGTGACGGAGGGAAACATAAGTCTGCAGAAAGCTTGGTATGAGATACAGTTAAGTCAGATGATTTTAAGGTTGTGTCACATGAAACTAAGAAAAGGAGAGAAAATAGATGGAAAATTGGGCAGGTTTTTATAGTGACTTGTCTTTATTACTGAAGACAGTGCAATACCATCTGCACTCTCACACTCTAGTCCCCAATGAAGCTCTTAAAGAGATAACATCGGAAAGAGGAACTCGACCAGACCATTTAAGCACAAAATAAATCTGTGTTGAAAGTGACGCAATTTTGAAAACTCAGAGTCTTCACATGATCTGAAAGAGAAGGTAGCAAATGATTAGAAAAAAAATTATAGACTGTATTACTGCCAAAAGTAAGTGTCCAAACAAATAAAACTACCAACTCATCAGTCTACTTTCTCATCTCTATAAAATCTTTATGAGAGCAATCTGTGTGCATAAAAGGGTGTTATCCTTGATGAAAAAAATGAGAAAGAACCAGACAAGTTTTCACATATGTTTTTCTACAGCAGACCGCATCTTCATAACCACACTGAAAAGTGTAGAGAATACATTATTCCACTGCATTTATTGCTTATAGACTACTCTATTATAATGGCAATGAAGACTGGACAGATTTTGGGGAGAGCAATCTAGAAATGTAAAAATAATCCACAGAAATGAAATCCTTTAACCCTGAAATCTCATTGCTTGAATATTATACTGAAGATTTTATGAAAAAGGAAAAAAAATAACCTACCATGTTCTTGTTAGAATTAAATTTTTTTAAAAAATTATTGATCCAATTAGAATAATTTAAAAAGTTAATTGGAGTGTGTGATAGGATCAAGATCTGCCATAGTCCCTTGACTCATTAAGATTAAGCTAATTTTAACTGTTAAAGGGAAAAAGGAAGCTATCCCTAAGACCTGAGGGCCTCAGGGGCTACAGCTCAAACTGAGTCTGCTATATTGTAGCTTCAATATTTCTTCCTGATTACTTAAGGACATAAAAAGACTCACCCAAATGGAGTAACTTGGGGGAAGAACTTCAGATTTGGTGGAGGTCCTAAGCCCTCAGAGTCTTTCCATCATGATAAGGTCATTTTCCATATGGGGGCAACGGGTAAGGAGACTATCTATCAAGCTAAATGCTGTAGTATCCTTGGTGAATATCCTTTCTATGCTATGGCCAATTAAATCTCATTTTGTTAACTTGTTAAATATCAGGAATGTCTCATATTGATCCCGTGTCAACCCTAAACTAACAGAAAACCACTCTGACTCAGACCTGCCCCCTACTGTGTGAGTATGGACTTACACTCATTTTTCACTATTCCATTCCCCTGATTTTTTTTTCCAAATTCTATTTTTTTTTCAGAAAAGTCATACTTTTTAAAATATGGGTTTACCAAACAACAATCTCTCATGTGCATTGGTTTAAATTTAATTCTTTTTTTATTGTATTACTCCATTTTTCTCTTTCTCTATATATATGTGTATATGTATATATGTACACACATACATATGTATATTATATACACACATGTATACACATATATGTATGTATGCATGTGTATGTATGTGAACTTGAAAAATGTTTTATAATATATTGTAAAACCAGGTAAAGTCTGAGATATCACCTCAAACCCATTAAACTCACCCAAGTTAGAGTCATTCTTTTTAGGGGGGAGGGGCAATTGAGATTAAGTGATTTGCCCAGGGTCATACAAATAGTACATGTTTAAGGCCAAATCCAGGTCCTTCTGACTCTAGGATCAGTGCTCTATCCACTGTACCACCTACTTGCCCCAGAAAGAAGGAGCTGTGAGAAGCCAAGCATGTGAATTCACTGTTGGTTCACAACTGGTTCAATTGTCCTAGAAAAAAATTTGGAACTATGTAAAAAAAATGACTAAATCATATGTGCCCTTTTGGGTTTCCTTCCCTTCTCACTCCATCTGAAGCTCTATCACTTTGTACTTTGTTTTGCTTCTATGTACAAACTATTCTGTCTCTGCTTTAATACCTTTATGTCACTTAATATATTTCCTTGTATTCTTCATATTTGTCATTTTTATAACAACCTAATATTTCATCGCATGAATATGCTTCAATATTTCAAGGCTCTGTAGTTTGGATGGCATGAATTCTCTCTTCCCCAGTAAAATTCTCAATCTACTTGAGACTGAGATAGTTTTCAAGACTTAAGTTGAAAAATTCAACACCTTGTGGTCAGCCTCTCTGACTTGGACAGAGTTTGTGGTCTTCAGACAGCGCACAGCGGTTCTCATGGGGTTCATATTCAAAGCCTTTTAAAATTGTTGGGACATAGTTCTAGTCAACAGTGCCTTCTATGTATAAGATACATTCTAGGTTCTGGAAATGAAAAGACAAAATCAAAAAGTCTCTGCCCCCAAGAAGCGTCCATTCTATTGGCAATTATAATGTATGTAAGCAGATAAACCAATGCAAGATAATCTGAGGAGTGAGAAAATGCTAACAACTTGGACTGGGAAAGCTCCCCTCACCCTTGGAGGTGACTTTTGTTGTTGATGAGTTATTTCAATTGTATCTGAATCTTTGTGACCCCATTTGGGGTTTTCTTGGAAAAGACACTGGAGTGGTTTGCTGTTTCCTTCAACTACCTGAGATGAATCTTTTTTTTTAATTTTAATTTATGTATTTTCAACATTCATTTGAAAAAATTCACTTCCAAATTCTTCCCTTCTTTCCAATCCTGAGCCCCATTTATACACAGGAAGCCATGCAAAATATGTTTCTATATTGGCCATGTTGTAGAAAAAAGCTATAATCTATATCAGATTGTTTGCCATCTTGTGGAAGGGAGGGGAAGGGAGAAAAATTTGAAACAAAAATCTTATAAAAAATGAATACTGAAAACTATCTTTACATGTAATTAGAAAAAATAAAATGCTTAAAAGAAAGAATTTTATTTAATATTCTTAAATTAAAATTCATTAATGCTGTCAACATATAATTTTCTCAGAGTTATATTAATGGCTGACATTTATATAGTCCTTTAAGGTTTGCAAAGGACTTTACATGTATGATAACCTCATTTGATTCTCATACTTGAGGTACGTTCAATTATTATCCCCATTTTACAGAGGGGAAAATTGAGACTCTTAAATAAATTGAATAAGATCACACAAGAGGTACCTAAGGGAATATCTGAACCTTGATTTTCTCAATGTCAAGTTCATTGTTTTGTCCACTATGCCATTTTGCTTCTACATTATCTTTGATAGGTTTAGGATTCAAAATCATATTTGACTTTTAAAGAAATCAGGTAGACTACCACTGTTTTTTCTTGCTTAGAAAGAGTGGGTATATCATAATGCTTGTCCTTTAAAATTTGATAGAATTCACCTGTGGAACCATCTGGACCCAGTGCTTTTTGCTCTAAAGAATTGCCTGATTCCTCCTCCTAACACTCATTTATTTAGTTTGTCCACTTTGGGGGAGTTAATTTCACTATTTTATATTTCTTATATAATTACCTACTTTCTTACAAATTATCAAATATATTAGCATGAAGCTTTATAGATCAATATTCGTTATTGCTTTTCTCTTTGATTTCTCATTATTTTTTAATTTTGGTCATTTGGCTTTGCTTGCATTTTTTGTATTAGATTTATCAGCTTCATTGGTCTTAAATATAACTGTTACGGTAATTTCTTATTTCATTTCTTTTTGTTTACATATTCGTCTCAGTTATTATTTTGTTTATCTCACAGAATTACAAAACCTAGGAGCTGGAAAGGATATCAGAGGCCATTTAATCTGAAATCATCAGCTACAGATGAGCAAGAATTTCTTTCACAACATCTTTAGTAAGTGGTTCAATATCTAATTAAAGTGAGACTGAATCCACCACCAGCTGAAGTATATCACTCTACTTTTGGGTAGCTCTAAGTCATAAAAAGTTTTTTCTATCAAAGTTAATTTACACTTTTAGTGCTATAATAGACAAATCATCAAAGGATAATTTACAGAACTTGGTAAAATAATGACATGAGAATAGTATAATATGAATATGTATAATATGATGTAAAACAAAAACAAAATTTATTTGAAAAAAATAAACAATCTTGAATATTAAAGGAATAGGATGAAGGGAGAGTAGCACTTCCAGACCTCAAACCATAGTAAAAAACTATAGACATCAAAATTGTATGTTATTGGTTAAAAAAAAGCAGAGAGGTAAAATTTTGCCTTAAATAAAGCCAAAATCTAACTCTTTTGAGTTTCCATTTGTAGTACCCCTTCAGAGGCTATTGTCCAACTCACACTTGAAAGTTCCAGATTCGAGTTATTCTTTGGGTGAATAATCCTAAAACTATAGCTAGTGAGCCCCCATTGGTATGTTTACCTTTAACAGTTATCCAGAAGAAACAATCAGCTCAAAGCAAGGGCCACTAAGATGGAATCTTAAGAACAGTAGCTACAAAATGTCCCCCTAAAAAACCTGGAGATACTCTTCCTCAAGTATATATAATATAAGTGGGATGAGACGCTAATAGAGAGGGACATATGTAGAGAATATATGTGTATTCTCTACAGGCAATTCACCTCTCTGTAAGGCCCTGATGTCCTTTGCCATTTCATGGTATCCTCAGAGAACTCCCCTGGATATAGGATCTCTTCTGGGCAGGTCACACTGAATCTTTTGCTGTCTAGTACTCAACGCCTAACAGGGCTAACCTTTTCTTAATTCATAGAGATCATACTATTTAGAGTGGTTTCCTTTCCTAGTTCTTGGCTGAAACCTTATAGAAGGTGACTTTTTAAAGAGCCACTATAGGCATGGCCAATCCTTGACTAGCCAATAACTATCTATTCTCTAGTTCCATCAATTTTGCCTGGAGAATTTCTTAGGGTAAAAAAGTATAAGCCTTTCTTTATACTTCATTAAAATTTAAGCACCTGATTATCTTCGTTACCTACTCCCCCTTTTTTCCTGTGATTCCATTAATTAGGCTGGGATAAAATCTCCCCCTTCCATTAAGTCACCCTAGTTAAGCATTTGCTACCACAACAAATTGACAGAATTGCATTTGACACACTTGCCCATAGTGCCAATTCTGGATAGTGTTCTAGTTACTTGGGGAGACTTTGGAATCATCATCCTGAATGCCTCCCTTTCCCCTCAATCCCCCATTCCTTAAACTAAAAGTTTCCACAGATTGCCTCCAATTCTCAGGCAAGCTGAAAATTAGTCTTCCTCAAGGCTTTAGACCTACCTTTTGTGTACCCTCGGGACTGGAGATAATCGTCAATCCCAAATATATGGTTATGCACAATAGAAATACAAGCAATTACCAAATGTATAGGTCATGTACAGAAACATAGTACATGTACTTAGTATATGCAAAACTACAGGTTTGAGTACTTTCCAGAAGAATTTGTCAGTGGACGTGCAGAGTCTCGGATACCAACATGCCTATCAATCCTGTACTCACCTTAATGAAACTTGTTTTATATGGGCTAGTGGAACACATAAGTCCTTCAGTGAGTTCCTTCTGGCTATGAAAATAATTACCTCCCCCATTTTTCCTGAATCACCATAAGTAAGTCTGTTCACTGACTGAATAGTTCTGGCATTATTGCCATTCTCTCCTTAGCTTACAGATGGCTGACTATCAACATCTACAGACCTGCTGTTCCAACCCTGTGTTTATGGTTGGTTCATGAAAATTACTGAAGTCTTCCATGGGTATCTTCTATTTCCCAGAAGCCCCTGCAACTGAGATATTAGGTTGTGGAGGAGCTGACTCCATGTTGGCCTATATTCCTATTCTGGAGCTGGTGGATAGCCCAGATTGGTTATTGGACTTTATAATGGGTACCCCTCATTGTTCATGAGCCTTGGAAACCACAGTATTGGGTTCAGTGAGAGTTGCTTATAGATTTAACTTTTTGATCATCTGCACACCCAGTGATGTCCCTTATGGTTGAGATATATTTGACTTGAGTTCTTTGATTTCTTGGTTGAATCATTATCTATTGGCAGTCTCTCCAAAGCAGGTGAACAGGCCTTTCTCAAGGTTGGTTTGGCTACCAGTCTATCACCTTTCCACTCATCAGGAAGTTCAATCAATTCCCCAATAGATAAGTAACTTTGATACATTGTTTCACATGGAGCCTTGCCCATTCTTTGGGTCTACTTTGCATAAGACGGTTCCCCAGCCTCTCCACAATTTGGAATGGGTTGGAATTCCATCAGTTGGCTATCTTATACCTTTCATACAAAGAGTTCTTAACATAACCCTATCACTGTATTTTGTTTTTCTCGTGTTTTCAGTTGGGAGTGGAGAGCAGGACAGGGATGGTGAGAAGGAAGATTTTGATTAATTAAAACAAAAATTAAAAAACGTAAAATAAAATTTAAAAACCAAAAAATTAAAAAATTAAAAACTCACAATTCTCTCATATTGATGAAGTCCACAGCTAAGTGGTAAACCCCTATCTCAGTTGACATAATTCACATATATGAGTTATAAGACTCTGTATTTCTTCTATGAAATTCCAAAGTATAAATCAATAAACAAATGTAGTTTTTAGTAAAGCATCAATGTGTCTGGATTAAAGCCTATGTCATCTTTCCCAAACACATTGTGTGTATGCACCAGAAATGGCACATCATAACTTCATATTCATTTCTGCTGATTTTGAGGTCCCTAGCATATTTAGCAAGGTACAATTGAAATACTCAAACTAATGTGAGATTGTAGATTCTTTTACTTCTGCGAGGTGGATTTTTGCTACCTCAGTCTCAGTCTCTGCTCCCATGTCATACACTTCTATCCTCACTGTTAGAATTCTCTGTCTTTCTGTTTATCAGCATCTCCTTTGTGATACAGCGTGTAATCATTTTTGTATACATTCCATGTGAATTTGAAAAATGTGCATTTTCTTTGTTTCTACCATTCAGTTCTCTCTATATAGCTGCATCGTTTGTGACAGAAGTTAGCTCCTGGTTTTAAGTACACTTTGGGGACCTCTGAATTCTGCCTTATAGCCCATACTCAAAACTTGGGGAATATTAGTATTTGGCAGTCCCATCAAAAGTCATCAGCTTCCCTTACAAGCATTTAGAATGAGAATGCCCCAAATACAACAGTTTTGTTTTGTGGGGTTTTTTTGGAGGCAATTTGGTTAAATGACTTTCCCAGGGTTACACAGCTAATAACTGTCTGAGACTGGATTTGAACTCTGATCCTTCGGACTCCAAGGCCAATGCTCTATCTCCTGGGTCGCCCTGCTGCCACAATAGGTTTATTTTGAAAGTAATGAATACAGAAAGGATTCACATCCAACTACATAGAGACATGAGTCCTTTTGCCCCCAAGAAAGTCCATTCTCTTCCCAAACTTGTACAATACTTGTGAGTTATAACTAAGGGTACGCTAGTAAATGTTAAACAGCTGACTCACCAATAAAACCATAGGCATGACACATTTTTAAGTTTAACCTGCATTATTAACATTTACTCCATAACTTTCCCAAGTCTAGATAATCAACAGAACAATAAACCAAGCCCTAATTTGTAGAGTTGTTGAGATTTCTGAGTTGTAAACGTTAACACTGAAAAGCTAACGATCAGTGCCATATGAGATGACTCCAGCCACCTCTGGGTTATGACATTGTCCTGAGTGACAGTGGGCTCCTCCTGCTTTTTTTCTTTTTGCTACTAGTAAGTGGTGGTCCCTCCCTACAGGGACAATTTGCTGTCTTCCATGAATCCATAGCCATACTACAACAAGCAACCAAAATGGCTAGACATGAGTCTTTAATCATTATACAATTAATAATATAAGATATAAGCAACACACCTAACAGAAATTACATGTTTTTATTTTTTCTTTCAGTTGTGATGATTTTATTCCCATTTTCCTTCTTTACTCTATACTCTCCATATGGTGATTCTAAATAATTACTTAACGAAAATAAAACCAGATCTTGAAAACTAAATATAAACCATGAATGTTGTTTCTCTTGATAGAACAATAAGGCGTTGAATTTTTTTCTTCAGATATTTTTTAGTCTCTGTTAGGAAAGGAGGAAAGAAGGAGGGATAATAAAACAGATATTAGAAGATAAACCAGCTCTCCATAAGAACAATAATCCTGAAGTTGTGCAAGTCTGTGTCAACAGGAAAAAACAAAGCAAGTAATAAGTTTGTGTGTGTGTGTGTGTGGGTGTATGTGTGTGTATGTGCATGTATGTTTGTCTGTGTATGTGTGTGTGTGTAGACAAAAGCCAGAGAGAGAGAGAGAGAAAGAGAGAGAGAGAGTGAGAGAGAGAGAGATACATGGAGGGGGGAGAGAGAGGGGGAGAGAGAGAGAGAGAGAGAGAGAGAGAGAGAGAGAGAGAGAGAGAGAGAGAGAGAGAGAGAGAGAGAGAGAGTCAACTTCACTCATCATTCACACAATTTCAGACTTGGAAAATATTTCAATGCCTATCTACTCCGACCCATGCCTGAGGAAGAACTCCCAGACCCCTGACTCACAGTGGGAACGATCAGCTTTGGAATCATGTGATAAGAAATCAATTCAGAGGTAAAATAGTGAGTTATCACCTTTTCCTGTGGCAAGGACCAAATCTTCTATCTGTAATTAAACACACAATTGAAAAGGGATACAAGTTCTCCTCACACATCCTCACCAAAATGTTCCAGTGGAACAGTGTCTGGAAGAGTCTTGGGGAAAGGAGAAAAGAAGGATCCTAGAGGGATCAGCAGAAGTAGGGGAAACCCCAAAGGTGGAAGAGGATGTTTGCCATGAAAAGTGTTTTGGTCTGTCCCAGTTTTGTCCTTCTCCACTATGACTTTTCCTCCTTCGCCTTGCTAAATGAAATAAGAATCAAATGCAATACTAAATAATGAACAAACTTCCGTTTGGTGACTAGGGTCAAGGATGACCACATATTAAATGTGCTTGTTCAAGTTCAGGATTAAGCAAAAATCAAGACTTGTTTTCAGGATGAGTTAGAACCTTACTCATATCCATTCCTCATCAGAGAAGTGGGTTAATAACTTGCGTCTAATACTCATTAGTTGTGTGACCATGGGCAAGTTATTTAATCTCTCAGAGACTCAGTTTCCTTATCTGTAGAATAGAGATAATAATACCTGTAGTACTAACCTTCCAGGATTGTTGAGAGGGTCAAAGGAGATAATGTGTGTACGATGTTTTGCAAACTTCAAAGTGCTAAATAAATAGCTATTATTATTGTTGAAAATTGGTTCTCTTTTTGAGTCCCAGGACAGGTCTCTACCTTGCTCTTTCTATAAACAGGGTCTGAAGGGTCTTTTCATTCTGTCAAAATCACTGCTGCTACCTCCAGTCCCCAGCGGGTCCTCTACTTGTAACTGACTCTTTCAAGTTCACTGTCACCTGTGGGTAGAAGAGAGGGTAGGGGGGAAGAGAGAGAGAAAGAGAGAGACAGAGAGACAGAGAGAGACAGAAAGAGAGACAGAGAGAGAGACAGAGACAGAGAGAGACAGAGAGAGACAAAGAGACACAGAGAGAGAGAGAGAGAGAGAGAGAGAGAGAGAGAGAGAGAGAAGAGAGAGAGAGAGAGAGAGAGAGAGAGAGAGAGAGAGAGAGAGAGAGAGAGAGAGAGAGAGAGGAGAGAGAGGAGAGAGAAACAGAGACAGAAATAGAGACGGAGAGGAGAAAGAGAGAAGAGAGAGAGAGGAGAGAAAGAAATTATTTCCCTTTCTTTTCAGGAGCCTTGACTGTGGCTCTACCACTAGACTAGTCTATACATAGACTGTGATTCTGAACTGACTTGCTTTTTTATATAAATATGTCCAGAAATATGTCTGATACTTTCAACAAATTTTCTCTATGGTGTCATCTACCTTCTCTAACAATTCAAACACTTCATTGCTCTCAAACTGATTAAAGACCTAGTTGATACCTAGTTGATACCTAGGTTCATACCTAGTTGATACTTCTGATTGATTGATTAGAGCTGTCTAAGTTTTCTATGATCACATTAATTACAAAAGTACATTCAACATTGCAGAACCAGAGCTTGAGGGCACCCCAGCAGCCATCTTGTCCAAGTTGGACCCGGTTGTGAATCATCTCTACAATATATCTGATGTGTGATCACCCAGCATTTACCTGAGGACCCTTGGTGATGTGGAACTCACTTCTTCCTGAAGCAGTCCATTCCACTTTTAGAGAACTTTAATTGTTAGGAGGAATTTCCTTAAATTCAGCCTAATATTTTGTAATCTTTACCCATTGTATCTGGGGCCAGACAGAAGAAGTTATGATCTTGTTGCTTGGAATCTCCTCTTTAGGCTAACCATTTCCAGTACTTTTTTTTAACCAGGTTTCATATCTCATGAATTATAGGCCTTTTATAATGCTGAGTAGCATAGACATGTAGGCTGTTCCCCTCCTTCCGATCCAGTTCTATTCCGTTCTAGTTCTGCTATTCTTCCTACATTTTCAAAGAGAATCGATAGCATCAGTGGTGATGTCTTGACTTGTGTGTGAATTGGATTTAAGCAAGGCAGAGTTGCACAAAATCATCAGCCTCACTGTCTCTTAAGTCATTGGAGTTCGGTGGCAAAACAGAAGTCAGGATGATTGGCGACAGCTCATGATGCAGTGGATGACCTTGGAGGCTTCGATGTCTGACCACACTCTAAGAGCTACAAGGAATGGAGAGGGAGCTGAGCATGGACAGAAGCATTTTAAAATTTATATAGAGAGGCATATTCCACACGACTGAACCTCATTTTCTTTTTATAATGGAAAATAGGGATAATTTAATCATACTTATATAATTAATAACAATGAGATAATACAATAATACTTTTGATAGTATAATATTTCTAATATCTCTCTCACAGGACAGCTGTGAGTAAAGTACAATGTCAAATAGTATTATTACCATCATTGTGTTAGGTGCCTTGGATTGAGGGTTGTGATTTTTACAGTCATTAGACCCTTTCCTTTAGGAGACCCTGGGAAAATAGGGTTATTATAACCCCAGCCTCTGGCAAATGAACTCAGGGCAAGATATAAGGAACCACTTAATTAATAGAATTAATGAAGTAGAGGGCATCTTGTCTTGTGCCTGGTTAAAACTTGGATTGGTTTTAGAATATGTACTGAGTATACAAAGCATACAAAAGATATATGTTTTTGTGTTGCAGAACTGGAGGATGTTATGAGTCTCATGATGATATTGAACAATAGCCTACAAATGCCTGTAGGCATTTTACAAATGTTTTTATTGGATCCTTATAACAAACCTATGTGGTAGGTAATAGGAATGTTATTGTCATCATTTAACAGATGAAGAAACTCAGGGTCCAAATATTGAAGCACTTTGTCTACAGAAAAGTAGGAACACACATAGAGGAAGTGGGCAATTGGAGAAGGAGGCTATTGATTGGCGCAGCATGGATATCTATGTCCAACATACAAATGCACAATGAATTGAGTCTTATAAGGATAGTAGAGGTAGGAAGCATTTTTATTCACATTTCACAGAGGAGGAAACTTTAGCTCTGGGAGAACCATAAAGTCACAAAATGTTAAAATTGGAAAGGATCATTGGTTGTTCTTCGTCTTCGAAGAGGACCAAAATGACATCACCATGATAACGTGAAATTTCAGTGTGTCTGACTGTGGCTGATCAGACCAATACAAGCTCGAAATGCTCTACCACAGGTTGGGCACAGACAGACCAGGTGAATATTTGGGGTGGGTATCCCAAATTTGTGCATCTTGCGTTTACTTTGGGCTGTCTCAATTCTGCTTTGCTCAAAGAGCATGGCACCCTTTCTGATGTGGGCACACCATGCTGAGTGGTCCTGTGCCAGTGTCTCCCATGTTGCACAGTCAAATCCAAAGTTCTTGAGAGAGACCTTAAGAGTGTCCTTGTATGACTTCTTCTGGCCATCATATGATGCCTGCTCCATGCGAGTTCTCCATAAAATAGTCTTTTTGGCAAGTGTACATTTTGTATTTGAACAACATGCCAGCCCATTGGAGTTGTGCTTTCTGAAGCATGGTTTGAATACTTGGCAGTTCAGCTTGAGCAAGGACTTCAGTATCCTGCCGGGGGATCCTCAGAATCTTCCTAAAACAGATCAAATGGAAGCACTTCAGTTTCTTGGCATGGCACTTGTAGAATGGCCATGTTTACAAGCATGTAACAATGAGGTCAGCACAATAGTGCTGTAGACTTCAGTTTGGTAGTCAGTCTAATACCTTTTCTCTCCCAAATTTTTCTTCGGAGCCTCCCAAACACTGAGCTAGCTCTGGCAATGGCATCAACCTCATTGTCAATGTGTGCATCCTTGGAAAGTACACTACCAAGGTAGGTGAACTTATCCACAGTATTCAAAACTTCTCCATTTGTTGTAACCGATGGTTCCACATATGGATGATGTGGTGGTGGCTGATGGAGCACCTGTGTTTTTTTGGTGTTAATTATTAGACCAAAATTAGCACAGGCAGCAGAGAATTGATCCATACTTTGTTGCATCTCAGCTTCAGAGGCTGCACTGAGTGCACAATCATCTGCAAACAGAAAATCATGCACCAGCACTCCCTCCACTTTGGTCTTGGCTTGGCTTAGCTTTCAAATTGAAGAACTTGCCATCAGTATGGTAGTTGACCTTGATGTTGTGTTCATCCTCAGAAGGGATCATAGAGATTAATCCATTCCCCTCATTTAACAGCTAAGGAAACTGAGGCCCTCAAAAGTTAAATAACACATAAGGTCACACAGGAAACATTGTTGTAATAGAGTGCTGGACTTGGAACGAATCTTGCATTTGACATTTGATAGTTGTGTGACCATAGGGAATCACTTAGGTTCTCTGACAGTGAATTTTATCATTTGCAAAATGATCAACAATAAATATAGTGGTATTATCTCATTTATCTTCACAATTTCGGTTCTATTTATTGTTCCTATTTTATAATGGGGAAAATAAGACTGAGAAAAGTTAAATAACCTCCTCAGAATAACACAGATCTTCTTGACTCCATGTCCTGCATGGTATCAACATGATTCCACTTAGCATGCCTGTAAAAACAAATGTAGAACCCACCTCACAGGGATATTGTGAAGACCCCAGAGGCTCACATGTCTAAAGTCTTTGTAAATTCTCTTTTCTTATTGACATAATCAGGGTTAAGTCCAGGGTCACACAAGTAAGTAGCTGAGACCAGATTTGAGCCTTGACTCCAAGGCTAAGTGCTCTATCCACTGTACCACTCAGCCTCTCCTATTCTTCCCAGCTCTTAAAGCACTTGGTAGTCCTTCATTTCTGAAGAGGCCCAATGGCATCATAGGCTAATGTCTTGACTTGTGTGTGAGCTGGATATAAGCAAGGCAGAATGGCACAAAGTCATTCTCACTTCATCCTCTCTTCCAGAGTCATCAAAACCCAACACAGGACAAAAGTCAAGATGACTGGGGATGGCTCAGATTGCAGCAGATGCCCTTGGTGTCTGATGTCTCACCAAGCTCCACATTTCCCACTTCAGCCACCTTCATGGCCATTGGAACAAATTGCTATCAGTCTATTCTGCAGAGGAAGTCTTCACTTGTTTGGAGTAAATATCTCCCAACTCATCAATGGATTTGAGACCTGTTGATTACCCTTCACCTGGTTTGACCCATCTGCTGAGGTGGCTCACTGGGGTATGGCCACCCATGCTACAGCTTCTTGGAGGCATGGGTGAGAGCTGGGCGAGAAGTGGGAACTAAAGGTGAACGAGCAGCCCTGAAAAGGGTTCAGCAAGCCCTCACACCTGAATATTCCATACACCCTTTACACTTCATAACTGTCAACTAGTTATACACAGCAGAGCTCAGGTTGAAACTCAGGTTTTCCTAGTTCTGAACTCAGTGTTCCTTTTTCCTGTAATTACCAAGATCATGTAGTTAGTAAGTTGCAGAGCCACCACTGGGACCCAGGTGTTCTGAGTACCATTATTTTAAGCCTCTCATTTGCTATTATGGAGACATGTACCAGGCAATAAGCACAGTGGAGACCTTCCTTAAATATCCTTAATTAGAGGAAATTCAGGGTTATCTTTGTTTGGGAACAAGTCCTTTCCCTCAGGTTGTTCACAGCAATTCTATTAAATGAGAAAGATGGGGAGGAAACCCCAAACTCCAAAATTATCATTCACCTGAGCTTGTAAGGTGTGTGTATGGGGTGTGTGTGTACACACATCTGAGAATAATTTGTTCCAACAGCCATGAAGGTGGCTGACGAAGGCACTATGTACAGGGGGAGATTAGAGGTAAGAGAGACAGAAAGACAAAAACAAAGAGACAGAAAGAGAGATGATTGAGGAGGTGATCTGCTGAAAAAGACAAGAGGAAATGGAATCAAGGACATGTGTAGAGGGCTTGGTCTTGCAAGAAGAAGGTTCACCCTATTATCAGAAGCTGAAAAGGAGAGAATGAAGGATGATGCCAAAGGATGGTGAATTGAAGAGAATGTGAAAAGAGGAAGGCAAATGATGTCATTTTTTTTTATAAAAGTCCTCAACTGAAAGGGGAGGTATGGAGGGAAGACCAAGGTTTGGAAGAGTTCTTCAGGAGAATAGGTTAAAGGACTGGCTACCTACAGTGAGGACCCAGTTGAGGTCTGATAGCACTGAAATTTGGACTGAACCTACTCGGCTTGATTGCATCACTTCTTCTAGCTCTGTACAGCTTGAGTAGGACCGAGGAGACAGGTGTTGACTTTAGGATTTGGCAGGCCATAAATGGTAAAAGGACAGGAAGTCAAGGGTCTGGAGAATAGAAAGCAGTGTAAAGTTGTAATGATAAACTAGATGGTTTAGGCTTGAAGGGAGAAAAGTGGTGAGGGCAAGGCTAATGGCCTGAGAAGGTGTTGAGGGTTGAAAGGATTGAAGGTCTTGATGAGATTGAAGAACAGATTTAGGAGGGGTCAGGTACAGAGAGATATGGGATAATAGGAGATTATGATTGGACAGAGCAATGTTAAGACTTGTTGATCATGAAAGTGGAAGATGTAGGTGAGGGAAAGAGCTAGGGTTTGGCTATCCCTGTATGTGGCTAAGGTGGAAGAGAAGAATGGGTCATGGGACTTGGTCATATTGAAGGATTCAGAGGTTAGGATATTTGAAGGGACATTAACATGCACATCAAAGTCTTTCAGTATAACTACAGGATAGTATCACACATTTATCCACAACTGCTTTCAATAAGTCTCAAGGATAGGGATAGTCAAGAGCAAGAAGGATCTCTCTGAATAACCCATACTAAATAGGGAAACAAAGGCAAACACCGAAAAAGGAACATGGAAGCAAAAAATAACTCTAAGGTTGCCAGACGCTCCTGTCCCATGTCACTGAGCTATTACAAGCACACTAGTAGTAGAGGAAAATACTGTAATTAATATATTCCAGAGAGATAATGTTATGACAACTGGAAGCTGCCACCTCATTCCATCGTGCAACAGCTGTGGGTTTTAGCCTTGAATTAAATCCCTCAGAGAAAGCTTTTGAGAAAGAATACAGCATTTTTGGAACTAAGAAATCAGGCATCAAGTTTTTTAATTTAATAATCTTTATTTTAATGAGGTGAAGGTGTCACCAAGGGGGTTCTTAACTAGAGACTGAAATGCATCCTAGTAAAAAGAAGGTCAGTTACAGCTGTGGATGGCATAGTCAGTCAAATGCAATGTCTCTCCTTTTTATTTCAATGAGAAGTTTGCAAAGAGTTGACATTGCATTGCCACTTGGGGAAGAGGACGTGAGTCCTAGAAATCAAACAAGCAGTTACAATAACGATTTCTCTTTCAAGGGTGCCCCTTCCTTCATCTTCCCTGAGCATATAGCAAGAGCTTCCCAGCAAGTGAATACAAGCCATTTATAAACTCATGCTCAAGGCAAGATGCTAGGAGGGTCACAATTATCTTCTCCTTCCTCTGGAGGAATTGTTGGGATGGGCTGGAGAGGAATTGTTTGGTTCAGAGTTCTGCCATGCTTGGTTAGCTTAGTTACATTGTACCCAATGGAAGTTTGAGTTACATGTGACCCATGAAGAGTTTTTTTGGGTATCACACCTTGATCCTACCAGATTTCCAGTAGGTGTATCCCAAGGGTCACAAAGGGGGACCAAGCAAGTGAGGAAGCACCATCTATTATCACTATGAGGATGCAACTCAAAGCACATGGGGTAGATATAGCAGGAGAAGCTCCCACCTCCATTGTAGCTTGCATCTAGAGAAGGAGTTCTTAACTTTTTTTGTTTATTTTTGGGGATGTGGACCCCTTTGACAATCTAAGTGAAGTCTAATGGTTTGTTGTCTACATTCACAATTGGAGAAAATGTTAAATATAAATAAAGATATAACTTCTCCCACAGAAGTAGATGGACTCCCTGAAATCTATGCATTGACTCCTTGGGGTCTATGAGTCCCAGGTAAAGAACTGATCTCAAGAAACCTTATTTACAGGTTTCAGTGTTTTGCAGTTCTGGTGCTAAGAGATGCCTAAGAGACCTCCTTGTTTCTGATCATCTTTTGAAATGGACAAAAAAATAGAAGTTGGAATGGGTTCTCTCTGAGAGTCCTTCCGACTCTCAGAATCTCTATCTTCCTTCTAGGCTCAGCTCAGGTGAAACCTCCCCTGGAAACACTCCATTTTACCTGCAGTTGTTAGCATTATTTTTCCCTTTAGTTTTCCTTTTCACCACCTCCAGGGAATCAGGCAAATTGCCAGTTTCTTATTTCAGTCTAGATCAGAGGCTTTTAATGTTTGTTTTTTTGGATCACGGACCTTTTTGGCAATCTGGTGAAATCTATGGAGTCCTCAGAATAATGTTTTCAAATGCACACATAAAATATGTAAGCATATAAAGGAAACCAATTATATTGAAGCACAGCTACAAAAATACTTTTAAGAAAGTTCATAGACTCCAGGTTAAGAATCCTGACCTAAAGTTATATTTATTCACCAATCAAATCCCTCAATTGGACCCCCACCCTAAGCATTTCCTTTCTCTTATGTCCTTTATATGCACATCTTCAAATCACATCTATCAATATCATAACTCTAGGAAGCATTTAATGAGAATAGCAAAAAAACCCGAAACATATTAATATCAAAACATTACCTGCATGTATCATACATTCTGTCATTTAACCCCTGCTCTAAACTTAGGCAAGAAAGGATGTTCAGATTTGTAACGTGGACTTCATCTGCCCAAGCTGTAGGTTTCTGCACCAATATGTAGATCACACAGAACTGTAGAAATCAACACCTGGTCACAAATATTCTGTTTCCTAGTAAAAAAAGAACTAGAAATATATAGTTAACTCATGAGCCATTGTCTACACCTAGTTTTTCAAGTATTTTGGAAGCTCTCCAGTGATTTTCCTGGATGTAACTATATGAGTAAGCCAGACAGTAGAATGCTGCTATAACTGCTTGGTGGTGTTGTCAGGCAGAGTTGGCAGTGTTGGTGGACTCCTAGTGAAGGACTACTCCCTCTTGAATGGTCACCACCTTTGGAATGTGGTTGTATCTATTCATTCCCAACTTTTCCATTCATCTTTGGGGAATGATTTTCCCGAGTTCACATCTCCACCCTGAGACAAATTAGCTTCAACAACAAAAGAGGGCAGGGAGGAGAGTGAACTTTCTTGAAGTTGTTATTGCTAGCGTTCGTTCTTTGTTTTTTGAAGAGGACAGTGACATCATGGTTTAAGGTTTTGACTCACATGTATATTGGATTGAAGTGAGGCAGAGTTGCACAAAGTCATCAATTTCATTCTCTCCTCCAAAGTCATCCAAGCCCAGTGGCAGGACAAAAGTCAGAATGACTGATGATGGCCAGGGATGCAGTGGATGACCTTGGCATTTTCAGTATCTGACCTAATTCTAAGAACTCCACAGTGCCTGTTTCAGCTGTCTTCATGGTCATTGGAACAAATTGTTCTAATCTGCCCATTCTACTAGGTGAAGTCTTTCTGCGTTTGGAGTGGACATCTCCCTTACTCATCAGATTTGAGCCTTGTCTGTTACTCTCAACCTGCTTTAGCCCATCTACCAAGATGGTATGCTGGAGTGTGGCCACTGTTCATGTTACAATTTCTTAAAGCCACAGGTGAGAGTTGAGTGACAGGTGGACAGCAGCGGTAGATGAGCAGCTTTGAAAAGGATAAAATAAGCTCTCATACCAAAGGTGCTACTTCTCCCTGAGGAGAGCATTTGGCTTTTATCAAACCTCCTTATACTTACTTAAATTTGATTAGTCATAACTAGTAGTCCATGATAATGGTCTAGAGTCATATAATTAGTCTGTCTCTTCTGTTTGTTCTTATAGGAGTCATTATTTAAAAAAAATCTAAATCCACAAGACTCTCATATGGCTCAAGCCATAAATCATAAACCACAGGATTAGCTGTTTTTTTTTCTCATTTTCCATAGTAGTGAGAACTGTAGAGCAGCATAACCCTTAGGTGACAAGTTTTCCAAGCAAGTCCAGTATAAGACAGGGCTTCCTAAACTTTTTCCACTCAGGACCCCTTTTCACATTTTGACAGCATTAGTTGGTGTTGTATGGTCTGAGGGCATGCATAGTGCAAAGTGCACATGCTTTGTATTCAGAACCAAGGCTACAGTGAAGTTGCCAGAAACATCTTGGATTCATCATGCATCTAATTTTTAATTAATTTTTGGTCGTTGTGCATTCAGAAATCTTTTACTGCTGCCAAATCTTTTGCAACACCTTATAGGGTTGAGACCCATAGTTTAAGAAGGACTTGTACAAGGAACCTGATCCTCTGGCTTGTGAGCTGCATAATTCCATTTCTGTTTTATAGGATGTTAAACTTCAGAGGTTCTCTGGACTTGAATCATGAATCTCTTTTAGGACATTCCTGACAAGTGATTGTCCAGGTTTTATTTCAACAGGTCCAGTGATAGGAATCTGGCTATGTTAACAAAGCAACCAATTACATTTTTGGTGTAATAAGGACCGACATGTATGCAGAGTATCATGGATGGCAAACCAGAGAGCTTGTTTCTAGGAGCATCATGATAATGTGTAGTAGAAGTGCTTTGGGTTGGCTCTGGAACATGAGTAGACATTATGTAACTGGTTTTAGTATGCTAACCATATGGCTAAGAGAGGTCATCTTAGTTGGCTATAGTTTAGTAACTGGAACTGGGGACACCTTGAAAAAGCTTTAGGTAGCCTTAGCTTCATTTTCTTTGACTGTTCTTGTGGTGAAAACTCTGTTTAGTTTTATTCCACTGACAATATCCAACGAGAGAGTGTTTTAAGGGTCTTGGTCCTTGTCCCCTCTGAGACTGACATGTGACCCTATGATACCAATGTTCTTTACTTTTATCTCTACCTTTGAAACAAATTTTCACTTAAGTGAAGGAAAATTCAATATTGTAAGACTCAAAAAGTCAGGAGAGTGAGCCTCCAGAAGTCACATAGATTTGGGGTCAGCCCAGCATCCAAGTCCCATGAAGCATGGAACAACCTTCTAGGAGTGATCTTTGGGATCTATCCCAGTGGTAGCCAAGTCAAGCACTCATTTAGCAGTCCTGCCACATCTGGATATGAGTTTGGTAGGACCAACGTTATGTAGAAACTGTACTAAGTCTGAGCCCCCTCTTCTCAGAGATTGAGGCTATATAGGAGAGATCGTGTCTTTGAAATGTAGAGAAAAAATGTTTGTCTTTTTGTTCTTTTAATGTCTTCAATTAAATCTCCCTTTGTAAAAAAAAAAACAAAACTAATTTGAGTTAAGTTTAAATGGAATCAGTACCTGGTACTGGTAAGAGAATGGGAGACACAACTGGTGGGGGATTGAGCCAATGACATTAAATTATACAAAACTCTAAACTCTAAACTCTCTGTAGAATCCTCATGGAGAGCTCTCCCTGACCATGGGAGGTAGAGCCCAGAGAAAACTCTCTACCTTGGAAAGCTCTGCTGAGAAATTCTTGTTTTTCCCTTATTGTCTTTCCTCTTTTGTTAAAGTAGCTGTAATTGTTTCTATTCTGGGCCAGAAACCCTGAGGGTCTTCCCCTCCCAGACTAATTTTTTTTTTTTACTAGGTAGAAGAGGTCATTCTTGGCCTCATTTCTCACCTAGTCTTAATCATCAAATGAGTGGTTGCCTCAGACAAACTGAAATCCTGGAAAGACCTTAGCTTAAAAAGACCAAGGTCTCCCACTGCATTTGGGGCCATCTCCAGTCATCCTGATCTATATCTTGCCACTTGGCCCACATGGCTCTGGATGAACAAGTGAGGATGGTGACTTTACACAGCTCTGCCTCACTTCAATCCACTTGTGAGTCATGGCGTCACCTCCCTGCTGTCACGGTCTTGTTTGAGAACAAAGGACAAACAACAAAGGCAACAGCTGGTAATGCCATCACCTTCATCAGAAAAAGAGAGAAGAGGGGATGGGAAAGGAGGCAAAACTGAAAAGCTTGGAAGAAAAAGAATGTTTTGTGGGATGCAGACTGAAGCTAATGGTTCACAGGAAGTTTCTGTATTGTGATAAGCAAGCTGTGACAATGACATCTCTGTCACCAACAAATATCTCAATTTAACAAACATTTCTTTAACAGCACTTTTTCTAGATAAGGATATGCAAAAATATGCATGACATACACTGCAATTAATCCCAATCACTCCTCTCTGCATCTGCTGCTGGGCCTCGAATAAAATGCTCCTCCTAGGATAAGCTCATCACTTCTAACCTCATCACCATTCTGCTAACACAAGCCCTGATTGACACCAGCTCCTTCAGCCTCCTCTCTTCTGCGATTAGCAGGCTCAAGGGTGGCATACCAAACTCCTCCCAATGCCATCATTTAGAAAGGGCAGACACTGATCTCTCAGATCATTCTACTTGGCGTCTGCTTGGTTTTCAGAATGAGGATGCTCCCACTGTTTGCCCCCTTTCAAGTCTCCTTTTGTGTGTTGTTTACTCCCATTGTATTGTAATCTTTTTGAGTCAACTAGGATTATCTTTATTTTACTCACTTGTGTCCCTAGCTCTTATCATGGTGCCTGGCACTTAGTAAGTGCTTAATAAATGTTTATTGAATTCAATGAATCCCAGGGATGGGGAGAGAACTGGCTTTGTTTCTTTATACTTGGATGACCTTGGACCTCAATCACTTAAACTTTTGGGGGGCTTGGATTCTTTTCCAATTTTGAAGCTATGATCCTAAATATAGAAATAACCACAGCCTTAAAAAGGGAAAGGAAGATAAGGACAAAAGAAAGGTTGGGGGGCAAGGTGCTATGAAACATGGAAAATCATTTTAATTTTTTCCTGGGGTGGGGGTAGGGGGTGAGGGTGGGTAGGGAAAGTGATCTGGAGAAGCTGTTGTGGAGGTATTGACTTCTGAGTTAGGTCTTGAAAGAAGAAGGAATCTTTAGCAGATAGGGATGGGGGCTCCTTTCCAGGTAGGGGAAAGATACTAGCAATGTCAACAGAGACAAGAGAGGGTGGAATGAGATAGGAGGAATGAGATATTAGAAAGGGGAGGGGAGAGAGGGTGGAAAAGAATGTGCAACTCAAAGAAAAGAAATATTAAAAAAAACTTTTTACGTGTAATTGAGAAAAATTAAATAAGAAGGGGAAAAAATACATTGAAATGAATCAATGCAGGCTGAAATTCTTTACTTCACTTTGTCACAGTGTCTGAAATTCTACCAATTAAAAATTCCTTTGGACTAACAGGTACTCCAGATCTCTCACAGTGGCTGCCCATATTCCAATAGGCTCCTGAGGACCAGCAGAGCAGACCTTGGGGAGCACTTCTCCCCAGTCCAGTCTTATTTTTTAGTTTTCACCAGGCACCCCCAACACATGGATGCTGACTTCCTCTTTTCTCACATTTCCCTATCACAAATAACTTCGAATCCTGATCCACTCTAACCTTTAGGATCACCACTGCTTCTAGTAGTTCTTGCTTAGGAACAAAGCTAGTCTCACCATTTAGATAAATAATGACAGCCTCATCAACCACAATCCTTCCAGTTAGGTGATGGAGTACTCAGTGTTTCCATCTGACTTGATAGTTCTCCCTAAGTCCCACTAGGCATTCCTATCTGCCCTGCTGATGTACTCCTCAGATACTTGGACTTCTATGTCTGACCTACCATTGCACCCAAGCACTCTTGGGCTTTGTAACCCATTATGCAACTGCATGCTAAGAACAATGAGGCTTTTCCATCTGCACTACAGGTGCACCCTCTTCTACGTGTTGTTTCCTCTAATAAGAATGCAATCTCTTTGAGAATAGGGTCTGTCTTGATTTTTTATTTGTATCCTCCAACCTTAGCGTAGTATTTAGTATACAGTAAATACTTAATAAATGCTTGTCCATTCCATTCTATCTAGCTACCATTGTCAACCAATGATGGCTGCCTCTTAGCCCTAGTATGGTATTCCGCAGGACTGAGGATCAATCCTGAGGCATCTCTTACTAGGAAAGAAAATTTCAGCCAAAAGTCTCAGCCATTTGACTAAAACTGTACCTCTGATTGACAATGAAACCATGTTGAATTTTTTATATCCTTTTATTAAGTGCACAACAAGCACATGTCCTTTAAGTATAGAAAGGGATGGTCATGCTCTACCAAAAAAAAAAAAAAGCGCTCCTTTCCATCTACCTTTTACCTTCTACCACCACAGTCCTCTTTTGCTTCCAATTTCTCCTTGTCATTTTTTCCTAATCATCATTGCTGGTAGGTAGCCAAAAGATAAAATTAAAGCCCACCCCTCCATGTATCAAAATAGAAGCGACTTCAGGTAATCAAACACCTACACACATTAGGGAGCTCTAAATCAGAAAAGGAAAAAAAGTTTCCTAAAGACCTATAACTCTCTCCCCTTGTATCCATGTGTAAGCAGGAAATTTTTCACAAGATAATAAGAACATGAAATGAGAATGACCTGTGTGGTCATTTGTCTATGCCTCAGCCAAATTGAAAAAAAAAAGAGCCTTGAATTATGTTCTGCTGCCTTTTGTTCCTTCCAATTTCAGACACTCATATGTGTGTTTCATATATGAAACATATTGCATATATATATGTATACATAAAGGTGGAATGATTCAAAATAGCCACATTAGCTTTGCACACAGGCATTACAGTGAGCACAAGCCTGACCCCTTTCTTTAAAGGTCAGACTCCCTCAGGATTGAAACTAGCTATTCTGAGCTCAGAGCTGGGGCCCCAAATGGAAAAGGGAGCACTGGTATTCTAGGGCCATTTCTCTTATAACACCTGTGTGCAAAGCCAATGTGGCTATAGAAATCTTTATTCCGAATCACTCTACTTCCGTGTATACTGAAGTCTTCAGCCTTCGATGTCATATTACAGAAATTTGAGCAGGTTATGAAACAAGTCTGTCCACTCACAAATCATCCATAGAGAGTATTTGAAGTTCAATTCAAGCATATTAGGAATGAGGATTAGATCTGGAAGAAATAACCACCCTAGTCTATGGTAATATTCTGATTGATACCATATGTGTGGAGGATCCAAGTGGTGAAATAAATTACACCCAAGTTCTAAGAGCTGGGGAGCTAGGAACATAGATGTGTATACAAGTCAAGAGAGTCTTTGGAGCCACTAATGGAACTTAATTTCTCAGCTGACAACCTCCTCTTGTTTAATGCTCTGAAATGCATTCCTAATTCAATCACAATAAACATATGTGAAGTGTTTACTGTGCACAGCATGCTGGGAAACAAAGGTAAAATCAAATCAATCCCTGTACTCTGAGGAGCTTTCATTGTCCTGGGATCAGGGTCCATGTGATATATAACTAGATAAGGATAGCAGAGAGTAGGAAATGATGGGGATAAGAAAATGTAAATATTTGCCGACCTAGGGCTCCCTTTTCTGGCTCACAATGACTGAGTTCAGGCCTAACCTGGAGTCTGGCCTCTAAAGAAAGGAGGAGTCAGTTTTTTTTTCCCTTCATTGTCCTTGGCATGTTATGCTTCCAATCCCAGAAGTACTCTGAGGACAATCTCTTAAACAAAGTTTTGGTTCAGTGACTCACCTCTAGGGTCTACCCCAAAGGGAATAACTGGGTTCCTTTGTTCAGCATACAAAATACACTAAAAGCAGCTATAGACTCCTTCTACCACAAAAGAATGCTGAAAACATAAAAGACTCATAACTACACACTAATCAATATTTAAGGCATGAAACAGTTACACATAACTGTTACATTATTCTTCTAAGAAAGTGATCCTTAAAACATGAAATAGTGGGGCTTCTGAACAGATATTTTATTTCCCTTTCACCTCAAGGTCTGTAGCTTCTTAAAAATAATTGGGGTGTGGCTTGAACTCCTGCCCCTGCTGCTGGTCATATCCTCTAAGAAGAGTGTTGTTGAAAAAAACCACTCCTGCCGCCAGTCACCTGGACCGCTCGGTAACTCCAAATCTCTCAGACTGACGTGGTAGGTGCCAAGGATGAAAATACTCATCTCAGAATCACTGCTTGGTCACCTGTATTTCATTGAAAGCAACATAAAGCAGACGAGGAAGCCAGAATCTTGGGATCCTGTTTCAGGTTTGATGAGGTCAGCACATGCTGTTGTGGCCATGTGCAAGCTGCTGGGAGGAAGGGAATAAGAAATAATTCCCCTCCCCATAGGGAATCTATCAGAGAGTTCTTAAGAAGCAGAAGCCATATGTTCAGAAGGAAGAACACAGAGGAAGTTCTTACTACATTTAAAGTTTCCTGAGCGGGTAACTCTCGCTATTCTATAGCCGATCTTCTTTCATAGAGCACCCTACCCTTCCAACTCCCTGCTGGAATGGTGGTACCTCAGTGCCACTCAGATGCCTCATGCACTTTAGCAAAAGGCCAAAGAGTATCTTGCTAGAAGTGGCCAGGGAAAAGGATCCTCACTTCCGGCCGGAAGCATCTTAGCCAGAACCCATGTGTCACCTGAAATGACCAGGCCATTGTCCTATTTTCATGTATAACCCATGGTATGGCCACTGTTACAGATGAGATGTAAAATCCTATGGGATATTTGAGGAGGGAGAGAGGAGATTTTTTTTTGTTTGGGGGAATGAGAGAAAGTTATATAAAGCTATTGAGATGTCTTGAAGGAAGATAAAGCTTCCGAAGGTGGAGAGATAAGGCATCCCTCCCATATGCCCGTTCATATTAGCAATGGGCAATGTCTTACGGAATCCATGGAGGTAGGAGACAGAATGTTGAGTTTAGGAAAGAAATAGTAGTCCAATTTGGTTGGAACATAGCCTGTGTGAATGGGAAAATATAAAATAAAGCTTCAACAGTGGTTTGTAATCAGATTATGGAGGACTATAAGAACAAGGCTAAGGAATACGTATTTTATCCTAGAACCCAGAGTGTGCCACTAAAGATTCTTGAGGGGTTTGTGATGCAAACAGATGTATGACTTAGGAAGATCTTTTTGGAAGCATGACTAGTGTTTGCAAGGAAGCTAAGGAATGGTTTGGAAAGACTGGTGACAAGGAGACCTGTTAAGAAGCTATTGCTACAGCCTAGGTTTTGGATGAGGATTGAACTAGGGTGTTAGATAATTAGGTAGCAAGTAGGGGAGAAATAGAAGAGACATTGTAGAGATAAAACAGGAAATGCATGGCAGCTGATTCAATATGAGTAAAGTGAAAGGTGAGTCAAGGATGATTTTCCAAAGTTGAGTGACTAAAAAGATGGAGATGCTCTCAATCAAAACAGGGAAATTTGGAGGAAGGATGAATTTAAAGGAAAAGATCACAAGTTCCTTTGCTTCCTCCTTTTGACTTTTAAAGAAAAAAAAATATCATTAAAGCAAGCCAAGAAGTTACTATGTTTGTTTATAAGAGAGAAGAGAAAGCTCTGTTAACAAGTCAGAATAATTGAAGTCTCCTCCTACTCTTTTATAATTTTCTTTATCAGGACGTCCATCTATCATTCTTCATTCCTGACTCCTTTTCTGCTCATTGATCGTTTAGTTATATCTTTCAAATAGCTTCTTAGATGCCATTCCTTTTTGCTAATATGTTGCCATCTATTTTTACCCATCATTCCTCCCTCCATCACTCTTTGGGTGAACCTGTCATTTTGATTCTGGGGAGATTTCTCTGTTTAGAGAAATGGAACATTTCCAGAAATGTTCCATTTCTGTTCCAGATAAAAAGTATTTTCAATACTTTCATGGTTCTATTCTATAGCATCAGTGATGAGTGTATTTTTGCCAATGACAGAGCTCTCTTGTAACTCTTGTTTATGTTTTCCTATAGCTCCTCCCCTGGGAGCTCATCCAATGGGCAGAGGATCTTCCTCTGACTTTCTGTGGGTACCATAGAATCAGAGGCATTTAGGGTTAGGGTTAGTCTGTTACCTCCCATTCTCAGTACATGACTGAACCACTTCTTCTAGGCAATATATCTTTTTGATGATATGTTTTATATTGATCCTGATGCATATTCTTCATGGATAATGTGTTAGCCCCGTCATAGGTGCTATAACATATCTCAATGGCACTTTTGGTGACCTTCAACTTTAATTCTTCAGAGGTTATGGTATGCTGTGTTTTGAAGCTATTTAGAATCACCAGAAGAATTTTTTTTTGGGTCTGGACCTGTGATTTCATCAGTGTGAAAGACTCAAAGCTGTGGAAATTCCTAGTACGAATTCAAATAAGCAACTAGTCTATAATGTAGGGACTTTAAGCCTGAGTACTGAGAGGGTAAGTGATTTGCCCATGGCCATACAGTTAGTATGTGTTGTAGGCAGGACTTAAATTGAAGTCTTTCTGACTCCATGGCTGATCTTATTATGCCATGCTGTCTCCCTACCAGAAAAATATTGTTAATAAAAGATAGGTCTTTGATTCATAGAGGAACTTGGGATAATTGAATATACTGCATAATTTCCCAAATGCAATCCAAATTTTCCCAGTGACAACCAAACCCATGCCTTTCTCCTCTTGTTTTTTAACAATCATTTCTGGATCCAGTTTACTGTCCATATGTAGTTATTGTTCAGGATACACGTACTGATGGACTAGATTTATGAACTGTCTACCCAGATCTATCATAGCCTTAACAGTAGCCATTCTTTATTCATGTGGTTTTTCCAGTATAGATTATTAGGCTTATTTATCTTGAATTATTATAGTTCATGGAGAAAAACATGGCAATGAATGTCACAACATAGTAGCAAAAGTAATATTATTAAAGCAATGGAAAAGATAAGTGAAAGAGGAAGTTTATACTTCTTACAGCAGGAGGTCCCAATGCCATCCTTGTGTAATGGGCTGACTCTGTGGGGAGCTACCATCATCACAGGTTTGGTCTTGGTGGAAACCTCACTAAGCTAGAGCAGAGTAATATTTTTTAAATGAAATTGAATTCTCTGACATGAGACCAGTTCAGTAATTTGATCTTACACAATAGGTATCATTCAATGGTTCAGTATTCAGGTATTATACAAAACATAAGGACAAAGAGGAACATTCCAGTGGCTGGGGTTCAGGAAGAAGTCACAACATGTCTGAAACGGAGAGAGACCTTTTGTTAAATTTGTCCTTATATAAACAAACTCTTCTGCAAAATTCGCTTTTGGCTACAATCCACTTCCTTGTACAAAAGTTTCTATTCCCTAGAATAGGGTGATAGGCCCTGAACGATAACATGTTGACATCTACCAAAGGAAAGCAATAGAAATGCACGCAGTTAGGGTTTTTCCTACACATGTATCCCATCACTGTAGACTCAGGGATGCATGTTCATAATGACACTGAAATTCATCACAACAACTGTCAGAAAAAATTGCTTTAAAAGGAGGAATAGGAACATAGTTTTAAAAATAGCAAGTTATTCTACCAGGCATGAAAGTCATAGATTGACAACACAGTCCTTCAATTCATTTTGATTCTGAGTAACAATAATAAATGTTTCTTTGGAATAACCAATTAATATGTAAGCACTCTGTATCAGTGACATCAAACTCAAATAGAAATAGGGGCAACTGAATGGAAAGATCATTGTAAGGCAAATACAGACTTAGAAAACCACACATTTTTTTATTTCTTTTTTAAAAAAATTAATTTCTTATTTTGGTAAACATTTCCCAGTCACATTTTATTCTGGTTCTGCCATACTTGAATGCAGCTGAGTATTTGATATCTCCTTTCTACATTATTCCAGAGGTGTTGTAGCCAGGAAACAACAAAGGTGAGAAACTTTCCCATTCAAAGAGAAATAGCACAATGGATAAACTGAGTTGAGAAGATCCTGCTATTTCCTTCTTAAATCTATCTCCTCAACTTTTCCAATAACTTATCTCAACCTAGAACTGAACCCTCACTGAAGTTGTTATTCGTCACTTCTTGGAGACACTTGTCAACATCTTTGCCTACTTTGTGGATTCAGCAGCATGAGCACTTTTACCTGTATTCAAACTGAGGTCAAATCAAATTTACAGTCCCAAGAGGTCCTCTCCTTACATAACACATTTTTGAAAATAAGCTTGAAGTATAATCCATTTGTTTTCCACATAAGATTGATACGAGAAAATTTTTAGTTATAGCTTAATCTATGACAGTCATTGAAAACATCCATTTTTCTTTTTTCTCTTTGAAAAGAATGTTTTTTTTTTTAATTTTTGATTTATGGAATAAAACAAGCGTTTCCATAGTATAGTACAATGAAAAAGATGATTGTACATGCAAGTGCAAATCTCATCCATTTTTCTTACATTCATTAAGTTTATTGTTTTTTCCTAAGAGTTTTCAGCTCTTTGCCTTTCTCCCCCATTAAACATATTCCCATGTTAATAAAAATGGAGGTATTTTACAATCACAAACATAAATAATCACACTGTGGTATTTAACCCCAAAATAAGCACACAATAGTTTACAGAGAAGTGACAGAGAATTTCACAAAACCAGAAAGACCTTAAATTTGCAAAGTGGCTCCGAGATTGCAGGAATTGTGTATTAACTTCTCAAGGGCAAAAGTCTTTTAAAATGAGGTCAATGGATCCAAGGTTGAAAGTTCTGATGTTAAATAACAGTGCTAGTCATCTGGGGTGTTAGGTATGTTCTTTTCCCAGCAAGCTTCAGGGTAATCTAGATTTGGTAATTAAAATTTTTAATTCTATTATTGCTCAGTTGTTTCAGTCACGTCCAACACTTCATGACCCCGTTTGGGGTTTTCTTGGCAGAGATACTGAAATTTTTCATTTCCTTATCCAGTTTATTTTACAAATGTGGAACTGAGGCAAACAGGAATAACTTATTATACATAAAAATATAAAGGTAGTCTACTTTTTCATTATTTTATCCTATTTCTCAGGACCATATAACTAAAAGATGAGAAAAGCAAGAGACTTTGAAATACTTTACATACACACATGTTTATTAGATAAATAAAATTTTAAAGTTCAAAAGCCAGTTTTCCAATTTCTATGATTTATGGGGGGTTTTGGTTATGAAAAGTTTGTGGAAGGTTTCTTGTCCCACACGAAAATTCTTTTAGAAGCTGATATTTTCTCTCCTATCAGAGAGCTGATGAGGTTATATAATCTGACAGAATAAGAACTACACCTATGATTTCACTGGTGTAGGGAACTCCCAGGTGAGTAAATTCCCTTTACCAAATGGCTGGCACCTTTCTGCAACCTATATTTTTACAAAGTTGCCCAGAGCACTAAGACATCTTGACTTGTCTAGGGTAACACAATCAGCATTTATCAAAGGTAGTACTTGAACCCAGATCTTCCTGGCTCTGAAGCTAGATTGCTACCCACTGATATGTGCTATGCACATATCCATTGTTATCCAGCTTGGAGGCTGGCCTATTCTCAGATTTCTTGCAGACTCTGGGACTTGCCAAGGTCTTTTGTACTTTTCCTGAAACCAAGTTAATTCTTCACACATGGGGATTAGGATAACATCTGTGAGATTCCACATAAAAAGCATCTGACGTCTCCCCAAATCTCTGGGAGTGGTCTGGGTGGGTGGGAGTTTCTTCAGCAGGAGGCTCTTCTGGACTTTAAGACAAAATTTCCAATTATAAATCACAATTTAATATAGTTAAAACAATAAGATACTGTCTCAGTTCTTGGTCCACTAAACAGAGTTATGCACCGAAAATCTAAATGTTTTTCTTTTACAAAGAACATAAATATAATCAGATCAGCTTTTAACAAAACTCCTATGCCTCACAAACTCTATCCTTGTCATGGTGGGAGAAGGAATGGGAGGAGTGGAGGCCCCCAAGAGTATGCTTTTTGATCTGGATGCACTAACATAGAACCTTCATAAAATCAATACTTTAACAATTCCAGGGGATCACATCCAGAAAATCTCACTAGATTCTAGCATATGAAAAGAGTCAAAATTCATTCTCATCACAATTTGGAAATCCACATTAAAAAGATCATTCTCACTCCTTTTAAGTCATGAATATAGTCCTTTCTAAAAATTTCCAATGCAACAAATCTTGCGAATGAGAAGAAGAGACCTCATTTTTTTTTTTTTTTTGGTTTGTTTGCTTCTTTCTGTCCAATCCATGATTGGCCAAATCTAGGAGGAAAGGAAAAGAACTCTGATAAACTCAGAGAAGTATTATCCCTTCTTTTTTTTTTTTTTAAAAAAAAGATATTTTCTTTTTTTAAAACATAATTTATTTTTCAGTTCTTAACATTCACTTCCACAAGAATTTGAATTCAAAATTTTCTCCCCATCTCTCCCCACTCTCCACCCCAGGACAGCATGCACCCCATCCACCACTTCCTCTAGTCAGTCCTCCCTTCTATTACCCACCCTTCTTTCATCCCCCTTCCTCTCTATTTTCCTGTAGGGCAAAATAGACTTCTACACTCCATTGCCTGTAGAGTTTAATTTCCAGTTGCATTCCAAAACAATTTTTAACATTCATTCTTACAGCTTTGAGTTCCATATTCTCTCCCTCCCTCCCCACCCACCCTCATTGAGAAAACAAGCAATTCAACATGGGTCATACATGTGTAACAACGCAAAGCACTTCCATAACAGTTATGTTGTAGAAGACTAATCACATTTCCCTCTGCCCTATCCTGCCCTTCATTTATTCCATTCTCTCCCTTGACCTGTCCTCCCACAATTGTATTTGCCTCTGATTATCCCTTTCTCCAATTTTCTGTCCCTTCTGTAATCTTCCCTCCCCTATCCTCTTCCCCCTTGCCTTTCTGCAAGGTAAAATAGATTTCCATATCCAATTGAGTGTGTGTTATTCCCTCCTTATGTCAAATCCCATGAAAGTAAGGCTCAATTATTTCCTTTCATCTCCCCTCTCTTCCCCTCCATTGTAAAAGCTCTTTCTTCCTTCTTGCATGTGAGATGATTTGCTACATTCTATTTCTCCCTTTCTCTTACTGCTAGTACATTCCATTCAATAGTAAATTTTATTTTTTTAAGTATTCTCCCTTCATATTCAGCTCACCCTATGCCCTCAGTCTATGTGTGTGTGTGTATATATAAATATATATATATATAATATTATATACACATATATGCATGCACATATATATATACCTACATGCATATAATATACATATGCATACATACCCACATACATCCATATCTTTATATATATATATATATATATTCCATCTAATTACCCTAATACTGAAAAAGATCTCATGAGTTACAAATACCATCTTTCCATGTAGGAATATAAACAATTCAACTTTAATGAGTTCCATAAGACCTCTCTTTCCTATTTACTTTTTCATGTTTCTCTTGATTTTTGTATTTGAAAGCCAAATTTTTTATTCAGCTCTGGTGTTTTCAACAAGAATGTTTGGAAGTCCTCTATTTCATTAAAATTCCATTTTCCCCCCTGAAGTATTGTACTCAGTTTTGCTGGGTAGGTGATTCTTGGTTTTAATGCTATCTCCTCTGACCTCTGGAATATCATATTCCAAGTCCTTTTGATCCCTTAGTGTAGAGGCTGCTAAATTCTGTGTTATCCTGATTGTATTTCCACCATACTTGAATTGTTTCTTTCTGGCTGCTTGTAATATTTTCTCCTTGACCTGGAAACTCTGGAATTTGGCTACAATATTTCTAGGAGTTTTCCTTTTGGAATCTCTTTCAGGAGGTGATTGGTGAATTCTTTCCTTTTCTTTTTTACCCTCTGGGTCTAGAATATCAGAGCAGTTTTCCTTGATAATTTCTGGCAAGATGGTGTCTAGGTTCTTTTTTGGATCATGGTTTTCAGGTAGAGGAATAATTTTTAAATTATTTCTCCTGGATCTATTTTCCAGGTCAGTTGTTTTTCCAATTAGATATTTCACATTGTCTCCAATTTTTTCATTCTTTTTGTTTTGTTTTGTAATTTCTTGGTTTCTCATAAAGTCATTAGCTTCCATGGGCTCCATCCTAATTTTTAAAGAACTATTTTCTTCAGTGAGCTTTTGAACCTCCTTTTCCATTTGTCAAATTCTGCTTTTTAAAGCATTCTTCTCATTGGCTTTTTGGACCTCTTTTATCATTTGGGTTAGTCTATTTTAAAAAGTGTTATTTTCTTCAGCATTTTTTTGGGTCTCCTTTAGCAAGCTGTTGACTTGCTTTTCATGATTTTTTGCATCGCTCTTATTTCTCTTCCCAATTTTTCCTCCACCTCTCTTTCTTGATTTTCAGAATCCCTTTTGAGTTCTTCCATGACCTGAGATCATTGCATTTTTTTGGAGGTTTTGGATGTAGAAGCTTTGACTTTTATGTCTTTCTCTGATGGTATGCTTTGTTCTTCCTCATCTGAAGGGATGGAAGAAAATATCTGTTCACCAAGAAAGTAACCTTCTATAGTCTTATTTTTTCCCCTTTTGTGGGCATTTTCCTAGCCAATTACTTGACTTTTGAGTCCTTTGTCAAATGAAGGGGATACTCTAGGGACCTGTAAGTTCTCAGTTCTCAGTTCTCCCAATTAAGGGAGAGGAGTTTACTCGTCTCCTGGCCTGTGCTCTGTTCTGTGAGCAACTACAAGCATTCTTTTCTGCCCTGGATCTGCAAGTAGGATTCCCTCTTCACAGTCACCACCAGGTCCACCACTCCAGGGCTCTTCCTCACCCCAGGACTGCCACTCAGAACTGAGACTCAGATCAGCCACTCAATTCCCCCAGGATCTTTAGGCGGAGGGCTCCAAAAATGGATGCTGCTGCCCTGGCACCAGGGCCATATGGCACTCCCCTCTCACCCAGATGACAGAGCTTTCTTATTGACCTTTGAAGCTGTCTTTGGCATTTGTGGGTTGAGAAATCTGGGAACCACAGTTGCTTCCTGTGATTCTGCACTCTGAAACCTTCTCCAGTTCTGTCTGCACCATGCCTTGTGGCCAAGGCTGTGCTGTGCTCCACTCTGAACCTGGTGTGATAGACCTTTCCTGTCAACCTTCCAGGCTGTCTTGGGCTGGAAATCTCTTTCACTCTGTTGTTTTGTGGCTTCTGCTACTCTAGAATTTGTTTAGAGTCATTTTTACAGGTATTTTATGGGCTGTGGAGGGAGAACTTCTACAGGTTCATCCTTCTACTCCACCATCTTGTTTCTTCCCCCCACCCCAAAGATATTTTCTTAAAGTGATTTTTTATTTTATATTTAGGAGGCAATTGGAGTTAAGTGACCTGCTCAGGATCACACAGCTGGTAAGTTTCTGAGATCAGATTTGAACTCGGATACTCCTTACTCCAGGGCTAGTGCTCCATCCAATGTGCTACCTAGCTACCTCTTGAGATGATTTTTTTTAGATGAGCCAGAGGTTATTCTTCTCTTTTTACCAAACAAGCCAAGTCTTTTCAGATGAGAAAAGACTCAAAAGGAAAATAAAAATCATCTTTTGAACTCACTGTCCCAACTTAAATTACTCTTGTAGTCTAGTTTTCCAGAAGTCAGACTATTTCATCTCCCATGATTCTAGGGGTCACTTTGAGGGATTGGGTATTGTCATTCAAAGGCCTCCATCTAGTGTATGCTTCAAAAATGACTTCAATTAGTTTTTCCTGGGGAGTATTTACTAAAAAGATATAGTAGGAATAATGTTTAGAAAACAACTCCCCAAGTCAGGGGCATGCTTTTTTTTCTGTACACATTTGGTCCTGAAAGAAGGTGTGCCCAAACTTAGAACACTAATCTAGGGAAGCACATATGTAAAGAATGCCTAACACTGAGGAATAACTTGTGACTTCTGGTTCTGAGTCCTTTTCTTTACTCAAGTCCCCACTAAGTTTTGCAAGGGAGTATTAGTGAGCCTTTCCTTGCTCAACTAGGATATCTCCTTAAAGACTGTGGTGTCTCAGCTGACAAGTTAGTTTACTGCTGGACAGTTAGTCAAGTCCAGATCACTAGCCTGCCATATTTTATCTTCATCAGTCTTGGCAGCCACTGCTGTTAGTTTGGCTGACTGGTAAGACCTCTCTGATGGAATTTCCAGACTCATTGATCACCTGGGCACACTGCCCTCAGAATATCATTTGTCAACACTTAGCATAGTGCTTGGTATAAGGTTATTCAGTCTTTTCAATTGTGTCTGACTCTTCTTGACACTATTCTGGGGTTTTCTTGGCAAAGATATTAGAGTGGTTTATCATTTCCTTTTCTAGCTCATTTTACAGATGAACTGCTATGTGGCAGGTGCTTAATAAATACTTATTAATTTGATTTGACCTAAGATCAGTTAAGAATAAAGACAAAAGAAAGCAGAGGCTATGTAGGCGATAGACAAATCAAGGCCCCTCCCCTACCTGGGAACTCAGAGCAGTGCTTGTGTGGCTTTCCATTGGAAAGGAAAATGCACAAAATACCAAGGGAGGGATGTTATCAATCATTTTGTATGCAAACTCAGTTCCAGCTCTGTGCCTCCTGAATCATCATTCTCTCTAGTTCATGAGCTAACCAGAAAACTCCTTGTCACCACACAGTTCCAGCATCCGTACTTATTCATGGCTGGAAGTAGCTTCCCCAAGCCTCCGCATGCTGTACTGGAAGGAAGCACGGAACATTGCTCATCCTCTGCATCACCCATCAGGAAGGGCAAATCTGAGTATGCTTCAAGGACTGGGACCTCTTTGGAATTCCCCCCCAAACCCCTGTTACCTGTGTAGCAAAGATCAGATAAGACTGTGGGATAACTTGGCAAAATTCTCTCCTTTAGAAGACATGTGGCTATTATTATTTCTATTGCAGAAGAGTTAAGCCCTATGGCCAAAGCCTGGGAGGTACTGGTTTTTCTCCCTGCCAAGTCTGCCTACGAGGCTTTTCTTCCTTTTCCCTCCTCCTCCCACCAATTCCCAGGCTCATCTTCTGCAGCAGGACTTCCCCCTGCTTCGGAAGCCTAGGCATTAATTGCTGATTCACCCTAGTCTCAAAACCCTTTTATATTTGCACGCTTTTAGCCTCTGCTTGAAGCTGACTCTTCATTAGCATCCCTAGATGCCTTGTGTTTTGCCCTAACTCTTTGTTCCAGACCTGACCCAGCTATCTGTAAAGTGATTAGAGACCTGAATTTGAATGATAAGGAACAAAGGAAAGAAGAAAGGAAAGAAGGAAGGAAGGAGAGAGAGGGAGGGGGATGGAGAGAAAGAGGGAGACAGAGGGAAGGAGGGAGGGAAAGAATATATCATCAAATATGCCACTATGCCATCAAATGTAAAATGGTCAATTAGTACCCATCAAAATTAGCCTTAAAGGACTGTTTGCCTGAATATTAACCTCTCAACTTGATTGTAGGGTGATTTCTTCCTCTAAATGAGAGCAGCTGATGAAGATAGACTGGCTGAGTTCTTAACCATCATGGGATTGTACATGTTATCTTTCACCACCTAGGAATGTGGGGTTCTTCTCACCTAGTTTTTTCCCTTACCAGGAAAGTGACTTCTCACCTGGGAGTCTTTCTGTCCCTAATAGCTTTGCCAAATATATACCACAGAAGACCTAAGCTCAAGGTTCATGGGGAACACTCTGGCATAGCAGCAAAAAAAAAATTAATTAAAGTGATATAAAAGATAAGTGAGAGGAAGCTTTTGTTTTTGGAAGGAGGCGATGTCCATGATAACATCCCTGCAGAATGGTTGAGTTGCATGAGGAACTCCCAGCATAATGAAATTGATCTGGGTAAGAGCCCCACTAAACTAGGCAAGAGCAATATTTTTTAAATGGAATTGAAGGCTTTTAAATTTTTTTCAAGGACCAGCTTGGGAATTGCACAACAAACCTCAACTAATGAGACAAGACAAATAGGGAATTCTGATGGCTGGGTTCAGGCTGAGGTCATTGCCTCAAAAGCAAGAGAGACCTTTAATTCACCTATCTTTATATAAATAAACTCTCCTGCAAAATTCCCTATTGGCTATAGAGTGCCTTTAAGATGGTTTTTTGCTCTAGTGAATCAAATGCTTTTTTATAATCAACAGACAAAAATAATTGACACAGAAAAAATGAACACAGTGAGATCTTGAATTCTTAGCACTTTTCAATCAATTGTGCAAGAAACTGCTGCCTCGTGAAGAGTATCATTTGTGAAAGCCTGCCCTTTTCTTTCCCATATTTTCATAATGAACGACCTTGATATGTGTTCAGAGTATTCTCATAATGATTTTCTAGAGATGAGAAATCAGGTATATTGGTCTGTAGCTATTGATGGCCTCTCAATTATTTTTTTCCAGCAATAACATCATCCAACAATAAAATCGTGAAAAAAAACCTTGATTTTTTTCCAATTATTCAGTATATGCCTCACTTCCAAATCTCTAAATAATCAGCCCTCAATTCCCTTAAAAGTCTTTTGTTTCCTGTATGGACCATCTCTGGGAGCCCCTTGTCTGGCCTATCCTTCCCGAATTTGCTTCTTTTTGTGTCTCTCTGTAGGACATTGGATATCATATGTTAAAGTCTAAATGTAACGGGGATAAATTTCCAGAGGAAAGAGATAGTATTCCAACAATAGTAACTAAATTCTGTGAAATGAGAATGGAGCAATCCCAGGAAGGAAGAAAGGGAGAGAAAAAAGGAGGGAGAGAAGAAGGTAAGGAAGAAGGGAGGAAGGGAGAGAGGAAAGAAGGAAGGAAAGAAGGAAGCTAGTACTTTATAAATAAGTTTCATTTGATTCTCACAACAACCATAGGAGATAGATGCTATTATTACCTCTGTTTCACAGATGAAAAAACTGAAGCAGTCAAAGTTTAGGTGACTTGCCCAGGATCTCACTGTTATTGAAAGTGTGAGGCTGGATTTTAACTCAGGTCTTCTTGACTCCAGGCATAGCATTCTATCTGATGGCATGCTTGGGTGCATGTGTTTAGACCTCAATTCTAAAATCACATTTCTCTTTAAAAAATCACATTTTTCCCTAGACTCAAAACACTGTCTCAGGCAGTTTCTCCCTAGCCCAAGGATACAGCCTGTCCCAGCATTATCTCTCTTCCTGATACAGCAGCCAGCTGCACCTATAGAATTTATCAGTTTGAACCAGCTGTGTACTGGCTGAACTGACTGTATACTAGAACAGTTACTACTCACTGACCAATCATATGCATCCTGGACCTAAACATGTCTACTCCTTTACATTTATCTTGTTTAACAAGACATTGATGAGAATAGCCTGGTAGTCCTTACTCAGTCTTGTCCATTAGCTGACTTAATGAAATTTCAGGCTGAAAATCACACCTCCATGTAGCCCCTCCTTGAGCTATTTCCTGATGAACTCTGGGTAAAGTACCTGCCTACTAGACACTAAAAGTGCATGTTACTTTAAGGACTAACCATTCCTTAACCACTCCCTAATTCTGCTCTGAATCACCTAGTTAGCATATTTAGTACTAGAATATCCTATATAAACTTTACCTAGACCCCATTCAAGTCACAGCTTCCCTAAGAACTCTTGCTTGCTGAAAAGCATATCAAATCTTTACCACCTTGACTTCAACAGCGCTTGAGTCTGTGAAGTCATTCTAGGCGACCTGCCCCTGTACTCCAGTCTTTGGGGAATTTAGAGTTTCATCCATCTCTTCGGTCTTTCCAGCCCTCATCATATTCACTGTGTCACCTAGCTACCCCTAATAATTTCCCAAGTTAATTAGAAACTTACTAAAAAGCATTTTTAAGGAGATAAGGAGGGAAATTAGAACCCTGAAAGGAGAATTTGGAAAGAAAACAGGAGGATAGAATGACAGAGGCAGAACAGAAGAAAGCTTAAGTGTAACAGATATCAGAGAAAAGATTTTCTAATTATTCATGTCTCCATGCATAAATATAATGAATGTTTAATTGGATAAATAAAAGCCTAGTAAAACAGAAAAATTAATGAGCATTTACCCATTCATATAACCTGAGGCTTTAATTTCCCAACCCAAGCGATTTCATTCTGCCTAGAGCCCCGAGCATGGACAAGAAGAGTGGCGAGGTTCCCCACTTTTACCCTTCATAACGGACAGTGTGTTTCATCACAAGTCCTCGGGAATCATGAAAGGTCATTATGTTGATCATAGATCTTATGCTTTTCACTATTGTTTGTTTTTACAGCTCTGATATTATATAAAACATTCTCTGGTTCTGCTAATTTCATTCATCAGTTTGTAAAACTTCTCAAAATCATTCATTCCTTACACACGTTACACTTCAACGTTTATTTTACATTGTTATTGTGTAAATCGTTCTTGATAGCTGACTTCACTCGGCATCAGTTCATATATATCTTTTTGTATCTTCAAAATTATCTAATTCTCCCTTTCTTACCGCTCAATAGTATTCCACACCAATACACCACCTCTTATTCAGCCATCCCTCAACTGACAGGCATCCCCTTAGTCTCCAGGGTTTCGGTTTGTTATTGTTTTACCACCACAAAAGAGTTCCTAACCACCTCGATGGATCACTCAGGCGAGAAGTGGTTGGGCTCATTTTCCCCCTCTTTCATGGATCCCGTTCAACCTACTAGTTGTCTGAAAAAGTGTCCTTCAGAGTGGCCTTTCTTAAACTGTGGGCTGTGACCTGATATGGGGTCACCTCACTGAATGTGGGAGCTGTGAAAATTTGGCAACAGTAAAAGTGCAGTGACCAAAAATTTACTCAAAATCAGACACATAATGAATCTGAGGTGTTTCTGACAGTGGTTGCCCATGTTGCATCATGTGATTTCAATGCAACTTTGTTCTAAACACACAGCATGTGCACTTTGTACTGTGCATGTCGTCATGCCACCCAATGTCAACAAATGCTGCCAGAAGGACTTTGGTTCAGATTAACTACTGTATGTTATGAATTGCAATGATTTACTGTACATACAAAGTTTTCTGCTCTTATACAGATATAATAGTTTAATTATGGAAAATGAAGACTTTTAATATTTTCCTGCTGTCATTCTTTAGCATGTAAGTATCAAATTATTATATCTTTGGATCATATTATATTAGAATGCTTGATTTTAAAAATTGCAGTTATCACCTTCTTTTATTGAAACGTGTTTAATTACAGCAAATAAAGACAGAAGTCCTTTAATAATATTTCTATACCATCACCACTGTATAAGCATATGTGAATATCAATTTTTAAAATTAAGCTTAAACAAATGCAATTTCATAAACTAAAATTAGTGCTTATTTGAGAAATTATTAGCAATATTTACTTATATTTTAGGACAAAAATATTTTTAAATTGTGAACAAGTGGTTAAATTTAGACAGAAGAAGTAAAAATACTGATGACAGTGTGACAGTCTTTGCATCCATGCTGTAGAACACCTAAACTGACAAGAAAAAGAAAATATGTTGAGTCATTTTTACTTGGATTTACTTCTAATAATGATGATGGTGTGGAAAGATCTCTTTGCTTAATATGTACTGAAGTTTTAGCTGCAGAGAGCATGAAACCAGCCAGACTAAAATGACATCTTAATACCAAGAATTCAAAATACTACAATAAACCAAGGGAATTTTGAATGACTTAAAATCTTCCAATAAAGGAAAACAATGTTTTGAGAAATTTTTTACTGTCTACAAAAAGTATTGGCTTGCATCTTATGAAACTTCTTATTTAATTGTACAATCTAAAAAGCCCAATGCAGTAGGAGAAGATCTCATGTTACCTGCTCCTATTAAAATATCAGAAATAGTTCATGGGAAAAAGTATGGGGAAGAAATTAATAAAATTCTTTTATCAAATGATGCTGTTTCCAAAAGAATTCCTAAAATTAATAATGACTGATTCCAGATTACCAGGCTTAAAGGCAGTTCAAAGTTTGCAATTAAGTTAGATAAAACAATCGATATTTCTAATATATCACAGTTGTTACTTTATGTAAAAAATGTTTATGAAGGAAGCATACATGAGGAATTATTGTTTTCTTGCCCTTTGGAAGGGCACACAAGAGGGGAAGATTTTATATATATGTCAATGAAACTTTCACAAATGAAGATTTACTGCAGAAAAATTGCATTGGCATCTGTAAAGATGATGCTGGAGCAATGATGGGTGATTTGGAGCAAAAGTTAAAGCTAGTGGCAATGAACCTATTACCTTTACTTACTGCATGATCTATCGGGAGGCACTTGGGAGCCAAAAAAATTTCACCGCAATTAGATGTTGTGTTTCATGATGCTATCAAAATCATGAACTTCATTAAAAACCATGCCCTTAACAATTGTTTGTTTTCAAACCTTTGGAAAGACATGGACTCCAATTACAAAAACGTATTATTACATGTAGAGATAAAGTGGCTCTCAAGAAGATGAAGTTTAAACAGATTATTGAAATTGAAAGATGAAGTTATATTTTTGACTGAGCAGAAATCTGATTTTGTTAATTTTTATAATCATTTGTGGCTTTCAAAATTGTATCATTTGTCAGATATTTTCAAAAAACTAAATGATGTAAACATGTCACTTCAAGGAAAATATCTCAATATATTGATATTAAAAGATAAAATTAAAGTTTTACAAAATAAGTTAACATAACAAAATAAGATAACAAAATGAGTCTTTAGAAATGTTTACAGCTACAGACAATTTTATAATTGAAAATAACCTTCCCAAAGATTTAATGGTAAGAGTTATAATTGATCATCTGAAGTGCCTGGAGACATTTTCAGAAATACTTCCCTTCAAATTTTGATTCTAAAAAACTAAGTTGGGTTCATAAACAATACTCAGTTGAAATAAAAAAGTCAGCCATTTGCCATTAAAAGTTCAAGAAGAATTTGCCAAGTTGTCATGAGATACAGGTGTAAAACTTGAGTTTTCTAAAAAAATCATTAACTGAATTTTGACTTGGGATTTGGACAGAATTTCCAGTAGTTTATGAAATGGCCCCAAGCATACTTCTTTCATTTTGTACTATGCATTTATGTGAAGTAGTGTACTCAGCATCGACAATTATGATATCAAAATATCTATCAACTCTGAAAAATGTTGAAATACCAAATATTCCACTAAGATTTAATTCTTTATATAAAAATAAACAAGCACATCCATCTCATTAGTATGCAAATTTTCTTTCATCTCTATGGTAAAATTAAATGTATACCAAATAACTATTTTAAAATAGATTTCTTTAAGATTTGTTATCAGTAAATGTTTTATTTATATACCTATTTTACATACCTATATACCTGGGGTCACATAGCAATTTCTCCTATGAAAAGTGGTTGTGAGTGGAAAAAGTTTAAGAAGCCCTGCCTTAGAGTTCATTTCAAACTGATTTTATTTTATACAAAAATCTTGGGGAAAAGGGGGAAACAGTGAAATTTTCAACCCTGTGAGACATCCCTGGGTCCCACTTTCACCTAATAAGAGTGGCCTTCAAAACCGAATAGACTTCATATAGAGAAGTTTCTGTCTCCTGCCCTGGCCTCCACATCAGAAAAAAAATGTAAGGACAACACAGTCATCTGTGCAGGGATTTACTTGTGTAAATAGTATTTCCCTGTGTAATCAAGAAAGTGCCATAGTCTCTTATAGCCTTGAAAATACATTTATCACACAGTTTGTTCCAGGAAAGTCTCCTGAACATTAATATTGCTTTCCTGGCTGAGTTTCAAGCCAAACATTATACGTGAATGGTAATATAAGAGGATGAGGACTGTGCCATTATCCTTGCTTTAGTAGACCAGAATAAAAAACAGTCAGTACATGGATACAAAGGTAAACAGGTTGTTTCTTAGCTGCGCAGGTAACCCTCTTCGAAGATGTCCCATTCTTGGGGACAGGAGAGGCTAATGGTGTATCTTGCCAGAGCGACTTTAGGCAAATTGTCTAGAATCAGTTTTTGTTACTTGTCACATTCCTTTCTCCACTTTTTCAAGGATTTCCCCCCTTGAAATAGCTGGAGGTGCCCAGTAGACTCAAGCTGGAAACTAAAGAAAGAGACCCAGCTAACGAATTCATAATCGTTTACTGGTGCCTCATGTTACTTCTCTTGAAAGTATTTGTGCTTTAAAAGAGGATGCCTGGGAAGGAATAAATCATTAATGGGAGCATATCAGGTACTCTAACATCTGAACAGGAGAGTTATTACAAAGCAGGAAAGATCTTTCTAGAGGCCCTTCATGGGTGGGGAAACTGTGGCCTCAGGGTCACATGTGGTCTTCTAGGTCCTTGGATGCTGTCTTTTGACTGAGTCTCAGTTTTGCAGAACAAATCCTTTTATTAAGGGGATTTGTTCTGGGAAGTTTGGATTCAAAGGGCTGCACTTGAGGACCTAGAGGGCCACATGTAGTCTCAAGGCCAACACAGGTTCTTTCCTCCTGCCCTAGATCTATCAGTTCTCTCTATTCATAAGGTTGGGTCAGGCTGTTTGTTTTTGCTAATGCCTTGTTTAGAGCTTTGTGGTGAGATGACCAGGGCTTTGTTTCTGGGAGCAGACTTCAAAGGTTGATAATAGTACGATGGGAGGCAGTATGGCATAATGGAAAGAGCTATGGTCTTAAAGTCAGCAATTCTTGGATTCAAGTTCCACCTTTTGATGCATAATGACTGTGTGACTGTAGGCAAATTACTCAACCTCTCATTGCCCTAGGCAGCTCCCTAAGACTATAAATCATGGATAAGGTACCAATCTGTGTTTGTAGAGGGAGCTTCCTCACCTGGGAGTTTCCCATAACAATGAGATCACAGGTCCAATGACTATCCCTGACCTAAAGAGTACTTCTCTTTCTATAGTAGCAAGGAAACAAAGGAGTTTAGCATTCAGTTAATAAGAATTATTAGTTCAATATGAAAGTTAGCAGATGTCAGGTGAGCTCTTTCTTTTCCCTTCTTTCTTTCTCCCTGGTCTTGTGTGAAGGCAGCTGAGTGGTACAGGGATGGAGCGCTGAGCCTGGAGTCAGGAAGACTCATCTTGATGAGTTCAAATCTGACCTCAGACACTTATTAGCTGTGTGACCCTGGGTAAGTCACTTAACCCTACTTGCTTCAATTTTCTCATCTGTAAAATGAGCTGGAAAAAGAACTAGTAATCCACCCCAGAATCTTTGCCAAGAAAATCCCAAATGGGGTAGTGATGAAGAGTCAGACATGACTGAACAACTCTTTGTGATGGTCATCCGAAAGCTATCTCACCTTGATGTCCTAGGATCTCTGCCTCCTTTGCTTTGGTATAGAATTTTTCTCCCCAGATTGAAGATATGCTTTGAGATGCTTGTTCCAGGCCCAGACATTTTCTAGTTATGTTTCTAAGCCTTGTCCTTAAGATACCAAATCAGGAACATTCATTATTTCAGCGTTAGGCAGACAGAAATCTTATCTGTCATATTACAAAGTAAAGGGGAAGCAGAGAGAGCTACAGGGGCATTCAACTTAGTGCTGAGCAGTGCTCACTTGTGTGAGGAGAATATTAGATGAAGCAGAAATTATTTTACCCTCAGGCAACAGTCTTGCTGGAGCAGATGAGTCCTGACTGCATGCCTAGGGTTACCAACTCTGGTGGAAGCAGTTAGTGAGATTTCTGTGACTCCTAAAAGGGATGTGACCTAAGTCTATATACGTACAGACAGACAGAAAGACAGACGGATAGTCAGATGTGTGTATGTGTGTATGTGTGTGTGTGCAAAGGAGACAGAGAGAGAAAGAGACAGAGAGACAGAGAGACAGAGAGACATAGAGAGAGAGGGAAAGAGAGAGAGAGAGAGAGAGAGAGAGAGAGAGAGAGAGAGAGAGAGAGAGAGAGAGAGAGAGAGAGAGAGAGAGAGAGAGAGAAATGTGTGTATGCCTGTCTGCACTTCCAAAAAACCTTTATTTGGGGACATGGACTTACTTCTGGGTCCATGCTAAGTGGAAATAGATAAAAGGAGACAGGGAAACTCAGGCAGTGTCTTTACAGCCAGTGAAAAACATTTTTTTCCTCAACAATAATAGATCTGGTATTTTCAACCTGCAGAGAAAATAAATATGATTCTATGTGTAGGGCCTCTCTCACTCTTACCTCCTCCCCCAGAGGCATTAATTCTTTTCCTCTCTGTCTCATTTCCATTTGACCTGTCTTCATACTGGCAGGTCAGGGTTTCCCCAGAGGAAGGCAGCTGCAGCAATTCACTGTTCTTGGGGTCCTAGGGTTAACCTTTGTGGGTGACTATTCCTATTAAAACTGTAGGTCATGAGCCGCTGATGCTGTCTTTCCCATTAATAAATCAGCCACTAACACTCAATTAACTTTAACCAAAACATTTAATGAAATACAAAGCAAACACACAATATTTATATACATGCCACCCATTAAACTCTTCCACCAAAGCACACAGTGTTAGTAGGAAAGCACATTCTTAAAGTTAAAGGAATACATGTGACCAGGACAACTCAGCTCTAGAACTATAATCTTTGATAGACTTCTCTTATCTCAGGATTGTTCAGCAAAATTCTTTGAGGAGCTAGTTTCTGAGTAAACAAATCCTTCTACTACTGTTAAATTGAGCTTATCCATACTGTGCTAGACTAATACCTCCCTGAATGTGGCATCTCCATAATTCAGAAGAAAGACATTCGCTGGCATTGGATGAATCCATGAAAGGCCTCTTTGGGAAGGTGAAATTTGAGCTGAGTAATGAGGTAAGCCAGAGAAACCAGTAAGTGGTGGTAAGAAAAGAGAACATTCCAGGCAAGGGGTACAGCCAGTGATAAGGCCCAGAGTCAGAAGGTGCAATGTTCTGTGCAAAAAACATCTAAAGTGTTGATAGCAGCTCTCTTTGTGATGGCGAAGAATTGGAAATTGCAGGGATGCCATCAGTTGGGGAATGGCTGAACAAGATGTGGTTTATGCTCGTGATGGAATGCTTCCGTGCTGTAAAAATTGATGGGCTCAATGATCTTAGAAAAACATGGAAAGATTTGCATGAAAATAATGAAGAGCGAAATAAGCAGAACCAAGAGAACACTGCATACCATAACAGCACTATTGTTTTAAGATTGACTTTGAATAAGTTATTTTGTTTATTTTAAATACTCAATTACCTATAAAGGACATAGGAAAAAAGATGCTATCTACATCCAGAAAAGATGTGTATATGTTTGTCTTTTGTTGCTGAAGAAGATCATGTCATCAGAGAAATAATGACATGACTTGTACTTGACTTTGTTTTGAGTGAGGGAGGGCTGTGCAGGTCACCAGCCTCACTTGTCCTCCAGAGCCATCTGAATCCAGTGACCGGATATACATCAAGATGACTGGAGATGAGTCAGGATGAGGCAATTGGGGTTAAGTGACTTGCCCAAGGTCACACAGCTAGTGAGTGTCAAGTGTCTGAGGTGAGATTTGAACTCAGGTCCTCCTGTCTCCTGCACTGGTGCTCTATCCACTGCACCACCTAGCTACCCTCCAGAAAAAGAAAAAAGTACAAGTATGTATAGAACAATTTCACACGCACACACACACACACGTGTGTGTGTGTGTGTGTGTATGTGTGTGAAATTGTCCTGGTGATGGTTTGGGATGAAGTGAACGACCTTGGTGTCTTCTGTATTTGATGGCGCTCTAAGCACTCCACAAAGCCTGCTTTAGCTGCTTTCATGGCCATTGGAACAAATTGATCTCATCTACCTATTTCGCTGGGAGAAAGCCTTCACCTTTGCTGGGGTATACATCTTACTGACAGATTTGAGGCCTGCAGGTTACCCTCAATCTGGTTTAGCCCATCTGCCAAGATGGTTTTTACTGGGGTCTGGCTGTTGTACATGCTACAGCTTCTTAGAGCCACAAGTGAGAGTCGGGTGAAGGTAAACACCAAAGGTGGGTGAGCAGCCTCACAAAAGGGTTTGCATAAACCCTCACGCTGGAGGTGCTTGTCCTCCTTGAACATCCCATACAACCCTGTGGAGGTACATAAAGTAAAAGAAGACTGAAGGGACAGGTTGTAAAGGGCTTTAAATCTCAAATAAAAGATTCTTATATTTGATCTTGAAGAAAATAGGAAACCACTAAAGATAATTGAATAGGTAGTCAAAGGGGACCAGTCAGACCTTAGTTTTAGGATGATCAACTTGACAGCTGAGTGGAAAATGGACCAGAGTGGGAAGAGATTTGAAGCAGGGAAATCAACCAGATTGGGGGTTACTTGTTTATCATTGGTAGTTGATCAGTAGTTAGTCTTGGACCAAGACAAGACTTGGACAAGACCAAGACCCTTGATCATGCTGGATATAATGGATTCCTTCTCTAAAAAGGATACTACAAAATATTTTTTAAAGAAATGAAGAAATATAAAGTATTGGAGGGGAATTAATTGCTCATGGTTAGGCTGTACCAAAGTCATAAAAATGACAACAGTACCTAAATTAATTTATATATTCAGTGCTATACCTATCCAACTGTGAAATAGAATTAGACAAATTAATTCTGAATTTCAACTGGAGGAACAAAAGGTCAAGAATCTCAACACAAATTGTGAAAAAAAAGAGAGATTTGCCAAATCTCATATCAATTTGATACTGGTTAAAAATGTTTTTAAAAAGCAGTTAAACAACAAAACCTAGAAGCAATTAAACATAGTAGCATTGTGTTCATTAAATCTAAGGACGCCAACTACTAAGGTAAAGACTCTGCTTGACCAATACTGCTGGGAAAACTGGAAAGCAGTCTGCCACAAATTAGATTTAGATGGGAGGGGTGGAGGTTGATGGAGTCAAAGAGAGAGAGGTTAAAGAGAAGGAAGTAGCTGGCATCTATCTCTAGTATCCTGATCTTGGCAACACCTGGAAGAAGCATGTACAAGAAAGTGATTTTCTCTCACCTTATATGAATCATGCATATCCTTATGCCTTTCTTCTCTTTTCTTCCAGTTCCTACTAGAATGTGGGAAAAGTTTGATTGAGTCATACCTATAAAAGTGCTTTGATATCTATGAATGCCATTTAAATAGAAATTATCCTTCATGATCAACACCTAAAAATTAATCCTTGAATGACTACTCTAGACTGATGCCATGTTGGCAACATCGATTAGATAAAACTGGCCACGAATGATAGAGGAGGAAGGGAACAATAGGATGAAATATCAAAATGGAACCCAAAATGGAATCATTTGTTCTTCCAACAATGGAAAAAAATAAATCAAAGTGGAAATACCAGTCTTCCTTTCTCTTTTCCTTTCTTTCTTTTCCTCCTAGCTCAGGAAGAATTGTTTAAACATGTTACTTTTTGTACTTTTTATCTTTAGAGGAATTTTACTGCTAGTTCTATCGATCTGACAACTGGCCTTCCTTTTTTAGACCTTGCATCTTTTCTGTCCAGTTGCCTTTTCTGGTCAGACACCTCCAAACATAATGACAATGAGAATCTAGGAATATACAACCCCTTCTCTTCTTAGCCAAGGAGTGAAGCATTTCTAGGTAACTTATATTTGGTTTTAAGTATATATTCTTTACATATCAATGAAAAAGAGGGTTTACTTTGCAAAAAAAATTGATCGACACATAACCTTAGTGTAAAGTGAAATACATACGTTGGTGGGAGGACCAGCTAATTATATAGAAGTACTTTTATTGTAAGCTAAAAATTGGGACAACTTGTCATCCTATTGAGTATTTAAGGAAGATTAGGCAGAAAATATTGGCTAGAACTCTATATCCAGAAGAATATGGGTTTGAGGATTGGGAGTGGATCAAATATTACCTCCTGTGTAATCTTATAAATAAAGAAAAATTCATCCTAACATTCTAATTGCCTCTTCCTTGTCCTTGACCCTTAGGACCTTTGTTAGAGTACCTAGAATACAGGTAAAGGAAATACAAATTCTTCAAGTGCATTCAGCGTCAAAAGCTCTTACAAAAGCTTTGCCAAAAGAGATTTATCATTGACTAACGTGAGTTTTTTTGATCATCTATGGATTTCTGTTTTTCTTTAGTAAAGCATGTGCTGTCCATGTAATATACATATGCCCATATGGGTTGTCTAAATACATAGACATGCGGTTTGAGGGCAGGCATAGACAAATAAGTCGAGAATCTTCTCCATTCATCTCCAAAGGAAACTGAACTTCTTGCCTTGAGAGGAGGAGAAGGGCCTTAGGTCTAGGACTCCATTTCTCAATCTCTGAGAGGAGGATACCTGGATTTTTATCTAGCATTCCCCTGCTGGATGCTATCCCTTAAAGGGAGATTATAACCATTGACTTGGCTTCTTTTCACTCACTACAAAGATCATCACAAATAGTGAATAGTTTGTAAACCATTTATTTAGAACTAGTGAACTGGACTTGTAGATCAATTGGATTAAATCAGTGACATTATTCAGAGGGGTCACCTTTTAGACGTTAGCTGAAATATGTACAATAATAATGGCTTTGTTTGTCATTCATTGATTAGAAAGTTCTAGACATGAACATTTCTGATGTATTTCAAAATAAATTTCTAAGCAAGCTTCAGAAGTTAATGAAAAGAGTGACAAGTATTTTGGAAAACATTTTTTGATTTGAAATATATTCATTCATCTCCTATTGCCATGCAGGAAAGATTTTGAGCCAAGAAAGACCAGAAGGTGGACAGTGACTCTTGTGTGATTCTGTTTCCAAGACTGATCTTTCTACTCCCACTTAGTAAAAGGTTCTGTGAATCCTTCTAAATCCCAAGCACTCAGAAAATGATCTGGAATCCAAAGACTTAGAGATACACTTGTTTACCTGTATGATCTCTGGCCATTTATTTCACTTCTCCAATTCTTCATCCGTAAAAAGGGAGGAGTGGACTAGGGGATGATGCTTAATACCCTTTCCAATTCCAAATCCTGTGATTGGCTGGTAGGTTTCCCCAGCCTTTGAATTGTACTGGTTGCTACTTGGAGGCCCCCAAAGATTAGATTTCAAGTCTGGATCACAAGCATCTGGCTTCAGTAGACAGGGAGTGAGACAGAAGCTCTGCCATCTGTGGAGTCTGTACATGGAGGATTTGAAAGCATTCAGTGACACTGCAATTGTTTGACATTTTACCACCCCCCTCTGGGAAATCACGAGAGAAGGGAAGCTACAATAAAAGAAACTGTGATGACAAAAAGCAGACTAGCCATTTAGAAGGGTCTATTGAGCAGTTTTAGAAAAATCTCATCTAAAAAGTAAATATTCAAAGACACACAAAAAGAATAAAAATAATTATGAATGAAACACAATTTTGTTTGAAATTTTGCTTGAAATATGCAGATTGCAATTTTAACAAAATTACAAAAAATTCTATTTATTTCCATATCTCTTTCTTAACTTTTCTTCTGCTTTATAGATTTTGTGACTGTCATCACCCTCATGAACACTATCATTGTTATTAAATTATTATCAATTACATAATTATCGGTAACTCAGTGAGAACACATTTTTAAGCAATTAGCTCCTATCCAAAACTAGTCAGAATATATACTTTTATAAAGGTAAAATGAGCCATAAAATATTTGGAAATTATCCTAACAAAAACCTATTAATATTAATGAAACATGGGGACTATCACTCTTAGACAACTATAAAGAGGTTAATATTTCCTTTCTGAAAAGGAGAAAGAGAATTTATAGACTTTGTTAGAACACATGAGAAATAGGTTAAAAACCTTTAGAAAAAGTTTTAGAGCAAGCAGTTAAGGTAATTGTAAAGATTTAAAATAAGTGCATACCTTTGGATTTCTTAAATGTAAACTCTAGATTCAGTCTGTGAAACACCGAAAATCCAAGAGTGAAATCAAAAGACCCTCCATGGACAACATCTGCATGAACTCATCCAACAATCCATTGACAAAGAAGCGTTGAACAAATGACTGAGTCATATGAATTTATGTTTGGACATGGAAGCATTTACGATGGCAATTCAGGATCAAGTCACTACCATCAGAAATTGCCAAGAAGTTACTAGTCCTTTTCCTCCTTCTCCTCCTTATCTTCCTATTTCTTGTTTCTCTCCCTTCTTCTCCTCCTTCTCCCTCATTTCTTCTCTCTCCCTCCTTTCTCTCTCCCTGCCCTTTTCCTCCCTCTTCTCCTTCCCTTCCTCTTTCTTCCCTTTTCCTTTCTCCTTCCCTTCTCTCTTTCCCATCTTTCCCTTTCCCTCCTCCCCTCCACTTTCCCTTCCTCAACCTCTTCTTTCTTCTTCTTTCTACTGTTCTTTTTTTTCCTCTTCCTCCTCCTCCTCCTCTTTCTCCACCACCATCACTATCACTATGATTGTTCCTACCATTACTATATCAACAACGATAACAACAAATATCTAGCAGGGGCTACTTTTTTCTCTCTCCCAACATATGGTAGCGGTAGAGTCATAAAGTATATGGCTTTCCCCACTCATACTATTTCCTGGATTTGGAAAAAGTGAATTCTGGATAATTTGAACAGTTCTGTTCAGTTACTCTGGTAAAGGACGCATGAGTATTTCAAATGAAATTTGAACATTTTATCAAATTTCCAGTCCCATGAAATATACTTACTTGGGCAAGAGATACATTTTATCAGTGCCTAAGGAAAAGAGGACATTAGTCAGTCATGTCCCATCTGGTGTTGTTGACAGAGAGCCACTTGAAGATGATGATAACTGTAGCTACCATTGATATATTGCTCTAAGTTCTGCAAGGCTCTTTACATATGTTATCTCATCTAGTCCTCACAAAAATCCTGTGAGGTAGGTTTTATTATTATCCCCATTTTACATCTGAGGAAGCTGAGGCAAACATAGGTGACTTGCCTAGGGTCACATAACTAATACAGGTTTGAGGCAGAATTTGAACTCAGAACTTCTTGACTCCAATTTCAGCACTCTATCTACTATACAACCTAGCTGCCAAGACAAGGGGAGTAATGGTCTATTCCTGAATTCTGGTTGAATTTCTCTGAGGGATCAAGTTAATAGACCTTTATTAGACACCTCCTATGTGCCAGCACGGTGATAAGTACTGGGGATACAAAGAAAGACCAAAGAATGTCCCTCTTCTCAAGAAGTTCACAATTTAATGGAGGAAAAAAATTTGCAAACTACTATATACAAACAACATATATACAGGATAAATTTTAGATAACAGAAGGAAGACATTAGCATGAGGGGAACCTGAAAGAGGCTTCTTGTAAGTGAGATTTTATTTGAGATTTGAAGGAAGCCAGGAAAGTAAAGATGGGAGGGAGAAAGGGAGGAAAGAGTGAAAGTAAGAGGGAGAGAATTCCAGGCATTGAGGACAGTAGGTGAAAGTGTTTGGGGCTGGGAGATGGAGTGTTTTATGAAAGGGACACCCAGGAGGCCAAAGTTATTGACTTCAGTGGGAACTAGAATGAAAGGGAGAGAATTTAAAGTAGAGGCCTTTTTTTGTCACTGAGTTTCCATTATACACAAGGAAGACTGTGTCTCTTGATTGGTCAAAGAAACTTAAGAGTATTTTATCTTCCATACAGTAAAGAATTTTACCTGGTAAAAAACTTGATGGGGGGCAGCTATTTCCTGGAAACTATGAAGAACTACAAGAGTGACATATGCTAAGGAAGAGTCAGGAGAGAAAATAGATAGTATCAACAAATAAAAAATTACTGGCAATAAAAACAGTGGGTTTGATTATACAAAGATATAAAAATTTTGCCTATCAAAAAACAATATCTCTAAAATTAATAGGAAAGACATAGATTGGGAAAGATATTTGCAGAGAATATTGGATGAAAGTCTGACATTCAAAATTTGAAAGAAACGATGATTTATAGGACTAGTAATTTTCCACTTCCAATGAAATAATCATGAAAAGAAATGAGTAATCTTTGAAGGAGGAAAACTAAGCTATTAGTAAGAGCATGAAAAGATAATCACATTCTCTATTAATCAGAGAAATGCAAATCAAAAGCTTCTTAAGATGCTATCTTATAATCTTTAAAATTAACATAATAAATGAAAAATCAAAATAATAAAAAGTATGCTTACATAAATAGATGCATAAAAAGTCTTTGAGAAAATGCGACTTTAATTTGTTTCTTTTAAAAAATAGTTTAAAAAAGGAATAAAAGGGATCTTTCTTTAAAGGGGTAAAAGCCATCTATTTAAAAATAAGAGCTAGTGTTACTTATCATGGCAAAACCCTGGGAATTTCTTTGCTAAGATCAGGGATGAAGCAAGGATTTATTCCTTTTATTATTTGACATAGTACTAGAATTTCTAACTATAGCAATTATATAAGAAAAAGAAGTTAAGGGAGCAAACATTAGCAAAAAGGAAGGCAAAAATCTGTATTTCTCAATATGAAAGTTTACTTAAGTGAACCCAAGAGAATCACCTAACAGGAAAAGAAATAACTTCAGCAAAGGAGTAGATTCAAAATAACTCTTTTAGAAATCACAACAATTTTATATATTTTTAAACAAAAGTCAAGAAGAAAAAGAAATTCCATTTGAAATAACTACAAAATATATAAATATAATCTATCAACACAACACGATATAGAAATACAGTTATACACAGGGTTTACACAAGTTTACTGGATTATAACCTGTAGTTGAAAGCACCCTAATATATCCTGCTAGCATAGGTTCTTAGGTCTGCTTTTCTAAAAAGAAAGCAATATAACATGACAAAGCAGGAAGATGATAAATGTTGGAGAGGATGTGGGAGAGTTGGAACACTAATTCATTGTTGGTGGAGCTGTGAGCTGATCCAACCATTCTGGAGAGCAATTTGGAACTATGTTCAAAGGGCTACAAAAATGTGCATACTCAGCAATATTGCTTCTGAGACTCTCTCCCAAAGAGATCATAGAAATGGGAAAGGGTCCCACACGTACAAAAATATTTATAGCAGCTCTCTTTGTGGTGGCTGAGAACTGGAAATCAAGGGGATGCCCATCAATCGGTGAATGGCTGAACAAGTTGTGGTATATGAATGTAATGAATACTATTGTGCTATGAGAAATGATGAACAGGAAGACTTCAGAGAAGCCTGGAAAGACTTAGATGAACTGATGCTGAGTGAAAGGAGCAGAACTAGGAGAACTTTGTACTCAGCAACAACCACACTGTGTGAGGAATTTTTCTGGTAGACTTAGTCCTTCATTGCAATGCAGGGACTTAAAAAATTTTCAGTGGACTCTTGAGGCAAAATGCCTTTCACATCCAGGGAAAGAACTATGGAATTGGATCACAGATAGAAATAGACCATTTTCTTTTGTATTATGTTTTGTTTTATGGTTTCTCCCATTCATTTTAATTCTTCTTTGCAACATGTATTTAATAGGAATGTATGAGTTCTTACAAAACAAGCCTTCCCTAATTAAGCTTCCCTTAATGGGCCCCACTTGAGGCCTATTAACGGGGAGGGGGGAGATCTTTAATTCTAATTAACATTACATGACCCTGGGTAAGTCACTTCACCCTGTTTGCCTCAGTTTCCTCATCTGTAAAATGAGCTGGAGAAGGAAATGGCAAACCACTCCAGTATCTTTGCCAGGAAAATCCCAAATAAGGGTCATAAAGACTTGGACAAAATTGAAAAATGATTGAACAGCCGTAACAAAAATAATTGGAGAGACAATAAGTGTTCATTTCTGCTCTATTACAATAATGTTAAACTCCTATATATAGGCAATAAAACTCACTGCAGTGGTTATGGCCCTTATTTGCATCTCTCATAACCAGAGGGAAGGAATTGAAAATCTCAGTCTCTACCTTCTTGGGCAGCTCAGAGTGGAACTTTCTCCTCTGGTCCTTGTCACTCAGCCCCATTTCCCTTACCCGCTTCCCCCTCTCCCCAGTCTTTCTGTCTTTCTTACCCCTAAGAGTGGAGGAGGGGAAGTGCTCAGCTAGGAATTATAACATAGGCTCCACCTAGGAGAAAAAAGAGGTGCTGGATTGCATTTTAAGACTTCCTGCATTTTTACAACATCAACATGAGATAATTGTTAATAAAAGGAAACTAAAGATAAGGTTGGCTTAATATTCCCCAAAGGTGGTTTTTAATAAATTATCAGTGCTGGAGAAAGGAAGGTTATAGCATGTATACCCTGAGTGATACACCTTTGTATGCTCTCCACAAGATGAAAGGGACTTGTCTGAGATCAACCACAAATGTTTGTGGGAAGATGCAATCAGGAGAAAAATAGGTAAGACATAAAGAAATAACAGGTTATGCAATCAGGAGAAAAATAGGTAAGACATAAAGAAATAACAGGTTATGAAAGTTTGGTAGATATAGCAAACAGGTAGATGAAGGCAGAAGAGGAATTAAAGAAACAACCATTGCTAGGCTTCTCCAGGTTCTGAGCAAACATGATTGGTGTTCCCTTGTAATGCAGTGGAACTCTCAAATACCAGCATCCTCTTGGTTTTCCCGCACTACCCCCAATCCCAAGGTCCAACTCCATTCCTTCCCAAATTCTCTCAAACTTCCTACTAGGTAAACCCTCCACAGTCCTGCTAGAAAGCTCAGTCAAAGTTCCAAGTCCCAAAAAGTTTAGCTTAATATTTTCCCACTCTAGCTTGGGGAAAGATGGACCCAAAGATGCCTGGTATATTCAGAAAATTAATCTATGGTTTTAGCCCGATAGCAGTTGAATTACAAAGACTATAAAATTAGACAGTGTAAAAATAAAATTCACATAAAAAAAAGAATATAAAGGGAGCTAATAAAAAGAAAATCAGGAATAAAAGGGATATAGCAGTAAGGGATGTGAAATTATAATGTAAAATAGTAATAAAAATTAGCTGATTCTGGATAAAAAAATTAGAATAGATGACATAAGCAAGAACTAAAAGCAAATGTGTGCAGGATTTCAGTATTCAAAGCCCAAAACCAAACTACTGACTGTTAGTGTAGGGGATGGAAAGAACATTTTATTTAACATGAGCTGCTGAGGATGCTGTTTCGTAGGAAATAGGTTTTATGTGACCAGTTATATCATATATCACAATTCATTCTGAATTCATATACTATCTAAATAAAAACCTGTACTACAAAAAATTGAAAAGAATTGAAAGTTATAACTTTGGAAACTGGGGAAGAATTCATAATCAGAGATGGAGCAGAGAAATAAAAGACAAAATAGTATTGATAAATAAAAGTCGAAAATCAGTGCAGGTAGAACAAGAAAAACAATGAAATGGGATTTTTTAAAATCAAATGTCAATGAGAGAAGTCTGACATCCAAATCAATGGGGGATTGATACTGATCTATAGTTTTAAAAAGTCAATCCACAACAAAGTAGTCAAATGATTAAAAAAAATTTGAAAAGAATAAATTGGGAAGTGAAATGGTAAAGTGGAAACAATACAAGTCCTGGGTTGGAGTCCAAGGACCTGGGTTGGAATCTTACCTTGGATACTTAATTTGTGACTTCAAGCAAGTCATATAACTTCAGTTAACTCATTTATAAAATGAAGGGGATCAGACTTCTGAGAGCCTTTCCATTTTTATTTTGTGAACACACGTTGAACAATACAGAGTATTTTATAAATGCACAATATTAACCATCTGATAAAGTGTTAAGATCTTCAATAATCAGAGAAATATAATTCTGAGTTGTCACGCATACTCTAAATTTACAATAATGGCAAAAGATGGAAAAATATTGAAAATGTACACATAGGTATACCAATTTACTGCTCTTAGAGTCATAAATTGACATGACTAACGTGAAATTGTTTAATAGGAATTCATGTGTAAAACTCATATAAGATTGTATGCCATCTTGAGGAAGGATGGGGGAGGGAAGGGGAGAAAATTTGGAACTTACAGAAGCCATTGTTGAAAACAAATAAATTAATAAATTGGAGGAAAAGAAGAACCATAATTTGGTCCAATCATTCTTGACATCATTTTGCAATTGGCAAGAAAAAAAATTGTGCTTATCAATTATCAGTCATATCAGTCCTTAACCATCAAATCAATTATTAATCATATCAATCATTAATCCCTTGATCCCTTCTTGGTTTATAATTGAGGTAGATCAACAAAACAAGCAAACGTTTATATTCAACAGAATATGAGGAATAAAATCATTTGTAAGAGAATAGCTAGAAATAAATAATATACCCAATGATTGAGGAATCACTAAACAAATTCTGGTACACAAATGTAATAGAATACTATTATTGTAATACAAAGAAAAATGACTTTGAAGAATTAAAAAAAAACATGGAAAGTCTTTTGTAAATTGATGCAGAATGAAGGAAAGAGAATCAAGAGAACAAGATTCTGACTCTCTGTGACTCCATTTGGGGTTTTCTTGGCAGAGATACTGGAATGGTTTGCCATTTCTTTCTCCAGCTCATTTTACAGATGAGGAAACTAAGGCAAACAGGGTGAAATGACTTGCCCAGGGTCACACAGCTATGAAGCATCTGAGGCTGGATTTAAATTATCTTCCTGACTCAAGGCTGGGAACTCTATCCAATTTCCTACAAGACTACAAAAATATAAATAAAGATAACAGTTAACACAACAAAACTCAGGTCAAATACAAATGGATGATGTTCTAAATTACTAAATTCATATCACAAATCTTTTTTTTTTAAAGCATGTGGTAAAGTAGGAAAGAAATAAAAAGTTTACCAGATATATGTACTATTAATAACAATTACTTTATATATTTTTGCTTGTTTTTATAGGAATGGTAGGGTATGTATATGTATACATACATACATATATATATATATATAGAGAGAGAGAGAGACAGACAGACAGACAGAGGCAGAGACAGAGAGAGACAGAGAGAGAGAGAGAGAATATAGGGTAGAGAGTTGATGAGAAGTGACGAAATTCAAAACAAATTGTCATTAAGAAAAGAAGTGCAGAAGGCCATATTTTGAAAGAAGCATTCAAAAGCATCCTATAGGCTTATAGATCATGTTCTTCTACAAGAACCACAACCAAATAATCTCTAATATGAATGGACAATTCCTGAGTATGCACTAGAGCTAGGCAATGCCAAGTATAAGAAGCTCCTTTATACCTGACGTATGTGTGGGGATTCCTAGGATTTTTTTATATTATCCAAAGAAAGAGAATCCAAAAGGGATGTTTTGACAGCTGGGTTTACTTAGTGCAAAGTTTGAGGGAGACAGAAATTTGTTTCTTTCTCTAGACTTCTTTTCCCTCCTGTATTTGAAAGGAAACAAAAAATCATCATTGGACAATATTTTCCAGTTTTTGTAGGATCATTTCTATTGATAGTGCCTATCCTGGTATGGTAACAGGGATGACCAATTCAATTGCATGTAGAATTCTAAATGAAAATTTTCTGTATCCATGGTAATCATCACATTATAGTTTGTTGGAAAAAAAATGACAAAAAAGGGTGTAAGCACCTAGACATAATCCTATTGTGGAGTTATAACTGTATAATCTCGGTCATGTTAAGTTTTATCTCTCTTTGTCTCATTTCCCTTCTCTATAAAATGAGTCCTTTGTCAATATCGTGACCTCCCTTCCATTGATGCTGTAAGACTATATATTATGGAAGGTCTTCTCCAGTAAAATGTACTTTATTTTGCTATCATCTAGGCATCTTACTAGGATAGAGCTCACAAAGTATGGAACACAGAACAAGTTAATTACATGCCACAAAATATACAACAAGGTCCCTAGACAGTAAAGGAAACTTTCTTCTTGGATAAATCTAATCTCTCCCAGGGATAGTTCCTTCAGGCATATAATACGTCTCTGGGCTGCCCCCTCTGTGTCTCTATGCATTCTTGCACTCTCTCAGGAAAGATAAAGTTTAGGAATAGCTAGGGAATCTTTTCAGGCTTTTTTTCAGTCACATCTGACTTTAATGACATTCTTGGGAATTTCCTTGGCAAAGATAGTGGAGTGCCATTTCCTTCTCCAGCTCATTTTACAGAGAGAAACGGAGGCAAACAGAGTGACTTGACTAGGGTCAAACATCTACTAAGTGTCTGAGGCAAGATTTGAACTTGGGAAGCTCTCTTCCTGTTTCTGGGCCCTGTGTTCTACCTACTGCACCACCTAGCTGCCCAAGGGAATCTTAGGATCACAAATAAGATATCTTCAACTAGAAGGATACCCAGAGGACCTCACTCCAGACTTCTGGTGTTGGCCTAGAGGTTAAGCCCTTAGCCAAAGTAGGGGAAAATCTCAAGATTACTCAAGATTCTGGAAAATCTCCTCTGGCATGTCCTCACTTTCCTTTGGGACTTTCTTGGTCAAGTGACTCACAGTGCCAGTAAAGAGTAATGTCTAGATTTATTCCTCTACATTGTGTCCCAGTGACTTGGTCCTCTTTGGTTCCATTTTCTCATTGTGGCAGGAAACTCCCTCAATTTCTCTACCTCTGCCATTTTGTTCACCATCCATTCCTGCTGTGGCCGGAAAGTTCCATCAGACTGCTACTACTGTACTTATGATCCATAGTTGCCATCTGCTTCCCAAAGCAGCTGCTGCTTTTTTTTTTTTTAACAGAGAATAAGATTAACGAGCCAATCATCCTTAGTGATGGTCAACAAATTTCCAGAACTGCCATTAGCGTAAGCAGTTCTATTCACTATAACAAAAAGGAAAGTGAGTCAGGCAGCCATCAAAACCTCTAGACTCACCCTCCTCAACACTCTCAGCTCTTACTTCTGGCTAACTTGGAGCAACTGAATTCTACTCACCAATTCCCTAACTTAGGATGTAAGTTGTATGCCCCACACTCAGTCAACACCTCCTACTGGGTGTTCTGCTGAGGAAAATCACACCTGTTTCATTTTGTCTTTTGTAACTCCCACTGTCCTTTTTGGTGATTGGGTCAATTACCTTGAGGTTCCAATATGATTCAAGAAAACACTAGATCCTGGAGAGGCGAAGCTGGTGGCTCCTGTGAACATTCCTGTTACCATACCAAAGGTCCACGTCTCCATTATATATTCCAAAAGCTTTGAATTTCTTGAAAGAAAAAGCTTGCAAGGAATTTAAAATATTATTATGCTTATTTCTGATCTCCAGGAGTTCTTTGTGCACAGAGGGTAGCAGAGTCTTTTCCAGGACTTTCCCTTCTTCTAAGCAAAATGCGAAACAAAGGACTTAGGTGAGATCATTGGCATGGATATTAAATAGAGCCCCCAGTGTGTCATCTGATTCAACTCTGAGCCTCAGACCCAAATCCTAGTCCCTTTTGCAAAGACTACTCTTTTGTTTCAAGCCTAGTTGACTCATGACAACCGAACTAGAATCCTCTCTATTTTCAAAGAACCAATGGTCCAAAACAAATTAAAAAACTGAGGTCAGTTTTATGATAAGCCCTGCAGTCTGGCTCATCAGGCCACTTTACCCTGTTCTACAGCGGAAATCAGCTTACACCTTGATCCCACAGTTGACCCAGTTTCATGGAATCTTCTAGTTCGATGAGGTGAGGGTGTGTGTGTGTGGCTCTTCTCTTGCTGAACGTAAAACTCAAAGGCTAAGCCCAGAACAGACCATAAGTGAATGAAAGGAAAAAAAATTATGTACCTACTCTGTGATAGGGACTTTGCTAAAACTTGAATAAAAATACAAAAAAAGATAGTCTGTGCCCTGTAGGAGTACATTCTAAAGGGTAAGGCAATGTAGGTAGGAGGCTGATGGCCAAGGAGGGGCATTTTGGTTTCAGAGATCACAAGGATAGTGGGTAGAGTCAAGGAGCAATTGATTGACGTATCCTTTACAGAAAAGGTAACACTGTGTTGATTTGATCATTCTTCCCACAGCAAGAGGTGGAAAGAGCTAGGGTGGGGGAGAGGGGGATGGGGAAGATAATAGGTAGAAGGTCCATGTACAGTGCTAGATCTGAGGATGCATAGATATGTTGAATTCTTGCCAATCATTAAGCTTTGGAAAGTAGTTGGAGTATTGGGAAAAGGAGTAGGATTATCAAGTAGTCTTCTAGGTCATATTGACCTAAGGGAAAAGGAAATTAAAGAAGTTAAATTCTCTTTCTCCCTTATGGCTTTCCTAGTTCCTTACCTATATATACAAGTGTTAAAACTGTGAATGGGGAAGAAAAGATAAGGAGCCTGTAATGGACAAAACCTGGTTGTAAAGTTTACATGCTTCATTTTAGAACTTTCGAGGTAGGACTCAGCATTGTCAAGAAACTGAGCAAATTTTCTTCTTTTGACTCTTTTCCCCCCAATTCCCTCGTGAGTCAATGAGAAGGAAAACTATATTGCCAATTATATTGACAATGTGATTTAAAGTATTATTATACCATTTGAAAGCCCAAGAGAATATTTTAATGTGGTCACATGAAAAGGGTTCCAATCAACCAGTAAGGGTCATTTTCAATATATTAACAATATTTTAAATTACATTAGAATTTTGAAAAATAATATTTGTGGTCCTTTACCAGTGCTGGTGAATTCCAACTCCTGTTTTTGATCAGGTTTGACCTTTACCAATTATATTGAAAAAAGCATTTTTCCCCTCTTGTGTACCTGTGGTAACTGATGAGTGCTTGGGTACAACCCCATCAGTAACAAAGACCTAGAAAAAGTTAAATTTTGAGATATGATTCATAAAGGTTTGGAATATAAACCAAAGATTTAGCTTTCAAGAGTTTATGTGTTATATTGAAAGTAGAAAATGTGTTTACTAGCTCAGGCTCTCTAGCCAGACTAATTTATTTTCGTTGAAAACTTCAGTTTTATTCCCAGTTAATATTGCCACTCTCTGCCTTTGTCCTCTTCTGGAAACCTTTAGATGAAAACCGCTTAATTCCAAATGAAAAGAACTTGGATGGCATCAAGCTGCTCTAGCCCTCACCTTGTGATCCACATACCCTCCAAATATTTTAACATCAACGCTGGTGTGAGTATAGTTAAATCTGAAGAGATCTTGCTGCTGAAGCTTGAAATATTTTCCACATCTCAGCTTTAAGGTGTGTAGTGAAACATGTCCATAGAAACATGTATAACCTATTTGTCTTTAGAATCAGGTGTCTAAGAACTCCCTTTACAGAAAAGTTTACACAAATAATATGCTGATTTACTACTTGGAGAATAAGTTTCTTCCATTGAAAAGTGATGACATTAAATTGAACCAACTCCCAGTATTTGCTCTGAATTATTCTTTCTGTGCCTTCAGTATGCTGAGGCTCCTACAAAGAAAATATTAAAACCAAGGGACTTCTAGAGCTCATTCCCCACTGCTTCTTGCCAAAAAACAAATCAAAACAAGCAAACAAAAAACCCCTACCACTCTGGTCCTTGATACTTTATGAATTTACCACACGTAGTAATGTCTTCGTAGAAAATGATTTATTTGAACAAAAGCAGGCTATAAAATTAACCTCTTGAAGGTGGTGTTAAGTGAGGTAGGGAGGTGAGAAGGAAGGAGGAAAAAAAGCCATCTTTCTGTACTAGGTTCTTACTCCATCCATCCCACATGACCTTTTCACCTTTTTTGGACTTCGGGGGGACCAAAAGAACCAGGAAAGGAGATATCTACTCAGATAACACTCTGCCCCATGCCAAAGCTCCAGACCAATCTCTTGTCACCAATTCATAGAAAAGTGATTCTTCCCTCTTAGAATCCCAGCCTCAGATCACTACACTCAAGAGAAAAATCCTACTTCATCTTCATTAAATGAGAATATGTAGGAGACTTTGAAAACATTACATATCACATACGTGGGACCTATTATTATGAATTATCATCACTATGTCACATCAGTCAAAAACACTTACGAACACATTCTTTGTCCTTATCATGCTGTGTCTAGTGCTCTTCTGTACTGTGAGATTGCAAATTCTTTAATGGTGGCAACTATGTTGTCATCTTTCATCTTTGTAACTCCAGACTCTTTCTTAGTATCTGGCATATAACAGGAACTTTAATAAGTTTGTTAAGCTGAGTTGACTAGAACATTTGTCCTAGTAGAGATGAAATGGAAATCCAGAGTGAGAGATGTATCTATTAAGAAAATACCTTAGATTTGATTAAAAATAATGAGTGAAATTTCTTAGGTAAAATTGACAGATAAAGTGTGCAAGTCAGTGCCTGAGATGAGATCTTTTTTGTTGCCGACAACACCAAAATATGCCATTTTCTCATGGGCTTTTTTTTGTTTTGCTTTTTTAAAAGCAAATCAAACATGCAAAGGATACAGATGTAGGGAAGAAAAATATGTATTTCACAAAGACTTCTGAAAAAGTACATATATTTAATGATAGTGACATAAATACAGTCCTAATGAACAAATCACAGAATTAAAATTTCATTTTTCTTGTACTTCATACAATCACATTTCAGTAATTTTCTTACACAATGACAAATGGAGTCCAGGTGTTGATGAAACACAACAGCTAACTCTTGGTGATGTAGGTTACATTTGTTTGTCCACCAAATAGACTGGATGGGAGGGTCAAATTCTCTACATAAATATAACAAAATGAGAGATTTGACATTTCTTCTTTCCTGCAGTTACATATATTTGCTGTGTATCACAGAAAATACAGTTGTACTTCCCTCCTCCTAACCCAACTACTTTTCATGGAGTTCAGAATAAAACTAAATTCAAATGAAGTTATCATTTGTTACAGTCCATTACACAGGAATTTGGGCTTGTTTCTGAAGTATGTATGGAATGTTCTTCTTATACCGACAACACCACACTGGTTTTTATGAACAAGTATAAAAAAGCATACCTACTAGGTTATATTTAAGAGAGAAGAAGAATTCACAGAATTTACTGGCACACACATTGCAAACTTATGAAAAAGTAATAGAGAGGCAGTATGGGAAAGTGGCAAAAGATTTGGACTCAGGAGACCTATGTTTCCGCCTGGTCTCTAACACTCCAAAAGTCACTGTGCAACCATAGGCAAGTCTTTATTTAAACTCTTTGAGTCTCATTTTTCTTGATGTAAAATGAGGATGATACCTGCTCTCCTCATCTTGCAAGGTTGTCATAAGTATAAGAAAAAAGCATTTTTTTTTTTTGCGTAAATCTTAGAATTCTATATAAATGTAATTATGGTTGCAACTGGAAGTAGTCAAAAAAAAGTTTCTTCCCTGATTTAGAAAAAAATACTCCATGTCAGATGGAGGGATTTCATTGTCTTTATTACTGTTATGGAGTAACATAGAGCCAGGAAGATGGGTTCAAGTCTTCTCTGACACTTACTGGCTGGTTACCTCTGGGTAAGTCACTGAAATTCTCAGTGCGATAGACAACTTTTTAAGAAAACAGCTTGCAAAGCAGAAGCTTATCTGGAATAGTTGAGGGAGTTTCATTGCCCAAGACTTTCTTATATCAATTTCCCTTTTATTAATTTTGCTTTTAACTCTCTTTAAAAAAATCAGCATCAACTTTGAAGTTCTGGAGATTAACTTGGATTTGTACACCAAAAATAATAAAATAGTGAAAATTCTCTCTCCCCAAAATGTAGTTTAGAATTGCAGGATGTATGAGTTAGAAGGAACCTGAGGGGTCATTTAAACCAGTTTCTAAGTGAACAAGAGTCCATTCTACAATACAGATGACAAATGCTGTATGAAAATCTTCCATGGCAGCCCATTTCACTTTTGACCAGTAATCACTGCTAGAAGCTTTTCCATATATCAAACCAAAATCTGTTTTCTTCAATTTCCACCAAGTGGAAAATTCTTTCCTGAATCTAAGAATAAAACCTATTTTCCCCTTTACACCATGGCCTACATATTTTTGAATATTTACAAAATACTGTTCTAAGAGTCAGGAAGACCTGACTTCTTCCACCTTATAAAACTACTAACTACCTGATCTTGGGCAAGCTATCTGACCTCTCTGTGCTTCAGTTTCTTAACCTGTAAAATGAGTAAGTGGGTCAACCTTGACAGTCACTAAGGTCCCTTCCAGCTCTGAATCCTTTGCACCTCCTTAGTATTTTCTTTTCCAGACTAAATAATCTTGGTTTCAGTTAAGGCATAGTCTACAATCTCCTCACCTCAGCCATCTTCCTCTGAAATGCTCCATTTTTTAGCAATATTCTCCTTAAAATATGGTCCTTAGATGTTAAAATCCTCAAGACTGGTCCACTGTACACTGAGAAGAATACCTCCCTTTGTTTTGGATACTACCCCTTTTTAAAAAAAAAATTCACATTAGTCTTATTGTATAGAAGAATTAGAACATATGGGAGGAACTTAAGAAAAAATAAAACAAAAAAAGGGAATAAATTGTATGCTTTGATCTGCATTCAGACTTCATATTTCCTTGTCTGGATGTGAATGGCACTTTCCATCATGAGTCCTTTGGAGTTGTTTTAGGTCCTTTCATTGCTGAGAAGAGCTAAGTCTATCGAAGTGGGTCATTGCACAATGTGGCTTTTACTACGTGAACTGTTCTCCTGGCTCTGTTCACCTCACTCAGCAACAGTTTTCTACCCTTTTTTTTTTCAAATAGCCTAGTATAGCATTAATATTTTTGGTTGTCATGCCACACTATTATCTCAATTTGAGTTTGCCATTTTATAAATTCCCCATATCTTTTTCATATGAACTGTTGCATGGCCATACTTCCCCTATCCTACACTTGTGATGGTTTTTTTTGGAGCCCAAGGTGGAACTTGGCATTTATTCCTATTATATTTTATCTTACAAGTTTTGCTACATTGTTTTAGCTCATTAAAGATTCTTTTTGATCCAGAGTCTGTCAAAAACATGCTAACTATACCTCTCAACTTCATGTTATCTGAAAACCTAAGGAGCACGTTAGAAGGACTCACACAAAGGAGAAGAAAGTAGTGTATGTTTTTTATTACTGAAACTTCCTTCTGACTATTAGAAGTATTGGGAAGGATAGGACATGTTGTGTTTCAACAGTCTAAGAAATGAATGAGACAAATGTTACCACTGTACAGCCTTATTAAACAGAATTTTTTAATCTTTTAATTCAATTGAATTCAGAAAGCATTTGTTAAATGTTACAGATTTTCTTCACGTGTACCTACTCTCCAGTCAATTTAGCTTATTTGCAGATGCTTGTAAACATCATTCATTTTACCACCTCCTGGCTTTTCCATGTATGGCATGTTCTCACCTACACTTTTTTGCAACCTTTAGTTTCCTTCTAGGCTCAGAGGGCTTTCCTGATTTCCTCAAGTATTTGTGTCCTCCCCATATAATTTTGTATTTATTTTCTCTTTCTCCTGTATTTTCTCATATGAAAACTTCTATCTCCCCAGCAGAATATAAGTTATTTGACGGTCAGTGGAGTAGGAACAATATCTTAATCTTCCCTCTCCCCCTTCTTCCCACATTGTTTTAGGGACTATTTGCCTGTTTATTAACAGAAGATGAGGTCCCTGACTTGTTTTCACTAGAGTGTTCACAGATGGGATTTTGGCTTTATTCAAAAGGCAAAGGACTTTCCTTGAGCCTGTGACCCATCTCTCTAAGTCAGTCAACACCTATGTTCAGATAATCACATTCAGAAAATCACATTTTCAACTCTGATCACTCTCCTTTGATTACCAATTGTTTTCCCAAAATGTCAAGTCCATTCATGATTCCATGCAACACCAGCAAAATCATCGGCTAAGAGGAGAACGCAACCAAAACAAAGAGCTTAAGTTGGAAATAATCAGATACAGTGAAGACAGATACAGCCCAGACAAAAACCTCAGTGCACACAGCTTTAAAATCCTCAGCAAATCTGTGTGGGGAAGAGAGAACTCAAACTTAGTCTCTTCCCTCCCTCCTTGCCTTTTCTCTCATCCCCCAATCAAGGGCAGTACTTCAAAGGAGACAATGCACTTAAACATGGCATATGCCTGGTAAATTTGTTTTCACAGCTCATAACAGAAAGCGTTGTTCTAGAATGTGCTACCTTTCTTGGCAGTCTAGAAATAACACTGATACAGAGATGGTTTAGCCTTCTGGCTAAAAGAATTCCACTTTAGTGATCCTTTTGCGGGAACCAAATGCAAATATCTGAGAAACATTCTGGAATATCCCAAGCTAGCATTTTAGAAGATGGGTGTGTCAGAACATATAAATGCAGGAAATTAACCACCTCCCCTCCCAGCCCCTAATCCCTGCAAAATACATACCATCCGTGCATATAAAATGAACATAGTCCATAACTGGCCTACTATGTGCCAGACACTTTACAAATTTCATTTGTTCCTCACAACCATCCTGGGAGGAAAGTGATGCTATTATCCCCAATTTATGGCTGAGGAAAGTGACACAGATAAATTAAATGACTCGATTCAGGTTACACAACTCTTAATTAAGTGTTTAAGACCAGATTTGAACCTGTCTTTCTGACTCCAAGCCCAGCACTTTATCATCTACTCCACCACCTAGTTGCCTAGTCAAAAGAAGATTGGTAAGGTCCCTTCCATCTCTAGGACTGTGATAACTTCTAGCAACCTTTTTAAAGTTCCCAATGAAACCATGATGAGCTTAGTAGAATAATTTCTTTTTAGCCTACCAAACAATTTTTAAAATAGTTAGGCTATTTGTGTTCAGTATCTCATGATGAAAATTTTCTTTGTGAAAGAGTGGTTTGCTATTTTGGAAGCTGAGGTGGGGAGAGAATCAGTGAATAGTGATAAGAAGAGGGGGGGAAAGAAGTGACTGCAACGAAACATTAAAAAATGCACATAAGAGCAGAAGGCATTTCAAAAACGGACACAAACAGGACATTTTTGTCACTACCACGTTAAACTTAAAACACAAACTGTACTAACCAAAGTTCACAGTTACATATATAGTCTTCTTCTGTTCTTTGTCTATGTTTGTTGATATGAATTTAGTAATAAAAAAATTTTAAAGGAAAAAGAAATGATTCACCCATTAACTAGTTTCAGGTAAGGATGGGAGGAGGCTCAAATACCTCACACCAAACAACAATAACAGAAACCTTTGGCAAAACCTTGCTCCAGAGAGCAGAGTTCCTGTCTTCTTTTTCACCGCAATTCTTGAAATTCAGTTCTTTCTCAGTCCAACAGCCCTTTCTTTGGGGAGGTTATTCTGTCTTGTGTCTACAGCTCATCAATGCATCAAGGTTGCCTGTACTTCTTAATTTTGATATCCTGTGTCAATAAACCAGAGCAATGAACTCTAGACTTTATCTTACTGGAATGCTGTGACATCAGTAATGGATTCACTCCATTGCAAAAGCAAGGACCACTTCACTAAAAATAGAAAGCTTTTGTGAATCAAGCTGCTCTGCCAACTGAATACTCTTTTGATATAGCTTTTTTACATGTGATTGTGACATACAGTAGAATGAAAAGATTCCACTCAGAAACACATAGATGTTGGCAGTGTCTACATAAGATAAAGTTAAGGAGAAATCTAGCAATTGTCTGGTTAGTTTGATACCCATAGACTGTCAATACACAGAAATTCTTACTCCCAAGGGGGATGATGATGAAGGAAGAAGGGGTGAATGATCTAGATTGGCAACTGTTTGTCAAATTTCTCCCACTCCCACCTAAATATTTCATTATATAGGCTTTGAAGACACTGATGAACTTCAATTGTTGTCTTTTTTTTTAAAACACAAAATATATCAAGAGCTTATCTATCTCTCATCTCATAAAGTGAGGCTGTGAAAGACAACTAATGTAAGATTCCTCAGACATAACACTCTGGCAGATAGGCAGAGTTATGTAGCAGTATGGTGTCTTTGTGATGAAACTTCCAAATCTAAGAGACAGTAGAACTCTGATGATCTAAATTAACATTAGCCTTTCACACTGTCATTGGTATCAAATGAAATGTTTCCTGGATTAATCTGATGTAGTGGAGGCAGCCGGGCCTCCAAAGGCTTGTCAGTAGAGGACTGAATAGTCTGATTTCTCTTTCTCAACATTTGTCCAACTCCCATCATGGGAAATCTGCCTCTACTTTTCACACAATTTGGACTCCCCAGAGGATGTGTGGTGCCATTAGGAGGACCTGCTGGAGGAGAACACACACCCTCTTCCCTTGAAGGGCTATTTTTTTCTTCATAGGTAAAAGAGACTGGAGTAGAATGAGCAGGAGCTTTGCTAGGGGAGATGCTCCCCAGTGGTAAGACTGGGGATAATGTCCTCTCATTAGAGTTTCTTCGTAAAATGTTCACTGGTGAACTCAAAATCCTATAATGATGAGTCGGAGAGAGCAGTTCTATTTGGTCCTCTCGATCGACAGACTCAAAGGACCGCACAACATCTAGGATTAAATGAGCTTCCTTTGATTGGATCCCTATGCTTGCAGGTTCCTGTTGATGAAGCTCCTGCTTCTTCATAATTCTTGGGGTCCTGGGATGCTGAATTTCAAGATATTCCAAAGAACAAGAAGCAATACACCCAGTCTTGGCTCCGATAGCAGCTTCGTGGAAGGGGCTAAGGCCACGAAACGCATCTGCAATCAAGAAAATCAAGTTATAGAAAAAGCTGTAATTGCCTGATACAACTTGATTGATTTCTACAGGACAAATAAGAACAAGAAGAAAAAGAGTAACTAACTTTTTTCTTCTTTTTAAGAATAATAAATTTTAAGTTAGTCAACCAGAATAAATATTTCCATATATAAAGGCAAGAAAAATATGATGGCACAAGAAACCATAAATCTATCACGTATTTTAATATATACTTTAGCATATAAGTATTTTAATACATATATAATAAATTAATCAAAACAAATATAATAATAATCATTATTATATTGTATATAGAATTTTTATTATATATGGCTGTGCTTTTCTGGGTCCCCATCTGAGCTCCCTTCTGCTCTCTTCTGTGTATGTTTGAAATGTTTGTGTAGTCCTTCCTTCCTCCCTCCCTCTTTCCCTTCCTTTCATTTCCTTCCTACTAATCTTCCCAAGTTCACACCCCAAAACTCTTCTAAATAAAAGCCTTCCCTTTAGTTAAGCAGAACAAATTTATGTTGCACTTACATCTTATCACCCCTTATCCAAGAGGTAGAAGGTAAGCTTCATCACTAGTCTTCTGATGTTGTTAGGATTACAAGCCATTTATGCACAAATAAAATTAATTGTTTTAAAAATAATTTTTTGTTGGCATTTAATTGAGCAAAATAGTTTTAAATAATTTCCTTTATTTTCTCTTCATCTGTTGTGAGTTCTTTTTCAGTTTTGATATTAACAATTTGGCTTTTCTTTTTTAAAAATCAGATTAGCAAATGGTATGTCTATTAGTTAAAAAAACCAAACTCTAGCTCCTAGCATTCTTTATAATTGAATAGGTTTTTTGTTTTGTTGTCAATTTTGTTTATCTCTTTGACTTTCAGAATTCCTACCTTGGTGTTAACTAGTTTGTAAATTTCTATGACAGAGTACAACAACATCTTTTTTTTAAATGGGAAGAAAGTCTTGACAGACTAAAACTTTGGGCTTACTCTAAAATGATGATCAGAGATAATTACAAGTCTTGCACTTGACTGAAAAATCAACCTTTTAAGTACAAGATGGGAAATTCATAGATAGACAGGGGCTATATCGAAAAGATCTATAAGCCTGCAGAATCTCAGCATAAGGAGTTGGCAATGTGACATGGCACCCTAAAAGAGGTGCATTGAGGGACACAGCTTCTAAGAATAGAGGAAGTATTAGTCTTAATATACTCTGTTTTTGTCAGACCTCATCTCAAGTAATGTTTTCGTTTCTAGGCTTCAAAGTTTATAAAGGATATTGATAAACAGGAGATTATCCAGAAGAAGGCAACCAGGATGGTGGAGAGTCTCCCGTGCATGGCATGAGAAAAGAAGATGTAGGAGAGACACAATAGTGATGTTTTATATTTGAATGGTGGTCACAGTGGGAAGGAATTAGAGGTGCTCTGTTTGGTTCCAGAAGGTGAACGAAGAGCAAAGTATAGAAGTTGGAAGGAGGCTAAATTATTGTTCCATATTGTGAAAGACTTCCAAACAATTAGAGCTGTCCCAAAATGGAATCGAGTGCTCTGATAGGTAGAGTGAACTCTTTGTCCTTGGAGGTCTTCCACTAGATGTTGGATGACCAATATTTTTGGATGTGGTATATTGGGCACTTCTTTGATGTTTAGGCTATATCAAATGGCTATTGAGGGCCCATCTAAATCCTGTAATTCTATGAAAGAAACTCCAAATTAAAAACACTCATAAATATCATAGCAACAATCCAGAGATTTCAGGTCAAAGAAAGAGTCCTAAAAGAAACCAGGAAGAAAATATGAAAGAATCAAGTAGCGAAGAATCAGAGTCAGGATCACACACAATTTGGCTTAAAGTTAATCTTGGAATATGATATCCCAAAAGACAAAAGAAAAATACCTACAGCTGTTGGTTCATAAAAACTTCTAAAGTCCAAATGGGATGTTGAGTGAACAGTTGGGGAATTAACTGCAAAAAATGTCTTATGGAGTCAGGAAAAGAGCATGTGTTTTGGAGTTTTGATTTATGGGAAAGAAATGAGTCTTGGTAAAGATAATGTTGGATAGAAGCTGGAAAAGAAAGCGGTAAAGAAGATGGACAGCTCTTTTCTAATAAGATGGCTCTGCCTTCCTTTCAAGGATTTTTTGAGAGGAAACTACATTTAGTTTCTTGAGAGAGATGTGGAACTATGTTTTCCCAAGGGAAGAAGAGTCATTTGCTCTTATGGAAAGGATTTGAGGTGACTAATTTTGACATTTTCCATAGTCAAAATACTGTAAATAATTACCTGCCTTTGCTTTATTACTCATTTTTATTTGTTCATAAATTGTATATGAGTGACTACATTTAGGAAAGGAGAGTTCTCCAGTATATCAAATAAATGATATTTAATGAACTGGTTTGAGGATTTAATTAATGAATAAAAATACTTTTATTAATTAGAAAGAAAACATCCAAATACACCCTCTAAATAACTGTAAAATAATATGTAAACAGGATAAAAATGGGAAAAAACCAAGTTTTTTCCAAGCAGGTTAAGGAGTTACCTTATAAGTAAGTGTGGTAAAACCCATAAAACCTGGCTACCTAACCAAGAATAACTTATCCCTGAAAAATGACTATAATGTTACAGAGGAAAAACCGAGGGAAAATAGAAGACTAAAGCATTTCTTTTAAGAAAAACAGAGTTGGGAACCAGTCTTTCCCCTCTTTTTTACACAAAAAAGAGAGACAAGAGAAACCTAGAAAGGTAACTATTTTTGAGAAATTTGAGAGAATTAAATAATAATTAGGTGTTTATATCTTAATAGGGAGAAAGATCATTATCCCTTCAAAACCTCACCTTTTTTAAGAGCCAAAGAAAACCTCAAGTCTTGAGGGGAATTTGGTGCTGCTTTGTTTGATTTAAGAGAGTAAAAAAAAAACAAGGGGCAAAAGCATATAGAAAAGAAGAATTAAAGGAGAGAGAGAAGTAATGTTTTTCATTATAGGTATGCATTGTAATAAAAATATATAAATATGAAGGCAGGGGTAAAGACACAGTTATGAACTTTTATCTGATGGTGGAAAAGAAGACAATACACACATGAAGAATGGAATGTAGAAATACATTAAAATCCAATACACACATGAAGAATGGAATGTAGAAATACATTAAAATCAGTTGGGAAATTTAAGGGAATGGGGAGAAGGAAAAGGCTGGGTAGAACTGACGAGGAAATAATTAGAAACAAAAAGATTCCCTCCTTTTACTATGGAGATCATATTATGAAGGGAGTTTAAAAGGAGAACAAGATCTAGCAACTTAGGCATGGGTTTGGTTAATAGAGGAAGGACAAAAGGGTAAGATCAAACCATTTCAATTATAGATAACTATTATTAATCCCAGGGGCAGCTAGGTGGGCCAGTGGATAGAGGGCTAGACCGGGAATCAGGAAGACTCATCTTTATTAGTTCAAATCTGGCTTTAGACAATCACTAACTGTGGGATCCTGGGCAAGTCACTTCGTTGTTTTTCCATTTCCTTATCTCTAAAATGAGCTATAGATGAGAAATGGCAAACCACTCCAGTACCTCTGCCAAGAAAACCCCAAATGGGAACACAAAAAATTAGACATGGCTGAAAAAAAAAAGACATCAGCAACTGAATAACTGAATTGCTAATGTCAATACATTTAATTTCACTTTTCTTTTTTCTTATAAAGGGAGCAAGAGGCAGAAAAAGAAAGAATATAATGCCAAGGAAAAAATACAACAATCATATCCATGAATGTGAATGAGATGGGAATTCCCATAAAACAGAAGAGGGTGGCTGAATGGAACAGAAAGCAAAATTTAACAATATTGTTTAACATGCCCCTACTGACCCCGTTCTTGACCTTATAGACTTCAAAATCATGCCGGTACTTTTTTCTTATCCTGGAACTTTCCTTCTCACCCTGGAATATCCTACTACCTTTGTGGTCAGCTCTTGGAATATCCCTCTACAAGATTTTCCTTTTTCCTCATTGGTGAGTTGCTCCTGAAACCTCCTTTTTAAAAAGGAGCCCAGGCTGGCATATCTTCATTCCTCTTTCAGCAATAAAGGTGATTTTCCAGACTCCAAAATCACTCACTCTCAACTAGCCAAGTACCATCATCCCACCTCCTGTGCTATGCTTTTCGGTTTTCTTTTTGTGTGTTGTCTTCCTCCATTAGAATGTAAATTCCTTGAGGACAGAAAATATTCTTTTTACCATCTGTATTTCTTATCTCCAGCTCTTAAGGCAGTTCCTGGCATATATTTAGCACTTAATAAATCATTCAATCAATCATTTCTTCTTTCCTTCAAAACACTTGGAATATAAAATCTCACACAAAGTTAAGATGAATGATTGGAGTAGAATGTGTTAAATCTCCAGTTAATCCAAAACAGCAAGAAAAGCAATCATGATCTCATGAAAGAGAACAGTAAAAATGTAAACAGTAAAAAGAGTTAAGCAAAGAAACTACATTTTGTTTAAATGCAACATAGAAAATGAAGTAAAATAAATATTAAATATATATGTACCCCAAATGAAGCATATTAAACATTTAAAGGAAAATCTAATTGAACTTCTGGGAAAAACAGACAATAGAGTAATTTTGAAGAATCCGAATTTGCTCCTTTCTTGTTTAGTCATATTTTAGTAAACTATAAGCATGGAAGAGTTAAAAATCTGAAAAACATTTTAGAAAGGCTGAATATGATAGTTCTCTGGAAATCGTTGAATGGAAATTAAAAGGAGCATACATATTTCTTGGGTCTGCATGGCACTCTTAACCTAAATAAATGTAGAAAAGTCAAACACATCCATTATTGATTATAACACAAATTCATAATCAACAAAGGTAATTTAGAGAAAGGAAAGTCTAAGTAGAGAAAAAAAGATTGTACGAATCAAAAAATAAATTGTAGACATGATAGAAAATGTCATCAAAGAAAATTATAATGAACATTAAGAAACCTGTCAGATGAAACCAAAGCAGTTTTAAGGGGAAAAATTATATCTCAAAACATATTAATCTACAAAAGAGAAAAGCTAAAAAAAGCCACAAACACAAAAAAGAAATTTTGAAAGATTAAAATTAAAAAAAATTGATGAGTAAGTAAAATTTTGAAGCTTATAAAGAGACTAATAAAGTGGAAAAACTATTAACTAACTTTTAAGGCAGGAAATACCAAATCACCAACATGAAAATGTATGTAAAAGGAGAAATCACAACTAATGATGAGGAAATAAAAGGAATTTAGACATCATTTTGCCTAATTACATGCCAACTTATGCCAATGAATAACAACAAATTCATATATATATATATAAACATAAACTACCTGAAGAAGACATCAAGTCACTTTAATTTTTAAGTGCAATTCTCTGAGGGTTACACAGTAAGAAATAATCTGAATTATACAGAGAGAATTAATTTGAGCTTCTTTACCTGGGGAATTCTCTATACCTGTGAAATCTAAGGTACAGTTCCCATCCTTATCACTATCAGGTAGCTAAGGGGCAGGGGGAAGGGGCCTATGAATACAATAATATTTAAGGCAGTACTTTTTATTAGAGTAAATAATTATAAGTAATACGAATGCCCATCATTTAAGGAACAGCTGAACACCTTGTCATAACATGAACACAATGGAAATGAAGGCTACGATAAGCTCAGAGATCTATGGAAGAACATGTAAGAAATGATGTAAGATGAAGTAAGCAGACCCAGGGGAATGTGTTTGACCATAATAATGTGAAAGGAAACAATCCTGAAAGACCTTTGACTACAGGAGCAACCAATCATAATTTCAAAAGATAGAAAATGTAACTTATCTTGCATCTCTTAGTAGAAAGCTAATGGACTAGAGGTACAGAATCAGATATACATTCTCAGATATAGCTAATATATTAATTTGTTTTGCTTAACTACACATATTTTGTTCAAGGGAGGACTCTTCCTTGAGGAGGGGGTAGAGAGGAAAATAAGTTGGTAGTTGTGATAATGAAAAAAAGCATCAATAAAGCATTTTTAAAGTTAAAAGAAATGAAAACAAGATAAAGGTAAGATAATGTTTTAAAAACAAGCTTAGAGTAGTATATAAGTGTTACCTATTATTAATATTTAATTAATGTCAAGTTTCTAGCTTGCAATTTGTGCAAGGAAAGAAAGGGGAAGGCCCACAAATTTGCTTTTAATAAAAAAAATAGATTTCAAGTTCAATTTGCAACATGATGCATTTCTATTTTTTTTCTACCAAATATATATTGTAGGTATAAATGGCTTGTTTTAATGGCCCAGTGTAGGCAGCTGCCTAAGTGGTGTGATATGAGGAGTGATTTAGGGGCCCTGGCAAATCTCCCAGCTGAAAAATATCCCCTTTGTAGACCAATCTCCCTGTTTCCAACACCCCATGCTCATTCCTGCCTCTGTGCTTTTGCTCATGCTGTTTCCTTACTTAAAGCCCTCCTCCCTAATCCTTCAAGTTCTGCCTCCCCATACAGTCTCTAACTTCTCCAGCCCACACAGATATCTCCCTTCTTTGACCTTCTGTTGTGCATATAATTGGCAACACAGTTAGACATGTACTTGTTCTGTTTTATGTGCCTTAACCTTGTCTCCTCAACAAGACTGTAAACTGTGAGGGTAGGAACTATGCATTATACTTCTATATCTTAACAGAGCCAAGGATAATACTGGGCATATGGAAGGCATTCGATAAATACACCTAGGTTAATTGACGAAGTAAATTGCTTTTGACTAACCTTTTTCTGGTAAACTAGGCTTGGTAGCTTTCTGGTCCTTCCTGGCCTTGGTGTTTTGAATCTGTGTGATGAGACAAGCAGATGGCTGCTTGGATGAAGTCAGGTTCTTATCTAGTGTTTTTGGAAATGGTCGATGAAGAAAATCGCCTTTCTTCTCTTGCTCTTTAAGCTTTTTGTCCTTTAAATCAAGAGAGAGAGAAACACACACAGAGAAAATCAATTTGATTATTCTTTAAAACAGAAACAAATGAGAAATGTTAGACCATCTGAGCATCACACTAAGGGCTGTATTTAAAGAAAGAAAAAGAAGTCACAGTTAATCCAGGGAATTAAATGTCCCTTGCAATTCTGCTACCCTGTGCTCCTAGGATTCAATGACTTCTGGATCCTTTGAACCATGCTGTTTCAAGAAATCCCACCCAAGGGCAAGGTCATTCTTGTGAGGTTATTTATTCTGGGTCATGTTGACTGAAGCAAGGACATAGAAATCTAGGCTATCACAAATCTACCAGCTGCCTTTAAAGTGATACACTGAAATTCTGTTTATAGCATTTCCTTTGCAAGGGCAGCACTAAATTTAAAAGCTTCTAATTTATTTTAAACCAACTAGCATTAAGGAGAGTCAAGGAAGTGAATAGGAATGATGATTACAAATTAGTAGCTCTGTAAGATCCTGGGTAGGAGCTAAGTAGCACATTGGACAGAGTCAGGAAGATCTGAATTCAAATCTGGACACTCACTTAGCTGTGTCACTCTGGCCAAGTTACTTAACCTTGTTTGCCTTCATTTCCTCATCTGTAAAATGAGCTGGAGAAGAACATGGCAAACTACTTCAGGATCTTTGTCAAGAAAACCCCAATGGAGGCCATGAAGAACTGACTACGACTGAAACAACTGGACAACATTAAGAACTTAGATATTAGAGTTTGGTTTAGGTAGAAAGGCTAGACCTTTCTCTAGTCACTATTCTTAGAGACATATAATTGACTTAAATATATATACATATATATGTATACATATACATACACACATACACCTTACATAGGAGTACCTGTACATTTAACCTTTAATTTATGACTCTCCAATTCCATGATATACAGAGCCATTCTTTAGGGTATTCATATGCACTTATAATAAGCAGGTTTTGCTGTGCAGAACAAAGTTTGGCCAACAGAACAAGAGCAGAGCAGATTCCTCCCAAATTATACTTATTCATTCCAGTTGTGTTTGAATTCAGGCATCACCTATCACCTTCCTTCTCGTACCTCTAGGGCAGAGACTGTTTTTTGTTTTTTTTTGTTTTTTTTGTATCTCAAGCACTGAGCATAATGACAGGCAAATAGTAGGTACTTCATATGTGTTTATTGACTGTCCTTTCTTACTGGACTCTTTTATTTTGTCAGAGGCTGGAGATTTTACCCAGGTTATTATTATTATTTTTTTTTGCTAGCAGTAAGCTGTTTATCACCGAATGCTCCAAAAACACATTTTTTCCATATTGTTTTTGCTATGTTGGGTAAGCAAAACCAGTGAATTTAAAACCACCTTACATAAAATCAAGTACTGAGTGTTTTCATTTGTCAAAAGTCTTACCAAACCATATATTGTGAAAACAACTAGTTTGTTTTAACCCCCAGGCTAAAATACAAGCTCCTTTCTTAGCTTTTCTAGAGACTTTTTAAAAATCTAGGTTATTAATAAAAACTTTTAATCTTAGAACCTTTGGATGAGAATCCGCCTAGTCATTAGGGCAGTTTGTCCCTGACCTATTTAAATTCTTATGTTTTTTAGAGTAGCCACAATTATCTCATTTACACTCTCTGCAGGGAATTAAAGACTAAAAGACAGATTTTTATCATCATTCATTTATTTATTTTGCCCATATTCTAATTAAAATTTTACTTTTTCCAATTACATGTAAAAATAATTTTTAGCATTCTTCTTTTTTAATTCAAAGTTCCAAATTAAGGAGGGAGGGAGAGAATTTGGAACTTAGAATTGAAAAAAAAAACATGAGAACGAGCATGAGGGGTTTAGGGTGTGTTCAGGGAGGACCAGTACTTTTGGTGTGATGGCTGCTGAGCCCTTTTCAGGACTCTTTCCACCTTTAGTGTCCACCTGTTCCACCTAACTCTCACTTGTGGCTCCAAAAAGCTGCAGCATGTGTAGCGGACACACCCTGGTAAACCATTTCGGCAGATGGGCCAAACCAGGTTGAGGGTAACCAAGAGCTCTGAAACCCATTGGTGAGTTGGGCGAGTGTCTCCCCCAAGCATGCTAAGGCTTCATCTGGTGGAATGGGTGGATAAGAACAATTTGTTCCAACGGCCATGAAGGCAGATGAAGTGGGCTATGTGGAGCACTTAGTTTGGTTAGACACTGAAGATGCCAAGGTCATCCACTGCATCCTGAGCCATTGCCAGGTGTCTTGACTCTGTCCTGCCACTGGACTCTGATGACTCGAGGAGAGAGAGAGAGGCTGACAACTTTGTGCAACAATCAAATGACATCACCCATACCATGTCACTATTATGCCTCAAAGTTCTGTGGCAACAGGCAAGTGATGAAGCAGTAGGTGCGGATACGTTGGGAGCTGTAGTCACAGCCCTGCACACAGGCAGTCCAGGCCATAGGGTCATTTCTCACTGGAAGCAGCCCACTGGGTGTCTGAGCAGCCTTTCAAGGATCACACTGCTCACCTCCAAGTGTGAGGAAGGGGGCAAGAAAAGGTGCCCTAAACATTGTCTGCTTACCCAACCCTGGTCTGATCACCACAGCAGGCAGGAAAACCCACTATGTGGTAGCAACACAAAAAATGTACAAAATGTATGAAAACATCTACAAAGATGATTCCATTCACCATCAGCACATGGAACATGCACACACTAATAGATAGCAAGAGAACTCAACAAGTATCACATCCAAGTAGCAGCCCTCAGTGAAACATGGATGGCAAATGAAGGCTAGCTTATTGAAGTTGGAGCTGGATGCACCTTTTTCTGGAGTGGGCGCAGTGAAGAGGAGCACCATGAAGCTGGTGTGGGTTTTGCAATCAAAGCTAATCTAATCAGCAAGCTGGTATGCCTGCCAAAAGGAGTAAATGACAGGCTCATGAAAATGTGATTGCCATTCGCAGGAAAATGCCATGCCACCATCATAAGTGCCTATGCTCCACCATGACAAACCCTGATGAGGTCAAAGAAAGTTTTTATGAAGACCTAGAGACCCTTATTGCCAATGTGCCAAAAGAGGACAAGCTTATAATTCTGGGTGACTTTAATGCTACAGTAGACTCAGACTACCAGACTTGGCAGGAAGTCCTAGGGAGGAATGGAGTTGGAAACAGTAACAGCAATGGTCATTTAGTACTAAAGACTTGTGCATCGTATGATCTTTTATCACCAACACTGTTTTCCATTTACTTAAATGCAATAACACTTCATGGATGCACTCTCACAGCAAACATTGGCATCTAATAGACTATGTGATTGTAAAGAGAACAGACAAGATGTGACAGTGACAAATGCAATGTGTGGTGCAGTGCTGGACTGATCATAGACTTATCCTTTCCAAGCTAAATATTCACATTCATCAAAAGCACCGACTCCAAGGTAAAATGACTACCAGAAGAACTGTCAAAAAGCTAGAGCTCTTCTCTGACCATGAACAGTTTGTTGCTGACTTGGAGGGAAAGCTGAGCCAATGCACAGTTGGCAACAGTGGAGCAGAAAAGGAGTAAGCAGCTCAGAGATTTAGTGTACAGCACTGCATTTGCTCATCTGGGTCAGAACACTAGTAAACACCAAAACTGGTTTGATGGAAATGATAGGGAAATTCAGAAGTTGCTAAATGAAAAACGAGAACTCCACAGGATTTACCGGCAGGATAGTTCATTCACCTCTAAGAAGGCAGCATTTAATTCTATCAAAAGCAAAGTACCAGCAAAGGTTAGAGAGATGCAGGATTCCTGGCTCAGTAAGAAGGCAGATGAAATTCAGTTTTATGCTGATAGTAACAATCCAAAGTGTTTTTATGATTTCCTGAAAGCTATTTATTGGACCAAAAATCTATGGTGCATCACAACTACTCAGTGTTGATGGAGCCACATTGATTAGTGATAAGGACACGATCCTAGAGGGATGGGCCGAACACTTCCATTGTGTTCTCAACAGACCATCATCAATCAATGCTGAGGCCATTGACCATTAACCTCAGGTTTAAGTCAGTCCCTCCTTAGCTGAACTTCCAACTGAAGAAGAGGTTTTGAGGGCTGTTAGGCTCCTTTCATGTGTCAAAGCACCTGGTACTGATTCTATTCCAGTTGATTCTATTCTAGTGGTCCAGTAGAGGAACCACTGTTCATACAAAAGCTGACTGAAATTTTCTAGGTTATATGGCAAGAGGAGGTTATTCTCTAGGAGTTTAAGGATGCCTCCATTGTCCATCTCTATAAAGGCAAAGGGAATAAACTGTCCTGTGACAATCACAGGGGATCTCTCTCTTAGTTATTGCTGGCAAAATTCTTGCTAGAGTCCTCCTTAATAGACTGATCCTTCACCTGGAAGATGATCATATACACATAACCAATGTGGCCAACAGAATGGGCCAACAGTCGATATGGTGTTTGCTGCCTGACAACTCCAGGAGAAATGTCAGGAGCAGAACAGAGGTCTGTACACAACCTTTACAGATCTGACCAAGGTCTTTGATACTGTTAGTCGTGGGGGCTTAAGGAAAATTATGTGAAAATTTGGTTGCCCGGAGAAGTTCATCAATATTGTACATCAATTTTATGATGGCATGGAGTGAAACAGGTCTGTGTGCTTGCTCTCATGCTTTTTAACATGATATTTTCAGCCATGTTGATAAATGCTTTCAATGAGGATGAACATGGCATCAAGGTCAACTACCATACTGATGGCAAGTTCTTCAACTTGTAAAGGCTACAAGCTAAGACCAAAGTGGAGGGAGTGTTGGTGCATGACTTTCTGTTTGCAGATGATTGTGCACTCAATGCAGCCTCTGAGGCTGAGATGTAACAAAGTATGGATCAATTCTCTGCTGCTTGTGCTAATTTTGGTCTAATAATGAACACCAAGAAAACAAAGGTGCTCCATCAGCCACCACCACACCATCCATATGTGGAACCGTCAGTGACAACAAAAGAAGAAGTTTTGAATGCTGTGGATAAGTTCACTTATCTTGGTAGTGTACTTTCCAGGGATGCACACATTGATAATGAGGTTGATACACCCATTGCCAGAGCTAGCTCAGTGTTTGAGAAGCTCCAAAGCAAAGTCTGGGGGAGAAGAGATATTTGACTAACAAACTGAAAGTCTGCAGAGCTATTGTGCTGTTCTCATTGCTATATGCTTGTGAAACATGGACAGTCTAACAGTGCCATGCCAGAAAACTCAATCGCTTCCATTTGAACTGTCTTAGGAAGATTCTGAGGATCACCTAGCAGAACAATGAAGTCCTTGCTTGAGCTGAACTGCTAAGCCTTCAAACTATGCTTCAGACAGCACAACTCCAATGGGCTGGCCATGTTGTTTGAATGCAAAATGTATGCTTGCCAAAAAGACTATTTTATGGAGGACTTGCAGGGGGCAGGAGAAGAAATGATACAAGGACACTCTCAAGAACTTTGGATTTGACTGTGCAACATGGAAGTCACTGGCACAGGACCACTCAGCATTGTATGCCCACATCAGAAAGGGTGCCAAGCTCTTTGAGCAAAGGAGAATTGAGACAGCACAAAGTAAATGCAGGATGCGTAAATTTGGAATATCCACCCCAAATATTCCCATGGACTATCCGTGCCCAACCTGTGGTAGAGCATTTCAAGCTCATATTGGTCTGATCAGACACAGTCAGAACACTGAAATTTCCCTTTATCATGTTGATGTCATTTTGGTCCTCTTCGAAGATGGACAACAACCAACTGAGAATGAAAAGGAAAGTCCTGCAAAACATATTTCCATAGAAGTCATGTTGTCAAAGAAACACAGGCAAAAAAAATCCCACAAGAAAATAAAATTTTAAAAAGTATGCTTCGATCTGCATTCAGACTCCATCAGTTCATTCTCTGGAGTCATGTGGATAGCATTTATCATCATGAGCTCTTCTCAATTGTCTTGGATCATTGTGTTGGTGAAAATAACTAAGTCATTCACAGTTGATTGTCATACAATATTGCTGTTACTGTGTAAAATATTCTCCTGGTTCTGCTCATTTCACTTTGTATCTGCTCATCATTTCTTAAAGTACAACAATTTCATCACAATCATACTATATACTTGTTCAGTCATTCCTCAATTGACAGGCATCCCTTTAATTTCCAATTCTTTGCCATCACAAAAGGAACTGCTACAAATATTTATGACATGTAAGCCTTTTTTCTTTTCTCTCTGGGATATAAACCTAGCAGTGGTATTGCTTGGTCAAAGGGTGTGAACTGTTTTATAGTCCTTTGGGCATAGTTCCAAATCACTCTCCAGAATGTTTGAACCAGTTCACAATTCCACCAATAGTGCATCAGTGTCTCATTTTTCCCACATATCCTCCAATATTTGCCATTTTCCTTTTCTGTTATATTCGCCAATCTGATAGGTGTGGGATGGTTCCTCAGAGTTGTTTTAATTTGCATTTCTCTAATCAATAGGAATTAGAACATTTTTTCATAGGAGTGCAGATAGCTTTGATGAGTTCATCTAAAAACTGCCTGTTCATATCCTTTCAACATATATCAATTGGGGAATGATGTGTTATAGATTTGACTCATATCTCTATGTATTTTAGAAGTGAGACTTTCATCAGGGAAGCTTCCTTTAAAATTTTTTTCACATTTATGATTACTGTGTATTTTTTCTCCATCCTTTTCCCCTCCTTTTTATCCTACTCTCTCTCCTTTACCTTGTCAATCCTCAAAAGTGTTTTGATTCTGACTACTGCCTCCCTCAATTTGCCTTCCCTTCTATCATCCCCCTCTCTTTTCTTTTACCCTCCTCCCCTCCTACTTAACTATAGGGTAAGATAGATTTCTGTACCCAACTGAATGTGTTACTCCCTCTTTGAGCCAATTCCTATGACAGTAAGGTCCAAAAGTCCCCCCCGCCTTCTCCCTCTCCATCTTCCCCTCTACTGTAGAAGCTCTTTTGTACCTTTTTTTCTGAGATAATTTACCCCATTCTACCTCTCTCTTTCCCTTTCTCCCAGTGCATTCCTTTTTATCACCCCTTAATTTTATTTTTTATAGCTATCATCCCATCATATTCAACTCACATCCATGCTTTCTGTTTATGTATACTCCTTGTAACTGCTTTAATAATGATAAAGTTCTTATGAAGTACAAGCATCATCTTCCCATGTAGCAATCTAAACTGTTTAACCTTATTGAATGCCTTATTTCTCTTTCCTATTTACCTTTGTAAGCTTCTCTTGAGTCTTGTGTTTAAAAATCAAATTTTCTATTCAGTTCTGACCCTTTCATCAGAAATGCTTGAAAGTTTCCCTAAAGAATTATACTCAGTTTTGCTCGGTGGGTGATTCTGGGTTGTAATCTTAGTACCTTTGCCTTCCTGAAT